>CM051496.1:15685135-15789837 GCA_028031935.1 Paedocypris micromegethes
TGTGTGTGCGTGTGTATGTTTGCGTGTCCCGCTCTGTGATTGGTTGACTACTTATCCAGCCTGTGCAACCTGCCTTCAAGCCCAGACTTGCAGAGACTAGTTCCAGCTCCCCACGATCATGAACTAGAATTAGCTTTTAAGAAGTTGATGGAATTATTACAGTTGTTTTCAAACAATACATACTGTGATTAACTAAATGCACATTGCCAGATGATGTAATAAATCATAAAATAATCCAGGTACACTCAGGGGTCTTCTGCTGGCCAGTGTGACTGTGAGCAGCTGCTTGGTTTGTGTTTGTGCCGGCTCTCAGCCGGACTGCAGAATTACAAAATGTGTTGCATAAATTTCATATTGCTTGAAAACCAACTCTGCACTATTCTGATCATGAGTGTTGTATTATTTCTCAATGAGGGCTGAAAGAAAGACCCATGGTCTCCATTTCTTCCGCTCTAAGACAAGTGCAGGTGGCCGAGGGGCTCGAATTACACCCCAGTGAAAATTTCACTTGCCCTCTGGTACCTCCTTCCTTTTCAGCCCCCGCTTGCACCCACCAAGACAAACGTTTTGTGATCGGAGAATTCCTGCAGATGACTTGTAATTCTTCTGGCAGATGGACACACTTAATCTGCAGTGGTCAGTCTGGAAGTGCTACAACCTGTGAACCGGCCGCTCGGAGAACCACCTGTCACATAAGAGGCAGCACATGCTAGAAGATAACGGGACTTTTGTGTGAAAAAGTCAGTCAGTAAAAAAAAAAAAACAAAAATCAACCAGACGGTTGCAACTTGTGGTTTATACTTTAAATATTTTTTTTAAATCATATGATGTTCAGTTAAAAAATATGTTCAGTAATTTATGTGCATTTCAGTACTGAGCTAATTGAACAAATCCTGTCGGAATTTGCATGATATTTGGCACTTAATACTTCACCTTTTTTTAACTCAAATTTTAAGAATGATCACATTTTTGCCAAACTTTTTGTTCATTGTGTCTCAACACAAGAGTCAAATTGTGTTGTCTGTGCATCTGAGGTGTAAAGTACTTGAGTAAATGTAATTTGTTACTTTACCCAAGTATGTTTTTGGCTACTTCGTGCTTGCACTGAGAATCAAAAATATAAGAAACCCCTACAATTGTGATTGAGTAATAGTACTTTTCACTCCACCAAATTTGAATGGACACATATTGTTACTCTTCACCGTCAAATTTGAGGAAACACATTGAGGTAAGAGTCTATTTAATGTTAATTTAAAGTGAATTTAATGTTAAGTTAGACTATACAGATCTTCCCTGACTTTACAATGGTTTTGTAATAGTACCAAGCCTAACATGTCAAAAAATACATGACTATATTTTAGCTTTTTTTGTGCAACGTGAATAAATGTAATGTCTTTTGTAGACATTGACTGAGAGGTCACTGAGAATCAAATCAAAGTCTGCTCAGAATTGTATTTATTTTTATTTTTTGAGTTTGCTTGAGACTGATTTTTTGTTCTTTATTTTGTTTACCATTTTTGAAACATGGAGGTGTTCTGTGAGTTTTTTTTCACGTTTCTTTTAGCCTAAATTCAGTATGAGTAAAATACCTAAGTTCTTTTGAAATTCAATAATTTGCTACTTTGGCTCAAGTCTTTTTTTATATTGGTGACTTTTTACTTGTATTGGAGTAACTTATATAGTACGTACCCGAACTTTTACTTAAGTATGGTGGTCTGGTACTTCTTACACCTCTGCTGTGCATGCATTTAAATAAACGCCTCATCTGCGTCCTGATTGGTCAGATATACTTCCGCGTTAGCCTACCACAAAATCGTTTAGCCTTCATAGAGATCTGAACCAATCAGCTTGCACAGAACGACTGACCGGCGCATGCGCAGTCAGCACAAAACTAAAAATCCCACTCTTGCGATTCACTTAAAACGTTACATCGTAAACAAACAGTTCACAAAGACTAATTGCACGTCATTGTACATTTGGCTCGAAATCTAATTTGCTTTTTGTCTCTAGAAAAGTGTTTCCCACCATGCACTGACAGATGGATATCATTTTAAGAGTTGAAGCATCTGAGGAAGCGAAGATAGAGTGTTGATCTAAGAGCTCAGAAAACAGGTGAGCAGTTACGGTCAACCATCAAATCTCACTGATATTCTAACCTACTGAACTTTCCCAGAGGAAACTTCCCCTGAAGACACATTTCTGCATTGCAAGACCTGCTCTTGGTGCTTTGATCCACACAATGTGAAGCAGATCTGTGACTTTGGCCTTAGTGCTGAGATAATGAAAGCAGGCTGGCTGGGAGAGAATGCTTCTCCTGGCACAATGCTTCTCTTTCAGGCTGTTGGCACGGCCTGGTTGACGCTTGTTCTACAGCTACTAAGTGGCTTTCTAGCTATACCACCTTTAGTTCTGCAATGTGGACTGCAAAGTGATCTTTAACTGTGTAAGACGCAAAACCCGACAGACAGCGTACAATTGTCTGGAAATTTTTAAACACTTTTCAAATTGGAATATATATTGTTGAATAAACTAGCACTTACACAGAATATGTATGGAATATGAATTAAGATGTAAAATCTGTGGAATTGTGACCAGCCATTTCTTTGTGTTTTCTTTTTCAAATCCAAATTTGTATAATTCTGTAAGAGCTTGCGTTTTCAATAATTATCTACAGAGTCTTTCAGGATTTCAGGCATCAAGATTTCTACTTCCTCTGTTGACGTGAGTCACAATTTTGTGATTAAGGGCAAGAAAATCTTTGGGGAACTGACTCAGACGTTTCAAAATTCTTGTCGCATTTTTACAAAAGCTTTACGTGTGAGTTACCCAATTAAGATTTTAACAGGAAAAGAAAAAAACTATTGCGACACGTGCACTTGTTGCTACTTATTAAATCCGGATGTTGTAGTTTAGCTTCATGTCTGAACAATAGGCAGCTCTTTTGCTTTTTGGTTTTAAAGTTCTTTTGGATTTACAGGGGGGTGACCTTTCACTTTTATGATTGTAATAAGTGACCTCTTCTGTTCCACAAGCACAATGAGCACTCTGTTGGTGCGTTTTAAAGGCGTTGAGCCTCTATGGATCAGCAACCCTCTCCGGCATTTTCTTAGCCACCCAAATTCCAGGCACAGGACAAACAGAGACACCCTCCTTTCACTGATACCTTTTATAAGTGTCTACTACTAGTCTACCTTTAAGAGGCTTATGTCTTTACCCAGTAGGCAGCACAAAAGGAATAGATGGAGGAGTGGGGAGGAAAAACCAAGGTATCCATCCATACTGTTTGTAAAGATCAGAAGTGACTTGTTCAAGACAAATGTCATATGCAGATTTGTTTGGTGTTTCAAGTTTTTTTGTTATTGTTGAATTTCACATGAACCTCAATGCCATGTAATTTCAAGGAGGTGCTGGTCGTGGTCCAGTGGTAGGGGACATGGACTCGTGTCCAGGTTGCAGGTTCGAATCCCCCTACAGCTGGTTCTGCAGCTAAGTATCCTTGGGCAAGACACTGAACCCCACATGCGCTGCCCACTGCTCCGGGTTTGTGTGTTCACTTCACTGGATGGGTTAAATGCAGAGCACCAATTCAGTGTGGTCCCTAGTGGCCATATTGCCATCACCTCACTTTTCTTTCCAAAAATGTGTCTAAACTCAAAACAGTTTTAGTGAAGAAAAGACAGGCTTGTGCAAACCTTGATCTAATTGAAAAAAGTAAAAATAAAAAAATATTTTTGAAAGTTGATTTTTATTTTTTTATCGTAAAAATTTTTAGCATATAAAGAGAAAAAAAACAAGACATAAACCACAAAGAGTTTGCACTTAAATCTGCAGCACAAAGAGAAAAACAACAACAAACAGCGAAGAGTTGACATGTTGTTCACAACTCCCTCATTTAACCCGCAAAAAAATATAAACTCAAACAAACCCTACCTTTATTACATGTTTGAAGGGAGGAGGATGAAGTTCTACACCTTTTCACTACTAAAACATGCATCTGTAAGACCCCCGTATCAACCCAGCCCACAAACCCCAACTCAGTTACACCACAGTCTCTTGTTTTACTCTCGGCACACCGGAACATGCATGCAAACACTATGTCTTAATCCAGTAACCTCATATGGTCACATTGTTGACCAAAACATACCATATCCTATAATACATTCCTCATTAATATCTATATATGTTTTTTTTTCTATAGGGGGGAAAAATCTATAGGGGAAATACAACCCCTTTTATATTTAAACAGTTTTGCACTTGTGCATAATTTTAGTTTCTCCTTTTAATAGGTCGACTGCTATACACGACTTACTGAATACTTTTTCAATTGTACGTATCTCTCGTAATCTTTATCCTTTAAGTCACCATATCTCTCTATTTTCTTTCCATAAGCATATTTTGAACTTCAACCAGCAATTTTTTAATTTCACCCGGCAGCATACATGTATGTGCCAAGTAAGTACTAAATGATTTTGCCAAAGTATTTCATTTTTTGCTAATGTTGGAGGTGGTATTGTTTGCATATGTAGATTGCGACAAGCAAAGAATGGACCCATTAAACCAGATCCCATTTGGGAAATGAATGAGAATGGAGGGGTGAATAATTTCTTGCTTGGGTGACTAGAAGTGTATTGCTTTGCGCAAATGATGACCACAGGGACCTTCCTTCCTTGGAAAAAAAATGAATCTAACAAAAAAGCAAGCACTGTTGGGACTGTCGGGACCCTTTGCTCAAACCTCAATGCCTAGTAAAAGCCCTCACACTGTCATGGCCATTAAGGAGCAGATCACATGCTCGCGAACCGATTAAGAGAACAATGCAGTCGGCAAGATTTCCGGCTTCATTTTCATCTCAAGAATGGCTTGTTTGAACTGCCCATGCCACTGTCCTGGGTACCAGTGGCGGATAATCACTTTACAGGAAGAGGAAGGATGTTCCACTCCTATGTAAACCCCAACACAAACCGGGCAGGCAGAGTTCCGATTTGTGATTCCAATCACCCAAACACAAAACTTTTATTCTTCATTGTGCAACAGTGGCTAACTTTTTTGTGCCATAAGCCAGGAAATCCAGGGCTGGCGTGTCGGTTTGGCTACAAGTCTATTGTCCAACCCCAGCTTCAGAGACTCCATTGATGTTGTCCATCCAGCTGTAAAATTGGGTAGAGATGGGACCCCTCTAAAAACAAGATATTGCCCCGCTCAACAGAGTTGGAGTGAGCCAAAGGTGTAAGCTTAGAAGACAAAAACATTGTGTGTTCGCTTCCTGCTTCTTCCTGATTTGGATGTTGGTGTTCTGCCTGAAGCTATTGCATTTCATGGTGCATTTCCTTGTGATGATGACATGCATTTTGCAACATTGAGGAAGACCAGATTAGCATAACAGTTCCTCCTGGAGTGCTGTCAATGGTGAAGAAGTTTCCTCAGGAAGTGATTTATAGCCTAACGCACAGGTCAAAAGCAGGAAAGAGAACGTGACAGAACAGATGCATTATGAATTTAACACTGATAAAGAAAACAGCTTTGGAAATGTTGTGATTTCGAATTCACTACGATTTCACTAAGCCTCTTGAATAAGTAACATGCCCATTTAACATTTTTCCATAAAATTCTACGTACAAGGTTTTTAGTGAAATTTTGTGAAGCTTCTTGCATTTGTCTTGGAAGTGCCAGGACAAGATACACTTATACTAAAGGACAGATAATAGTGTTAAAGAGGTGTGAAGTGGAGTCTTCTAAATGTAAAAGTCCATGTCCATCCTCAGCTTCACTTGATGGAAAGGAGTTTGATGGCCCTTCATATCCCGCTGTAAAAACAAACAGGAGCAGAAATGGCCAGATAATGTACCGTATTTACTCGCTTATAAGTCGACCCCCCCACTTCAGCTGAGAGATTGTGGTATTCTGTTTAGACCCCCTTATAAGTCGGGTGAAAGAAATGAGAGAAAAGTGAATAGATAGAAATGAGTAGAAACCCAATTTTGGGTTTCATATAAAGTCAATTCTGGTTATTTGAGGCCCACGGAGACACTAAAGCGGCACAGGGAAATAATGATAGAACACCTGTTCTGATGCTCTTTAATCCTTACTATAGAAATAATAAAGTATTCAGACATCTTTGGTGGTAAAGGAAGCATAAAAATCAAGTAACCCTGTTTGTTTATGTTGGAATTAATCTATTTAAGCTATTGTTAATTTATGTTTAAGTTTAAATGGTTTGGTTGCATTATCATTTTAAAGATTTCTGGGAAAAGTGCCCTGCCCCTTTAAGAGTACGGCTAATGCTAACTCGTGTTTTGGGAATAAATACAACGTTCGAAATCCACCGTGTGGCTCGTTTATTTGTGAAGCCCCACGCCAAACAGAGACTAGAGACAGAAGAGAATTGAGCCGAAAGAGTGTGAGTGAGACAGTGCGCCTGCGTGTGTGCGCGCGTGTGTGCCTGTGAGAGCGCGGAGCAGCGGCCAGCGGAGAGTGCCTATGCGCCGTTTTCTGAAAGATGTATTTAGTTCGCGTCATAAATGTTCATTTAATTACCGCGCTTGTGTCTCTGCTGTTTATTTTCGTGAGAAGGGGTGAAATATCTGCGCACTGTTCTGAGTAAAGTATTTTCTATTTCGGTAGACCGCGCGTATAAGTCGAGCTCCCCACTTTCAGCCCGAAATTTTTAGGAAAAATCCTCGACTTATAGTCGAGTAAATACGGTATGTGATTTGTGTTGTGTGCGGGACTTGCACATAAAGAAGCCCAAGTCTTCTACAGCTTCATGCAGTTTTGAGTTATCTGATGACTTGAGGTTAAAAACAATTGCTGTTCGTTTTGCGGATGCAGTGTTGTAGATGTCCACAATGGTTGTAAGAGATACACTGATGATCTTCTCAGCAGTCTTTACTATCCTCTGCAGGGTCATACAGTCAAAGGCGTAGCAGTTCCCGAGCCAGGCAGTCATGCAGCTGCTCAATATACTGCTCATTATATCCTCTGTATAATGTGGTCAGAACGGGTGGTGGAAGGTGTGATTTCTTCAGCTCACTCATGAAGGACAGAGGCTGTTGGGCTGGTGTTGAGTAACCAGTTATCCAAGAGATGAACACCAAGGAATTAGGTGCTCTTCCGTATCTTCCGTATCTTCACTTGTGTTCACTTCCAGCGATGAACAATCGCTCTGTGGTCTCCTGAAGTCATCAACCATCTTGTTCATCTTTGCAATCTTTGCTGTATCCTTGTTATCTATTGTATGTTCTGTATGTTCTGTTGCAGTCTCATTTTTTTAACAATGAATGAGAAAGTTTGTTGTAGGACAATAATTTGCAGTCATTTATCAGACGCTTTGTCCAAAGTGACTTACAAGCCAGTGCAACTTTTTACAAATCCACAACTTTCTGCTTTCCCTGGGGATCAAACCCATGATTGGTTCTTTAATTTGTTCCAAACGAGCAGTGTTTCAAACACCAGCACTCTACTGACTGAGCTACTGGGAAAGCACACTTCATATATGATACTTCATATATGACATTTATTGTTATGCGTTGTCAATGTCCAATTAAGGTAATGATGTCTTAAGGCTGTAGTAGATGCAAGTACTGGTTTCCCTGCAGCTAAAGGATCACAGGATCAATTAAGGACAATTATCTATTTTTTTTTCTTTTGACCAGTACCAAATCATCCCTGGCCTGGAACCTGTTCAGGCTCTATTTAAGAAAACTCATGGTGTCTCCAGTCAACACGTTTTCGTGTACATGGACCTGTACTGGGATCACCTCACTGTCCGTTCTGGCACAAAGGGGACATTGAGGAGATAGAGTCTGCTGAGCTGGTCTGTGAATCTTGACCTGTAGCCCTGAGATAAACCTTCAAAACAACAGCTGTGGCGGAGGAGGGGTGACACTGGGACTGTGGCCATGGTCACGCACGGAGGCCTGCTGTTCTTTAATTGGGCAAGCCAGTTTTATCCACTTGCTTTCAGAAAGGGTTTATCATTTACAGTAAAATCCAATGGCAAAGAGCTTCATTGAATCCGGCAATGTAGTTTGCTATATCCAGAATCTGTTAAACCCGGAGTTGATGATTGAGTGATCACTTAACTAATGCACAGATTAACTAATGCACAGATAAGCTCAAGAGATATTTGGTAAACATGTTGGTACAACTTACAGACAACTTACAGGGGTTTTACGTACAACTTAGGCAAGTTCGTCACATCCAGAGCTTTTTCATCATTAGGTATTATCAACATACTCCTTTTGAGACAACATTACTGATTCCTGTAACTGGAAGTATTTGATGCGAACAACAATCCCAAACTATCCCCCAATCAATCGTTCACACACTCAAACCTTAAAGATGTTTTCAGCTGTCATTGCATGCAACATAAGTGGCTCTTTGTTCGCGGCCTTCTGTGAAAGGGTAGGTTTGAGCCATTGCCGGCCCCCCCGCCGTTCCCTTTCACCCCACAGTTCTGTGACGTGAGGTCACCACTGTGCCCTACCTGAATTGAGAGTCTTTGTCAAGCCAGGCGACCCGGCCGGCACAGACGCACAACTGCAATTGGATCTCCAAGTTCCTCTGGCTTTCATTCCTCTGCACTGTTTTCTCTGTCAACAGAGCACTTGAGAGAGTGAAGGGGCAAAGTACTTCTGCTCTCAGTGATATGGGAGCACAAGGACAATTAAATCCTCTGCGGCCTCTCAGCTCCATAGCCCTTCTTTTTGGGGACCGAAATGAATTTTTTGGACACACAGCTGCAAAAGAACTCCAACTAAGTTCGGTTCGTGACTCTTTTTAATCTGCCCTTGAGCTCTTTTGATCTTTTATCGGAGCAGAAATAACATATTCGGAATATTTGGGTTTGTTTTCCATCCAACACGTTTGTGGAAAGTCTTACTCTGTGTTCTTTCCTCGTTTAATTTGGCTTGGCTTTTTCAAAGCTCCCCTGGTGTTGCAAAATATCAGTGTTTCTTTACTTTAATTAAAGTTACAAATCACGGATAAGTGCTTGTCGTCTCTCCAGAACATTTCACAACATGCTTTTCTCTTTGAAGGGACGGGGTTGTTTAACACAAAGACTCTTTTGCAAGTTTCAGGCCTCAGAAATGGTGAAATTTCTGTGTGTTTTGATATTAATTCTGAAACTTTTTGTCCCTCTTAAATCTGTTCTTTAAGGGAGTCATATGAATTGAATGCTTTGAACTCGAATGCATTTGATATATTTGATATATATAAGTTTGTGGTGCTGACAATGTCAATCAACCAAGATAAATCTCAAATATACTGTGAATATACAGTATATAGTACTGCATATATAAAAATGCATATTCCTTGCATGATATATCTTTGAGATTTATCTTGGTTGATTGACATTGTCAGCACCACAAACTCCTTTGACAGAGGAGATTTATGGAGAAAGCTCAACACAAGTGTACCAGTGAATCATGAAGGACACTTTTAGTGGCATCATAAAAGCAAACCCCTGACACCAATGCTGAGAACAGAGAAGATCTGTGATTTATTCCTGATGAAAACTTCCATCAAAAGGTTGAAGTTCATCTTCAAAATTTGGAATGCTGAGTCTTGACCTGAAAAATACGAAAAAAATGTGATAACATTCTTGAGGAAATATATAATAATAGTTATACATATACACACACACACACACACACACACACACAAACTGTAAAATAAATAAATAAATAAGCCGAAACTGAGAACAAATTGGAGGGAAATCAATGGCTACAAAGCAAAGCACCACCACAACATAAAATAAAATAGATAAATTGATCCAGAACAAAATAACAACAAAAAGAAAAGAAAGTGAAGCACAGCAAAGTCAAAATGTCCACTAGGGACCATATTAAAATTGTGCTCTACTTTTACCCATCCAGTGAAGTTACACATACGCAGTGACGTGAACACACACAAACCCCGCAGCCTTAGCTGTGGTGTCGGGGGGCATGTGGGGGTCAGTGTCTTGCTCAAGAACGCTGAGTTGTAGAAACAACCAACGCTTGAGGAGCAGGTACAACTTCCTACCACTGGACCACCACTTGTGAATGCTTGCTATATTCTCGCGTTCTGAGAAATGTTGTGTCATTGCATCAAACAAATAAATAAAAAAAAGACTTAGCAGAGGCAATTAGCTAGCAGTAAGTGGGCTCAACTTGCCCCAGCAAAAGCTCTCCAAATAGAAAAAAGTGCAAAGAACTATCAAGTGACAGAAAGAAGCGGCATAAACAGGGATTATCAGGAATTAAACAGGTGGGATAATTAAACTAATAATTGGGCAAAATAATGAGATATCAACAGGGCAAGGGAATTGCTAGCTAATACTTCATTCAAATATTGTGGAAAGTTGTAGCAGAGTCAAATATTGTTACACAGCCTGGATTCGATCCAGATACCTTCTTGCTGTAAGGCAGCAGTAGCACACACTGAACCACAGCATCAATCCGGAATAATTCAATCAGCCATTGTTTCCTGTGAATTGTAATTATGGCTTTTCTTAATTTGTAAAGAATGACATACCGAGAGGGAAAGCTGGAGAGCGAAAGGGAGAACAGAATGCTGCCGGTAATGGCTTTTGACGCTCACTTCTTCCGTAATTTGCCGATTAATGGGTGACAGATGCGCATAATGCTTCTGTGCGTGAACCAGCCGGGACAGGATGGAGCGGGAGTGCTCATGGGATGAGATAATGCCCAGGAGAGGGAATGGGCCTTCTCTTTTCCTCCCATCGCCTCTGCCCCGGTGTGATTTCCAACAGATGTTCAGCAACAGCCCTCAGCCAGTTACATCAACATCCCAGAAATCTCTGGATTTCTGAATCTGATCGGTCTGAGGAAGTTTCAAGCAGTCAGTAAGAATCACCTGCCAATTTCAATTCCTAGTGTAGAGTGTGAAACACACTTTTATACCTTTAACAAATACTTTTCAGTAACAATGTAAGAAATAAATGATAACCTGATTTATTTAGATTCATAAGAAAAAAAGTTACGTTATACACAGTACTTTATTTTCACTGAACGTTGGGAATTAGTTTTTATTACAGAAAATTAATTGTTGACAATTACAGTAGAATTACAATCTATTTATTGGAAAAATAGAAAATCATGTCATTGATTCTCTCCATATTTATATTTATCTCTTTATATTTAAGCGTGTTTTTAAACCCTAAACTCACTTAAAGACATTACATTTTCTTTTAATATTTGTTTTTTTTTTGTAAAACTATTTCAACTACCTGTATTTGATTCATTGGGGAAAAAAACACCCAATTGAAACCAAGCTATTTAGTCTAATTCCAAAGAAAATTCCATAAATCTGAGAATTTTCAACATCATATTATCTTAAATGTGCCTGAATCAGGTTGTGAAGCTGTAGGGACATATTTGAGTAGAGTACCAGTGAAAAGCAAACTTTTAGTTGGGAATTATGGGAAATGTAGTAAACATGCTTTTAACCTGGTTTAATCTGCCACTGGAAGAAAAACCACAAAAAAGTGTTTGTTTGTTCGTCTGTTCATATGACCATACAAATAACAATCTTTTAAATAATAATCTTTCAAATATGTTATCAACTACAAAAGTGACTATCTTATGACTAAATTACTTACATTTAATACTGATGATAAATAGCAAACTCTATTAACAATTCTAAAGTTACAATATTTAATCAAAACATGTTATACAATAAATACTACGTATATCTATTAAAAATAAGGTTTGGCCATAGATATAGTATTGTTGGATCTATAAACATTACTCATCTAAATTAAACAGTTTTTACTGTATCAGAGATAAACTATTTTTTAAAAGTCAGTCGTTTTCAAATACTTTAATGTTTTAATTTTAAAATGGATCTTGAATTTTTTGTTTGAAACATTAATTTGTACAACATTTATGAATCCACTGACTAATAATAAACGTGTTTTTGTTGGCAGATTATTTGACCATTCAATAGAGAAACTAAAAAGAGAGAAGTGTTGCTTTCTACTGTTTCCTCAAGTAAAACACTAATTCCACATCATGAGCTGCAAAATGAGTTCTTACTTGTTGCATGTGAGATGTTTTCCCCCTCTAGCACCACTGTCAAGTATAATCAATAACGCAATACTACCATAATATCTATTTCACACAAATCTGAATTAGAAACTGGTTACTTTAAAACGGAGGATACTTTTGCTTGTGCAGTCTGTAATGCGATGCATTCTGAAAGTCATATAATGTAGAAATAAAATCATTTATGTTTCCTGCACATGCTATGCATTGTGTGAGTTGCTGAGATTAGCTCATCTGAGGGCCGGGCGCCCGCACTAATCCCCCCTTCCTGTGGTGTGCAAACTGCCGTGTTGTGGAGGAAGAGCAGGATTTATTCGATAATTAGCCAGATAATACCTTTCAGACAATTACCTGAGATGGATGGTTAGGAGGGTCTTTGTGAAGTTGCTAGGGTCATGGCTGGGTTTGGGGGAGGTTTCACAATCAACCAATTCGTACTTCGCTTAAAGTCAGCGAGGGCTGTTAATACAGTTGTCACTTGGTCGCGTTTTTTTCCTTTCACAGATTTTTACTTTACTACACTACAGTCATTTGGTAGATGCTTTTATCCTTTGTGACCTACAAAATGAGAAGCATTTGAAGCAGTTTGTAAAAAACAATGTAAAAAAGTTGTCTATAAAAGGAAACAGTTGTAATATGCTTTATACGCCGTTATACTTATGCATGGCTTGTAAAAAAAGCTATATCTAGAAATACACTAGAAAAACATCATGACAGTAATGGTTTATATATACACATATCTATCTATCTATCTATCTATCTATCTATCTATCTATCTATCTATCTATCTACTGTCTGTCTGTCTGTCTGTCTGTCTGTCTGTCTGTCTGTCTATATATATATATATATATATATATATATATATATATATATATATATATATATATATATATATATATATATATATATAGAAGAGAGTTTTTGGCTTTGTTGTTGCGCAAAGGTCAGAGAGCAATGGAAAGGTTGTGGGTTCGATTCCCACTACTAGGTTGATTTCAGCATTTGATAAAGTGTCTTTACCTAAAAAGGTTCAAAGTTCAAGACGTTTTTGTTCAAGATTTGTGTGGAACTTGCATGTTCTCGCCACATTCCTGCAGGAGATTATGGCCAGTATATAAAAGCAAATTTTTGTTATAAATGTTTAGAATTTTTCAATTTACCTATTGTTTAAACTACAAGTTTTATATAGTTGAATCCAGCCATTTGATAGGTTGGCCGCTGCCCCAGCGTGTGTCCTTGTTTTCGGTCCAGAGATGTGGGATTGACTCGACTGAACCCCATATGATAAATCAGGCTAGAAGATGGATTTAATGTATATGTTACTGCAGACTGGACTTGATATTTTTGCAGTAGAACTTATTCTTGGGGACACACGATAGATGATAAGTAGAGCTATATTGGTTTTGTAATATTGGTTTTGGAAGTTAAGTATCGAATTGAATGTTGTGGACCGTTAGAATCTGGGAGAGTTTGCGGCTTTGCAGTCCTGCCTAAGCAATTTCACCCTGTTCCCACCCTTTACACACATAAATATGGACAGAGATCAAAGCCCAGGCACAAAATAACATCAGCAAGTATTTAAAGTCTTTTTGTGAAGCTGATGCAATTTGTAAAATAAATTACATTCACAATTTCACATCAAATCAACTTTGGGCTCTTTCTGAGATTTAAACACTTAAACGTAGGTGCTAAGACCAGCTCTTCTGACTGATCCACAGGAAAGCACGAAAAGGAAAGACATGGCTTTCCACAGGAAGGGGAAATGACTGCGAGAACTGCTTCGTATTGGGTTTTTAAGCCCCGTAATCCGATCAATTCTTTACAGGCCAAGCCAGAGAAGGAAGTGCTTTGTTTTCAGCAATATACAGGATCCTGTGTCACCACCTCATTTGTTTGGACACTTGTGTTTATTGGAACCTGTGTGAATGATTCTCCTCATGTATTTGTGCATTTTGGGCAGTAGATCCAGATCATTAAAACAGTCTGAACTTGGGCCGGTTTAAAGGATCACATGGATAAGGTGGCTTCTTACGGGAATGCTGATATAGTGGCTGGTTTGGAGATTATGGCCGACTGTGAAGGGAAGTGAGGCGGTCGAGGGGCCCCGATTCCCCATTCGATTGCAGGGGCCCCTTCTACTAACCCCGAGCCTGAAATCCAAGCCAAATCAATTACACTTCACTTGCACATCACAATTTACAGTGCAATAAATAATAAGAAGTGGTTATGAAGGCCTGGGGATGGTGATGAGTCCATGGCTGCCTTGGGGTCTTCTCTTTCCCGCTCCTTAGTTTCTGTCTGAGTTGATGAGGTTGCCATTGCTACGGCTGGATCTCTAGTTTCAGGGCGTTCTGTAATACGTGACCCGGGTCCAGTCTCAGGATATGTGATCCAGTGTGTTGCAGACACCCTGCTTCTACTGTCATAGACATGGATTGGGGGACATTAATCTTTGGCCTAAATTGGTCTTTGGGCCAATAAAATGTAAAATCACAGATATATTTATAAATCTGCAAATTGAAAGCTTACAGTGATTTTAGTCTGTCAGTAGTTCTAGGTTTTGGCGTACAGAGATGTACACATTTATTATAAGTTTTTTTTTTTACCTTTTTTGGCTCATGGTTTGTTTAAGGTTTTTATTAAATTATTTTTCAGTTGGATTGTGTTGATACATTTTTCACATTACAACCGGCATCTTTAACATTGTTTATAACATGCATTATTCAAGGTGATGTCATTGATGTTGCATAACCTTTGTCATTCATAATCATGAAGTCACCACATATGATTTGACTATTCAAAATAGCATCATTCTGTCTTTGTGACATAATTTACAACTTCATTCATGAAAACATTATTCAAAAGTCACAGAAACCAGAGACCTTATCACAACAACAAAATGTGACCATTTTTTTTTTACCAGTACATAGTTTTGAAACAACACGGGGGAACAACCACAGATTGGACTATCTTAAATAATCGATTGATTTGAATGGGAGAAAAGTCTATTATGGAGACAACAGTCAAATTCAATAAAGTTCAAACCTGCATGAAATTGTAAGAGCCAAAATCAAATGGCACCATTTAGTGATGGATGTTTACCCTCCACACTTCCTGGCCTCACACACTTTAGGCTTTATCCGCACAAGCACTGTGTATAGACAAGTGTTCAAATACTTCCCTTGATCAGCAGATAGAGGGAAAGAGAAAACACACAGATAAGCCATTGTGCTCTCGTCCGGAGTGCCGGGCACAAGGCTAACTGGTTTAACATTAACCACAGATTGTACACTGTTTGCAGCTAGTACAACTCCAGGGTTTTAAGTGAAAGAAAAATGCCATTTACATTGACTAAAAGCGTTTTTGTGTGTGTTTTTTCTCTTAGAGGAGCATGAGGGAATGTTTCCAAAGTAAATGTGGTTTTGTACGCGTGTGGCTCAATTCGAACAGGATACAGGAAGGTAGAGGAAGGACAGCTGATGTAATATACTTAAGTAATGGCCAGATAATCACTCTGGTTGACCCCTGCTGCACTAAACACTGCAGATAAAATGATAGGAAAAAAATCTACACTGCAGTGAAGCGGGAGAACCAAAGGTTTGTAGGTCGACTGTTAGTGTTAGGCCGACGGGCTCTTTTAGTTAGTGTCCGATACTGACAAAAAAAAAAGAATAAATGAAACAAGGCAAGGGGCAATATTGTATTAATAGCACAGATTTTGTCATCATTGGATTAATTTTGCACAAATTAAATGTAAATTGTACATTACTGTGCGTGATAGACTCGCAGAAGTTCAAGACATTTCAAAAAGTTATTAGGTAGATGAAACTCAATAACGAAACAATATTGACACAATAAAAGTACATAGACATACTAAAGATTTGTTGAGTGTAAGCACCTATTTTTATTTTACGAGTAATCTGTCCCGCTTTGAGCTAGACAATCTGCTACCCATTGTTATAGAGCTAAGTCCATCTTTACTGACTCCACAATAATAAATTCAACTGATATTACTTAATAAATCCAATGTTTGTTCATTTGTAGTCTCGTCTGATTGGCTGATTTTATGCCTTTACCCTTGGCAAAACATGCAGATATGCGAGACGCTCAGTCTACAGTGGACAATCTCTTATCTGACCTAAACCAGCTGGATGAGATTGTCTCCAAGGAGAGACAGACAGGTTTTGGAACGCAATGATAGTTGTAACGTATGTATTGCCATAATGGGTTGTTACACATGAGATAAGCCAGTGACACGCTTGATCTCTCTGGACAGACAATCTGTTTTTTCACATTTTAGTGTAATTTGTCCATTTATGGTCTGACTTTTGCACACAGACAAAACAAAGACAAAATAGCCGTGTCCTGACATGTGAACGTTGCTATTTAAGCTGATTCATTCAAAAGAGAACTCATCAACTGGATACTGGAGAACTGGAGCCAAACTTTGCGTCTCTGTGCCTGAAGGCGGATACACACCTTTTTGGTGGCCAAACTATTGGGACACATACATATATACACAAATATATATTCAAACACTCATTCACACTTATGAATAATTTATATTGTCCGTATGCAGTATATCTTCGGATTAAAAAATCAGTTATCAATTTCTGTTTGCTGGTTTATTTAAATGACAATCTTATTTTAAAAAAATTAAGACCATACAGCAATATTTTAAATTATACTTTATTTAATATAAAACAAACAATGAACAAATAAATTAGATATTTCTAAAATAATTCTCTTGGGAACTTTATAGTCCTGGTGATAGCTACAATGTATATTCACAAATGGAATGTTGCGTTGCTTGTCATTTTGTCGCGATCACGTGCAGCGACCATGGGGTTGAGGTCACGTGATATTCAGACCACCTTGTGGTCATGAGACCTTTAGTGCGGCTTTCTGAAAATACGCTCGGCTGTGAAAACCAATGTAGTTGAGAGTCTCAAGGAACCCAGTAAATTCACTCTCTCTCTCTCATCTGGGCGGTCGACACACACATGCTTGCTATTGAATGAGGGCCGATTGTCTCCAAATGCGCCCAGAGGGATCAGCAGGAGCGTCCCTGGCTGAGAATGCAAAGCATTGAGTGAATTATCTTTAAAAAAAAAAAAGCATTTGGTTTCTTATCAGCTCGAGGGATGAAGGCTTTGCATAACCTGAAGGACATTGCGGAGTTTGTTTAGAAAGGCCAGCATTTGCATTTGTATATTTAAAGATAGTGCAGGGTATAAAGATGGGCAGCTGTGTCCATTAGCATAATAAGGGTCTTTCTCATTTGCACACAGCCCCCCAATCACTGCAGCCAGTAGTCACACACTTTACAGCTGCAGGAAGCCATTGTCTAGTTCAGGCTGAACCCTGAAAACAAACCAGGGGGGTTAAAAGGTTACGGCCAAAGAATAGAGGATTCACCATTTTAAATCAATCAATATCAAGCCATTTCACAATCACGTTTGTCCTTTTTTCCTGTACAGTACTGACAATCAAAGCTCTGCTGGGGTGGTTTGAATGGGCAAGCGGTCAGACCATGACAAAACTTGCTAACCAAGAGCGGAGGCATGAAATGAACAGAACATCTGGAAGTTTTGGCCTTGACAGTGTAGAATGGTTCGAGCAGCAATGAATAGCTATTGTGTGTTGAGAAAACGAAAGATTCACAACAGATTTACCTCATTTCTTCATCTACGTGACACCTTCACTTTATAGCATTTAGAATAATTTATAAAATGTAATTGTCTTCTGTAATGATATGTACATAAAATCTTTTAAAATATTCACAGGAAATCCAAAAATATCAGGCACGTTGCTGCGACTTCAGCATTTCTTAAACATGCAAGATCCTGAGATTTAAGACAGTTCTTTAAATAAAAATGTAGAAAAATCTTATATAGAGAAAGATTTATATTTATCAATGCTATCTGCTTTTTTATATCAAAATAAATGTTCTCTTTAAAAAATTCTACTTTAAAACTCTCCCAAATGCTGCTCCAAGGTAACTGTACAATCAGCACAGAAGATCAGAAGAAACTCAAAATGAAATAGCAAGTCTCAGTCCGGATTCCGTAGTACAAATCTGAGAGTGAATTTAACTATCACTGATTTTCATAGTGCCAAGCATCAGAATATTGTTCTCAGCCAAAGCAACAAAGGGAAAAGTCTTTGTACCGGTTTTTATACAAGTGTTTTCATTGCGAAATCGGATGTCCGCAAGCTTGTGCCTTGTGCCAGAAAGCAACTATCGAATCGATGTTTTCAGGTCCATCCCAGAGCGCACATCATGGTAACCAAGAAGGCATGGATCAGTTGACATAGCGTCATGGGTAAACACTGAATCATTGTCCGAAGAACAAGAGCTTGAGGTGTCTTCGCAAGATGGCGAGTACTGTTCAAATGGAGTGGATAGGTCCAGATACTGAAAAAGTAAAAACAGAACACGTTAATTCAAGAAGATGAATCAAGCTTTCGTTGAAGCTTAAGATCCATACCTCATCTGAAATTGACACCAGCACTTTATCCAGCTCCTCTACAAGCTGTTTAAACGTTGGTCTTTGTGTTGGTATAGCATGCCAGCATTCTCTCATCTTCATGTAGCTATTAAAACACAAGGACACATCAATAAATCAATCCGAGAAGTAGTAAACATAACGCTAAATATTAGGGTCCTGAAAGCAGACTGATTCTTACAGTTCGTGGGTGCAGTTGGAAGGCTTGTCCATTCTATGTCCTTCTTTAAGCAACTTAAAAAGCTCCTCTACAGGTATTCCAGGATATGGAGAACCACCCAAAGTGAAGATCTCCCACATCAAGACTCCAAAAGACCACCTGCACAAGTACAGATTCAGAAATTTCAGCGCACATTTGAACATGCAATAAGTTCCTCCAACTAGCTAGCCTTTAAAAATGTCCCGAGTCAAATAAGGGTTTAACTATAATGCTGTACTGAGCCTAAATGGCATTCTGCTTAATCTAAAGTGACCCGCACTAGAGCCCTGGGGTGTTCCGACTCAAATGATTCTGTGGCCCAACTGCAATGATTAGCCAGACTTACACGTCGCTCTGGTGTGTGTAGACTCTGTCAAACAAGGCTTCTGGTGCCATCCATTTCACTGGCAGACGTCCCTGAATTTAGAAACAACAGAAGGATGAGGGGGTACACAGACAGAGCCAAAACACTTCCTTTTGATCCACAAAAATATGATTGCCCACTTTTATGCTGATCCCCTCCCCCCACTTCCCAATTATCTTCCATTACACTCTCTGCCAATCAGCAAGGACGCATTTAACATCTGTCTTTGGCATATTATGACATCATATACATACAAAACACAATCAAACTTCGGATCTCTTCACATGTAGACAGGCTTAGCACCAATGCTAGAAAGGCTTGAATGGAACTTCTACTTACATTTGTAGTTTTCTTGTAGTAATCAATCTGATGAACTCCTCTCGCCAAACCGAAATCAGCGATTTTCATCACATTGTCCTCTGTCACAAGAACATTCCTTGCAGCTAAATCTCTGTGAATGCACTGTTGAATTGAAAGGGATTTCAAGTTAACAGCAAAACATCAACATCTATGACACTTGCCAATTCTGAACTGCTGCTTAAACCAGTACATGGCTAGCCACATTGCAGACATCCAAACACATTTTAAAATAGACCCCCGGACTTCTGGGGCGATTCTCCAAAGTATACCCATGTCATTATGCCTATTTTGGTTTTGATTTTAAATAGCAAGTTGTATTTGAGGATTCTGAAAAGTGGACAAAACAGACTCTGGTGTGCAAACCTTAATGGAAGGGTTTCAGACAGCCACATTCTTAGCAGGCCACAAAAAGCTAGTAATATGATCCAGTGCACAGGCGGATCTGAGCGCCTGCTTGCTAACAGATTTATAGCAGTGTTAAAAAGGACAAAGCCCACAGAGACAGGATGAACCTAGTGGTAAACACAACACAGCACCACTCTACTGAGGAATGCCTGGTATTGGTTGTTAGACAAAGAAACGTGTTGATAAGATGCATTGGGCAAGTTTTTACAAACGTCTAATTGAGTTCAATCAACCTACTCTTTTGGAGGCCAGGTACTCCATTCCTCTAGCCACTTGGTAGGCGCAGGACACCAGGTCCTTAAAGGTGAGTTGTTCCTCTGGAACCTTGGTCACATCAAATGTGTAGTCCATGCCTGGTGGCCGCCGAGCTCTGAGGTATTCCCGAAGACTGCCCTTTGATGCGTATTCCACCAGAACATAAAGAGGACCTGAAAAAGGAAAGGTCCAATTTAGCCATGGGACTAATTGCTACTACTGCAAGAGGTGTCAAAACATGGGACCTACCGTCTTGTGTGCAAACACCCAGAAGATTTATGATGTTCTTGTGCTTGTCCATGACTTTCATCAACTCCATTTCTGATATCAAATCTGCTAGGTCTTTGTCAGTTGCGTCATCTTATAAATAAAATAAAACGTCAGAAAATTTGTATGAACGTAGAGTAAGTACTTACAATATGGTTCAAGTATAAATGTCACCTTTAAGCATTTTTACAGCCACTGTTGTCAGCTGATCCTGATTCTCCTTGTTGATCCCATAAGCTTCTGCTCTAACCACCTGACCAAAGCAGCCCTCTCCAAGTGGTTTCCCTAGGGTCAAACTGCCAACGAAGGAATTTAAATAAGAGCTACATATAAAAAAAACAACCCTTTTCACGCCTATGGTTTCTGGTAGTACTTACTTATCTCTTGGGAACTCCCAATCAGGGTCATATGGCAATTCAAACTCCATAACCCCAGCCAACATTGGAGAACAACTAGAGGAAAGACGAGCCACCCTCATCAAGGAGGCACTTGACTTTCCAGAAGAATTGGACTCCACCGAATACTGTGAAGGCATTCAGAACAGACAGGATTAAAACCTACGTAGCTCCAGCGACTAGCATGTGTTTACAAGTGTCATTTTACCTGACGACGCAAAGGAAATTTGGAGAGTTTCTGCACTGGCAAAGTGTCAAACGGCTCCCGACTGGGGTGGACTTGCAACCGGCACAAAACAACAATGATAATAGCCATCACCAGTGCCAGGAAGCCCGAAGCATAAATGATGATATCAGTGTATTTGGTTTCAATGAGGTCAATGTCTTTGGTCAAGTCTTCCTCTGTGGAATTGACAAGTTGTCATTAAACGTTGCTTTTAGAAACCCGTTTTAACACAGTTGTTATTTATCACGTGTGTCATAATTGTGTGTAAAAATTCTTGCCTGATAGGACTGTGAGCCAAGCAGATTGATGGGAGAAACCGATAGAGTTTCCAGCCAGACAGGTGTATTCTCCCGCATCCTCCATCGTAATATTGGTCAGATACAAGACTTCAACTTCAGACATGTTTAAACTTCCAGTCTGAAAATTAGACAATGAGATAATTTATAGCATATTCATTCAAGGAAGACCAGCACATGCATCACCACTTTTTTATACCTTCACAATCTTAACATAAGGAATGCCATCAGGACCAAAACGGCTGCCATTCATTTCTATATGCTTGAGCCACTGGATGTGAGGTTGGGCATCACTGTAGACCTTACAGAGGAACTGAGCATCTCCACCCACTATAGCTGTAGTGTTCTTGGGTAGACCAGCTTGCAGAATTGGCCTGTGTGGAGATCGCTCTGAAACAGAAATTTGAAACGTTTATATTTACGACCACTCCAAAAAGCAGTGCTTTAAACGTGTGTAAACAAAACAACAACCAAAGTCTTAATACAATTTAAATCCAAGAATAACTTAAAGCTATGACTATTTGGTCATTAATTAGAGCCACACTTGACCAAACTGACCAAGTATCACCAATTGGCTTCATTAAGACATTTGTCAAGCATGTCGGTCAGCAAGCCTTATGTCGGATTCATTAAAAAAGCGGTCCATCACAGGTCAGGTATAAAATTTGTCTGGACGCCACAACCCTCAGCGCTTCCAGGCATGTACCGTCCACAGCTATGCCAGCCCCTAGACTACTCTCCCCTGCTGTGATGATATTTGGTCCTCCTCAAGTGTGTCTCTTAGATATCAGTGTAGACATCTCAAGGCTGGAGTGAAAGCTGGTGCCTGTGGAGCAGCAGTGGGCCCTGTGGTTCTTTCTAGGAGACATTAGGTGTCTGTCTTACAATGAGACGCCACTGAGCAGCCAGTGTAGGATCTCAAGGCTTTGATGCTGATTGCCTTTGACATTTGCAAAGCACTGCAGGCTTGTGATGGTTACTTGTGGAGCCAGGCGGCTGAAAGAAGCAAGCAGAAGCTCTCTTACCCAACACATCTAACAGGTAAGAGTGAGCGATGAATCCATATCTGTTCTCCACTACACAACTGTAGTTCCCACGGTCTGAAGGAACCACACTCTCCATGACAAGACTCCAGTGCTGATGTCGTAGCTATAGAGGAAGTAGTACTGATTTGAGTATGAAGCTTTCTAATGCATTTGGCTTTAGAGTATCAATCTGCATTTGCTTTTCACCTTGATGCCACCAATTCTATGTTCTCCTCGGAATTCTCTGCCATTTTTGAGCCAACGAATGGTCGGAAGTGGATTCCCAGTTGCTGGACATCGGAACTTGACAGTGTTTCCAGCTGGAACTGCATAAAGCTTTTTGTCCATCCTCTGAGTGTGAGTCCAATGAGGTGCTGAAAAAAGAAATTGTGTGTAAGCAAATTATATAACTTCATAATTGAACAAATTTAGTGAACTAGTAGCTACACCAACCTCTGGAGATGTACACCTGGTCATTTTCTGCCTCTGAACCAGAATCATCCACTCCATTGTCCTCATCATCGTCTCCAGATCCAACAGCTTCTGTAAAAGAGCAGAATACAATCTACTTTATCACAATACATTTTAACGGAACCCTGATCAGAAAATGAGATCAATGTGGAGGAACTTACCAGTTACTGTAATGGTAAAATTCCGCAAGGGCTCTTTAGTTCCACGAAGCACACATGCATACAATCCCGAGTCTTCATAAGTGACATCTGCAATCTCCAAGACTGCACCTCTTATCTGAATACGAGAACTGTGTTGAACCCGAACAGTGCCCTTAAACCACTGAACAGCTCCTGGCCGGTTTGCATCACAATGCAGTTTTAGTGCATCACCGATCTCTAAGCGGAGATGCTCAGATGTGTCCTCAGCCGGTTCTTCTGAAGGTTCTAGGAGACACAAGGCGATGTTTTTACAGATCTTACGCTACTCAAATTTAAAGCCATTTTCCTTTTACTTCTTAAAAACCACAAATCATTTTAAATACTGTGGTGCTGAAGTGAAAATTATGCTAATTAGCCAGCCTGAAGCTAAGATGATATCAGAGGTTTTGCTTACTTGACAAGACTTCTACCCAAGCGGAACGACTAGCTTGGCCAGCTGAGGTTTCTGCCTTGCATATGTACTCTCCTGCATCTTCCAAAGAGACGTTCACTAAAGGATAAATGTTGACTTTGGAGAAGGTCTCCTGAAGAGTCTGTGGTGGAGAAGCAAACAGTAACATTACTCCCATTTTCACCGAAGGCCGAAATATGCACAATAGAGAATGTCCAGATGATTTTCTCACCGTAAGCGCAGTAAGAAATGGTGATCCATCAGGCTTCAGGCGAGTGCTGTCTTTCTTGAACCACTGAAGACGTGTTGAGGCTGGCTGGTGGCTTTTACACACCAGTTTCACATGATCCCCTACCAAAACTGTAGTATTTTCAGGAAATCCAGGCTGAAGAAGTGGTCGAGATGCTCTAATTTCTGTCCCAAAGCAAAAAATGCCATTGAAATAGCAAGTCATAGGTCATCTAGATTGATCAAACACACTTACTAAGCATAGCTCGTCTAATTGCTAACTAAATACTCTATCAAAGAGATCAGCATTGCTTTGGAACAAATCAGGCAAATAACCCTATGAACAAATGAGGGACGAGAAAGGAAGAGAAACACAACCCTGAAATGGGGATGACCTAACGTTGACTTCACAGCAGCATTTCTTGTGGCCCAGAGGTGATTTCAAACATTCAAGTGAAACAAACCCACTAACCAAGCAATGTCACCTCCAGCACTGGAGCATAACATTCTTTCACCAATACACTAATGAACTTCACTGAATAAAACTAGGGCCTGGCCGGTATCTGACCCTGGTAATGGTGTGAATGGTCAGCAGGAAAATAAAGGACAAGCTAAACAAAACAGGCAAACACGTGCTCTGTGAAAACACACTGAATGGCTAAACTGGCTCATCCCGAACCTCCTGAAAACAAATTACATAAGTAAATATATATTCACAACTATCCATATTTCTAGTAAACATTCTCAATCGATGTTATAGTAAGACAATTCTTAAAAAAAAAGGAAAAAAAGTAAAATACTGTACTTCATTACTTTTAAAAAATATCAACACGCTGCATGTATATGCTTACAGACTAGATTAACTTTAAACCTTTCAGATTCTCTGAAGCAACAAGCACTTGCTTGGGTGCGCATTTAACCTTTACAGTTGTCAAATGACATGAATTTCTCTTGGCAGAAACTTAGTGGGGCACTGTTGGACTGCACTGACTGTGACTGTGATAATTGAAAGATACTTTGAACAATCTCTTTGCCCCAATCTTCACGAGCGTTTCACACTTGTTTTGGGCTCTGAATGTTGAAGTAGAAAACTCTTGGGTCCGGTTTTGGAAGTCTGAAACGGCATCTTCCCAGCAGGTACAAAATCCAGACAATCTAGTGTTTGTATGAAACCAATAGAATCAATCCAATCCATCTTCAACAACCCCCCACCAGCATCCTGAAATTCCCTGTTACTGGCACCGGGCCAAACAGATTTACACTTCCGAGCCTTGGGGCTTTGGCAGGATCAGGTAGCACTGTTTATGGCTCAAGAAAATACTAGTATTCTTTTACGCTTTAAACGATTACATCCTCTCTAACTTCCCCCGGACATGAATTCTTCATGATCAACTGAACCCCACTTAACAGTAGTTCAGTAGTATCAGAATATTCATTCACACACTCAGAGACAGTAGAGATTCATGTTGTGATTTTCATCAATCTATCAAAACGTAAAACGATGAATGAATGAACACACAGTTTTCTGAAACATACCTTTTTGCCGAACATCCCTGGATGTTATGCCTTTTGAAAATACAGATTCCATGAAGCAGATGGCTATGAAAATCTTAAAGATGCTCCCCATCCTGCTGAGGGGTTGTTTGTGGGTTTGGAAGACAGCTGGTCAGATACTGACTCCAGGCATTGGCAACCTCAGTGTTCAGTCCCAAACCTGAGAAGAGACCACAGCTGATTTACAATTCACAGCAGATTTTTTTGGTCACTTTAACCTTCAAAATAACATTAATGCATAATGCATTACATTACAACCTATCCTATTCAAAACTGAATGCCCTCTTCCCCCTCTACATCATTGCTGATAATGTCCAGCTCTCTGGTGTACACAAACACCAATGTGCGGTAGTTAAGGACGGTTTTATGAATGGAATCTGTATTGAGGTTCTCAATGGGTCGTTTCAATATAAACTCAAGTATTGGCGCTAGAACGGAACTCCAATTAACGCTACATGCCTAAATCTGACTATTAGTAAGACGAATGTACGAAAAAATAAAAATGAAAAATGAAAGAAAAAAAAACGACATTTGTAGACACCACACAAATTGAGCGCTATAAGCTCAGCATGAGAAGCCAGAGCAAACGTCAAGCTTCACATCTGTTCTCTAAACACACGAGAATTTCGCACCAGACTGTGAGTTTGGTTAAGCTAAATAAACCCATTTACAAGTGTGAAACCACTTGGTAGAGTTAATGCATCTAATTCTGTTAAAACACACGCACGCACACACACTTTATAAGACGCGTATATGTATGCCAAAAATTTACTATACAAAAATTAATTATGTCGTTTTTTCCCAATAAACCCCGCCAGCCAAATTTGAGATAAACGTTTTGAGTATTTTTGGCCACTAAAACGCGTATTAAGTGCACCTCGTTTCATTATAACATTCACTCACAAATATCTGACAG
This sequence comes from Paedocypris micromegethes, assembly GCA_028031935.1. Lineage (NCBI taxonomy): Eukaryota > Metazoa > Chordata > Actinopteri > Cypriniformes > Paedocypris > Paedocypris micromegethes. Next base: position 15,711,247 of record CM051496.1, read on the forward strand.
TCTCGTTTGAAATGAAATGCACAAAAAACACACAGTTCCGATTTTGTGAAACTGATTGTTTTACCTGTTGTTCTGTGTCCTTTGCCCCGCGAGATCGATAAGGTTCCAGCGGTGCTTAGTATCCCCGGGTCGCGGTGGCCCGTGATTCACTCATTTGTGTCCTGGTTAAAAGAGATTATCCTGTAACATCCAATGAAGAGTTCGGCAAAGTATAATTTAGTCTTGTTGTAAATCCACCGAGTTAAGCCACTAGAGTCATAGCACGCGAGTAAGTTCACAACTCTTCTCTTGTGAATTCAAAGTCCAGCGCGGCTTCCCCGTGATGAGCTCGCGCGCGTTCACGAGCGCTCCCAAGTCCGACACCAGACAGAAATCACGCAGCGTTTCTCCTTTTTATTCACCAAATCGCCCTAGACTCTAGTCCGTTGTTGTGTAATCGAAGGCAAGGCACCAGACAGCGCACTCATAGCGTCCCTGCGTCTCGCTTGGCTTGAATGAAGGAGGTTGGAGCAGAGGAGGTGAGGAGTCTCTGTTGGGCAACTGTGACTTGCGCTCTGGGACGGAGCAGGCGGCTGACTGGCGCTGAGAGACAACAGCACTTCGAGGGGAAGGTTCACAACAATGGACTCAAATCGGGGGTGGGGTGGCGATAAAACCCCCACCCACAAAAACCAAATGTCTAGAGGCAGAACCCCTCGAACAGAATAAGATACACGGAGTGGTAAAGCAGGTGTGAGGGGACAACACGTTATTTATTTGTTTTAATTGTATTTATTTTAATTGTATATTAAAATTTTTATTTTTTTACACACTTTAATGATACATGTTTAATTGTACTGTTCTAACATAATTTGTTTTTACAATGAAACATACATGACAAATAACAACAAATGTTAATTGATATGTGTGTGGGGCGTGTGTAACGTAGTACTGTACATCATGTACATATAAATATAAATGCAAATTTAATGTACATTAAGTACATGTAAATGTAAGTGAGAGAGTGGGGGGTGGTGAGAGAAAGTGCAAGAGAAAAATACTGTAGAGAGAGAGAGAGAGAGAGAGAGAGAGAGAGAGAGAGAGAGAGAGAGAGGGAGAGAGATTAAAGGGAGATGAGAGGAGTGAGGTACAGTGTGGTTGAGAGAGAGGAGGTTAGTTAAATAGAGTGAGAGCATGCAAATTACACCTTTTCTTAATTACATCTTGGTCTCATCTTTCTTCCTTTAATCCTTCATAAAACTGCATCAATACACGCTCGTATCATGTTTATTGGTCGGTGATGACATCCCCACGTTTTGAAGATTTCCTTTGGTTTTTTTTCTCTCACTTGTGTCAGAGAGCAGCATAAGGGGAGTTCAGGAAAATTGATGGCCAGGTTTTCGTGACGGTGCAGGTGTTATGAAGAACTGAAGCCCCGGGCAGAGAGAGTGAGTCTTAAAGAGCTTAAGAGACGGATCTGAGGGAAACACTGTTTGAAATGATTCTGCTTCTCCCATTCATCAGCCGACTGTGGCATTATGAGCCTTGCGGTCAAGTCCAGAAGAGCAGCCTCCTTCAGGTCTGACACCTCTCATTAAACACCCATCCAACGCGTCTCTATTCCCCACTGACAACAAACAGCAAACGCTTGATTGGGATCACCTTCTAAACATTGTGAAAATGTCAATATATCTCAGTTGAATGCTCTTTGACTGTATAATACTGTATAATAAAACTCTCTCCCCTTCACTTTATCTCACTCCACTCCTCTCTCATCTTCTCTATATTTCTCTCTCACACATGATGGTGGTATTGAGAGATTCTTTATTATTACACAGTCATATCCTGAATCTGCTGTCTGGAATGTGACCCAAACAAGCAGAACATATACAAATATAGAATATTCCAAAAAATAACAATGCCATTGCCTATTGGGCCTCATAGGCAACAATGACCAGGAAATCAACAACAATAAATAAGATTTGGAAAAAAAATGGAGGGAGAAATATATCTCTGGTGCTTTTCTCTTCTTGTTCTCAAAATCATTTCAAACTCATCCTTCTTTAACTTGCACCACAAACAGTGTGTGACCGCAGCATATTTTTTTATTTATAGACTTGTGTTTGCAGTAGTGTGTGTGTGAAATGTGGTGACTGTATAGCTGTGATGTCCGCCAATATTTACTTCGACCCAAAGGGCAATCAGTTAAAGTGGATTATTTTCTGAAAATATACTTCTTTTTCGGCTTTTCCTTTATCAGATGTCGCCACAGCTAATCATCCTTTTCCACCTCATTTTGAAAATGTCAGAACTGAAAAAGACTTTGCATGTTGCCTTATTTCTAAGCATCCACCCTTTTTGCTTCCCTGCAGTATCGTTGTCCTCTGAACTCCTTAATAACTTCTGAAATCCCGCTAAACAATGTGAGATCTCCCCCTTCATATCATTCTTAGCTTGTGTCTCCAAGACCAGGAATAAAGCGAGCCAGAGTAACAATCAGCCCCTCTCCCACATCTCGCTGCTCTGCTTTTGTTGAAGCCTGCTGAATGTGAATGCCCCATTAAAGCCTATTATCTGGAGCTTCTACGTGTCCCTGCAGATTTGGTTCTACCCGAAGAACCTAGAAGATCTTTCTCCCAAACTCTGATTGATCAGACTGGTCATGTACAGCTTTTTTCTTAAGCTGTATCTGTATTGCAGAACTCATATGCATAAGCACACAAAGTCAAACATACCGTCATGGTCTAAAAATTGTGTGTGTGTGTGTGTGTTGGATTCACTATGTGTGTATACAGGCACTGTCAGTTTCAATGGGTTAAATAAAGAGAATAAATTCTCAGAATGGTTCCAGCCAGACCTGACCACTGTCCTGACTTTCTCTTGACTTTCACAGACAGCAATTTCTTGACCGATGGCTCCAGCATAACGAGAACAACGCCAAAGACCTCAGCCATTAATAATTTGACATCATCCTCAACTATGCCAGGAATCTATGGCTTGAAAACACAACATCTCAATTTGGGCTGCAGCTTGCAAGCCACATGGATTTAAAACGCCGTAGAAGATAAGACAGCGTTTTACAGCATATTTCTCATGGGGTGTTTTGACAATTGAAATACAATTGGGTCCAAAAACAACTCTAGTTTCCAAAATGCAATTTTCAACTTTACAGAAAACATTTGTTTAATAAACACAACTGTTTAATATTTCAGTGTTTTTTGCAAGAAATTCCAAGAAACCGTAATAACAACAAAAAATGAATTTTGACAACTGGGTTGCAACTCGAGAAGTTCAAATAAGAGTGGTTCTTAACTTACTTACGCTACTTCTTGTAATTTCAGTAACATGTTTCTAATGAAATGCACATTTTTTAACTCCTCTGGCACAACCAGCCAATAGTCAGAGAAGCCATTTTGCCTTTTTTGTCAGACGTGAGGTCTGAACGTATTGATTCTTGCATAACTATGCTAATGCACCGCCTGTGATAGGAGAGACAAGTCAAGAGTGTGAATAATTAGCCAGCCCAACGGCCACCGAGTGAACCAGCAACCGAGCATGTGAATGCAAGGTGGGGCTGGTCACCCATTAACTCCAACACTTGTTGGTCCCGGGCTATTGTCTCATGTTTGTGTTAATTATTAGCTGGAGCAGGGCAGACAATGGTCAACAGAGCTTCATATTGTAATGTAAAGTTGACTTCTGCTGCCAAAACATATTCTGCACGGGTCCCACACCCAGCTTTTTTTTTTATAGAGATGGATATCCAAGCAGCCACTTGTTCCCTTTTTCGTAAACGTGCCTTAGAAACACACCACGTGAACCCTTCCTGAACTCCTCCGTTCTGATGGATCTGATAGAACGTGTGAATGAATCCTTAAAGCAACAGAATGTGTGTTAATTGACGAATGCGATCGTCAGCCCCGATCTTAGCCAAAATCTAAAGACCTGCAAGATATGGATCTCAGTGAAAGATGATTAGAACAAACTACAATACAGATGAAATGTGTTCACAGACGCATAAAATAAATCTTGAAAATATTAAGACATTTTCAGAATTACTTCAGAATTACTTATTACAATATTCAGTTAAATGCATTTTTATCTTAATACTGACAATTAAGTCTTTTTAAAAGTAAAATATGAGAAAATAAATGGTCTATTACACTTAGAATGTTCTCGTTAAGCAATTTCAAAATTCTGTAGTAAATATAAATTAGAATGAGTGCCAATGTATTTTGTGTTCCATCATGCACTTGGCCACTATATCTAGGTGTGTGTCCTGACTTCAGTCCCAGAGACATGAAATTGGCTCTAGATCCGTGGAACCTAGAACAAGATGAAGTGATTAACATACCGATAAAGTCTAAATAAACGCATGGACTTCACAACCTTATTGACCCACAGTGGGTAAATTCATTCACTACAATAGCCACAGAAAAAAACTGTAAGAAGATGTGCATAAAAAAATAATTATAATATATAAAAAACAACAACAACAACAACAACAAACAAACAAAGATAATCAATGGCAACAACAACACACATACTTACTTATTAACAGGAATGAGCGAAGGCTGAAGTTTGGCCAAGTTTAACCACAAAAAAGGTGCAAAAATGATCTCACTTTTAAATTTTTTACAGAATAATATACTATACTTGTTTTGCAGATTCCAGTAGTCTCTGTAGTTATGTAATCTAAAATCATAGTTTTAACATTTCCTACATCGAAGTTGGTTTTGAAAGCTTTTTGGTTAATGATTAGTTCAAACTGCTACTTGATGAGAGTTAATTAGGTAAATATATCATTGTGTCGTTACAGTGTGAGTGTGAGTGTGTGTGTGTGTGTGTGAGTGTGTATGTGCGTGTGAGTCTCATTAAGCAGTTTTTTTTACTCTAAGCACACAGTGAAGAAAATTGAAGACAGATACACCCTTGGGACCAACATTTTCACTGTAAATGTAAAATATAGTAAATATTGTTTTACTCCATCAATGATGCATATTAGTATTCAAAAAAACTTCTAACTCGATGAACATTAAAACTATAGGCACTATACAATTTTAAAACATTCTGAAAATAATTTAGCTTTAAAATCATGCGTATATAAATTTTGATTACAACAATAACGATAAGACATTTATTTATTAGAATTCCTGTCTCGATAAAAAAAAACGATAAACACAGTCCAAATTAGAGGACGTTTATTACAGACACACAGCAACAGGACACTAACCACAATGCTACTGTTTTTATTCATAAAGCCTGAGTTAAAAGCATCAAGACATGGGATGAGGTACAATAACATTGGGAGAACCTCACAGAACTAGATCTTTCCAGATCAGAGAAGGCAGCAAAGTCGTGCACGTCTGCTGGTTTTAAGGATTCTCAAGTTTTTGATGTAAGCTCGGGAATATTAGCTCTATATTGAGCTCCACAGGAGAGCTGTTCAAATGTTTCTGACAGATTCCTGAAATATTTGTCATTAAGAAGGTGTCTCATGAAGACATTAAGCCTGCTTGACAATGTCACAATAAGCTTTGTTCTTTCCACCTCCCGCCATGGTGGTCAACCCTTGTGAGGTTGAAAGGGTCAACATCCCCGGTTTGAATTAAGGAGTATCCAGAGTTCTTCTTCTCTTGGATGTCCTGCTGTGGCCTATCTTCAGATGTAATCCAGAGGGATCGGCTCAAAGTTCTTCTCAGCTTATTAGATCAGACTGCCAAAGAAAGCAGGAGCTGCAGGTTGCTTTGTTTGGGCTGAGTTTGGCTCACATAGTTTGTGAGGATTCGCTCCTTCTTTTCTCTCATGTGACACATTGTTGCGGGATAAACTTAAGAGTTTCTTTTAACAGTGGCTCATGTACTAACAATGTGAAGAGATTAGACTCAAGTCTTCTCTTTTCAGCTTTACACGTTGCATGAAGACGTTGCCAAGTAGTTGCATTTCACTTTACTTTCAGGCTAAGTGTACTTGCGCTGAAATTGGATTTGTGTTTAATTGAATCTATGTTTGGTTGTTAACAGAGCAAAGAATTCCTAAAATCTTTTATAAGTTGTTTTTGTGTAATATAATATTATAATAATAACACTAAAGGCATTATTTGTGTAGTGAATCAAATGTATATATTAATACATTAACCGTTTGTGAATGTGTATACTGTATATTTTCAGACTATTTTATTATTTATTGTAGTTTGTTTTCATTCGTATCATACCTTAAATAATTAATATACTTTACAAATCTATATAATATACTTTATTTAATTAATCTACAAATTAATATACTTTACAAAGAAAATTTATTTGATGTTGTTCATATTATTCAGATTTGTATTCATTATTTTAGAGCGAGTAAAACACATTATAGTGAAATACTCAGTAAGGGATTTCAGATCATAAATTTGATGCCCAAATTATTTCACTTGTTTAACATGACTCTCTATTTATTGGCTAGATTCAAGTAAGGCGTTATGTTTTGCAGTGAGTATATTTGTGTAAACCAGTGACGATGTGATTGATGTACTCCAAGCGCTTGAAACGTATTTAAATGATCCCGCCTCCAGTGTTTAGACCGGCATGCAACAGGTGTTCCTGCTGTGTGTGTGTGTATGGATCAGAGCCACACAATAATACAGAGCGTCCCACCCCTGTTCTACACCTGGCCCCAGGAAGCCACGGGTGGGTGCCATGAAGAAGACGCTCTTCATCAGGAGTCATTAAAACCCTCTGGAGATTCCATATCTCACCCTCTGCTTTTCGCTCTTGAACTCATCTTCAGAATAGAGGAGCGAACTTCTTTCAGGTTCTCTCGGGACAAAAGACGAAGATAAAGAGAATAGTTGTTGAGGTATGTATGAGAGGGGGAAGTAGGAATGTTTGGATTTTAAGATTTCAGTCACGGTTTGAAAGACAAAAGAAGCTTGACTCAAAATAGAGACAGGAGAGACCAGGTGGCAGTTGGAACACTGCATCAGCATGAGGCTGAATTGCAATCACAAGCGCTTGGTAGTAGAAAGGTGTTTGTTTGTTGTTTCCTTATTAAAATTATAATAATTATACTCTAATTAATAGTACTCTAATTAGAATTAGAATTATTCGATTTATTTGAAAATTGTACACATTTTTCTTGTTCCAGACAGACAGACAGACAGACAGACAGACAGACAGACAGACAGACAGACAGAGAGATATAAAAAGTGATATGGGTGAATGATAAAAATGGTTGAGTAAACAGATGCATGCACGGATGAAGGGATGAACAGACAGATAGAGAGATCTACATCTAAAAATTAAAAAGATATTCCTGGGAATAATATTTATAGCCCGTGTAAATAAACAGGACACCCGAATAAACCCAATGTGTGTGTGTGTGTGTGTGTGTGTGTGTGTGTCAGGCCTTGACTGTGGCTCTGGCTCTCTGGGGATTTCAGGAGTTTAAGGATTCACATCTGTGTCTGATTAGCACAACAAAGAAAGCGAAGCGCCTTCTGCATTAATAAAGCCACACCACAATAAACCCAGCAAATTAGCCCAGGCTTCAGGAGAAGGTGCGCTCACCACTGCTCCTCTACAGACACCACGTCAAACCATTTCAGCCAATTACTATGGCAACATCGAAGGTGCTCAATGTATTTGGAAGACTATTCTATGGATTTCAACACAATATTTTTTGTCTGCTAAATCATGATTCCTTATTTTTCTGTCAAAGGAGACGGGCCACAGAGAGCCACATTCTCATTAGATTAATGTATTTCTCTTATTCTAAGTCAAAAAGTTTTGTTTTCCTAGCCACTGTCAGAGTCAGGATCATAGTCATTGTTAAATATTACTACTTGCTTTTTATTTTGAATGACTGCTGTAAAATGAACAACGCCTGTGAAAAGTGTCTTATAAATAAATTAAACTTTGCAAGGAACCAATGCTTTTCCGTGTTTCTGCCAGGGTAACCCAGAGCTGGCGCACCTCCACCACACACCGCTGAGCTTATTTCTCATTATGAAATATCAAAATTGTTGTACTTGCATAACTCAAGCCAGCTATTGGAGTCTCTTCAAGGTCTTTTAAAGGAGAAACATTGTGTCTCCAGCATCTGGAACCATCATCACGGAGACTTTGTAACATTAGAATGCCAAAGGAGACTGGCACCAGTGAGCTGGGTTCTTCCTACTTTAATCTTCACCTCACCGTCTGTCAGAGAGTTTTTCTAGCCACTGTCGCGTATGTTGCTTGCTCGTGTTTACAGCCGTAGTCCAATGTCAGAAAACTTCGGGTGCAATACAACAATAATTTTGGTTCACATAGCTGTATTGTGCTTTATAATTAATCTGAACTTGTAAGAAATTTGCCTAAACTAGATCCGCAGTAAAGAATTAAAATGTATTGGACACATGGTTCGGCTATAATTTATCTTATGTTATGTTTTAAACTTGGCTCTCGGGTAATTATCCTACACTCGGTTGAACATACCAAATTTCTTCAGCACTGGTTTTATCAGCAATATTTTATTAGTTTGTCTTATTTTTATCACATGTAAGACTTGATCAGTTGTCAATGTGAGAGTCTGACCAAAAGGTTCCAATTAATGTTCCCGTCAACAGAATATCATCTTGTCTGCCCTCAACATAGAACTCGTGCATGAATATTAATTGGCATTTTTTTGATCGTTAGAAGTATTTATTTTATCTTCAATACCTCTCTGTTTTCTTTAATAAATGTTTATTGAAGTTGTGTAATATTTAAGTTAATGATAGGTAATACCAAATTATTACGTTTGTTATGTCTAGTGGCTTGAAGTAAATTAAAAGTATTAGATTAGAAACACACTACTAAAAATCGTAGAACATCAAAAAGTAGATAAAACTAAGCAATATCAGAAGATCTATTAATACGTAGAATTATATATTGATTATTTGATCCTGTAATGAATTACTGCCTGTTTTATCAAGGAAATTCTACTTATTTCCCCACTATATATCAAGTCAATTAATCCCCAGCATACATCACCCTGCCTAAATAAAGCAGTTCCCCTTCTCCTCCCTCTGCTATTACCAAAACGAGGTAGAGCAAACGTTTTGCTGATCTGTTGAACAAATGCTGTGTGGTCCGCATTAGAGGGGGAGAACCGGCTGACTTTATAGGCTTCAATAATCGCCAGGCGTTAAACAGAACAATTAGGCGCCGACTATATTGTCACACAGTTTATGGCTTTACTCTCATAGTCTCCTCCCAGTCTCCTGCCTTCTCTGGCAGTGGGACGCAGGCATACTCCAGAGAAGAAAAGAAAGGAAATTACAGGTATATGCACTAAGTAGCTTAGTGTAGCGTGACAAGCTAAGCACAGTTAATGAGACATATCAGCGCAAGGATGAAACATCTGACCAGGATCAGAGTCGAGTCCTATGAAGGATCAGCCAAAAAGGTCAAAGAATCGAGACAAAGGCTTGTGTTGTTCGTTGCATTTGTAAAGAACTAAATGTTGTTTAGGCTGTGTTAGGGGTCCGACTGACAGAAGGTGAGAGTGTGTCTGAGGTCTTGCTGACAGATCCGACGGGGCCACAGCTGTGGGTCGACCCTGGGGTCTCCCGAAAGGTGTTTCCAGCAGGATGTAGATCTCCATCATGTTGAAAAAGATGAAACCTCCCACTCCCCTCGACCACGCGAGTCCCCTGTGGATAAAAGTGTACTTTGTGGAAGACAAATGTGAGGCAAGTTTACAGAGGTTGACATTCATCACGACAATGAGACTGAGATGGGTGGCATTAGTACGGCTGGATGAATGAGCGACTCCAGATTCAAAAGTGCTTAGAGGCTATCCATTGAACGTTTGCTGGATTTTTCTCCAACAATTCAAAGATCAACGCTTAGCAAATGTTGATTTGAAACTAATGTGAGCTGCCTGCTCTTCAGTTTGTGCCTAAAAATAGCAGGAGTTGAGTTGTGACTTGCGATGGCTTGACTTATTTAGCTTTAGCCTCGGCTAAAGAGAAAACCATATCGCTTCCTCATGCCACGTGTTTTTCCCCTTGTGGTTAAGCGTGCAAACGTCTGCTTTAAGCAGTTCCAGGCCTTTGCATGAGACTTTAATGCAGACTTACAAACTTCTCCCTTCACTTCCCCTTCTAAATGCATTCATTATCTGTATTAATTATCTGTGAAATGGCTTCAAATGGCTCCGAGTTCAGTTGGAGGGTTTAAGAACTGAATGTTTCTCGGCCTAAACACGCATGTGGAGAAAGAGTAAATGGTGGTGTGTAAGCGAAGGCAGCTGGCGTGGTTCCTACGGCTGAAGTCGGTTTCCTACAGTCGCTCGGATGCAGTGTTAATGCTCCCGCGTGACAGCAGCACATAAACCAAAACGATGGTTGGAGAGGGACATGGTGTTTCCAGGGTAAAGTCATTTCATTTTACTGATCTTTATGTCATAGCCATATCATTTTGCTAATTATGTTGGCATAGTGGAAACACTTGACTGTAATTTTTCTTGCAAACCCGGTTGGTTGAATATAGAGTTATAATAATTGTCTTACAAACACATAAAGTCAAGTGTTATAGTCACTTGCAAATATTGGTTATATTCCAGTTAAAAAAATATTTAAAAATAAAAAGGAAATCACTAATCAAATTGTATGCTATATATGGTAAGTGTCTAATCAGCAACTTCCGTGAAAGGTTAACTAATAACTAGAGACTTTCATTGCAATTGTGCTATTATATTGTACATTTCAATCCATTGCATTTCTTATTTATTGAAATCTATTCAGTATTTCACTCTGTATTCCTCTTGATGCGTTTTCATGACAATAAAGCTTATTTTTTAGTTTTTACCATGACCATTTTCTAATCTTTGTTCACCGAGCACAGCTCTGTGTACCACACACATTCAGTCACAAGCACAACCAAATATCATACAAAAGGTGCAGAGTTGATTTTCTTTTTTATTTTAAGTGAAGATTATACTCTAAAATATGTCCGAAATACTATTCTACAAAAGATTTTGGAAATCATGGCCTGTCCACACATTTTTTTTTTTTTTAAATGTTCAAAATTAATAATTTTGAGTCTCATATGTGAAGTTGAGAGCATATAGTCGAGAGCAAATAAAGAAGCAAAATGGATAAAGCTCAAAGCTGGAAACTTCAATTCAATATTGAACTCAGCAACAAATCCAAGTGGTTGCTCTCTAAAGTGTCTTGGTCCCAGTTCAATTGCGACCTCGGCACTACTAAATCTCAGACAGAAAGACAAACTGAGTGAAGATTAGCAGTCCAGTGAATCAGAGTCAGACTTCCCCGGTAGTGATTGAGGGCCAGGTAGGGGCCCTTTCAGCTCAAACGGACCTTGAAGGCGGCTGATTGAATTCCTACTTCCTCTCTGCGCTTCCCTCTCAGCAGTGTGAACGGCAGGAGTGTATCCTGCACAGCACTCCGTTCCGCTCCGCTACTTTTTCCACATGCAGTGCTGCTCTTCATCCTCCCTAGAATCCCCTACACACAAGGGGAAATAGATTTAATCCTGCTAATGTAGTTCAGCAAAGTCTACACTTATCACACCTCAACAATGCAACTTGAAAATTCAAACAGAAAAGATTTGATCTGATTCGTTCTTTTCTGTAAATTGCTACTATAAATCGCATTTTGATTACAGAAATGATCTAAGCATTCGTCTTGCATAGTTTGAATTAGATGTGTAATGTGATTTTTGCTGTATTGTGTACAGTTGATGTATTTAAGCAAACAATTTACAGATGGATAGCGAATCGGTTTCGAGCTATACGCAAAAACGTAAAATAATCAATCACTGCCCGTTATTTTTTAAAGAATAACTGATAAAAACGAAAAGACATTGTATATATGTATAAGAATATAAGAGATACAGTCGAAAATAATTTAATTCCAAAAAGCATACAGATATTTCAAGTTAAGAGTTGGTCAATATAATTTTAAAGGACTGTACCTTTTTGAACATGTTAAAATGAGAACAAATGTAAAATTAGATGCCTTTAAGTTGTTGGTGAAAAATTATGGAATAAACTTGAAAAAAAATGTTCAAAAAGTGATCATGTACTTTTCTAAAATTCAAAAAGATTTAAAAAATTAATGTAGCTGTGACTATAAATTGAATATGGCAAATAAAAAAAATAAACAGACAAATGAAAATGTGAAGCTAAAAAAAGGAGTTAAATTCTTGAGATTCTGAATAAGTATTTTGTTACGTTTTTTATTTTTGTTTGCTTTTTGTTTGTTGTAAAATTTATTCAGGCAATGCTTATATTTACCACCTGTTTTTTGGTAAATTTTATGTCAAATCGCTTGTGGGATGAGTTACTTCTACTTCTGAGTTTTGACCAAACAATACATTGAACATTGAAGTGAATTGAAAGAATGCCAGAATGACAAACTGTTATTCACGTCTAAAAACACTTTTGAGTTACATCATACAAAGATTTACAATTCTCACTTTTGTATTTGTTTCCGTGTAACAAAACAAAAAGTTTAGCTTTATACTGTAAAACATGCACATTATTATTCACTCTCAAGTTTCTTAACAACAGGGAAAACTTTAGTGAGGACGCACAATAAGATTTCATAAATCCAGATGACTTTTGCACAACCACAAAATACGCTTGACTTTTGTTTGGTTATTATGCATTGTTTTTTCCCAAGGCACAAAATAATGTTTTGATTAAGATACATGGCATTGCGATGAAACAATTTCTTCCTTTAAAACTCTCATTAGACTTAACCTCTGCTCTGCTGATGCCAATATTTCTCCAGTTTTCAACTAAACACAAGAAAAGTAAAAGTGTAAGTAGTTCTTCTTCTAACTTGCCATCAAACTCAGTTAACCACTGGTTTGATCGAGGCCGGACAATAAACCTCACCATGTATTCTATAATTTAGAGTCGTATTTATTAATATTTAAGACCCCATTCATCCCTGCAGCATAGACTTAGAGGCACCATAAGTATCCACTTAAATTTATTGGACTCCTTTAAAACCACAAACTCAGTGTTGAGTTGCCGGTTGTTTGAGGCCCAGTTTTCTCAACAGCCTCGCAGTGAAAGTCCTGTCAAAAAAAAACAGGCAAAAGTGGCCAGCAATGATGCTTGCAGTCGATTTGGGTCCGGCTGATCTATTACAATAGAGTCCTGTCGCCGAGCCCCCCGCTTTAGGAGTCGGAGGGAGTATCTGGATATGAAGCCTATGGTTGGTGCTGTTCATTCAGGCAGAAAGTGGCCTCCAGGGATTACGCAGGATCCGACGAACAGACAAGACGACTGCAGCGCCATGCCGCCGTCCACTTTTGAGGAAATGACCCCATGCTAAGTGCTGGCTGACATACTAGAGAGGCTGGTGATAAAGTAATTGGCGAACCCAGGGACTAATCTCACTGTTTGAGTATTTACAGGCCGATCTAGAGTCCTGATAAGCTCAACATGCTCGCTTGCTTATCTTAATATTGAGCAGCCAGCGGCAAAATCGTCGACAAGCTTTTACTATGAACTACAATTTTGTATTTGGAGTCATAGACGTGTTCGTGCACCAGGGCCTTGATTTTCTGATTGAAATTTGAATGTTTTTGAGCCTTACATTATGAAATTAATGACATGGAGGTTATTAATGAATCCGGTCGATGTGGTCATCACGGTCAGGAATCATTCTCAGGCTTATTTTAAACAGGGTATTTCACAACGTAAAGAGCTTGTGGAATTAGAGGTGTGTTTCCCAGCATGCAAACCTCATTTTTGTGCTACCTAAGAAAACAAACATGGAATCGGAAGAGAAAGCGAGAACTGTAAACATCCCGTTTTTTTTCCTGCTCTGGAATTTTCTTAATTGCACATGAGTATGGTTTCGTAAAGGGAAATTTCTACATGTGTTCAGCAGAGATTATTACACACAGACACACACACACACACACACACACACACACACACACACACACACACGCATATTTAATATGTATGTTCTTTTGATGCTTGTTTTTGTCTTGTTAAACAGAGTCCTTAGAAGCAGCCTTGCATTTTAACAGATGATATAATCAAAGCCCCATTAGGTTCATTTTGAACACAACTTTTGTCACATCACAACACAGCCACAAAAGAAAAACACAGCAACAAAACCAGAACAACCCACACACCTATTTAGTAATATATGAGGCTATAAGAAAACAAGAAAGACAAAAAAACACAACACGCCCCACTCCAGGAACTCGCTCCAGTGTTCAGCTTTTCGTTTCTGGGCTTCCGAAGTACAAGAGTTAGTAGGAAGTGCGGCATATAGGCCAGAGACACTGAGATTGGCTCCACCTCGTTGTGAGCCAGAAATAGAAAAGGAAGTGGCTTAAAATAATTTACGACTGGACAGACAGGCACCATGTATTTTTTGATTTACAAAAATACGTTTATTACATTTTTTTATTGGAAACAAACTAATTTGATAAAACTAAGTAAATACAAAAAGGGAAATGTTGATTTAATAAGATGAAAAAAGTGAAAGTGAGACCATATCGAGATATCGAGCATTTGGGGGCCCGTGTCTTTTGGACATAAGTCCAATCCCTACCACTAGACCATGATTTATGATGGTTTAAAAAGGGAAACGTTGGGAAAGAGAATAATTTATTAAAAGGATTTATGATTGTTTAAAAAAGCGTTATATGTAGTAATAAATAATACTAAAACATAATATTAACATATATATATTGGATCTAAACACGGATATCCTTGAGCCTTTTGAGTAAACAGGCTCTCATAGCTGGAGTTACTTTTTGGGAATTTGAAATATCATAGTCAAAATGAGGAGTAATATTAATATTCTAAATGTATACAGAATACATATTAAATATTATAATATAATATACAGTATATATATATTTTATGTTTTAACATTAGTACGTATAATAGGTTCGGTGATGAGGGAGAACACTTACAATGTCGCCGGTAAAATAATAATTTTACATATTAAAACATGGTTAACCAAACAATAGCTTTATTTTTCTCACAAATTGACTTTGAAGATAAATCTGTGCAAGCGAATTTAAGCAGACCATACCGCTTCTGTTTGGAACAAGTAAGCAGAGTCTAATAAATGTGGATGTTTCAGAGCAACGCCAGCTGGTTGTGAAATCTGGGTGAAGTGTAAGGCCAGGAATTAACTGAGAACACCAAGATCCGGCCGTGAACAGCCAACACGGTCTCAGGTTCCACTACTTCCTGTTTTACTCCTCTATCTATCCAATGGCAAAACAATCATCATTTTTCTTTCTCTTGTTCTTGTAAATTTGGGAAGTTCAGAAAAGTCTTGACACAAACAGTTGAAGTTTTCAAACACTTTGTTTAAAACATCAAAAATCGATAAATTAGCATCACATTTGGCAACTTGAGGGTTAAAATTCAAAACACGCCGCAAAAAAAAAGAAAAAAATGAAACGTCTGGCGATGAATGTGGAGAGACAAAAGAATGGTGTTCAGTGTGTGTTTGTGGTGGCTGTGTAGATGTCGTACTGGATGGGCTTGTGGTTACTGTGTTCTGTAGGGGAGACAGTCTGACGGTGACCCTGACTCATGTGGTGCTTCCAGCACAAATTCCTTCTGACCAGAAGATTAGTTGAAAAACACCCACCAAGCTCGGGCAGAATCAAAGAGTTTAATATATGTCCTCATCCCCAGTCTGCGTCTTCTCTGCTTCTGCACCAATCACAGACTAGAAAGGAAAAAAAATCAAAAGGATGTGTGGTGAGATTTGGAATGTGGAATTAGAGAATTGATGATTTTTGTCTCTTTTAGTTTGATGACGCCAACTATTAAATCGAGCTGTCTATACATATTATTCAAGTGTTTTCATTGAAAACGAGGTTTTGTAGAGCAAAAATCCATTGCAGTGTGGCCTTTGAGGTGTTTGTGTGGCTGCTGTGTAATTGCTACAGTGTTTTGGAATTGTTGTAATGGGTAATTGAGCAGTTGTGAAGGCATTAACATGTGGTTTCTATTATGGTGTGGATTGTTCTCAGGGGAACAGAAAAAAATGAAAAAAAAAAAGAAAATATATATATATATCATTTTATTGGATTCTGTTTCCTGTGGCTCACCTTTGGTCGATGATGCTGTATTGTTTGTATTGTACTTGTTATTTATCTCATGAACTCATTTGGGAATAAAGAAAAAACACGTGTTTCATTTGCATTAAAATACATGGTGAATATCCATATAAGAATAACAAATTTGTTTTTTGTTGTCTCAATAACAAATATTTTTGTCATATTTAATCAATAGTGAGAAAACTGCACCACACTGAATTAATGTTCTTTATTCTTATATTCTTCTTTAATCTACATTCTAATGTTCTTTAATCTTAAATATATACTTATATTCTTTATACTTTTTTTCTCCTACTTATGCAGTTGTTCTGTTGAAATTGTGTCGCAGAATCACCATTCAGCTTCAAAAACATGTGTCCGCATATCATCTGTTAATCTATACATTTTCATCTAAATGAAACTAAAGATTTGTATCTTTTCTTCTAAAATCCCTATTGGTTTTGAAAGAGAGTAACCTTTCAGTTTGAGTTTTAATATTCCATATTTTTTTCAATGTCTTCTCATGTCCCCATCGCTCATTGTAGACATTTAATTTTCACTTTAAATGAGTCTAGGAACTTTCATCTTTATCCACTAAAATCTGATTGTTCATATTCTACTTTTTGAGTTTACAAAAGTTGAAAGTTGTGACTTTCATTTCCAATTTAAGCATTATTCTCTACTTATGTGAACTTTTATCTATCACATTATGCATAGAAACAAAGGAAAATAGATTTTGACTCTATAGATAATAAAGTAACTGTAAAAAATTTGCTGTAAGCACTGTATATATTTATGACAATACAGCAATATAAAAGAAATATAATTTTCTCACAATACACTTTTACCAAAAATAAATCTGTTTATAAATAATAATTGTAACTGGGTAACATTTCATAAATAGTGTATTTTTTTGATTACTGATTATGATCTTAATTCTACTCTTTCTTCCATTTGAACGTACTGCTCATTTTGGTGGATGCTTCAATCGTGTGTTTTATTTGACTGTACAACGATTAAAGAACGAATAATTTCAGGTCAAATAATTGCCTGTTTGTGTCTTCCAAATATTTTCAGCAGAGTATTCTCATCTGGTCCTCGGAAATGCATCCCTTACTGACTGTCAGTCCATGGTTCCGCACTGGGGACATGTGGGTAAGATTCTTGGCGCACTGAGACGCCTTTCTCAAATAAGCAGTTGATGTGTCAGAGTTAACAAACCAAAGCAAGTTGGGTGGCGCTTAGTTCCACAGAAAACCCACTATAAACTTCTTTTAAATAAGACTTAAAAAGAGTTGTTTTTTTCTTGCAGGGATCTTAAACCCTGTATTTTGTTTAATTATGTCAAGCTATCCCATGTAAAATGCCCGCAAATATCCAGACTGGATAAACGAGTATGAAAGCCATTGACACAACTGCAAAAATACAACATAACAAATTTATTTACCATTTAATTGAAAGCAATTTCAGAGTCTGAAATGTTTAAATATACACACGTAGCATTACATGGTGAGTAAACAGTTCTTAAAACATTCTCTAAACGTGACACATTTTGTAAACTAGAGATGGTCTTGGAGAGCTTGCAGGGCTGTGAAATGTGCTGTGAGTTTGACACTAAGGGTGATTTATATCTAATGTCGTCTTTGTTCCGCCAGCTGAGTTTACATTCAATTACGTGTCTCTCAGAAAACCAAAGTAAACTGGCTTTGTTTCAGAGTTCTTTTGTCTTGTCCAGCACAGCCACAAACCTCTTTGTTTTGTCTCATCAACATTATCTGTTTGATGAATCATTTATGCAACTCTTCAGCTACAGTACTTCATTCACAATATCAGAGCCACATGGTTGTTTTCAGGTCAACCCAACAAGATCCATGCCTTTTTGTGTAATTCCAGTGGAGTTTCCGGAGTCAGGATGAGGGTAAATGTTATTGTAAGTTTTTATATTATCTGGTTTCTGGTTCTTTTCGAACGACCAGACAACTGGAGGATTGAGGCTAGAGTGACTACACAGTTGGATCATCACTGCTTCCCATTGGAAACCCCAGTCCCTGCCAGACCCTAATGAAAACCTTCCTTCTCCCTGTTAACAGTTCATAGATTAAACAACGGAACTTGAGCTGGATGAAGACCATACCAGGATCGCTGAGTAACGCTCTCTGTAGGAAACAGACCTGGGCTCCTGTTTGTCTTGTTAGCGTTTGGCTTGTATCAATTTATTCATTTAGGCGTCTTCGTCGATTTCTGGGTTGCAGGAATATGGAGCCATCCCAGAATCTATAGGTTGAAGACACTATTGTACCCTGATAAGAAAACCAGCCAATTACACAAGTTCACTAATTCACAAGACTTATTTTGGACACTGGGAGGAATCTAAGACAGGGAAGAAACCTCAGGAGAAAGGCTTTGACCGGATCTACATTTCAGATCAATCTTGCAACAGTGCCACCATGCAAGCCATATATAAATAGTTGTCTTTCTCCACAAGAGGAAATATTATGATTTACAGTAGATGCAACAGCAGTCATAAATCTAAACGACTCTTTTGTTTATGATGGTAATGTTCCAAATCCACACATGCAAAATGAATTTTCATGATACATATATGGAAAGCAACCAAAGATGCATTGTTTGAGCGATAAAGCATCCTCTCACACTCTCTAATCACGTATCACAACTGAGTTAGAAAGAAGCAACCGACAAACAGCCAATACTGTCAGGCTGCCAAAAATGACAAAAGGCTGATATGACAGATGCAAGAATTAAGCTTTTTGTGAGAAGTGGCTGCTAAAAACAAGAAGTATTTGCAAAAAAATGTAATTAGGTTTCATTTTTTTCATTTCTTCATAGGTTTTCACTTATTTTTTTACATTGTTTAGCAAACTGTTGTAGCCGCTTAGATAATTTTTCCGTTTTTTGTTTGATCGAACATCAGGGTAACTTATATTGACACATACACGTATTCTAGTTTGGTTTGTTCCGATTAGGTCACATTGTACGTTGAAGTTTTGTACAATGTATTAAACAGACACAACTGAATCTGCATTTGTGTTTGCAGAAGACAAAAATGCAACCGCAACAAAAACATATTACACAATATGGGTCCTAGTAAATATATTTGGAAGAAAGGACTGGACCTAATACAGTGGTACCCCGACTTACGAATTTCCTTACGAAAAACCTGAGTTCCCGAAATTCGCAATACGAAACGAGCGCATCTTGGTCTTACCGCGAGCAGGCATGAATGAGAGTCCAGAAGTGTAAAAAACAGTTGTTTAATCGTCACGCACATCAAACAAACTAAAACAACAATAAAAGCACTGGTTAGTTTCAAATGTATTGCTTCCAAAATATAAAATGACCTTGTATTCTCCTACAATGGCTTCGGCGCGTCTGGCTTTGATATAAATAGAGCCGCGCAGGAGCTGCTAGGGCACCTAGGAGCGGACAGCACACTCACTCATACACTTACTCAGCGGGAGTTTGAAGCAGTTCAAACTCACTAACACAAAACAAATTTTGTGTTAATAAAACTTAAAACTTGACATAAAACTTGCAAATAAGCTGACAGAAATTCGCCGCGGATGTGCTAATCCTGCTGTGTGTTACAATCTATATGGTCCGGGAGGAACATTCTGATGACGTTAGTTCCGTGTCTGTGTGACGTCATTTCAAGATGGCGGTCACTGTTCATGTGAGATTGTCCGCTGTATTATTATATACTATACCTTTATAAACAATTGCCAAAGAGCAATTTAAACAATCACTTTGTAATTGTTTAAATTGCAAATCGTTTGTAACATGTTTTTATTACATTTATTAACAAAAGTTTATCACCTGTAAAAAAATGTTTGTCTGAATTCACTAACTCATGGCACGGATTAGACGGAAAAGCTCAGCTAACAAAATTCCAGCCTAACGAAACGGCCGTCGGCACAGATTAATTTTGTAAATCGGGGTACCACTGTATTTCACTTTTGAGATTGTCTTCTGTTCACATCTCATCCAATCAAACCAAAAAAGGTTCCAGCCACCACATCTGGTTGAATCACTCCAGGGTGGCCCACGGGTCTTGGCCAGTTTGGCGGCATAGACAGGTGATAATGAGGAAGCCGTTTGCTTTTACAGTAGGGCTGATGCGGGGCCAGGCTTGGCTCCATGCTGCGAGACGCAGGGACAGTGTAGGCCTTTCTGATGGGGCAGCAAGGGAGTGATTAAGTTTTTAGAGAGCCAACGGGCAGATATGGGGGTCAGAGGCTAAAGAGAGGGGATTTATTAGGGTTGTAAATTACAGTCAGATGGCTTCCTCTTTCTCCTCCGGAGCTCCCACCCTGTTTCCTTTTCTAACGCTTCTCCACAAAGTCCTCATAGTTCCTAAAACACTCCCTGGATTTCAGGGGGCAGCAAAGACCAAACTCTTCAGGCTCAAAAGCGTCTTTGTGTCCGAGAGCATGAAAGCCCAAAAGAAAGATGGAGAAGGAGAAAGTGATGGTCTAACAGTTGCCTTGACAGATTATTTTAACCTTTCAGAATTTCTTTAACACTTTATTCAGACAACCTGGCTTTGTCATGGGCTGACATGTAACTGAAATTATTTCTACAGTGAACTTGTGTGTGATTTCTCAGGGGAAAAGCTTGAACACACATATACTTGATGGCCATTTTATAGTAGGCTGGAAAATCCGCCAGTAGCCTTAGTAAATGGTGAGTGTAAAACTACACAAGCTATCTTTAACTGCATCCGGACATTTATTTGCACCAATAAATCACAATATTCCATCTCTCCAGACTTAGTTAGCACACCGCTTCAGCTTTAACAGACAAGCACTGTCACAGACTGCAAATGCTTCTAAATTAGTTTGAGTTAATGGAGATAATTATGCCTGAAACTAGTGTAGAGCTGGAAGAGCAACTAAAAGCAGTGTAATTTGGACAAATTACTGATAAATTGAAGTTCTGTGGAATGCAGTGTATTTGTTTAAGCATATAACAATATATAATTTGATGAAGAACAGCAACATCCCTAAGGATCTTCAGGAGAATTAAAGTCTGGAGAATGGTTCTTTAGTGTGTGAGTGCTGGTCTGCAAAGCAGTGTTATTGGTAGATTACTTTGGCTTTATTGTCATGTTTCTGTGTCTGGAGCGAAGACTTATCACGTCTCTGTCTAGATCATTAGTCAAGTGTTAGTCTTTTCCTAGTCTTAGACTTGTTCTTGTTGGAGCCTTAACAAGGGTCTTATTTGTGTCCTTGAAAGGGATTCTTAGTCATGTTTCTTTATTGATTTTGTCTTGTTTCTAGGTCGACTGGTAGTAGTCATGTTCTCAAAATCGAGTTTTAGTCTTGTACTTGCTTTGTACCTGGGTCCAGCTTGAGTTATGTTCTCAAAATGGAGTTTTTGTCCTGTTCCTGTCTTGTTCTTGAGTCAAGTCTGCTTTTTGTTTTTCTTGTAGGGGTTTGGTTTGTTGTATTTTGTTAATTTATATAATACATTCTGTAAAATGTAGAAATAAAAATCTGCCTATCAAAAAACCCCGACATGTTTTTTTCAAACTAGTCATTGACGTGGGCACTACTTGTCAAATCAGCAAAATATAGATATACTGTTTAAAATAAAGACAATACTTGAACACCTAATTTACCTGTATATGTCAATGCTCGGAAAAGGCCATTTAACTTCTCTGACAGCTTCCGTGGTCAATGTTACTGAATGTGAACCTATTTCTGAAAGGGTCCATGAAAGTCAGTCTGTGAGGGTATGTTCAGAGAATGTTGCTTCAGCACAACGTAAATATTGCAATCTAAGAGTGCGCGCTGTGTGGTTCAGGTAACTGCTGGCAGCAAACATCTTGGCTATATTTTACTCAGCCCACCATAACAACTCGCTGCTAACTGAAAGACTTCATTCAAAAACTGTTGTCTGGACCAACCTTCCAACAGACCTCCTCTAGCTCTTTTTCAAATGGTGTATTGATAGTATTAACACACAAGTAGACTGGTCGAATTGCTTTCTCTGTTAATGTTGGCACTTTAATAACACACCCTCACCAACCTATAAAACATGGGTGGGAACAGTCTGAACTCAATTCACTATTTTTGTCTCAGTGAACCACAACGAGTTGCCACCAAGCATGTGATGCCATCTAAAGCAATATGAGGTCTTGAAAAACAAACTACTTATACATCGTGCAGATTCAGTTTTCTCTAAATTATCTGGGTGTCTTGCAAACGTCAAGCTTTTAACTAATTCCGCAAAATCTCAGTTTTTTTTTCAAGCCTTGCTGTTCAAGTGACTTTTATGCAACAGAGCAAGATTTGACCTTGACTTCAACTTCTTCGATTCTGACATGAATAGTGTACATTACAAGGACAGTTTATGACTTCTTGATGCAATGATTGTGATTTAATATTCGACAGTAATCCGGGATCTTTTCTTTTGTTGTTTCTCTTGGGAAGTTTCTTTTGTTGTTTCCTTACATTAAATCACAAGTCATCAGAAGGTACTACTGTACAAAGATGTGAAAGATAAATATTATTTACATTTTGTAGTGGGTGGATCATATTGTCACAAATATTATATGACTTGGTCATTTTAATCAAGTAGTAATCAGGAAAAAAAAAACTTTTTATAATGGGAAAAAGGAAGTTTCAAACAAACAAACAAACAAACAAACAAACAAACAAACAAAAACACTGGAACTACAGATCATTATTTTGTTCACACATAATTTGGGAGCACAACAAATAGTAATGAATAGTTCAGACTTTCCACCCAAAAAATGAGGGAGTTACAATCTGGAACTATTCCATGCTAATATTTGTTATTCTTAATTGCTATTCAGATTTCCCTTCACTTACTGTGAGTATTGTGAGCTTTATTATCAATTTTATATATCGAGTTGCTGCAGCGCACATTCACGTTCGAGTCTATTATGTAACCTTCAGACAGTAACTATGATAAAACCATAAAAGGCCAATCCTACATGGAAATAAAAATCAGACACCGGCTCCGACAAACCAATGTTTGATTATTTTTTAACGTTATAGCAAACACGCCTCCCCTTCATAGATGACTGGAAACATAATTGCAGTCGGTCATGGACGGGATGATACGTGAAGCTGGTAAGTGATGCTATCCAGTAGAACATGTATTTTATCAAGGGAGGCATGTGTTCTTCTGATCTTAACGCCATTATCACTGCTGTCCTTCTCTCTTCTAAAGGCCCCTCACTGTTGTGGGGTCTTATCAGGGACATGGGGCGAATGGGACGGCTTGGCTCCACGAGCTAGGCCTGATCTCACAGCTATCAAAAGAGATTGTGCTTTTAGAGCAAGTGTGAGACACTTAGAACTGCTTAGGAAATTAGGACTTCTTTACCTTGGTCGCATTTGGCTTTGATTCCCTTAGTTCACAAGTCTGGATTTGTGTTATGGAATAATCCATAATGCTCAGATTGATGATCAGATTTCATTTAGACAAATGGGTGTTTGTGACACCATATATTGTGGGTTCTAATTTAAAAAAGTGATTTCTGTGTGTAACTGAGAGACAGTGTGCACTGTGTAGTGTACTTTTACTTTGAAAGTGTCTCAACCAAAAATAGTTTTTCCAGTTATCCGATGTAAATGACCAAAATCTAAACTAATATGTATTTACATTTTACAAATACAGTTTGTGCAAATGTGTGTTTGTTTGAGGAAATACATGTCCAAAACTGGTTTATGTAAACCTACAAAACAATTTTACAATTAGAACATTTTCATACTTCAAAACAAACGTTTCATAAGTTGAATCAGCTTGACACGCTGAATATTATTATTGAACAACTATTGGTGTGCCAAAATCAGAACAAAAAGCACAGTAATAAATATGTAATCTTTGAGGAAAATTCCCAATTCTTCATTGATAAACTGTTTATTTTTCTTCCAAGCATTGTTCGTTTTCATGTACAGTAATAACTGCTGATGTCATCAATCTGATAAAGCAGCAGCAGCGCAGAGCAGCGAGAGCAATAGAGTTCCGCAGTAAAGTGATGCGCAGATGGGTGGGAAAATCGAAGCTTATCACATTGTCGTCTCATAGATAAGCTGCAGTATGTCCACTCACCTTCTTCCCTGTGGCAGACCCTCAGGGGGGCAGATAAGGGGTCTTTGATGCATGAGACGGGGGAGAAGACAGGGCAGAAGGGCAGAAACATGGAGAGGATAAGCAACCAAAGACTTCTAATCTTTTAATTTAGTTTGCAGAATGAACACAGTTCATCAATCTCTGTTTGAAAGCGACATTGGCCAGAATTTGCCACAATTTAAGTTCTATCACATTAGTCCCATAGTTGTTGTAAAAAAAAAAATCACAATAAAGTTGTCAGAAATATTTCACTTAACATGTCAAAAGAACACACGTTGAGATATATGAGAAAAATAAGAAATGTATAATCACAAAATATAACTGCAAGAACTAATTAATGAAGACACACAGAAATGCACACACTAATATATGTATACGTACTTTAAACTGCGTGTGTGTGTGTGTGTGTGTGTGTGTGATGCTAAACAGAACATTAAATATTAAATTATACAAACTAATGTACATATAAAACCACATTCATACATGCACAACACGCACACACAATAGGCAATAAAAAAAGCAAGCGAAAAAGTTGGAAAAAAGAGGGATTGTAAATGTCACATACATGTGCACACACAGACTTGAATAAAAATACACACATTTCAGACTGTATGTGAGAGCTGGAATGAAAGATTAAGGTCACAGAGGTGTGGGGAGAACATTTTTACAGCAGCGCCACACCAGAGTGTCGATGGCAAACGGCAGCCTGTCTGTCTCCATCTCTCTGGCTTAATTAGAAACACCACTGCGATACGGGCCGCTGCGGAACAAAGGCACAGTCAAAGCCCTTCAGGAGAAGCAGAGCCGCTCTGTTCCAGTGCTTCAGCATTATCTCAAGGTTTGGACGGCAACCTTCACGCTGACCCGCAACCTGCTATCTGTGGCCTGGCCCGACAAAGTACCCGGGGCAGATAGGCCGTGTTTTCATCTGCCAATGTCATTTCTATGACAAAAGGGAAGAGGATTACGGCCTTTTGGATAATGTTATCCACTGCAGTGAGATAGGATATTGGATAAACAGGAGACAGGGAGGATAAAACAACATCGGGGAGGTTGTGCGCTTTAATGAAGTCTTACAAAAAAAGACTTCAAAAAGTGACCATTATATTTCTTTCTGTGGTTTACCGTTCTAAAAAAAGAATCCTTGTCTCGATTTGCTAGAATGCAGTTTAGTGGTTTGTTCAAGGCCCTCAGCATTTTATAGATATAATAATAATAATCTATTTATGAAATATAACACATGGATGTTTAATGCATTTTCACATTTTCTTTCAAATTTAATACATAGATCAGATTTTTTGTAACATTGTAATTGGAAAATAGGTAAATGTTTTTGATTACATGTTAATAATAATAAATACTTTTTTTGATAAATGTTTTGATTATTATTATTTTTTTTTTTTTTTCATTTTCCCCAAAGGTTTTTTGGGGTTTAAGCTCTCACACTGATATAAAAAATAAATTTTAAATGTAAATTGCAGATTGTAAATTAGGAGTAGAATTCTTGGATTTTGCTTCCAGATTCAACAGCTCTGTAGGTCTTGAATTACACTTCATTCATGATCATAAATCATCCTTAATTAATATCTTCAGTATATGATCTAATGTAAAGCAAGAATAAAAAGTGGAAAGCGCTATACTATGCATTTTATCCATAACAAAGCTTTTGATTCAGGCTTTTCAAGCATCAGATGAAAATTAGCATCCATCCAGGGATAAGTCCAAGGCTCAGGATGTGTTACATGAAAGACACTTGTTTGCTTCCTGTTGGTTTCATTTTACCTACGTTTCTCAAAACCTCAACTAAGCTTTCACCCCGTTGCCACCCCCCAACAGCCCACCACTCCACGCACCCCAAACAGGAAAAATAAACTTGACCCTCCAGCTAGCTAAATGTTCCTGCGGAGAATTGACCCCTTGAATTTGCTATCCTGGTACCGAAGCCCAAAGTACACGTGTCTGGGTTACTGCATTCTTCAACCCCCACGATCAGGGCTAAATGTTTACCCAGGTGGAGGGGTCAGATCTCTGCTGGGCTTCAGGGAGTGAAGGCCCAGTCCATTTTTCACTTTCTCATTCATTTATCATTCTATCTATCTATCTGCCTCCTGGGCTGATGAGACCGGAGAGATGCTCTCCTATGACCTTACTAGTGAAAGGGTCACATCACACGAGCCATTTGTTTGGTCTTATCAAAGCTCCAGCTCGGCCATGTCCCACTCACTGTGCAAATATTTATTTAAATGCAAGATCAATTATTGTAGAGCTGCATGATTTATACTATTTCTTTCGTGACAATACAACGTGTGAAGGTTAGACACAAAACAGACGACAAACTACGTTGAGTGCTTAGACGAGCAGATCTTTTAATAAGGATTTGCTTTAGTAAACAACTCTGTAAAGTACTTGAGAAAACAGACTTTGTTCTATTACATAAGTACTTTACAATAGGAGTATCAAAAATATAAGCAACCTTTACTCTCTACTTGACTACATTTTTGATTATGTACTCATTAGTCCACTACAATTGAATGGACACTTACAGTTACTCGTTAAAATGGTATTGTGTGCGACAAGTCGGCATCTTTTCTACCGCGGTTAATTTCTTCAAGGTACTGGATATAATTTATGAGCTTTTGAAATATTGAGGTGTTAAATTTGTTTCAGGAAAATTCATAAACAAAAAGAGTTTCCTGCTTTTCACATTTCCTGGTGTTGTTTGAGCCTAAATTCAGATAATGTGTAAAATACTTGTTTTTTTTTAATTGAATACTTTATAACTTTTGCTCAAGTCACCTTGCAACTGGTGACATGTAACTTGTAACAGAGAAATTTTTACAGTAAGCTATTCCTACTTTTACTCAAGTATGGTTTTCAGGTACTCTTACTACACCAAGACACATTCCAAGTTCCATAAAGTGCTCTGTATGGAACCTGGCAATAAAGTTTTTTTCTGATTCTGATTACACTTCTGAGGCTTAACTTGATCAACTTAAAACATGTACACTCTGTGGTAACTGTTGATCTGATGAAACAAGGTGTTTACCTCCATGTTCACAGACGTTACAGGTACGTACATTTCTATGCCAGAAATTTCCCCTTGGTGGGATTAATTAAGTTGTATCTAAATGTAATTAATTAATTAATGATACGATTTTAAGAACAATTACGAGAATTAAGAACTATATTAGACTTTAATGGGTATTCATTGCTACTTTGGTTCACTTTAGAGCTTGGCCAAAGAAGTGACTGTTCTAATCAGCAGTTGTATACACAAAGTAACAAAATCACTTTGTCTATTTAAAGATTCCACTTGAAAACTTGCTGAGAAAAAAGATCTCCATCTTTGTCCAGGAAAATCCAACTCAGTGGTGCTCAAGCCCAAATAGGTATTGACGAAATATTCAATATTGTTGTCTTTACTCATCCAGCAGAACAATCAATTTGTAAATCACTTTTCCTCCTATGTGCTAAGCATCTCGTTACCATCCTAAATATCCAGAAAAGGAAAGTGTGCATCACTGCCTGGCCTGCTGGGAAACCAGTGTATCCCACACTCCCCCATGATAAGCTGCGAGGGATAGAAAGAGTCAACACAATCAAAGTCTTCCAACTGTGACTGAGGACAAAAGCACTCCCACTTCAGATGATTAACTCATCAATCTCAGCCTAGGTAGACACCTCGAGAAGAACCTACAGCAACTGTACACACTTTAATAAGGCCAAACTGACTTCAGAAAGTTCTAGAAACTGATGGAACCTCAGCAGATCTTAAATTGAAGCATATAAAAGCTAAGTCAAAGGAGATCTGGTAAATTTCCAGTTGTGTACAGTCATCCTAAATCCAGTCCCAGTTTAGCAATAATTCAGATGATATTGATGAACAATCACCATAATAACTAATGTAATGATACTCGTTGAAAAAGCTTCACGATGTGAATTAGAGAAAAACAAATCATCCAAGGAGGAGGAGGAGGATGTGTTCTGTATTGGAAGCAGGATGTGTGTGTGTTTAGTGGAATAATTTTCCGGGCCGCAGTTCCGGCAGAAGGAACGAGAAAGAAAAACAACTGTGTCTTGTTGCCGGACTGGAGTGCTGCACACAACACATGGTCCCAATTTCACGGCTGTGGATGGAGAAGTGCGGGCGGATGCGGGGGCAGGAACAAACCTGCAATCTGCAGGCATTAATACCTCGGTAATAGTCACATTTGCTTAAAACCAGGAAACATTTTTGACTACTCTACACACGACTCTCTCTCTCTCTTTCACTCCCTCTGGTCCAAACCTGCCTGGCTTTTTCTCCATGGCCCTATCCATTATTTTGTCTTTTCTCTGTTTTTTTTACTTTACATTCACAATTTTTTCGTTCTTTTTTTTCTTTCATTCCACTTCACTGCATATTTATCTTTTATTCTCTTTTTTTTATTCCCATGTGTCCTCCACTTTTCTATTCTCTTTTCTTAGTTTTTTCCCCTCTTTTTTTAATTATGTATTTATTTCAGTTTTTCTCTTTTTTGCTATCTTCCCTTTTTACTGTCCATTAACAAATTTCTTTCTTTCTTCCATATCACCATCTCTCTCTCTCTCTCTCTCTCTCTCTCTCTCTCAGATTGCACTAAACAAACAGAATGTTGTGAGACAGCCCATGTCCTGTTTCCTGTTCCGAGCTCCAGTCTTAATGAGTGGCGTTACAGTAAACCGGACGTGCATTCGGGTCCCGCACGCGTTTGGCCAGAGCAGGAAACAGCAGAGGGGCTCGTCAATTTTTTTTCCCTCCTCTACACAGGCTGTTCTCTGGAAGCTTGACGGATAGCTTGAATTTAAAAACTGCGGTCTTCAAGACCAACAAGTAATTACAGGACGGAAACTGCTTTTACCCATTCCTGCTTTTTCTTTTCCGTCCCGGAGAAAACCACAGTGCACAGCCTGTGTCATGTGCAGAACTCTCTGCTGAGGGGATTGAAGGAAGCATTCAAGAATCTTAATAAAACTTAATCTTTGAACCGTGTCTCAATTAGACTCAGTGATTCCTAAATGGTCCACGGGTCATTCTCTGTTTAGAGTTTATGAAGTATGTGATCCAGATAGAACATAACTTTAGATCTAAAAGGAGAGTTGCAAAAGCAGACACCATAACAGACTAGACATAGTCTTCAATACTTTCAAGAAAAGACTCGGGTTTCAAAGTGTGCAGATGGGCTTTTCAAATAAGGGCCTTGTACAATTTCTTTCCACCCTCAAACGTAACCCAACAATCAAAGCTTCTCCTTGCCTCTCAACAGGAGCCAGAAGGCCAGCTTCATCTATAGCCATGGTATCCTGTTATTATTCTCAGTTTAGAACTTCTCTACTACGTTAAGTACTCATGCCAAAACCAAGTCAAGTGTTTACATCTAAAGTCTGGCGTTTCGATTGTTCATGATGGAGGTTCTGTGGAGCTTCTGATTCAACCTCAGTAAAGATGGAAGAGAACCACAGACTTATACATTTAGTCCCATATATTAAACATGTAGACCCTCCAATTCTTCTCAACACGTGCATATTTTAAAATTGTGCAAGGAAACTGGAAACCTTGCGGAAAACAACAACAACAACAACAACAACAACAACAACAACAACAACCAAGAAGATCCAGGAAAGTCCACAATGAATAGTGAGACCCCAAACAGGATGGGACTTTTTAGATATGTTTTCAATTAGACCCTCAATTAGATTTTTTTTAGCACAATGTAACAAATTAAAATGATTCTACATTGCATCATGTAACTGTACTTTCTCTTCCAAGCATTTCGTTTACGTATTTTACAACTAAATTATGTAACATTTGACCACCTACCAATGCTGAAAATAATCACAAAATATTGGAAGCAAGCTACTGGAACTCAAATAACTCAAAGTATTGGAGTATTTTCTGAGTAATTAAATTACAAATTTTAACAACGCGTGATCTCTATCTAATCCAGTTTTTCCTCATTATGCTGAGTTATCCATTAATTAAAATCTTTAGTTGACGAGTTTGCTGTCCTTTAAATACAGTACTTGGCACAGATGTACATATCATCACATTCAAAGTATAAGACATTCAATTCTCTTAATTTTCAGACTTTAAAGTTTTATTAAAAAAGAAAAAAACATATTGACCTTGGTTTGGAAGGGTGATGGGTAAGGTCCAACTTTCACATACGGATTCGGCGAGGACCCCCAGCATGGGAGTAATTAAAACAAACTGCCAATGCTTTCTTAGCCTGGGCCAAACAAACGCCATTGACTCCCACAGGCCTGTGTTGTCAGGCTCTGGTACGTGATGTGACCGGTGGTCCACTGATTGTGACGACCAGTCAGACCCGCATGAGACATGTGTTTGCTTAAATGCTCTTTGAGAAGCCATGTCTACACCAAAAGATGTGTTTGCTCATCCTCTGTTTCAACACTGCTCTCATTCGCCTCCCATGCTGTGAAAGACTTGAGACTTCCCAACTGTGTTAAAATCAGGAGTTTGTCATTATTCCAAAAACCCCCGCCACACAAAGAGTTCACCACCTGGTTGGTGTGAGTTTGGCAGAGCGTTGCTGGCACAGGGACTGTTGGGGGCAGTTTGGTCTGGATTGCACAGATTGCACATCATTCGATAAACAATAGAATCTTCCAATGGTGCAATTGAAATTGTAGTTGAGTGACAAAGGTCAGAGGGTCATTTTTTTTTTTTATTTAAAGCGATTACAACAACTTTATTTCTGTATTAAAAAAACATCAGGCTTTCTCTGAGAACTGACTAGCATAGCTCGTGTTGAGTACATCATGGGAAAGCGACTTTACCTTTGTATCTTTGGATTTATTCGTGGATTTCTCAAATATAGTAATTCAATGTTGGAATACATGTTTTACTATCTTACTTGTACATTTTCGTTGAATTAGTTTTTTATCGTTTTACTGTTTCAGTTGTGCCTATTTGTTGAATTATTTTGATTAATGCATTTCTGTGAGTGCAAACAGTGAAGAGAATTATCAAATATCAGTTTCAAATTGTTCTACTAGTGAATACTAAGAAATAATGTATTCTTTGTAATAATGAAACACTGTACACTGTAAAAACAAATTTGCCACCACAACTAAAAAAGTCCTAGTGCCTGCTTCAAACAAAAAATCAACTTGCACAACATGAAAAAAATGTGACCACAAATGTTGAAAGACACTAAATAAGCACTAAGGTTCTAAAGAAAAACACAAATTACAATAACGATCAAAATATAAATAGTTTTAGTTATCACAAACAAATTAGTTATCCTTACAAAACCACTTCACTTTTGACTTTTAGTAAGTAATCTAACTCAATTCTTAAATAAAATAACTTTAACAAATAGGTGACCACAACATTTTAATAAACCTTTAAGTTGTCAATGCAATTAAAACTCACAACCTTTAAAATAAGTGTTGACATAACCATTGCAGTACTAAATATTTGCATTGGCCGATTCAGCCAATCAACAGATTCAAACAATCCAATTGCAGTTGGGATAAAAGTGTGTTTTTCAGAGACGAGCTTGTATTTGTGCAGATTTCTCTCAGACCAACAAAGATATTTTGAACGACTTCAAGTGTAGACTGTAGTCCTTTTGAGTCAGAGCAGATACTCCACGTTTGAAGCATAAGATCGAGTAAACGGTCCCATGAATGTCGTTGGAGAATCATTAAGGCTCTTCATCCCGGCTGATTCCTCACCCACGACAAACTGCAGTCCATTTCTTTGTCAAATGATCCACAACTTTGATAACACCAAACCGTAATCTTTAGTAACTGATCTCTGGCGAATCAGTATTCTATAGAATAAATCACTGAATTAATGAATAAAGTTCTGTCGTTTTCAAAGGGGCATGCATTTTTAATGTCATGAAATTTAGGAGGAGGACGTCATTCATTTTAATGTCTGAAACATCGCACTACTTGAATTTAAAGTATGAATAAATGACAACAACCACTAGAAAATGTCACGTCGAAAACCCGGTGGCATACACAAACGGCTCATCCTTCACACATCATAGAACACTTACCAAACAAATTGCAGTGTTTCTTTTCCTGATACCAACCTATTCGTTTTGTCTTATGAGAACGTGGAAAAGCACGAAAGCAAAGGCTTAATTTAACGCAATTCATTTTATGTAATACAAAGCAAAATATAAAATAAATATATATTAACCAATAGTTCGAAGACAATGCCAAACAAAACAGTGCTTTTAAAAAAAAACGCAGTTAATATTTAGCATTTAGAGCTGCATTTAATTAAGATTTCAAATTTGTGGCGACTTACCAAAGAATTCCCTCCAAAATGTGAAGTGGACACGTTGATCTCTGGGAACTTTCCAAACTGCACAGGGTACGAGTTGCATCACGCACATGCGTTAACTTTTCCGTACCTTTCTTTTAATGCGTTAAACGCAATTTTCTTTGCTAATTCAACATGTCTTTTAGTTGAACCAACAAATGAATGTGAAATGTTAATAGAACTAACTTTTTCAAGTTGTTTTAACTTTCACTTGTGGAAAAAGTTAGATGAACTTGGAATATGCTGTTGAGCTAACAACACGCGAGTTGGATATTTTACAGTGTCTGCTGTATACGTGCAAAATGTAACATTGAAACACTGTATTATATAAGTATTACATTTAATTTAAACATTTTCACATTAACACAGTTTCCTTCCACAGGAAAATCCACAAAAATCAATCCACGGTCCAGTTTTGAGAACATATCCAAATACTAATTTGTGTTATTGCAAGACTTTTTTTTTCTACGTCTCAAATAAACTCCTAATTTCTAATTCCACAACATGTCCTAACAACACGTTCCTTATTTAATCTCAACCTCCTTAGCACCCAGTCCTAGTAGGCCTGAGTTTACTGAATTGGATTCTATCCTACATGAATCCCTTTGCTTACTACCCATCTCATGTCTGCTGAGATTGATTGGGATTATGATGACTTTTCTCAGATTTTTCTGCAGAGTACAGCAGCGTCCACCCATCTACACTATCACTCATTGTTCATGTTTTGAAAAACCATTAGTCTCCGAAGAGCGACATAAGAGAGGCTCTTTCTCTTTGGATGCTGGGTGGAATGGTGTAAGTGAAGGACAGCAGTGTCATGGGCAGCAGGCCCCGGCTTTGATGGGGCCAAGTCAGGCTTTGGCTGCATTCCTTGCATGTCTCCCTGGTTTTCCTGTACCACATTACTAACTCCAAACTAAACAAACATGCTGCTCCCAAAGGCCTAAACCTACTTGAAAATATAGCCCATCCATTTTTAAAAGCGGGAACATTTCGTCTTTGTTTTCATGCCCACAAACAAAGCTCTTCCACATGTCCTTGTCACTTTTGTAGGAAGACGTCTCAAATTCTTAGAACAGAACTTGAACATTCACTGCGACCATAAAAGCCAATAGAAACCCAACATGCAATTAAATAGTTTACAAGAATTTGTTTCCTTCTGAAAGAAAGTCTTAGAAATGTAATTTGCAAAAATGAAACTTGTGCAACTAAATTAACTTTAAACCAAAACTGCTGATTTCACTGGCAAACTGATAAAATAAAAGCATTCAAAAGACATTTCTGATTCTGAGAAAAATAGAAAGCCCTAAGTTTTTTTTAACCAGCACATAAAAGAAACTTGAGGTCTTTAGTGCAAAAAAAAAACTATATTGTATTTACTCTTTTATTGGATTTCAACCAACCAAATGAAAGATCATGCTGAAGGCCGTTTTGTAAGAATCAGTTAAATAATTTCTGATTGCCATGCAGTGCCTGAAATGGGAGATGGGGAAATGGTGGGCAACGAACCATCCCCATTTAAAGTGGAGACAATGACCTGAAACAAACCATATGAGTGACATGATGAATAGTGTCATCATGACCAATAGTGTCAGCTGCCAAGAGAAAGGTTGTGAGAACGATGAGATTGACATTGCCCTTTTGCGCAGACAAAGAACATCAGCTTCCTGTCGCACTCTAAACCTTGAGCACCAGAAGAAACTATGCAACGGAGAAGAGAGACATTACAAGCAATAGTTGTCAGAAACTTTTCACAAGTCATTTGGATTTGCTGTGATTGTGAATTTGGATTGATCCAATGGTTTCACGTGGGTCTATCAGTACTGAAATGAGCAAGTTTCTTATTTATCTAAGCCTTGCTTGATTCAAAATAAATATTTTTTTGGTTTTACATTATCTATCCATCACACAATTGGTCAGATTCATTCTGATTATGATGAAAATTGTTTGGTCATGTGTCTGCTCTGATATTTTTAAAATTGTTCACCCATGACACTCCCAAGCAAGAATTGCAATGAACTCAGTTTGTTTTTTTGTAAATTACACATCAATTTGAATATACACCTGAACATTTACAGATCACAAGGCTTGACTCATCTGAAAGATCATGAGAAACAGGCATCTTCACCTTCTAGACAGAATAATTTGAATACACAACAAGTTAGACATGAGATTGAGAAGCATTTACTGCAATATTTTCAATCTCATATCTAAATATTCATTTATCTGAATTATTTAATTATTACTGTATTAAATAAATAAATACTGTATGACTATTACTGTAAAATGACCCAGTCTGAGAAAGGGACATTTTACATTTAAAGGTTTAAAAATAGTAAAAACATATCAGCTGTGATTTGATATACGCACTGTAGAGTTTCTAAAACAGTTTTTTTTATAAAACGGTTTAATTTTTATTTTACTTAATAATGCTTTTCCTCATTATATTTTATGGCATATTTATTAATTACGGCATATTCAACAAAGTCTGGATCTGAGTTCTTCCACTCAGTCTCTTACAGAAAAGTGCTATTGTCGCTATCAGAAGCATGCAGTTTCAAGAGCAGGGTGTGTTACTATCGTCCCTTAAAATTTGCACAACAACTCTATATTTGCATCCTGAAATGGTTGGGTTTACATAAAGCAAATAAGGACATCATTGTGAGACAAGGCCAATAAAATCTTGCTTTGCTTCAGCAGTTTTGTGAGGCATCTTTGTCTTTTGTTTCAGTCTAACATTCTTCCTACCACCTCCTGTTGGCCGGTTTCCACTTTTAGCCTAGAGGAACATCTATATTGTTTCTGTGTCTCAATCACGATCTCTTTGTCTTTTTGTCCATCAGGTTCAGTTCAGAAGCAACTGACAACTCTGTCTGAGAAAGCACACATTCACTGACCACTCCTGTCACACTCCAGCGATTCAAAAGAACTGGTGGCAATAAAACTGTCTCACAAGGTTCACATATTAATCATCATCTTCGCTGGATTTCCTTATTAAGTTGCTTTTATTGAAAACCCACAACTATGTCATCCTTATCTTCTAAAGTTGGTTATCGAAAACCTGCAAGGATGTAATTCTTCAGCTTAGAAGCTATATAATGCTTAACAGTTGTTCTTGAATGTGAACTTGCGTCATTTATGCCACCAAAATGTGAAATGTTATAACATGGTTGTGATGGTTGTGAAATGTTGTGAAATGGTTGTGAAATGTTACAACCATTGAAATGCTGGACAATTCCAATGTCCAGCCTGCCCGTCCTAACCCCTGCATGGTCTCATCAGCAGCTATATGACAGGCCTCATCACACAGAACCATGAATCAGATTCAAATATTTAAACCTTTATTACAAAATATTATACTATGACTGCAGAACTAACCATACTTTTTCATCAGTTTTCCACTGGAGATGCTTTAATTTGTTGTATAAATTATATAAGTATATATATAAGTGATATTTCAAATAGACAAGTGTATAGTCTTTAATGCTCAATAAACTATATTCTATTTTTGAAATTAGCCATAATTGGGAAATTAGAATATGGTATACTGTAGGTTCACCATTCAAGATGTATGGACACTGTTGGCTTTTTAAGCGATCCAAGACCAAATAATACAAATAAAGATAAGGTCACTTAAGTAATTTGTACGTTCTCAAACTCTCAGCCAATCCCAAACAGCAAAGACTAAGAAAGCGTTCGCAGTAAAATGTGAATGATGAAACATAAAAGCACTAGCCACTTCTTAATTCCAATGTCCAGCCTGCCCGTCCTAACCCCTGCATGGTCTCATCAGCAGCTATATGACAGGCCTCATCACACAGAACCATGAATCAGATTGACATCTCAATGAGAAGGCCAGTGCCAGTCTTTTACAAGCACCATTTCACGGCTAAGCTCTTTGTTCAGTCGCCACCACATCACCCCAGCGGGATGACACCAACTCTTTCTGTCTTCAAGAGCGGAGAGAACTGCGGCGGCTAGAATCGGGGAGGGTCTCTCGTCATGCCCCAGTGCCCCTCAATCGTTGTCTGAGTCATTGGTCACAAAAAACTGGCTCGCTCCATATACCTCACTTTAACATTTGAATGAGCCAGCCATTGTCCAGTCTTAAATGCACATTAAACCTGTCTGGAAACAACCGAAAGGAGACACACACGTTTTACGCCACCTTAATAAACTCCTTAATTGGACGCATTAGGGACTATGTGGGAACGATGTCTCAGCGCTGTCTGTGTCAGACAACTGACTCAGAAAACGACTCTTGGCAAGTCTAGTTCTCACAACATCATGGTGCCGTGGTATCTCTGCATCTTTCAGAAAAAGGTTAAAGTGAGACCTCTGCCTATTGTCTGGCGTTGAGGGGTTGAGCCCAATTATCAACCGGAGCAGACCGTTGCCGAGGCATCTTGGCGGTCTTGCTCCACAGGTCTGCCCTTTGCTCTGGCCTGAGGATTGCGCATGAAGACAGGCCGACTTCAGGGAGAACCGGGTCAGGAGAGATCTGAGAGAGAGCAAAGTGCACGTCCAAGTGAGAGTGATTTGAGAATGTGATACACATTTCCCTTCATGTCAGCTTTCTTGTCAGGATTGTTCAGCGTCCATTCTGCTGTGAATATGGCCGTGTT
The DNA here is from genome assembly GCA_028031935.1 of Paedocypris micromegethes. Lineage (NCBI taxonomy): Eukaryota > Metazoa > Chordata > Actinopteri > Cypriniformes > Paedocypris > Paedocypris micromegethes. The sequence goes on from CM051496.1 coordinate 15,748,374, forward strand.
AAGCATTGTTGGTTCAGCTCTATCAGACAGTACCACAGAAGGTCTTCCATGGTTGATGTAGATGTGTTGTGTTTGGGCTATAAACTCTTGCAGAATTTGAACTTTTTTTAAAGTGAGTTTGTCACTATGGCCACTGGGGACCATATCAAATTGTGCTCTGCATGTAACCATCCAGTGAAGTTACACACACACAAACCAGGAGCAGTGGGCAGCTGTGGCTCCTGTGGAGCATGTGGGGGTCAGTGTCTCGCCTAAGGACATTCACTTGGAGAACCCATCAGACTGAAAATGTGATAATATGTTGGGAAAAGCAGAAAATCCGACCCAGATGGGACTTGAACACACAGTTCTCAATTCTGAAGGCTGATGCCTGATCCATTAGGCCACTGGGTCTTGATGGCAAAAATGTAAAGGATATGATTATTTGAAAGATTGGAAATTTTATAGTCAATGGCTGACTATAGGGGTAGCCACAAACATGCGTGACACTACTGTAACATATTAGAAATATCTAATTTCCAGTTTACTGGAAATTTAACTCTACAGTTTTCATAGTCCAAAAACATGAGTTTAGAAGATTTGCAGCCTGGCAAATTGCCTGTAGGTGTAGGTGAGAGTCTAAATGGATTCCACTCTATGAATTTATGCCGTTAGCCATAAATTCAGTGTGTCCTACCATCGAGCCCAGTGCTGATGAGATTAGCTACTGCTCCCTGTGACCCCAAAATGGAAAAGCTGAAAAAATGAACGTTAGGTTAAGGGTTCCGTTTCTTCCAGATAATATTCAGCAGGGATTTAAGCAGCTCTGAAATGTAGGTTTGTTGTAAAAACAAAATAAGAGAAAGGTTTATTTTTTTATTTGAGCAAAACGTATTTTCAAAACGTATAAAACACGTATTTTCTATACTAAAGCTGCATGTTCTAGGTGTATTTCTCTATGTGCCAAATTATTTTAGAGGCCTGGTTTTTAGTTCACAAACCCAACTGCCTGAAACTTTCCCACCTGCTGAGGTTCTTCAGGGCTGGCATCCGAGGAGACATCAAAGCCGGACAGTGGGACAATGTGTCGTGATGGTTCTTGAATAAAGCAGGATTTCTCTGAAATGTCCTGATTTCAAGACTTGGGCCAGGACCTCCTCGCAGAGCTTCAAATGGCCCAGCTGCACATGAGGTTTCTCATCTTTCCTGCTTATTCTTTTAATTAGACATTTTGAGAATTAGCTCTCAGGGGACACCTTCACTTCTTTAACAAAGCCCCCTGCAAGCCTGTTCTGAGGGGTGGCGGGCCGCATGTGAGCCCCCAGCTCATATACATAATCCACATACCTCCACCCCCCAATCTCATCTCAATAGTGCTCCGCTTCTCCACCCCACATATTATCAAAAGGAGCCCACACCTCCTAATTCCAGGGGCCTGTGGGCGCAGTGAGAAAATGAAGACCTCTGCACCCCTCCAAATCCCCAGGAATTTCTCATTAAGAACAGGTCCTGGGTCCCGAGGACCCCCAGGCTCCCCACTACCACCCTTACTCCCTCAAGAAGTCGATCCTCTCGCCTTCACAGAATGGACCACTCCAGTCCACTTTATGCCCGACGGCGCTGTCCCTGTGTGTGTTATTCATCCTGCTCCCATTCTCTAGGCACAAGAGGCTTTCCTCACCAATGGTGGTTCGGAGGTCCTCAAGACTTCCTCTTCTTTTCACCGCGGTTTTAATGTGCGTGCATGTGCGCAAGTCAGTGTCTGTAATGAAAGGCCTGGGCTCTAGATAGTGCAAAACACGACTAATTGAAAAGTCTTCTTTTTTAATGGTCTTCCATGACAGGAAGCAGGAGGTGGTTCGTCAGGACGGTAGTGGATTTGTGTTTGGGAGAGGAAGAATCGAGCAGGACGTAGAACACGAGAAGGTGCAGAAAATTTCAGGGGCTTACAATCACATCAGCAAACGGACATTATTGAATGTTGAATTAGTATGTTTACAAAATGTGGAACAATATGGTTTAACATACACTGATAAGATAAAAAAAAAAACAGTATAGTGTGTGTCCCTACCACATCTTAATTTTTAAATACAAAATTAAACTTACATACTTACATGTAGTCATACAGATGTACACTGTGCTTGCGCTTGTTTAAGTGTGTGTGTGTGTGTGTGTGTGTGTGTGTGTGTGTGTGTGTGTGTGTGTGTGTGTTTATATCACATCACACACACCCAGTTAAAAGAGATTTTATTAAAAAAAAAAAAACTATATAAGAAGTAAAGCAAATGCATATAGACAAAACATGTTTCTCTGACACCTATTTATAGTAAAACACACAAGTACAAAAATTGTATCAAATACATAAATTCTTGTTTTGTGTTGAACGTTTTTGTTGTACTTTCTTACAAATGTACAAAAATGTATACAACTGTGCACATTTTAAAATGTGTACTTCTGACCTCTTGGCCAGGTCAAACTTGTAAAAGAGATCTTTATCTCAATGAATTTTTACCTGGTTTGAACAAAGGTTATGAATTTTGACTTAAACGATTACATTTTCAAATCAAAATCATTGCCTTCATAATTTTCACTTTGGATTATTTATTTCTTATGTATACACCCCTATATTCCTTTTAATTATAATTGTCATTTTAATTATATGTAATTGTTTTGCTTATTTATGACAATAAATCTACTATTCTTTCTTTTCCTACTATATCTCATAAATCCATTCTTCAGAACGTCATTTTTTGTGTTGATTTGTTTGTCACTCTACATATCATTGGCAGCAGCACTATGGATAGAGTAAGCATATAGCATAGTAAAGCATAGAGCAAATATTTTAAACACATTTATGAATCAGATTTTGCATGTCTTGTCCACCAAAGTTGTCAAAGGTGAATACATTTAGGCATTATCTATGTCGGTGACCAGTTTAAAACAAAGAACTCTTGAAAGAGACAGAATGTCCCTTAAGCAATTAATGAATGATTGACACTGGTGACATCTAGCGGTAAAAACTATAGGAGCATCTTCTGTCTAGCGGTAAAAACTATTTGAGCGCCTGTACGGTCCCGATATGTATGTCCAAAGTGCACTTGTGGCATTAGATTTTTCTAACAACTAAAAGACGTTTTAGTCTAAATGATAATTGCCTTACTGGCTGTGGTAACAGTTCATGCTGTTTCTGCGATTTGAACTCACAACCTTGGTCTTGTTCTTTTAATGCTTGTCTGACTGCGCTCTAGAAAAAAAATAGAAACTATTTTCGAACTCAAAAAGATCACGATCAACCAAAAACATTGTATAATCCTTCTAATGAGGAGCTTACAACGTCATTCGTCACAGTCGGTTGGGTCAAGTATAGCATGCAAAATAACATTTCCTTATCCAAATAAAGTCAAATTACAGGTTTAAACAAACGCTCTGGTCGTTTATTTCTTGGTTTAAATCCAGAACTGAGCTCAGCCTTATAAACTCCTCAGCAAAAAAAGGTACAAATTGCAGTGCTTTTACCGTAGTCTGAAGTTTCTTAGCTGAATTGGTTAAAACAAGAAAAAAATGTCCAACGCTTCAAGGATTTGCCTATTCTAGCGTTTATTGATCAGACTGACTCTGAGGAACAGTGACAGAAAGAAAGCTGTCGCAAATAATGACAGCTGTTTGCTGGGATGGTGGGGTCAAAGGTTAAAGAGGAAAACAACGGGGGTGGAAAGCGGAATCTCAAACAACAGGAAAAGACTTTTACATATACACACGGGCCTCCGGATCTGTCTGTGAGCGATGAGACACCTCCAGCACATGAGCAGCTCCATGCTCTCTGACCGAATGAAAGCAAAAAGTGGTGTAAAGTACTTGAGTAAATTGACTTTGTTACTTTACTCAGTATTCTTGGCTACTTTGTACTTGTACGGAGTGTCAAAAATACATTTTGATTGAACTCTATACTCCACTACATTTGAATGAACACTTACCGTCATTGAGTAAAGTTGAACGAAACAATTTCAGTAAGTTCACTAAACTTGAACACTTATGTTGAGTCAGTTCAGTCACCTAACTCGTGTTTATTGCACATCCACTGAAAACGTTTCCATGCATCACAATTCACAAATGTAAAATTCTGCAACATGTTTTACCACAAAACGTAGTTTTACTTATCTAATCAGTTTTAGGTTAACCAGCAAATCAAGGAACAAAATGAAACTTAGTGATGGCATAGAAAATAAACATTCTACAAATTCCTGAGTGCATCCCAGGACAAAGCTGGACTTTGTGATGATCCTGTCCAGTCTCTTCCTGTCTTTGCCTGAGATGCTGCGGCTCCAGCAGACCACACCGTACAGGATTACTGATGCCACCACAGAGTCATAGAAGATCTTCAGGAGTGACCCTCTCACTCCAAAAGACCGCAGTCTCCTCAGGAGGTAGAGTCTGCTCTGACCCTTCCTGTACAGTGCGTCTGTGTTGTGAGTCAAGTCCAGTTTGTTGTTCAGATGCACACCCAGGTATTTATAAGACTCCACTCTCTCAATGTCCATTCCCTGGATGTGCATCGGTGGGATGACAGTAGACTGTCGCCGGCGAAAATCCACCACCATCTCCTTAGTTTTCCCTGCGTTGATCAGGAGGTGGTTCCGCCGACACCAGTCCACAAAGTCCTGAGTGTTCTTATTTATACTTGAAATTAGAAATATTGCCCAAAAACATTACAAACAAAATTAGACAGGGCATATTCAGCAGCCGATTCCAGTCTCACTGGTGCTTTAGGCAACTGGTTTCAAGGCTAACCCTAGTAACATCACTGACAGAACATTTCTCTCAAGGTTATCATGGGGATCAATGTTATGCACGTAATGGTGAGGTTCAGTAAGCAGAAGTTGATCTGTCAAATTACAAGCTGTATTTAGAAGTTTGGCCAGAAAGGGCATAACCCCCTCAGTGTTTTTGCGCAAATTTGTCATTCAGAACATTTTCAGCAAACGGGAAGTGAATTTTCTGGGCGGATAAAGAAGCTTTATGTTAATAAATTGCACATTCTCTATCTTGGGTTCTCTGTTTGATTAAAACAAAAAAAGTTTGATGTCAATATTTTTGTATCTTTATCAATAATTATCAAAGAAAGTTGGTGATTAAAAAAACCTGCTGATTGAAAAATACCCTTGATTTACAATTGTGCAAATGCATTCTCTGTTATTTATTAACATTGAGCAAGAAGATTTCGCATTAAATAAAAGGAGTTGCATAAACGACTCCAAACTAAACGAAACGTTCCAAATGCTAATCAGACAAGGACAAAATTGTTGCTGTATTTCTACGTTCACTCTATAAACAAGTGCGATTGTGGACTTTTGCACTACCATAGTTTTTCAGTGAAGTAAACTGAAAGTGACTGCAAATTGAAATTCAATAATGTAAAAAAAAATTAATTTACGTTATGTCACAGCGCCCACAACTGGTGATTGTTTAAAACAACATGTTACATTTTCTACAAACAACAGCAGCGAAAATTAAGGCTACAAATAACGGTTACATACAAAAATCTAACTATTGAAAGTGAAAATGATCAGGGGTGTAAAGAGTACCGGACAGCCATACTTGAGTAAAAGTACAGATACTTACTGTAAAAAATACTCCAATACAAGTAACAAGTCACCAATTTCAAAAAGACTTGAGTCAAAGTAGCAAAGTATCCAATTTTAAAAGAACTTAAGTATTAAGAAGTATTTTTATTCGTGCTCAATATAGGCCCCCAAAAAAAGAAAAGTGAAAACAAACTGTTGTTTTCCAAGACAGAAACAGAATTTAACCTCAATGTTTTAAAACTGGTAAAACAAAGTAGATAAAAAGAAAAGTCAGTCTCTATCACTTAAATTTGCAAGTAGATATAAAATAAAATGATTTATCTGATTAGTAAATTATATATTATATAGTTATATATTATATAATAACATTTGTAAAACACATTTTTACGCCCCTAATTTGTGTTCTTGTGGTTTTTAATTCACAAATACCGTCCATTACCTTCAGCAGCCTAAAGATGGCGATATTCACCTCGTCTGCCCAAGAAATTAACCGCGGTATAAATCGATTCCGGCTTGTCGTGCACAATTACGTAAGTAAGTGTTCGTTCAAATGTAGTGGAGTGAAAAGTACTGCTACTCAATCACAAATGCAGTAGAGTAGAGAGTAAAAGTTGCTTATATTTTTTTTACTTGGTGCAAGTACGAAGTAGCCAAAAACACAAGTAAAGTAACGAAGTACATTTACTCAAGCACCTTACACCCCTGAAAATGATACACTGTATTTGTAAGAAACACTGCAATCTAATCTACAAATCAATGGTGAAAACACACAAGTAAATAGGAAAATACATATAAACAATTAAAAAGTTTGGCGAGTGATTTACACAACGGCTGCATTTTTGAACAATTTAGAATTTTTGACATGGCATGGTCCCAAAGAAAAACATTAGAGACTGCCAAGGGCCTCTTGACCACCAGGGGTTCCTGGAGTCTGACTGTAATTGTAATAATAATACTTATTTAATAATTAATAATACTTATTTACAATAAAGAATTACAGTCAGACTACAATTATTAAATAATTGTATGAGTCGTAGTATGTCAATGGAAGTTGTGGCAGATAAAAATGTGAATTTCATGGAATGTGAAAAACAACATAATGAAGAATTGTGTTAAAGCACACCATTTAAAACATAAATAGATAGTTAAACAAAAACATCAATACAAGGATTGTGTATTCAATGGGTTTGCCATATAGAGAGTGAATATTCAAGACTGACGATTGCCATTTAGGGCCCATAAAAACAGTAGTGCTTCAAGGGCACGGAATACCCGTGTGCCGAAACTACGCCACGTCTAACTAACTTGATACCGTATGTTGAGTTTTGCTGCCCTCTACCCGCAGTAGTTGTAACTGATGAACTCACCTCTAACTCGTAAACTCACCTCAGAGAAGTTACTGGGCATAGTGAGTCTGGTCGTGTTGAAAAATGTACTTCGGTTGAAGGAGCAGATGTCATTTGAAGTCTTGTTTGAGGAACCTCACCAGAGACGTGAACCCGAAACCTAGATAAACAAAATAAAAAAGAAGAAATAAACAAGAGCTACTCCTATGAAATTATGCCACTGCCACCCACTTAATTAAAAAAAAAACGAGCCATATATGCTTTTGCTCAGAACCTAACCAATTAAATTAACTTGATTTAAATTTAAATTGACATCTGATGTTATTAGCATTAGTACATAATTCATTCATTTAATTATGTATTTTGCCTAATTGCAAATGTCTGAATTTCGGAAAGTCTGTCTTAAAGTATTAGTCTCTCGGTTTCTATAAATTGTGAAATGGAAAACAATAGAATGCTTTTATTGTCATTATATAAACACAGGAAAAGCAATAAAAATTAAACTGACTAAATATACATAGAGCAAAGGCAAAAACAAATAGTGGTGTGGTGCGTGGGTTAGAAAGAATCTCTGCAGCTGCCGGTTAAATTAAATTAGGTGTTAATAAATATAATAAATACAACATATACACGACATAGTATAATAAATACAACAGTGTAGTTGTATAGAATTAAGTTGTTCCATCCATTCTTTGTTGTGTATAATGACAAATGTACAGTATAATGATTTTCTTTTGGCTCCAGGTGTAGTGATCATACGATTGCGCAGTTGACCGGGGGTGGCGCTGTTCAGTCGCTGCGGCGCGAGCAGGCCCAAAGACAGCGCGTGAAACGCTTTCCCTCAGCACATCGGTAAACTACACACACTTTCCCCAAACACTACAACAGCTTCAACGTCGATTCAGGCCACTTAATCCTTACACGGCACGCAGAGGCACACAACACAGGGCAACTTTAAAGCGAGAATGTGCTTTTTGAATCCCGCTCTACTCTGTGCTGCGATCTGTCCCGTGCATCACATTCACTTCCCGCAGGATCTGAATGTCTCCGGCGGGGCATTACAAGCGCCACACACATCACATTCGCGCGACTCTACGCACGAGTGGCCACGGTCTCCATTTTCTCTCCCGTCACACGGAAACGAACGGGGAGAGAGACACTGGCGTTAAATCCAACGCGCCAAAAATAATCGTGTTCGCGCTTCAAAATTGACACGATGTGACGAAGGCGCGAGGGTGCACGCGCACAACTGCCCCAAATCCTCTTTTGCCTTCATAAATCGTACCAAACCGCACCGCGACACTGAATGACCACACCGTGTCTTTCAAACGCTCGTGTCGGTTTCACGACCCCGCGTTATCGCGCAACTTCCAGAGCGCTCAACGCCGTAGTTCAAACGGGAATTTAACACTTTGTGGCCTGTGACAGGACAACGCAACACGTCTGACTCCATCTTGAATGTAAAAAAGCCACGAACTTCGAGTTCCTTTACACGAACCGCGTTTCTGTGACCGTCAGACACGGCAGGTCTGTTTTAGTCAACGAGATTGAACCAGAAACACCAGCTCGCAGAAACACCAGCAAACGCGCGGGTTTATTCCGAGCGCGCGCCTGTAATCAAACGAGCGCAAACACATCATCTGGACATTGACGTTTTGTGTAAAACACACATTTGACGGTTTTACACTCGTGGAATAATGTTTGGTGGGAAGTAAAGCAAGGGAGTCGAGGACAGCTCCTCTCACAGGGGGTTGGGTTGCCGTGCCGATTGGCTGCTGTTCATAGACACATACAGTCACGGGCTTGAAACAGAACCGGGGGCAGGTCGACAGCAAGGAACCAGGAGCATTGAGAAGAAAAAGTGGAGCGGCCGTGTCGACAGTCCGAAGCGGGGCCGTGGCTCGGACGTCGTGCAGTGGGTCTGTGTAGCTGCTGTGAGTGAGTGTTTTCTTTGCGCTTCCACGCGAGACTTGTGAGATGAAAGCAGGATGTGTTCTCAGGTTCTCCGGCCTAGTGCTGCTGCAGCTGCGGCGGCGGCGGCTGGGTTGGCTTCATCCACTTTCACATTTCGCTGGCAGGGTCGTTTCACGCCCAGAACCGCGGAGTTTCGATCCGAGGACGAAGGGTCAGCACGTGAATGGTAAGAATGAAGCAGTCGCTCGGCAAATCAACCCGGCGTAGTTGTAAAATTAAGAAAACACAGCACCGGTGAAACTCTGATATCGCGCTGACGTTTGTGCTGGAAAAATGATATCAGACGTATTATCAAGTGAATGATGAGCAGAGGCGCTACAGGGTGACCGGCGCGGATGGCTGGGACGTTGTTGCCGTGGCCGCATCTCATCGCGCTGCATGTGCTTCATGTGAAATGTGTCTGACAGAGTTCAACCTGCGGTGTGTCATATATGTAACGGCGTGTGTGCGGGACGCCATGCTACTCTACTGCCCCTAGCAGGTATGTAGTGCGCGGTGCTCCACTGTTGAGATAAAAACAAACACACCCGGGCCAAAAAGTTACCATTGTTTGAGGATTGGATAATTTGCAACTCATTCAGTCATTTGAAGTCCTCTTTTCTTGCAGGCCAAACAAGAAGTGAAAGTGGCCAGGTCGGGTCAGAACCACAAAAGGATTTAACCCATCCAGTGAACACAAGCCCAGAGCAGTGGGCAGTCTTAAGCTGTGGAGCTCGGGTTCAGATTGGGGTCAGTGTCTTGCTCAAGGACACTTCACTTCTAGAACTTACAGGATCCTGATTTTAACCTGCAACTGCCACTAAGCCACTGCTCAAAAAAAGTATGTGTGCGCGCATTTGTGAAAACGTATGAACAATTTATGAAACAATGAATTGTAAATACTGTATGTAATACTTTGTTTTTATCTAGAACCTCTGCTAACATTTTGTTTTTCTAGCCTTGGTCATCAATTTCCTTGCTCTATTGTCAGTCATTGTCAACGACAATGTTAAATCAGATTTTTAATAATGCATTTATAGATGTAAAAAATGTTACTTCATTGTTACTCTTTTTGATTTAATGTTTCATACTGTTGATTTAAAAGAGTATGTGCTTTAGAAAGACATAACTGACACTTAAATATATAAAGTTTCTATGTGTAATTTTATTTGTTTAGTGAATGCATACTTAATTTCTTTTCTTTTTTACAGATAACCGAGGAATGATTCAACCACATCTGCTTCCTTATCCACACATCTTCATAGAAGTTCACGATGCATTAAAAACAATTACCACAATTCACTTCACTGATGACCAATTGGACCAATTAAACAGAGTTGCCTCAAAGACTTTTGTCTGGTTTGGTGCGGTCCAAACAACTATTGAGATCAGAACCGATTGGTCAGGCACTAGCAGGAGAATGTGCATGGAAGGAAATCAAACGGACACATGGTAGCCAATCATACTGTAGTTACTTTGCTCATCTTGCTGTGACAAAATGGAAGCTGCTGTAACTGATGGACAAGCCGACACCTGCACATCACCACCCAGCCCCAGTTTCAGTCTGGACTCTTCCAGTCCTTTTGCTAATGGACTGCAGTTTGAGTCGATTCTGTTTGAGGATGAGGACGAAGATGTGGATCCAGAGATGCTTTCTCGACAGAAGAAAGATTCGAGGAGAGAACGTAAAGCAAAAAAAAGATTAAAGAAGAAATCAGTTAATACTCATTTCAAAATGTCAAGGTCTTCTGCTTTCTCTGGACCAGAGGACATTTTTGAAGATCATGTTCTCCCCCCGCTAGGAAGAAGTCCTGCCGAGATTATGATGGCAAGTTCAGTTTATGTCCACATATGTTATCAAATATTTTTGGTTTGATTTTTGTTTTTTAATAATCTGTGTCCTGTCTGTTTGTATAAAACACACTGTTGCTTAAATATAATATAAGTAGTGTTTAAAATGAAAAAAGTATATTCATTTTGAATGTGCAGTATGAATGAACACGTGTTTAGGTAACAATATGATTGCATTTAAGCAGTTGTTTTACATAATTTTGAATTTTTAAATTGCACATTTATACAGTTTTACACATTTTTAATGATTTTAAAAATAAGATTTTAATTACTATTAAGTTAGAACTCCTACCCTATTAAAAATAACTATTGTGACATAATAAATAAGTCCTCACTAAATTAAACTAAATTATTTTAGAATTACAATGTATATTTTGCTCTCCTGTAACTTAAGATGCTGCGTGCTAGCTTTAAACTCCTCATGTCTAAAACGGATGTACATTTTTTTTTTCTATAACCTTTTTCTAAAATGCTTGCTTCAGATATGAAACATTATTTTCTTGTGACCATGACTCATTATCATGACCTCATTATCAAAACTTGACATGACAAACTTTCTACTGTTTTTTTTTTTCCTTGCATTAAAATAAAACAAGTAGTCTATGATATTGTAAATTGACTGGTCAACATTGCCTTGACAATCTGTAAACAAATCAGATATATCCTAATATATATGAAAATTAATTATAATACGTTACGTGATATTCGTTTCATGTTATTATTGACAGAAATGTTCTTTTGCTGTACAAATGTGAGGACATACATTTTTCTAACAGCTGAAAAACAAAAAGGCTTGAATAAGTGTCAGGACAAGTGATGTGATCAGAGATCAGAGTGATCAATGTTCATTTTGCTTAATGCACTTTAGCAGCAATCACACAAACAACAATACACACCCACACACACACACACACACACACACACACACACACACACACACACACAAAAGCATGTGCGTAATGAATGACATTAAACTTTAGTATGTCTTTCCTTATTAAGGTCTTGTACTTCCTACAATCTACCAACTAATTCTGTCTTTCAACAGACCAATAAGACCAAATTACAGACTCTTCCACCGGTAAAATATTTACAAAGTGAAGTTATTTGGGCTCAATTCAACCGGAAACCATGGTGGCCTTGTCAAGTGATAATCAATCCTGTTGAGGGGGTTTACCACAAAATTAAAGGTAAGTATATGACAATAACATTTGTCGGGTTTAGGCCATTAACGAAAGAATTCCGGTATTTTTACAGCTGAGTTCCTTTATACATGGTAATGGTGTGATTAGGCCATCTATTCATCCATAGTCTAAGTGACTTTGTCTCTGCTTTCAACAGCCTCTTCTTCTGAACGTATGTATTTGGATAGGGAGAGCATACAAGCTCCACATAGAAAGGCTTTGACTTTGATTTGTTTCACTTTTAGCAAGTGTCACAAGATAAGAGTTGAAGTTTTTGTTATTTTTTTGGTTTGTTTCAGAGCCACCGGACCGTCTATATTACCTTAAAACATTTGGGAAACCAGAAGAACAGGCATGGGTGCCTGAAAAACATACCCACATTTTTGTTGGAGGATATCAGTTTAACAACCTTCCATCAGTGGGTCCCTCAGGAAGTGGTCATCACCACCATGAAACCCCGAATAATGCTGTAATTTCTGAAACATCCTCAGTAACATGGATATTTTTCTGTATCCTTGTGAAAATTCCTCTAAAATGTCTATTGTTGGGTGTCTTTACAGATACCCAAGCGCTTTCTCAGCTCTTGGAGAGCAAGTGTTGTTGAAGCAGAAGCTCTTCTCCTAGAAAAGCCGAGGGTTACCAATCTGCCTTCACAGTTTAAGAAAACTGAATTCACAGAAGATTCCAAGTCAAAGTTGTCCCAAACCCAAATGTCCAGATTTCAGTCTCACTCCATGAAATCCATGACCAATGAAAAAGATGCAACTAAAGACTTTTCAAACACTCTAAAGCACTTTAAAATGAACAAAAAGCAAAGAAAGGTTCCAAGTAAAATCAAAAACATTACCAAACTTTGTCAAAAAGACAAGGTATTAGAGGCTATAGATAGCCCCTACTGTGACATTGATTCCGTACCACAAATCCACAGATGTCCCAAGAACACAGAGAGCTTATCAAATCACCCTGCATTTATTAAGCAGTCAACCTGTGGTCAGTCTACCATTACACGTGGTGGTGATGATGATGACGTAAAGAACCCAGAAAAACATGGTGGCCTTTGGTTCAGCAAAACTGGGAAGAACCAAGTCATTAGAGGAATTGTTCGAGCAGGAATCAAATCTGTAAATTGTTCATTTGGGAAGGTCTCTTGTAAAATGAAGGTGCCCGATCCACCAAGCATGAAACCGAAAGAAAAACACAACACAGGTCTTGAACGTCTATCGACTGAAGCCAGGAAGGCGCTCGATAGGAGAGTGAAGTGCCTTCCAGCAAGTAGCCGTCTGATGACTCGAGCACTGAAGGCCATGGAAGATGCCGGATGCATCAAAGTAGTAAACCAAGAAAATTGTTTATTGTCTGAAAACTCAGGTACAGGCAATCATGATCCTTCTAGGATCACAGGAACCACAGAATGTCAAAGGTTGACTGAGGTCTCCAAAAGTAAAGCACATACATGTTTCAATGATGCAAAAAATATTGGCTCATCTAAAGATGAAGGCTCTTTAATCTGTCATGCACCTGTTTCTCCTAGTTTTTCAATATGCAAGCAAGAGACTTCTCCTCCATCTCCTTTACAATTAAATTTAGAAGATTTTGAAAACATGAAAGAGTTATCCTTCAGATCAGTATCAAACGAAGACAACCACCCTTTCACTTTCCATCCTGATGCAAGCTATAAATTTAGCACATTCTTAATGATGCTCAAGGACAGACATGACAGCAAGAGACAAGATGGAGTTCCAGTGGTAATGGATACCTCAGTAAAAAACAAACTCATTAGAGTTGAGCCATCACTGGTTTCAAATAAAAAGAAAGAGTTCTCCAAAGTAAAGGCAGAAATCTCCAAAAAATGTCAAGTTGACCAAATGGCAAAATGTATGTCAACACAAAAGAAGATCAAGCTGAAGGTTGGAATAAATCTGGTAACTGATGTTTCACAGAGTGGCACAAACAATGGGACCCGAAATCATTTAATGACGGATGTTTCCACAAACAATAATGGAAAAACAAATTCCAAAAAGCCGACCACTGAGAGTTTAGCACATATTGAATCAATCGGTTCAAGTGACCGATTAAAACCTGACCCACTGGTCGTGGAGAACCCAGAAACAACATTTTCCGACAATGCACCCAAAAAACGTTGGCAAAAGTTTGAGGAAGTTAGCAAAAAAACTTTGAATGAAGTTAATTGCTTTAATAATTTTACGGAAGAAAAGCTCTCGAAAAGCCGCAATGCCTTTGAAGACACGGCAAAGTCAAGTTTATCCAACACTGAAATTAAAAGCAGTGAATCAGCAAATATCCAGTGCAGCTTTCCGATAAATGACATCCTTATGAGTAAGTCAAGTCATCATTGTCAATTTTTGGTAGTACTAAATTTAAAATCTGTTCTTCAATTTGTGCTTTTGCAGAATGCAAGCGTATTCGGAAGCCTAGTAAAAGACTCATTGAATGGACAGAAGAATATGATCACTTGTTTTCTTTCAAGAAGAGAGCCAAAAAGAAGCCTGAACCATTTATGGTAACACAGTTTATACTACGTGATAGAAGTTCTTCCGTGTTTTTATGTTTCATTATTTGTTGCAACGATCTGATGCATTTGATGTTTACAATTAGGTTGAACGTCTTTGCAGTAGCTCAGTGCAGAAAGCATCAGATGAATGTCTAAAGGCAGTTCCTGGAACAGATCACAACATGAAATCTATACCGGAGGTTTTGAGCGACATTTCTCCAAACACTCCAGCATTGAGCAAAATTCCAAACCAGGAGTGTCCAGTTTTGACTATAGAGACCCTCAGTACACATCCAGAAACGATTCCATCACCGTGTAGTGAACTTCTGCACAGCGAGCAAATTGAAACACCAAACAGTTCAGCAATCGGTAAGTTTATTAACGTGACCATGGGAGCCATTTTTGTAGTTTTTCTTGTAAAACTAAGCCCCTAGCCAGTTGTTTGACAGACTTTATTTCAGCTTGTGAAACATTCATTTTCTGGGAAGATGTGCATTGCTGTGAATAATGAGCAATGTTGTAATAAACCTCGTTCCTTCTGTTGGATTTTAGCTAAGTGGCTAAAGCAGCGGCTGCTCTGTTGAAAGTAAAAGGGTCGAGTGTGAAGCATTATTTCTGCCAGGTCGAATAAATTATGAATAAAGGTGTATCGCTAAATAACTGCATCAATATACAACATGTTGTTTTTTTTTTTTTTTACTAATGTTCAACATTTTACTGTTTTATGTTCTGATAATTTTTTGTAAATGTTAATAATAATTTTTAATCACTTTGAATAGGTGAAATTGTGTGTACAAAGAGACAAAGGAAGCCTACCATGAAGATTCTAGAAAGCTCCTTTGAAGCAGAACTTATTGCTAAGCCTAAAAGAAAGGTACATCTATGAACAGTACAAATAATTCTAATTGCTTTTAATATGTACTTTTATATTATCATTGCTCCCTATATATATATATATATATATATATATTTTAGTACATATATTACTTTTAAGTACAATTGTGATACATTTAATGCAATGATCTTCACAGATAAAGTCAAAGAAGGTTTCTTCGTCTGGACATTTGGCAAACTTGGGTAATCTATCTTGTTGTTTTTGACTTTTGACTTTTGACTAAATGAATATGATAGAAATTGCTATTCTTTTATTAAATAGGCAGATTCAAAGAGTGCATTCACACCAAAAAAAGTCCATGTGTGTCATGCTTTGATCTAGACCAGGCATGGGCAAACTACGGTCCGTGGGGTGCCCGTGAAATGTTTGAATCCGGCCCGCGGAGCTTGTAAAAAATTAAATCATAATCATATAATTTTTTTTTAAATGTCAATCCATTATGAAGGTTTTTTTTGCTTTCTTTATGAACACATTTTAAAAAGCAGAACCATATACAAAAATGTATGTAATCGCACAAACGGCTTGGTTTTGAGGCAAAACGATCATTGAAAGTCACAAATCGCAGTACACTGCCATTGTCTTCAATTCCCGGTCGCGGACCAGCACTGGTCAGTGAATTAAATGTTACTGGGCCGCCCAAGTTTAGTAAAACAAAATCAGATTAGTGCCAAACATACCAAGCATAAACAAATGTATTTTAAAAAACGATACGGAAATTATATACTATTTATATATTATATTATATATTATTTTTGTTTTGCTTTTTAATTATTCTTTTCGTTCGCAATTTTCACATTATCGTTAGACCGCACGTCAAAGGCTGCCTTTTCAGGTTTAGATTTTGAAAATGATTATTGAAATAATCATGCCTTTTTAGTTTTCTAAGCAGTAGAACTTTATTCTTAGTATAAACGAGGAACTATAATTGTGTCATTTTAAAGTTTTTTTTTAAAAGATTTAAAAATAAATTGATAATATATAATTGGAAATTGTGATGTTTGAATGCTAAATCATTGTATGTGTATTTTAGTATTATATCTGTTTTTTTAATGCATTTTTAAATACAATTAAATACAATTTAATATTAAATACTAAATTATATACAAAAATGTGTATATCTTAAAATGTGTATTTTTTTTTTCCTTGAGCCCGGTCCGGCCCCTTGGTCAAATGTTAGAACCCAATGTGGCCCGCAAATCAAAAAGTTTGCCCACCCCTGGTTTATACCAAACAGATTTTGTACTGGTTTCTGTAATTAGCATTTTTACTCAAATTTTACTTTAAAGTCGCTGGAAGATCATGATTTCTCATGTAATGTAATCAGTTTTCTTGCAAATTATTGTCTAATGCGTGTGCAATATTTTTATTGTTTTGGAAAAAAAGGATTAGGAGAGTTTTTCTCAGAAAGTAAGAACAGGGTTTCACCCGAGCCCATAGAAACCACTACGAATCTCATCTTTAAAAGCAATGAAAAGGAAGTGGAGAATGTTATTGCCTCTCCTCTGGCATGTAATTCTGACTCGGTCGACAACTTATCAGGCTCTGGTTCAGAGGTCAGTAGAAACACATCTTGATCATGTTTTTAGTCTCAGTGATATTATAAAATGATTCAGTAATTAAAAGAGTGGCCAGTAACAATGTGTTGTACGCTATATTAGTTACAATAAAAAAAAATCTAAATTCCTACATGAGTACATCCTGAAATTTGCAAAAATAAATGGAGGATCCCACCAATGTATTTAAAATATTTCATAATAAATTATCTGATATTCCATCTAGATGTCTGATTCAGTTTATGTAAAAGAAGGGATGTCACAATGTGATAAAGAACCAATGGCTACAAAAAATCAACCAGCAGAGGAAGCCGTCGACGCCTTGCTCCAACAAAAAGTGTGTCAGGTGTGTATGTTACTTGGCATCATAAAAAAATCTGTGAGAAATGTGAGCATAAATCACCTTGTATTTTAACACTCTTCAGCAGAACAGAACCTTGCTCAATGTTGATGTGCTTCTATAGGTCTGTGAGAAGCGTGGAGATCTGGTTTTGTGTGAAGGCCAATGCTGTGCAGCGTTTCACCCACAGTGTTCCGGTCTGAACGAGCCTCCCAATGGGAAGTTTTTATGTCAGGAATGCAGTTCTGGCAAGTACTTACACAACACACATAATAATGTGGCCCATAATAAACACCAGATTACAGTCTTTTGTAAAAGTTTTTACACCCCGGTCATTTTTAAACATTTAAAACGTTAACGTGCAACAGTGTTTATTGAAAACGATGAGAATTATTTATTATGCCTAACATGTAAAAAAAAATTGTCTTGTCCAAATACACTCAGTTGTAGAACCCATGGGTTCTACAAAACACACACACACACACGAACATTGGCTTAGTTCTGACAATCGGTTTGTTAATAACACTTTTTTTTTTACAGGTAGACACTCATGCTTTGCCTGCAAGATCCTTAGTGAAGATGTCAGGCGTTGTGTGCTTCCTGAATGTGGGAAGTTCTACCACGGCGAGTGTGTAGCCAACCATACTCCCACAGTTCCTCTCAACAGAGCCTTTCGCTGTCCTCTCCATGCCTGTCTCAACTGCTTTATCACAAACCCCAACAATCCATCAGTCTGGAAAGGTTTGTTGTGCTGGAGTTTTTTTATACACACTGTTGGGGAATAAATGGTCAGTAACCTTGCTGACATTTTTTTCCTCAAGTTTTAGCTAGTAGTAAGCTTTTACTTTTAACTTAAACATTTATAAACACACGCACACACACACACACACACACAGTACTTATATAAAAGTGGTGGGCTCTTATTGGGCGATTTAAAAGAAAAAAAAAAACAAATGTGAATTCTATTCTCGTAGTCGGGTTGAGGGCGGGTCTATACCATGCAAGGCATGATGACTTTCATGTTAATATTTTAGTGCAGATGTGCACACCAAAGTTCATATTGCGTAAATGCAAATGCATTACATATTGAGACAATGTCAAAACCAAGAGTGTAAACAAATGAACATACGGAAACACTCTAGACTCAGGACTCTAAACACTGACATGCTCACAAAGAACTAGCAACTATGTACATGGAACGCAGCTTAAAATACAAGAACACTTAAATGCAAAGCATTCCTTAGCTAATACAGAAAAAGTCTGTTTGCTATGATTAGAGAGCGATAATAAGACGAGTCAGAGTAATGGTAATAACTCGATCAGAAGTCTCAGTGTTAAAGCTGTATCTATCATTGTTTCTTTGTTACACCATTGAAACGACATGAAATGTACAAGTTTACAAATTTATAATGTGTTCAGTGTGTACTGTGTTTTGTGGAATATTTGATCCGCTTAGGTTAAATTTTGTTTCTTACTCGTTCATTCTCTATACATCATTCTGTACTGTTTAGAGTAAAAACAATGACATGGATTGTGTGTGTCGACAGGTCGACTGATTGGCTGCATCAGATGCCCGGTAGCGTATCACAGTAATGACTACTGTATCCCTGCTGGAAGTGTCCATCTGAATGACAACCACATTGTGTGTCCCAATCACTTCATGGCACGAAAAGGTTGTCGCAACCATGAACATGTCAATGTCAGCTGGTGCTTTGTCTGCTCAGAAGGTTAGTCATGATCAAATTATTAGTAAGATTCTAATAATTTTACATTAATTGTTGGTGGGTTTTAAAATTGTATATGTATACATAAATGCATTTAGTGGATACTTTTATCCAAATCAACTTACAAGCAGTTTTTTTTTTACAATCTAACATCTTGTGAATCAAACCTATGTGCAATGTTTTGAATTGTTCTTTTTCTATATGTTTTTATTTTTCTCTTTACAGGAGGTAGTTTGCTATGTTGCGAGTCGTGTCCTGCGGCATTCCATCAAGAGTGTCTGAATATTGACATGCCGGAAGGCAGTTGGTACTGCAACGACTGTCGTGCCGGAAAAAAGCCGCACTACACGGAGGTTGTGTGGGTAAAGGTAGGCCGCTACAGGTGAGCTAGTTAAAAACACAAAACATTTAATGTTTTTAATTGCAACCGAGCTGACGAAAACAAAATCCAATGAGAAAACGAGCTGAGAGAAACTGTCAGAAAGTCAGTTAACAGAAGCAAAGTTCAAATACGAAGACGGGCTGACATAACCAACCAGAAAACATAGAAAATATAGCAAATCAGAAAACAAGCCATAATAAATAACCAATCAGGAAGGAAGCCAAGAGAAACTGTTTCCAATCAGAAAGCAATACAAAGAAATAACCAATCAAAGAGCAAATTTTAATTGAAAGCCATGACAGAAACAATTTCCAGTCAATTTTTTAAAATACTTTTACTCAGAATTCAGCTTTAGTACTATGAAAATCATGTGCATTAATTCTTCTCTTTTCAGATGGTGGCCAGCAGAGATCAGTCATCCAAATAACATTCCTGAGAATATCCTGCGCATGAGACATGACGTCGGCGAGTTCCCTGTTCTGTTCTTCGGTTCTAACGACTACCTGTGGACCTACCAAGCTCGTGTTTTCCCCTACATGGAGGGCGACGCCAACAGTAAAGAGAAAATGGGAAAAGGAGTGGATGCTACTTATAAAAAAGGTGGTTTTGTTTAACAAAAGAGTTCAGGAAATGCTTGAAACGCTCCCTGTGCTTGCGTGGGTGTCCTCTGGGCCCCCCCTCCCAGTTCAAAATATGTGTTTCAGGCCCATTGGCATTGAAAATTAGATCGTGAATGATTGTGTCCTGATTGAGCCTGAAATGGAGAAATCAGTAGACACTGGATGGATAACTCAGTTGTCAGCATATTGTTCTTGATAAATGTCCTGTGTTTTGTTTTATCTACTGCGAAATACTGTTACAATCTTAAAAAATAGGTTGTTTCATAACCAAATGCTTCACGTGTTTTAGCTTTGGAAGAAGCCGCAAACAGATTTAAAGAATTGCTGACTGAGAAAGAGCTGCGTCAGCTTCGAGAGGAACGACAGAACCACAAGAAACCGCCACCTTACAAGAATATCAAGGTACAGGCTTTACGTACGGCAGAGAAATCCAGTGCTGGTCTTAACCTGAGCGATCTTGTAGGTGAACAAACCCATTGGGAAAGTGCAGATCATCTCGGCAGACCTGGCAGAAATTCCAAGATGCAACTGCAAAGCGACAGACGAGATTCCTTGTGGCATGGACTCGGAGTGCATCAACCGCATGCTGCTGTATGAGTGTCATCCTCAAGTGTGTCCTGCAGGAGAGCGCTGCCAGAACCAGGCCTTCACTAAACGCCAGTACAGCCGAGTAGAGATCTTCAGGACTCTGTGTCGAGGCTGGGGACTGCGCTGTGCACACGATATTAAAAAGGTACAGTGATTACCTTGTGAAGACTTTTAAAACGTCTTATACCTTATAAGATTATACCTTATACCTAAGACAAAATTACCCCCCTTCTACAAAATAGTCATCGTTTTAATTTCAAAACAACAAAAGTACTACTTTTAAACTGATACAAAAAAAAAATATTTCTAGACATCTAACTAGGATGAAAGTGAAGTGCTTGTGGTTGATTATTACTGATTATTATTATTATGACTATTATTTGTACACTGTTATTTGTATTTGCCTTTTGCACTATAAATATTATTCAATTGCATTTTCTTCAAAAGTTATGTTTAGACCGTTTCTTGCCTTTTGTATTTTGTACTAAATTTGATACCGTACCGTACCGTCTTCTGCCGCTTATCCGGGGACGGGTCGCGGGGGCAACAGCCTCAGTAAGGAGACCCAGACTTCCCTTGCCCCAGCTACGTCCTCCAGCTCCTCCGGAAGAATTCCGAGGCATTCCCTGCCCAGCCGGGAGACATAGTCTCTCCAGCAGGTCCTGGGTCTGCCCCTGGGTCTTTTTCCAGAGGGACATGCCCGGAACACCTCAGCAGCAAGGCGTCTGGGGGGAATCCTTATCGGATGCCCGAACCACACCATCTGGCCCCTCTCGACCCGGAGGAGCAGCGGCTCTACTCCGAGCTCCTCCCGAATTGCCGAGCTCCTCACCGTGTCTCTGAGTGAGAGCCCGGCCACCTAGCGGAGGAAGCTCATTTCGTTCTTTCGGTCACCACCCACTACTGGTGGCCATAGGTGAGAGTAGGAACGTAGATCGACTGGTAAATGGAGAGCTTTGCTTTTTGGCTCAGCTCTGTCTTCACCATGACGGACCGATGCAGCGTCCGAATTATCGCGGACGCAGCACCGATCCATCTGTTGATCTCCCGCTCCATCCTCCCCCCACTCGTGAACAAAACCTTGAGATACTTAAACTCCTCCACTTGGGGAAGGACCCCGTCTCTGACCTGCAAGGCGCAGTCCACCCTTTTCCGGTCGAGAACCATGGTCTCGGTCTCGGAGGTGCTGATTCCCATCCCGGCCGCTTCACACTCGGCAGCAAATTGATCCAGTGAGAGCTGGAGATCACGTCCCAACGAAGCCAACAGCACCACGTCATCTGCAAAAAGCAGAGACTTGATCCTGAGGTCACCGAACCCTCCGCCTCGACTGCGCTTAAGAATCGGTGACAAAGGGGAGCCTTGGCGGAGCCCAACTCTCACCGGAAATGTAAATGACTTGCTACCGGCAATACGAACCAAGCTCTGACACCGGTCATACAGAGACTCCACATTCCCCGGAGCACCCCCCACAGGAGTTCCCGAGGGACACGGTCAAATGCCTTCTCCAAGTCCACAAAACACATGTAGACTGGTTGGGCAAACTCCCATGAGCCCTCCAGGATCCAGAAAAGGGTATAGAGCCACGTCCGGGACGGAAACCACATTGCTCCTCCTCAATCAGAGACTCGACAATCAGACAAACTCTCCTTTACAGTACCCCTGAGTAGACTTTCCCAGGGAGGCTGAGGAGTGTGATCCTCCTGTAGTTGGAACACACCCTCCGGTCCCCCTTCTTGTAAAGAGGAACCACCACCCCAGTCTGCCAATCCAGAGGCACTGCCCCCATTGACTACGCAATGGTGTAAAGACGTGTCAACCAGGACAGCCCCACACCATCCAGAGCCTTAAGGAGATCTGGGCGGATCTCATCTATCCCTGGGGCCCGGCTGCTGCGGAGCTTTTTAACTACCTCGGCAACCTCGGCCCAAGAAATAGGAGCACCCATCCCCGATTACAAAGGCTCTGCTTCCTTTTCGGAAGATGTGTTGGTGGGATTGAGGTCTTGAAAGTACTCCCCCCATCGATCCACAACGTCCTGAGTTGAGGTCAGCATCTCTACCGTAAACGGTGTTGATGGCACAATGCTTCCCCCTCCTCAGTCGCCGGATGGTGGACCAGAATTTCTTGATTTTGAAGCCGTCTGAAAGTCGTTCTCCATGGTCTCATCAAACTCCTCCCAAACCTGGGCCTTTGCCTTGGCGACCACCGAAAATGCGTTTTGCTTCGCCCACCGATACCTGTCAGCTGCCTCAGGAGTCCCACAGGCCAAAAAGGCCCGGTAAGACTCCTTCTTCAACTTGACAGCATCCCTCACCACTGGTGTCCACCAGCGAGTTCGGGATTGCCGCCCCGACAGGCACAGATGATCTTGTGACCACAGCTCCGGCCTGCAGCTTCGACAATGGAGGTGCGGAACCGAGTCCATTCTGACTCGATGTTCCCCACCTCCTCCGGAACCTGAGAGAAGCTCTGCCGGAGGTTTGAGTTGTAGCTCTCTCTGATGGAAGGATCTACCAGTCGTTCCCAGGAGACCCTCAGAACGTTTGGGCCTGCCAGGTCTGACCAGCTTCTTCCCCCACCATCTGAGCCAACCCACTACCAGGTGGTGATCAGTTCACAGCTCCGCCCCTCTCTTCACCCGAGTGTCCAAAACATGCGGCCGCAAGTTCGATGAAACAATTATAAAGTCGATCATCGAACTTCTGCCTAGAGCATCCTGGTGCCACGTGTGCATGTGGACACTCTTATGTTTGAACATGGTGTTCGTTACTGACAATCCGTAATAAGCACAGAAGTCAAGCAACAGAACACCGCTCGGGTTCTGATCGGGAGGGGCAATCCTCCCAATCACCCCACTCCAGGTCTGACAGTCGTTGCCCACGTGAGCATTGACAGTCTCCCAGAAGTCTCCCAGAAGGACTATGGAGTCTCCCAAAAGACTCCAAAAAGGGAGGATAATCTACACTGCCATTTGGTGCATAGCAACAAATGACAGTGAGGAACTGTCAGGCGGAGGGAAGCCACCCTTTCGTCCTCCGGGGAGAACCCCAACACACAGGAGCCGAGCTGGGGGGCAATAAGTATGCCCACATCAGCCCGGCGCCTCTCACCCGGTTCAACTCCAGAATAGAACAGGGTCCAGCCCCTGTCAAGAAGGCTGGTTCCAGAGCCCAAGCTGTGCGTCGAGGCGAGTCCAACTATATCTAGTCGGAAACGCTCAACCTCGTGCAGCAACTCAGGCTCCTTCCAAACCAGAGTGGTGATGTTCCACGTCCCTAGAGCCAGCCTATGTAGCCGAGGGTCGGACCGCCAGGGTCCCCGACATCGGCTGCCACCCTTCCTGCAGGTGGTGAGTCTACTGGAGGTGCGACCCATGTCCCTTGTTCGGGCTAGGCCCGGCCGTGCCCCATGTGTGAAAGCTCGGCCACCAGGCGCTCGCTCACGTGCTCCACCCCTGGGCCTGGCTCCAGAGGGGAGCCCCGGTGACCTGGGCAAGGGAAACTTAGTCCTAATGTTGCCTTTCATAGGGGTTTTTGAGCCGCGCTTCGTCTGGCCCCCTCACCTAGGACCTGTTTGCCATGGGTGACCCTACCAGGGGCCCTAAGTCCCCCGACAACATAGCTCCTAGGATCACTGGGGCACGCAAACCCCTCTAAGGGGGATTTTGATATATATTAGTTGTTTATATTGTCGTTTTATTCAAATGTTGGTAAAAATAAATAAATATAACAGTAATGGAATGTGTTTATTTACTGGTCAACAATCTTTCCCAGGGTGGGTTTGTCAGTGAATATGTTGGTGAAATGATCGACGAGGAAGAATGCCGTGCCCGGATTAAATACGCACAGGACAACAACATTGGTAATTTCTACATGCTAACACTGGACAAGGTGAGACATTACCATGGCTGTTTTTCTGTGATTTCAAACCAAATTGCAATTATTAATGCATTTCTCTGTGTGTAAAGGATCGGATTATTGATGCTGGGCCCAAGGGAAATGAAGCTCGTTTCATGAATCACAGTTGCCAACCAAACTGTGAGACACAAAAGTGGACGGTCAGCGGAGACACGCGGGTCGGGCTGTTTGCACTTATTGATATTCCAGCTGGTGGGTTAAATGCGTTTTATCACCTTATATGTGTCTAAATTGTTCATTTAAAAGCATTCCTGTGATAATGTTTTCCCTCAAGGTACGGAGTTAACATTCAACTATAACCTCGAGTGTCTCGGAAATGGGAAGACTGTGTGCAAGTGCGGTGCGTCTAACTGCAGCGGTTTCTTGGGTGTACGACCAAAAGTAAGAAGGAAAACGCATGTTTTCAGCATTTATATTTCAAACAAGATTCTCAAAAGCAATATCAGTTTTCTTGAAAACTTTGGTGGACAAACAGATAAAACCTCCATTCAAAATTTGGTCTAACATTAAAAAAAACACATTTGTAATTGTTTAACTTCAAAAGACTTTATCAGTGCGTTTGTGTTTTCTGAGTGTCTATGTGAATTAGCTTTAGCTTACCACTGCTACAATTTGAGTTTGTAGTTATATTTATTCCTAACTCGTATTATTCCCCATTTCTTCCTTATTTTCTATTCCTTATCATTCAAGTGTTGTCTGGTCCAGGTATTTGAATCAAATCCAGTTTAGAGTATTACAGTCCTGCTGGACTGAACTCGATCCAAGGGAAGCGCAGGGAAAGCAGAAAGTGTGCAGAAATGAATAAAAGGTTTTAAAATAAAACAATAATTGAGCTAAATAAGGCAATTATAGAGAAGCAGGATCGTGCCATTCGTTTGTTCTCAGCGAAAGATTTAATGCAAGATAAGATAAACGCATATGCGCAAACCTTTTTTGTTTTGTGACTGACAGTGTAAAAATATACTAGTACAATTCTTTCACGTACATTTTCTGTATATGATTCTGCTTTTTAAAATGTGTTCTTAAAAAAAATAAATAAATAAGCCTTTATAACAAATGAACTTGGAAAAAAAAATCCGACTTTCATTTAATTTTTACAAGTTTGGCGGGCCGGATTTAAACGTTTAATGGGCCCCATGTGGCCCGGGGCCGTAGTTTGCCCAGGTCTGGTTTAGAGTATTACAGTCCAGGTCCAATCTACTGTAGAGTATTTATGATCCAATAGTGCTATATTCAGTATTTATAGTAGTTATAATAATAACAAACTTTAATATTTGACCCTCCAGAACAATCCCCCGTCTGATGAAAAGGGGCGAAAGCTGAGGAAGAAGCGTAAATCCCAGGGAGAAGTGATCAAGGAGCGTGAGGACGAGTGTTTCAGTTGCGGAGATGGGGGACAGATTGTGTCTTGTAAAAGGCCAGGCTGCCCAAAGGTTTACCACGCAGACTGCCTCAACCTCACCAAAAGACCCGCTGGTCAGTCTGTAGTAATTATTCTCTTTCTAAAAGCATCTTTTTTCAGTCAATATGTTGATAATATTGATTGCATTCGAGGCAAAAATACAAATATAGACAGAGATACACACATATAGTTTAAGATGCAATGCCTCCATAAAAACAAGCATGACTTTTTTGATTATCTGAAAATAAGACCTAGAGAAAGATTATCATAAAGGAATATAGCGGGGTCATGAATAATGCATCTCTAATGAGACGATCACATCCCTGATGGACTTTACAAACTGATGCATCTTTTTTTTTTTTTTTTAAGTGAATTTCTCGAACCTATTGACACATTGACCTATGATATAGGACTGTTGGGTCAGTCAGGGCAGAATATATTTTTTTGAGCAGGAACAATTTTTTCCGCAATGCTTTTTTCATTCACTCAATATAGTTGTTTTTAATTCTGAGGCCGAGATCAACGTGTGCAATATTGAATGACAATTTTGCGTCGTTTGCACCAAGCGTTTTTGCACCAAAAGATTTGTTTTATAATAAAAGTCACCCGAGTTTTACTCTCTGGCCTATTTGTAGTGAAACACCGTCACCTCTGAAGGATTTAACAGTGAGTTGACCGCAATGATTCTGTGCGTTTCAGGCCGATGGGAATGTCCCTGGCATCAGTGTGACTTGTGTCAACAGGAAGCTGCCTCCTTCTGCGAAATGTGCCCAAGCTCCTACTGCGCTGAACATCGTGACGGCATGCTCTTCATATCCAGACTGGACGGCCGCTTGTCTTGCAGCGAGCATGACCCCTGTGGCCCGGAACCCCTGGAGCCTGGAGAGATCAGAGAATACCCCACGGAAATCATGACCAACTACTCTAAAGATTTCACCCTGGTCTCAGGAAGCGAATTCTCAAAACCGGAAGCTTCCGCTGTCACCAGTCAGTGTAGCCCCTCTAAAAGACCCTCTACTTTCAGCATCTCAGTAAACTGTGCAAATCCTCCCATTCCTTCACACGGACAAGATGAGGTACATGAGGGGGATGATTCGGTAGCATTATCTCGTAAATGCAAAACTATAGTTAGTAAACCACCAAGGATTAAAAGGAAAACGTAAAGATGAAGGATTTTCTTTCAACATTTCAAGCGTGATTTAGGACACTCAGCGGCCTAAAGAACATTTTTTGGCCACGCTGCCATCATTTCAAACTTCTCACAACTACTAAATCTACCTGGCAGATTTGGTATATGGTATTAGATGCCTTGTGATGGAACTTTTAAATTATAGCCATAAACTTTTCAGTGACTCGAAGATGCTACTCGATACAACACAGACTTTGACAGTTTACATCTACATGAAATGTCATCTTGGTTATGACACAAATGGTACAGATATTGAGGTAATTCCCACCTGTAATCCAACTATAGATTATATCAGAGACTGAAAATCATGATATGATTGAGATATTTGGAGACAGAAATTATATTAGTTTTAGATAATCTGAAACTGAGAATCTTTAAATGTTATTGACTAAACAACCTGATATTAAGATAATCACGATTTACATCAAGATCATTGTGCGAGATATTCTTTAAGTATTTATTGCTATAACTGCAATATTATTAAAAATAGAAGGTACGCGATGTTTTTAAGGTTTTTAATGGGAATGTAATGTTATTTTGCAGACCAGTTAAACATTTTGTTTTGTAATTTAGCTCTGGTAGCAAATCTTGTTGAATTTCAATTTGAATTTCACCTGAAAAAAGCAAGACCTTCATTCTGAACAATCTCGATTCAAACTTTGCAGAAAAGTGTAATTAACTGATTAAGACAATTATTGTTGTTGTGTATATATATATATATATATATATATATATATATATATATATATATATATATATATACAATTTGACAATTATATTAAAACATTGTTGTGTACTAATAATGCAAATTAATTTTCATCCAGTTGGTGTAATTCTAAATTACAAGTGGATTCAGTTCACTTTAAAAACAAGTACATCTTGCAGTGGGTTGTTAAAAAGCCAGTACTGACAGTTCAACAACATTTCAAGTCTTTGGCTTTTATGTTTAGTTTATTGGCTTTGCCACATATCTGGTGTGATGTGGCCTTCTTGAATTTGCTCTAATTTTGAAAAGAAAATGGGACTACTGTATTTCAGTGCCCCTAGTATATAATTGCACTTACTAGTTGTAACACTGTTCTACACTGAAAAAAAAAACAACTTATAAAATGTATTTAACAAACCTTTAAAAAGTAACATTTACTACTATAAATCTATTTCATGGGCTTTTTTTTTTAATTTAGCAGTAAATGTTACTTTGTAAAGATGAGCACAAAAACGTTTTCTTGTGTGAGGATTTAATAAATACATTCAATGAGTTGCTTTTTTCGGGTGCATATGTTTCATAAAGAATATCTTGTCTGAGACTATAAATGTGCAGTAGTGCTTTGTACAGAATAAAACAGTAAAACAACGTAGTTCTGCCTCTGTATACTCTGATAATAAAATAGCATTGAATTATAATGCACCCAGCACATTCTTTGAGATACTTATGAGATAGTTTCCTTTGAACATCTGCATTGCCATGGATGAATGCGGTTCATTTTTTTTACCTTTGTTGGAATTAAATGTTCACATTGAACACTAATGAACGTAAACTAGCCAGGAACAATCGCCAGCACTTGTCAAATACCGAGCCATGGAAAAGGTTTCATCTCGACAGAGACGTTGAGAGCTGTAATTGGTAAAACATTCACAAAGGTTTTACAGTGTCAGTGTAATAAAATTATATGATGTTCCTAAACCACTGCAATGAAAGCAGATTTGTAAAGGAATTTTACCAACAAGAACTTTGTTTTTTGAAAATTGATCTGATGAAGAATAACCAAACGAAGAAAACTGAAATGTAGGCTCCGATGACATACAAGCACACACACACACACACACACACACACACACCCACAGCAGATTTACCGTCTCCAGACCAGTAGACAAGGCGGCGTAAACCCGTTTAAAACGCAGCAGAAATGTTTCAAACTCACTTCCTGTTGTGAACTACACAGTGACAACACAAGAAACTATGTTCACAGCTTCAGATGAATGAGCTTTTTAATGTAGGCACAAAATGAACGGTGTTCAGAGTCCATGCACGCTTCACATTTAACGTAATAGTGCGAGTAAAAGGAAGTAAAAAGAAAGATCGTAAACATTAGCATCACATTCGGGGCGTGTGAGATCTTTTTTTGGCATGAAGGTGATCTGTCGGTGGACTCCAGGCTCAGTAACGTGTGATAGGAAGTGACAAAAGCCAGCATGACACTTGAGCCACTTCCATCATGTAACTCTCCTCACAAAGCCACGTGTTACATATGAACTTTCAATACAATCTTGTTTAAATTATTAGCGTTTGAAACCCCTCAATCCAGTCTGCCGTAGTCCAACGCGCATAACCTCAGATTCGTTTTTAAAAAGTACAATTCTAGTACTTTCAGCAAACTGTGGACTATTCAAAGTTAGATGAAGAGAGAGATGAAACTTATCTTACGTCACAATGCAAAACAATGGAAACAGCAAAGAATCCCAAGTTGGCGTAACCATGGCAACACACATCTGGTCAGAGTCATTTCCCCCTAAAGTGTTCGTTGTGCTCCTTTGTGTTTTTTCAGTTTGGATAAATAGGTTGCCATGCCTTGACTTTTGCCTTGACATCAGCATTTTCGGTTTCAAACGAAGTTCTTGGGCGAAACTGAAGTGAAGTCACTTGTGTTGTCATGATGTCTGATCCCGCAATCACGGCATAAAGATCAGACTGATGCTTTAGGTGACAGGGCATTGCATCAAGCCTGCTTCATCTTAAAATCCACCATGACGTCGGTTCAGTTGTGGCAGCAGTTGTCAAAATAAGAGTCCTTTTTTTGCCCAAGATCAACCCCCTTCTCTTCTGCAGACAAAAAAATCCATACATTACAATTGTACATAAAGCGGCAAAATCAGGATTCAAGCCATCAACTTATGGTACTAAAATAATTGCAGGAAACTACAAATTATGAAGTGGTGAACACAATTTTCCTTTTGGAATTTTTACAAAAATAAATTGCTGGTCTACAGAAAATTACTTGTACGCTTGTAGTTTCAAAAACAATTTTTTGATGTTGGTATAAACCTTTTTTAACCCCTAATCTAAACTCAACTTGAGGATGCTAGCGCTACAGCTTCCTATTCACTAGTGTGCTACGGTAAAATATCCATGCCAAACCGAGACCAACAAAATTGGCATGATGCTAAATCCATTTGCACATAGCTTAGCACAATGCAAGACATTTGATAAATAGGGAAACAGGTATTGCGTAACAAAAAGCAAATTTTTACAATTGCGTGCTCAATTTGTGCAATGTCAGGCACAGAAATTCACACCTTGCAGAAACTCCAAAGCGCAGTTGCTGTAATCTTCTGCCACTTTCTGAAACAACTCATCTGTTGAAAATACACACACAAACGATTCAGGAACTGAAACGCCTCGCGTTAAAACAGCATGCCATGCATAAATGATGCTCAGCGGAGCGAATCAACTGACGTGTCACTTACCAACACTCTTTCCCGTTTTGCTGGAAGTCTCGAAGTGTTGTGCGCCAATTTCTGGACAGAGTGTTGGACTGTTAAAGGCAAAGCCCTTTTTTTTTTACAGTAAAATGTCTAAAAATGTCACAATACCAATATTTTTGACTAGGCCATTAAAATCTCAACGTAAATACTGAAAAGAAATTAAGGTTAAACAAAAAAGAATTTAAAAGTGATCAATCAATTGATATTTAGAATTGAAAAAAACTTTAAACCTTTAATTTAACTTTTAACCTATAATTAGACAGCAATTTTTATATTTAAAATAGATTATGGATTTGTTTTATTGCTTTTCCCATGTTCCAAGTCCGGAACTTGATGACGTAAACATCAGCGTAATAAAAAGAAATATAGGACATATTTTAATGGCTTGATTTGATCAGTTGTTACTTTTTGGTTATAACACAAAATGTATATATAGTACATGTTAAAACATTTAATTATTTTATGTATATACAAAATATATTTTTACATATATACGTATATACTTACATGTAAAAATATTTCAGTCCTAAACAAACAACTACTTGCAAGTAAAAAGTTTCTGTCTGATTCTCTGGCAGATGTCAGTTTCTGTCTGACTTCTCTTGGTTTGTGTTTGTCACTGCTCAGAAAAGGTACAAAAAGTAAATATATTGTTTTTGTCCATGCTAGCATTATTATTACACTTCTAGTCCTTGATTTCTATCAGGGGATTAATTTAAATAATTTGAATATAATTGATTATAATTAATAATTGAAGTTTTTTTTAATTTTTGAGTTGTTAGAACAAGCACTGTGGAGTAGTAGTCGATTTTGAGTCGTTTAATTCACATGCTCACCGTCTACAAAGTCCTGCACGTCATGGTAATCCACCTGACGCGCGCCGCGATCAGCATCGATGAGGTCACTCTTGGTACCACACAAATATATATTGCAGTGCTGAGAACAACAGTGCTAAACGTGAGGTTTGCGTCGTCTTGGGAGCCGCACGTGTGTGTCCTGCTTTTATTCTACCTCTTCACAATTCTGTAACTCCTCCACCCAGAACCTGGCCCGCTTGAAGCTGCTGCTGTCAGTCAAGTCTGGAAAAGAAAACGAAGATGTAATGCTTTATACATCCAAAACCACTTTATTGCTGTGCAAGGTGAAGGCGTCACTAATGCTTAGAATTAAGTTCGACAATTTGGCACGTACATTGAACATAAATGGTGCCCAACCTTTCATGACATGGGCAGCAAACTTAATTGCAAATTTCCTGGGCATCAATGTATACAATGTTACGGTGGAAAAGGGTGTACAATCAACTGATTCTTGGATTGGTGATTATGTGTATGACCCAAGTCTGGCTCTCTTCATCAGAGAAAGTTTGTTCACAAACGTATGGGTTCACATAACGCATGATCATTTTCAGTCCTTCCTTTTGCAAATTGTTGAAATGTTGACTTGAAAGTTCAGAGTTCTAGAGCCAATCACCTTCTTCACAGAACGTTTGCATGACATCGTTTTTGCATTACAGAACGAATTTTATTCGCGTCACGCGACTCGCGTACACCCACCCCACATTCACTGCCTTTCGTATCATGAAAGTATTTCGTAACTCGGGACTAAATGTTCGCCGCAATGGATTTTGAAACTCTGGATTTGTGTTAGCAAAGACATTCGAAAGTCTGGGTACCACTGAATAATACATTTTTCTAACTTTCCATTTAAAGTATTTCCGTGAACTTTCAAGACTTACAGACGTATGAGTCAAGATCATGTCAAGAGGAACGTTATTTAGACTTACCATAACACACGATTGCAGCTCGTGCTCCTCTGTAGTAGATTCTGCTCATGGCTTCATAGCGTTCAGACCCTGCAGTGTCCTGACGTTTGTGGAAATAAAGACAAGGTCATTTTCAAGGTCAGATGATGGTGTTTTGTGTGTGTGTGTGTGTGTGCTGTCAGACTTACCCATATTCCCAATGTCACCACTCTGTCGCCAACTTGTAGGGCTTTTGCAACAAAAGCAGCACCTATAGTCTAAAAAAGCACACACACAAATAACTATTACACACAATTTCTAGTTCTAGGATGCAAAGCAGAGTTCTGATTTTGTGTGCTAAGATTTGTGATGGTAAATAAAATATATTTTTTATATAATAAAATATATAATATAATTTAAGCTTTGCAGGCCAAAGTTCTCGCGTTTCTTCTTCCGCCCTCACAACTCCGAGAGCGTGGTAGAGGTATGCAGCATTTTGTCAGTCGTCCATCTGTTATCCATCTATTGTCATAAATGTGTTTCTTATATTTATTAAGTTGATTTATTTATTTGTTTTTTAGTTTTACATGTTGTTTATTGTGTTTTGTTTGTCATTGTCTTTTATATGGATGCTGTTTGGTGTGCAGAGTGCTTTGTGACGGTGGCAGCACGCGGAGTTATTTTGTTTCTTATTTCATAATTTCAGGTACTTTTCAGTTGTCATTTGTTGTATTATTGTTGTATATTTTCTATTCTTCCTCCCACACAACTCCGAGAGCGTGGTAGAGAGTGCTTGGTGACGGTGGCAGCACGCAGAGTTATTTTGTTTCTTATTTCATAATTTCAGTAAAGTCACGTGAGGAACAGATTTGGAGTCCGCCTGTTCATTAAAGAGGAAAAAAGTCACACAACGCAGAAACAACCGGTTACATAAATAATGATATAAAATCAACAGGTCACAAATAAAGGACATTCATTCCAGAACTCCAATGCGGTTGAAAAATACATTTTTTTCCCAAATGAATGAGTCACACTGGAATTATAACTAGGACTAAAAACGAGGAAACTGATTTTTTCCATTTTTTTATATCACAAGTCACCTCTGTTCCTTATGAACAGAAATCTGAATCTGATCAGCCTTTAACAAAGACAGAAAATCATTATCTATTCTGATAATCGAGGCTGTCCGTCCTAAGATTTTATGGACACTGAAGAGAACCAGTTTGTTTGTTATGCATAAATCCTACAATCTCTGTAGAAAAGATTCAGACATACGCAGAAGTTCAGCTGTGAAACACATACAACTTATGACAAAAATCTACGGAATCGAGACTTTGAAACCAAGCACTTACATTCTGATAAGGGCCGACTAAAAACCGCCGATGAACATATCTCTCCACCAGACTGGTTTTACCAACGCTCTCCTTCCCAAGCATGACCACTTTAGCGTCCACTCGCATGGCCGTCATGGTTAAAACACTGAGAACGAGAAAGAGAAGACATGAGAAATAGACAAGACAGAATGTAATAAAAAGTGAGACATACAATGCAAAATGGCACATGCAGTGAACCGTGTGAAGGGTAAAAAAGAGAGGGAGGAAAGGCGAGAGATATAAAGCAGATGAGTGAAAATAAAACACATTTAGAGAAAGTGGGATGTGTTTAGTGAAAGACAAAGATGGGGAGAAAGAGGGAGGGGGGGGGGTTAAAAAAGCCAATTCGTTATAGTACGCACACGACTTAATAATTTATACTGAATTGTTTAGAAGGCTTCTCAAACATGATCATGACGTTGTAGAAAACACATGACATTGATAGCGATTTGGTTCCACTGTTTTTGTTTACGTACTCGCACTATACAAACAACACGAACTTCGTAGATAAAACAAAGTTTATTTTCTACTTACATTGAGTTGACTCTTCTGCTGGAACTTAGTAGCGACAGAGCAACTTTACCGAGGTGAGCGCCGTGACTGGGTGGCTAAAGGCTTCGTTAGCATTCCACAAGCAAATCCTCCGGGAAGAAACGAAACGTCTCGGATTTTTCATGCGAAAAAAGCTTTTCTTACGACATTTGCCAAAATTATACAATATTTCACAGCTTACAGCCTTTGACTATGAGAAGCAATAGATTTAGGTTTGACTACAACTGAATCCATCGGAGCTAACGGTTTCTAAAGCCATATCCCTCGAGCGCACGTGGAAACACACTGAACGTCTCCTGTGAGCTGTTTAAAATGTTGGTTTAAAATTAACCTAAATGTTTGAGTTGAAATTAATCAGAGCATTCTGTGTTTACGAGTGTGTGATTTTCTGTTTATATAGGAGAGGATGTGACTTAACAGCTGGCTTCGTCTCAAATAGACCTGAAAGATTCACGAGAGATTTGATCTTGTGAATCGGTTCATTTGATTCAGTTTCTTTTTACTCTTTCCTGTAGTTTAAAAACCAAAAAAAGTCATACATTTTAGTCATCTTTTAACAATCGCATAGAAAACTCATATGAGGGGGGAAAAGGAAATAGTAAATGGGTTTAGATTTAAGCAGATCAACCATGTTTGAAAGAACCGATTCGTAAAACTAACCGAGTTGGATTTGTTTGGGTTGATCCGGTCGCTTTTATCGCTGATTGGCTGGTGGTCTCTAAGGCAATCTATATTGGCTGTTACCGATTCCGCAATGTTTCTAAACGCTCTCTGATTGGTTCGTCGTAACATTTACCATTGTTTCCGCAAAGATTGGTCATTGATACCTTCAAGTAAACCAAAGTGCTGTTTAGATAGGGAGCTTATCGAGTTTATACGCCATCCGTCGTCGGTGGGTGGAGTAACTGAGTTCACTCGAAAATGGCGTCTCCGAAAACAGTACCGAAGGATGCGCAGGTAAATAACGCACACGAAACGGGTTTATTTAAACAAATTTACCAGTTTATTGCTTGAAAACGATTATAAAGTTAGAACCGTATTTTAAGTGTCTCGTTTTTTTATTTTTACACGTGCACGCTTTGGCATGAACTATTCAGTTCGATTCTTCGGTATTTTTAGACCTTTTTGTTGGTTTTACGTTAACTTTGCCATTTTATGTGTACTCTACGCGCAATGTATTGTTAAAACGATTGTTGTTAATGTTAAAATGCACATTTGATTGTTAAGGCCACCACCTTTGTAAATGCACACACGTACTTGTATATAACAATTACATTTTATTGTCTAAATCTTGCTGACTTACATTTTCACATTTAAGGTTATGATGCAGATACTGAAAGACATGGGAGTCACTGAATATGAACCCAGAGTGATCAATCAAATGCTGGAGTTTACATACAGTAAGTTTGTGTTCGCGGGTACGTCTCTGACTATATGCCTGAATGACACACACACACACACACACACACACCTTTTTAAAAATTGTTTTATACCAAAGTGTTTTGTTTCACGACAGAAACAAACTAAGTGTGTCTATGACCTATTCGCCAATTATTCCAGATACAGTATAATATGTATTAGAAAACATGGGTAGGTCATTTAAACTTTGTTGTATGTTTTTTTTTATTGTACGTTCTAGTAAATTTGATTGTTTGTTTTTGTAGGATATGTAACAACAATTATTGAGGATGCAAAGATTTACTCCACCCACGCCAAGAAGTCCAGTGTGGATGCAGATGATGTCAAATTAGCAATCCAGTGTCGTGTGGATCAGTCGTTCACCTCTCCTCCACCTCGTGACGTGCGTGCAATTTTATAATTCAAGTGTTATTTATACTCCTACTAATGATATTTCAAACCAGAATATAATGTGCACTTACCAACCTTTTACACAACTTCGCAAATAATATGTAAATGAAACAAGTAGATATTATTAGATGATCTCTCGTGGAAAAATAGATTCTATAATCTAGATTATTGGCAAAGTTGTTTCAAAGTTGGACTCCTGGCCTTTCTATTTTTCAATTTACGTAAATCCGAACAGTGCCAGTTGTATGATTTATCCACACATCTGGTTTGTTATTTCAGTTTCTTCTGGACATTGCAAGGCAGAAGAACATCACTCCTTTGCCCCTGATCAAGCCATACACGGGTCCACGTCTTCCACCAGACCGCTACTGTCTCACTGCTCCAAACTACCGGCTGAAGTGCTTGCAGAAAAAGGTTTTGGTTTCATTCTTGCATTGATCCTGTTGTTTTAGGTGCTCTAGCAGATTTGATTGAGGGATGTAGATGAAGCATTCTGGTTTCATATGTCTAGATGCCGTCCTCCGCTGGCAGGATAACTGTGCCACGGCTCAGCGTGGGTGCAGTGTCCAGCAGGCCGAGCACTCCCACACTTGGTTTGTGACAAACGTTT
Organism: Paedocypris micromegethes; assembly: GCA_028031935.1. Taxonomy (NCBI): domain Eukaryota; kingdom Metazoa; phylum Chordata; class Actinopteri; order Cypriniformes; genus Paedocypris; species Paedocypris micromegethes. The sequence continues at coordinate 15,784,959 of CM051496.1, forward strand.
TTATTGTCCTTTATTTATAAGATGAAAATCCAAAGCGTCAAAAGTGAACAGTGCTGTTATTTGTTGTGTTTTTTACAGGGACGCCATCAGTGCAGACGGTAGCCAAAGTGGGGACCCCTGTGTCGCTCGCAGGTCAGCGCTTCACCGTTCAGATTCCTTCATCGCAAGCTGGTTCTGTCAAGTCAGGTTGGTACAGTTTAATCTGACTTTATAACACTTGAGTAGTTGCACACTAAATAAGTTGTTTCTTATTAACAGATTAAAAGAAAAAAGGGGAAAGTAACAAAAATAGAAATCTAATTATTGTTTAACGAAACTTTAACAACAATTTTTTTTGTGTAGAATGATTTGTTTATGAAATGCAAAAATATGTTACCGGTTAATAAACTTAGAACTGACCACTCATTTTTCTATTGGTGTAACAGACTACAACAACAGCACTAAAACTTTAAACCTGCTTACATTACAAACTCAATACAATCATTTTATTAAGACACGGACACATTCTTTAGAAGGGTTGATTGTCTATGGCAGGGGTGCCCATTGCGTCGATCGCGGGACTACGGCGTTTGATTTCAGATGCAAGGCGTCAATATTTCAAGTGGTGTTTTGTTATTTCAAAGAAAACTCCCATTTTTCTTTAGGAGAAAATGTTCAACGATGTTTTACTATTTATTTTACAGCTACTCCTAGCACTCCTACAGTCCAGAATGTCCTCATCAATCCGTCTCTGATCGGCTCCAAGAACATCCTCATCGCCACCAACATGGTGTCCCAAAACTCCTCGGCTGACTCCGCGTCACTGAAGAGGAAGCATGAAGAAGAGGACGACTATGATGCTTTATGATCTTCCCTGCTTTTGTGTTAGTTTGGAAGCAGGATGGCTCTATATTAATAACCAGTAATTCAGATTTTTTTGTTTCAAGGGCTTGTTTTACATTTTACCTTACTGCCAGTTGTTGTTTTTGTTGCTTTTTGTAAGTGGGGGAAAAGAGAAATACAGTTTTTTGGAAAACCATTCTTATGTGTTTTGGATGTTATTGAAGCTCCCATTATGGGATTAAAACAAATAGTAAATCAAGTGCTTTCGGTGAGTAGAAAAGAAGTCTTTACATAGCTGTCTAGCGAGGTGTATTGGTTACTTGATGTAATAGACAATGTCATAAACCTATAATAATACAATTGTTTACAATGCCAAATCGTGAAATGCCAGCAAAGGGAGCTGGTTAGACATGCAGTATTTAATTACAAGTTAATGGTCTTCTATACACAGAATTACATCGTCTTTAATCATTAGTCTGTATTTAGGGGGAAGAGTTAATCTAATCAAATGTTTGTAAGGGCAGAAACCTATACAGATTGATTTCCTTATTGTGCGTATTTTCATTTCATTAATTGTACGTATTTTCATTTCTTGAATTCAGTGTGCTCAGTGCCTAAATGAAATCATCAGCGCAATTGCCTATTCATAAACTGATTTTCCTCATGATAAGTTCAATGTGCAATGATTCAGCCTGAATTTGATACATAATCCAACTACTTTAATTACCAAGGTGATGTTTTACACCTTTTTGCCGCTCTGGTTAATTGAAGTTACGTTGGATACCGTTTCCTGTTGCACTTACATAAACATCAGGATCTGCTCCGCGATTGGCTGACGAGAACGTCATTCCAAGACGTTTTAACCAATTGCTGTCCTTATCGCTCTCAAACTGTGGCGGCCATGTTGTACGAACGGGGGTTTGAAGAGAAGCGGAGTTCGTCTGCACTCAGGGGAGCACCGCGGGGTACTCGAGCTTCGACTCGTCGGGCTTTTCCATCATCATAGATTCGCACACCACGTAATGAGCCGTCCGTCCTCTGCGGGTGGTGCGGCCGGAGGACTCGGAGCTGGTAAAGCTGGAGGAAGTAAGCATGGAGCTTCGGGAGGAACAACCACCTCTGCCGCCGCTGCTGCTGCCGCCGCCGCTGCCGCTGCCGCCGCCGCCGCTGCCGCAGTCGCCGCCGCCGCGGGGGTGTCCGGATCCGTCGCGAGCTCCAGCACTTTGCCCGCTGCCGTAGCCCTTCCCGCAGCTGTCCTACCCGGACAATCTGCCGAGCTGACAGCGCTGTTTGAGTGCCCGGTGTGTTTCGACTATGTGCTGCCACCGATCTTACAGTGCCAGGCCGGGCATCTGGTTTGTAACCAGTGTCGACAAAAGCTCAGCTGTTGCCCGACCTGTCGCGGCCCTCTCACGCCGAGCATCAGAAACCTGGCAATGGAAAAAGTGGCATCGACTTTGCCGTTTCCCTGTAAGGTAAGAACGGCTTCATTAACTAACCCAAAGTTACCTGCACTAACTAGTTGTTTTCATCTCACTGATGTCCCATTAATACTGACAGAATTCCACGTGTGACACCGTCTGTGTGTCCAGGAAGCTTGACTAGAGCTGTGACTAAAACTCCGATTCCACAGGTGTATTTCACAGAAAGTCTGTAAAAGTAACACTTTTTTTGACGAAGCACAAATCTTTTTCATATCAACTTGCTATCTGTTCATAAAACGTTTTTGTTATCTATTGTGGACCCAATTATTAGAAGTGAAGTAGTCCTGGGTAGGCAACTTTGGGTCAACTGTCAGTGCTACCCACTATGCCACCGTGCAGCCCTATATACACAACATTCCTACAACATTCGTTTTTCACATTGAACACATTTTTTAGTGTGTTCAATATTGTATTCAATAAGTATTGTTATCATGCTGCAAGCAGAGATGCTCTCCACCAAACCTGGAGGCCATACACAGTGGTTGTCTTTCATTCATCAAAATGTGTTGACCTGTTTAGACGATTCCATCTTCAAATTCCAGCAGGCTTTTTGGTGTCTTAGTTTTGGCCTCAACATCTTCAACTGAAACCGCTTTTGCACAAGTTAGAAATTGAGCTGAGGTTTAACTTGATCTCATAAACGTCACCGCATTTGTTTTTCCTGAAAATTAGGTGCATTTCCAGTGACTCCAAACTCAATAATGAAGTGTTTCCAATTTAGGAACTACAGCCTTTTTCATTTGGGTATGTTTCTAGCTATAATCGTTTATAATGCATGTTGCCAGTGGAATCAGGCTGTGCTTCATTACCAATGTGCATTGCTCGATCTGCATTGAATTTGGCAAACTTGCATATAACGGAATGCACTGTAATGAACAGACATTCTGGTCATAGAGAGGTCTTTAGTTGAGCTGTGTATACTGTAGCTGTTTTTTATTTAGCCATTTCAATGTAGGTTGTCAACCATGCTCATTACTCATTTCATATTCTGTGAGTGGTGGGGACCCAATTTTTTTTTTTTTTTTAGTGCTTTATTTTCCATTTTCTTTGCCCTTGGTGTAGACTCCACGTGTATAGTATACACTTTGCTGATTCCATCCAGATCATTCCAATCTGTTCCTGCATGAGCTGGAAAATTTACATCTACTCAAAAAATCTTGGGAACTTTTGAATTGAAACGGCTACTTTTCAAATTTAGATGAAAAGTGAGACTTGAAAATTTGATTGTAAAGAGAAAAGTGTAAGTGAAATAACAAAGATGATTTTCTGACTGAATTGCCAGGCTACTACAATAATGTGACGTCATTGTAATACGTTTCCATTATGCTCATTCTTCCTTAATTTGTGTGTTGCTATTTTGTTAGTCAGGTAATCATTTTCCAACTGCACTATGCAGAGTTATCCACCTTTGCAAAGTATCAAATTTACAAAGTTTTTTTTTTTAATGTATTTTTTATCAGGCACATGTATTGATGATATCATTTATTATTACTTGACTTCACAGACATTTAGCAGATGCCTTTATTTAAGAGATTTACATTAAACTTTTAAAAGTTACTTGCCACTTTTCCTGGGAATCGAACTGGTGATCTGGTGTTTTTAAGTGATCTACCATCATTCTGGACTGCTGAACAGAAAATGTGTCTTGGCTTCGACGAATGCAGAGAAATCCTCCGTTCAGCTCAACGTAATTGCATCATCAGCACATTAAAGTTGTATTCTTCAAGTTATCTCAAACCCGTGAAAGTCGATCAGTACTTTTGTTCCTGGGGGTTAATGTTTCCTTTGTACGGTGACTGTAATCAGAACATGGTGACGAAACGTGATGTTGTCCAGGCTGAAATCGGAGGGAAAGTAGTTGCAGACTTTTGTGTGTGTAAGCAAAGCTGGATTGGCTGTTGTTTTAGCAGACGGCTTTGTCAGCAACTTTTGCTCGGTATAAACAAGCATCACATTTGGAGTCGGTCACTAATGGATGTTACACAGTACATGCAGACATTAAGATTTTGATTACACAGATGATTTACAAGAGTAATTGCACAGTGAAAATTAACCTTGTGATTCATCAGATTCTTTGCAGTTTTTTTTTTATTCATCCATTCTACAACTTTTTGGAATGATTTCCCACAATTTTGGGAAAGCACAGAACGTCTGTTGCATGTTCTTGTTGTTATTAAGATGATATCGAAGTGCTGTGCTGTTGTTGATAGTTGTAGGCCTGTTCCGGGTGGTAGTTAGATGGCAGCCTGATGGCACATGTCAGAAGTCTTGCATTGAAAATGCAAAAATTTCGTTTTTTTGAGCATGTGCTCGGCCAAACAGCCATGCAGCGTTTCTCAACAGTGAACAACTTGACAGTTGATTTCTGTTACCTCTCGCACTGTGAAACGGTGCAGTATGACTTGTTTGTCATGCCACAAGACTGTGAATAGTTTTACCTGTATGTTCTAAAGCATGTACTTTTTGTACTCGTACTTATTTACACATATTTACTTTTTATTTTTGAGGGCAATAAAGACAGATTTTGTAGCTATAATTTCCAGAAATTTCTTCTTTTTTTTTTTTTTTTTTTT
>CM051496.1:15793085-15844192 GCA_028031935.1 Paedocypris micromegethes
TTTTTTTTTTTTTCTTCTTCCCCCTGCTCTCTTCATGACGTGACCGAGACTGTAGAAAACACAACTGACCTTCTTGTCAGCCCCATTTTAAATCTGGCTGAGCAGCCTTCACCTCTAACATATTAATGATGGACGCAGCCATCCTCGAACCATTTCACTCAGGACCATTTCTCCTCTCTCGCCTGTTTAATGATGCGACATCTGACTTTTATAGGCTCATGCCCAAGGGCCAAAACCTTCCTCTGGGTCTCCATAGGGAATATGGCCCATGGTGGAACAACGACAAGATTTTGAAAAAAAATATTCAGAATAATCAAATTATTATTGGAATGTTAATGGGTTAATTAAATTGCATAGTGGGTTTAGTTTTAACGTTGGCCAGTGTTTCCCAATTAATTGAGCAGTTAAGGATGCTTTGGGACATTTGGTTAAATCCTATATGGCTTAACCTTCAACCCTCCTTTGTTAAGGTTCGTTTAATGTGCACTATAGTGGAGTCAATGAGCTTTTTAGCAGGGCACGATCGATCTTTATTGGATGACCTTTCCCATTCCTGTTAAACTTGCAACCACTTAACTTAAGTCTGTGTTAAATAAGCCAAGTGAGCGGCTACCTATAGATAAATGTGACTTAAATGTCCTCTTCTGCATCAATCTTCCTCGATTGGACTAGAAGTAGTCAGCCAGAATTAATAGGATGTCTTGATTCCAATCACATTTTCTTTTGTGACACCCCCCCCCCTTCAGCCCCCAATCTCGGGTCTCATTTTCATGGCCATTTTGGGCAGAGTGAGATGAGCATCTTGGACTTTTGTGACTTTACTGAATGAGTCTTAGAAAGCTGGATTGAAGGGGACGGAGCAGTTTGGGACACAATGGGTTTCAATTCAATGGAATGGAGATTGAACCTCGATCTGTTCTAATTGGGTTTAAAGAATTGATACAGATATTGACATGCTTGGCATATGATTCACAGTGGTTTAAGAGATTTATTTATTTTTTTTGTGCCTCCTTGATTCTTGAGTCTTTTCATTTGTAATATTGCACTCCAATTCTAAAATGTTTCTAAGGTAAATCACTATTCTGCTTTTTATTATTTGCTGGAGTCTTGTCAGAAAGGGGAAACGTGAGCGTTCTGGAGCGTGCACATGCTGGCAGGGAGCCGATCTCAATCCATCCGTGCGGGTTAGGGGGCTTGACGGATTGACAGGTGGTCTCTTTGGGGTACAGCTCTGGACCTGTCAAAAGACGAAGAGATTCCATTCAGAGCAGAACACATTAAGTGTGATTAAGTTCGATCAGATGTGCAAATCAGCTCATAAACGTGTTGAGCTTTTCATCACATCTCTTTGTTTCTCACATTTGTCTGTCTGTACTCCTGTTTCTGCTGGTTTTGGACCGTCTATTGTTGAAGTTTAGTCCATTTAAAATACAAAACGACTTTTCACAATTGAAGATTCAAATTGAGCCAAACAAACAGAAAAATGAATATAATATACACTAACTAGGAAAACAGACCAAAAAAAGAAAGAAGAGGAAAAAAAAGCTTGGAGGGATCTAACTGACTGTTGCCAAAGTCAATAAATGTCTCTCATATTTCTGAGATGTTTCTGATATTTCCCCAGGCTCCTTGTAACTATGGGCATTGGTTGGAACTTGGAAGGAAACAAAGAAACACATTTTCTCTCTCAAAAATAAAATAAATAAAAACAATTATATATATTTCAAAGTATACTCTCCTCTCTGAAGTGAATTGATTAGTCAGTTTATGATGCAGAACTATGAACTCGTGATATTACAGTATTCACTTGCACCGTGAGAAGTTCTGGCTCAGACCACCCATCTCTGGCGCTCATGCATCATGCATGGTGTCATTGTAATGAAATGCGAATGTCAGCCTCATCTTGTGTACCTCCTAATTGTCTCCTCCTGATTGTGCTGCCAGTCATTGTCAGGCTAAAATTAGACTCCTTCGCCTTTCCCACCGTGAGGAAGCCGAGAGGTACGAGGCATATGGATTTCTGTGTGTGCACATGCAGGTGTGTGTGTAGTCACCCAGAAAGTATGTCGAATGCACAAGACGGCTCCAGCTCATGAATGTAAATAAAAGCGGTGGTAGTGACGGCTGGATGTGTGGACCTCCGGGAACACGGATGTGTGTCGTATGCAGGTTTATCTGAAACACCGCTGCGAGATGTTTGAGATTTTGAAGGCGATATAAAGATGAAATGAAATGCAGTATGGTGTATTATATATATATATATATATATAATAAATTGTATATATAATTTATATATAACATTTAAATTGTATATATAAATATAAATACTATATATTAAAAAAATATTTTTACACCATGATCAAAACTAATTTACACAATGTTGTCTCTGTATTGCAGCCTTTAAACTATATTCATCTTCAATATTTTTGAGTATGTTGCTTACTGGCCGTGAATACACACAGGCTGACGGAGTCAAGCTCACTGTTGATCCGTACTGGCCAGAGGTCAGCGGCTTCACGCTCAACAAATCAGAGCCTTCGGCGGTGTGACGTCAGACACTGTAGAGCTCAGTCAACTGGAACCGAAAATGGAGAATGGAAGAAGTATGAAGTATAAAGTCCTACTTGGATATTTTCTTTTTAAAAGAGAAGCTAATTTAAATTGTAGCCACTACAATAGTGAATTAAACGCATATACTGTACAGTGAATCTGTTCGGTACACATCAGGACGGTGACTTTAATTGTTTTTTAAATTATTTTAATTATGACTTTAATTGTTCAAGACACTTGTTTGTGTGGTTATGAGTAAATGACACACACAGAAGAGCTTGTGTAGTGGACACTATGACTTTTACTATGTAGCACACAACACACTTTTGAGTTGAAGTTGAATGCACCACTTAAGTCACCAGCAATATTAAGCGATATTAAGACAAAGCCGTGATGTCACAGTCACACTAGTCATTTGTTGTTCACAGGCTCCACGGCATAGGCCTGTTCACTACTCCGGTTGTGTGAATGGTTAAATGTAGCGCACAATTTCAATATTTTCCCTAGTGGATATACTGGCAAACTTACATTACTTCACTTATTCTCTCTCTCTCTTTCACTCTCTCACTCTCTCACTCAGTTACTCACTCAATGATTATACCTATTGGGCTTAAAAATTTGGCCCAAATCAAATCGACTGTAGTTTTCAAATGCAGCGTCTATGAAAGATACTGTTAAGGACTCCGATTGTTTTGTTCTAATGGTTTCGAGTTGGATTCGTGATGGGAAGGTTACAGGCTTGAGTCCTTGACCAGCAGACACCGCAACTGACGTGTTCACTGAACACAATTAGCTTGAGTGCCGTGTGTGTGTGCGCGTGCGTGCCTCGTGCCTTCACCATTTAGAGCGGACAAATACAGAACACAATTTTAAGTATGGTTCCGACCAGACTGTCCTGTAAAGTGTACATCTCCCATCCATCCATTTTCTCCATTCCTGGGTCACAGGGCGCCCATTTTGAGAACTCTGGGCCCAAGATGAGAGACACTCTCTGGATTGGTGGCCAACCATTCACAGAGCACATGACAGACACACATTAACACACTTGCACTGGAGGTCCACTGACCTGAAACGCATGTTTTTGGTCTGTGGGAGGAAACCGGAAACCCACGCAGACACAGGAAGTACATGCAAACTCCACAAATTGACTCACCTGCCCGACTTCTTCCCCATCACTCGGAAGTGATGTCGTAGGTGCCTTTTCTTAATAGTCAAAATCTCAACATAACCTTCACATTAGTTCAGCTATTGGAGTCTGACTAATATAGACTCTAAAAAAAATGTGTGATCATCAAAAGCACAGATTTAAATACATTATTAAAGTCCTAAATATAAGTTGTTCAAGTGAAGTCAATCTGAATCACACACGCACGCACGCACACGCACACACACACACACACACATGACGTTATTCACTTTAGATGAAAGTACCTGCCTGAGGCAATCATGGAAATGAACGTGGCTCTGTGGAAAAGGCTGTGGAATTGTCACTGTGTTCATGTTTTGTATGTGAATTTATTTATACATTTCAGTAACCATTTTATTTTCCCTCCCTTTCATATGCTCTTCTGCTTTATAATTGTCTGTCACTTTATTCTCTCCCTGATTTTTTTTTTTTATTCTCTGTCATGTTCTGTTCTTGTTTTCCCGTCAGTCTCTGTCTCTATATTTTTCTCATTTTTTTTTCTTTCGATCTCACTCGTTAGCTCTCTCAGTTTATATTTCACCGTAACTCTTCTAGTTATTGTGTTTCTTCTCTTCTCTCCACACCGGAGCTTTCTTAACATTGATTAAAGGTGTGTCGCAGAAAGTGGTCTAGGTTGGTTTCACTCTCCTAATGAATGTGTTGTTGCGCTATTAATTCTGATCCAAGTGTGATTTGTTAAGGTGATGCTATGATTAGGGACTGAAAGCCTCTAAATTCCACAATAAATGACCACAAGCGTGACCACGTTTTAGTAAAACGTGCAAGTGGGAAACACACTGGTATTATATGAGTGTTATGTGTTGTGTACATTTTTTACTTTTCTAGCACAGACATTTGTAATGGAGCACAGACAAACCATTTTATCAGTCATTTTATTCTTCCTGTTTTCCGTGACTTCTGATAAGTTTCTTGTTCTTTTCTTTTAATTTATGTTTCCGTCTTCTCTGTTTTTGCAGCGTTTTCTCCTAAAAAATGTTTGAGTTTGTCCGCAGCAGTTCGGCAAAAAAACACACTGCTAATGTGAGAACGATTAATTGATGTAATATCATCTTATGTTGCAGTAGCATAAAAAAGTTGTTCAATCTGTGTTGTTAACTATGAATATTGTGATAAAATATTATTGTCAACATTAAGAAAGAAATTGTTTTATTTTATTTTTTTCTCTAACATTGCCCAGCCCCTAACATCATGTTGAGTAATTTCCCTGTCATGCACATTTTAAACAATTTAGTTTTACACCACATGTGCACCACAGCATTTTTTTGGTCATTATTTCTACCCAGTGTTGACTGTGTTTGGGTTCTGCATTGTATGACAGTCACTAGAAACGGCGGTTGATAATGACTGGTCGATGCAGCAACAGCTTAACAATGGTTGAGAGTTTTTCTACTCTTAATATTAAGAATGATAAGATGAATATACTAATTCTTGAACATATTCTTGCCTAAAGTGACTTTTAAGTGGTCATTAGGCACACGCACAGTCTGATTGTAAATTTTAGCGGGAAAAAGGTAAAGTATTTTGCTGTGCACTGAATGTGTCTTACCTGACAAATACCACTTCATTGTGGAAGACGGGTTTTTTTTTTATTTATTTATTTAATGCATTTCGGAAAAAAAGGTGCATTTCAATTACATTTCTCTCTCCCTCCCTCCCTCTCTCTCTGTTGCGCTATTAAGTGTGATTAGAAAATATCCCCCTCTTTATTCAGCACAGGACGTGTAAATATTCAGTGGTTGTATAATAGGATTTTCTCATGGTGGCAGGTGTCTATGTGACCTTGATAAATCTGTTCTTCAAACGGAAAAACAAACCCAAATCTAACATGAAGGATCTGCGATGCGTCTTGCTTTTAGTCCCTGAATGACTGTGCTACAGGCACAAGGGAGAGAAAAAACAACACTAGGAAAGATTCATCCCCCTCTCTCACACACACACACACACACACCTCCTCTTCCTCCCCCCCGTCGAGAGCAAGTGCTGCAGTCCGGAATGTTTTTCTGCGTCGGCTTCTGTGCTGAGTTGTCACTCGCCAGCGCGCAGCAACAACAGGAGTAAAGATCGTTTCACAGTGTTTGCCTTCGCCTGTCTTGCTGTGTGTGCAGCTTCTCGTGCCATCGTCTTTTTCCGAGCCGCCGTCTGAACTGGATGCTGCAGTTTTTCTTCACCTGATCCATCTCTGCTTATCTGACCGGAACAGCTTGAAATGGAAACCGAAGACAGACTATTCGGTTTGGATTGAGAGCGGATTTTCAGTCTGCACCGAGATGCTTTCACAGTGACAGTTAGTGTGAGTCAGTCAGCTGCGTGATTTCAATCAATAGGTTTTGTTCCTCGTTCTTTATGGCGTGGAGCCGCTGATCTAGAAAGCTGTGATCTGGAGATTTGTGTCCTTCAGGGTAGGAAGCTTCTTTGTGAAGCGAGGGTAAGCGGTCAGGGTTCTCTGGAATTTGCACTTGTTCCGATGTTCTCGTGGGAGAAGTCCGAGTACAGCGTGTTCATTCGCCTCGTTGCAGAGAATTTCAGAGTCCAGATTGGCTTTTCCACTTCTTCATTCGTAGAGTCCATGAACACAAGTTTGTTTTGAGGTTTGATTGGAGATTCGCATTCGAGACGAGTGGTGTTGTAAGGTTGAGGGAGATGTTGTGTCCAGCGTCTTGTTTCCCGCTCCTGAGGGATTTGTCTCAGTTGAGGTGTTTGCTCGGTTGGCCAAGACAGCGAGGTGTGTGTGTCAGCGCCGCGACTCGACCTGTGTGTCACACCAAACCGCTTCCAGGAGGCAAGGTAAGTGTTGCATCTGGGTATCATCACTGTTTTTTTTTTTTTTTTTTTAATGTACTGTACTTTGTGTTGTTTATAGCAGCGTTGCAGTACTTTTGAAACGTGCACCCTTGGGTGCTGTAAAATAAGGGGACGTTTTTGATGCCAGATATAGTTAAAACCACCACAATAATGAGATGTGACTAAACTGTACAGATCAAATAGTTTTGTTTTTTTTTCACACTACACAATTTCAAGGTTTGTAATCTTACTTTTAAAGCATGTCATTGAAAGTGCTTTTTAAAACCAGTTCATAAAATATTATTTCTAATTTATAAATGCATAATACACAGTGTATATATTTGTGTGTATATATGTTGTATATTTTTATACATATTACATATCGTGTTATTTTTTTAAAGATTTGTAGGCTTTGTTTTTTTAGGTCACAGTAAGGTCACCTGGTAATTTTTTTGTATTCAAGGTCAACACAATATAACTAAATATATATGTATATATTATTTGATAAATAATGCTACTTAATTTGTTTATTTTTTTAGTTTTAAGGTTTAAGATTGAGCTTTGAGTTGTTGAAATCTTTCACCATCTTATTTGTTTACATACTTCAACAAGATCAGGAAAGTATTTTAATATTAATTAAGCGATATTAAAATCCAACAATATCGAGACAAATGACATTGGCACACTTTATCCTCTGCTCAATGTACTATGTTAATTGGTAATATTAATGACTATTATAATTGTATGTGCAGTTGGAATGAAACTACATTTTTATGATAGGATAGCTAGTTTTTCTTTCTGGCTTGTTCTGCATGTGTTAATCTAAGAACATCACGCTTGTGTTTAGTGAGTGGAAATCTGAACGAGAATCCTGCTCTCCTCTCTAACCTGATTACTCTGTCCATCACCGGCCCGATTTCAGCTTCCAAACTTTTAACTGAATTGCTATTGATTTGTGAGTTGGAAGAGCTTGAAGCGTCTCGGTTTCTACAACATACACAGTGGCTCGCCGCTGCCGCTCGAGAATGCCATTTTCTTCTCCCTGACGCACCGACCTTTCTTTCGCTCCGTTTGAAGCCCACCCTCCCCCCCAAGAGTGTTGCGAATATGACCCCACTGTTCGCCAGTAGTGATGAGGCCATGTGTGGACACGAGGTCTGAGTTGACGCTGGTCTCTCTCGGTCTCGAGAGCTTTTCCTTGTGCCATTTCATATACACTCAATCTGTCCTTGAGGGGGGGAAAGATGGGTAATGATGGCATCTCATCTGTCACGGGTCGGTCCCCAGGGATCTAAACCCACAGACTCCATCCTTTTCAAACGTCTCTTTGGTGATGGCAACTCGAGGTTCTCCTGCTGGTTAATAGAGCTTCAAGTTGTTTTTGGTTTGTTTGGTTTTGCAAGAGGATATGAAGACGGACACCTTTTGAATCTACGCAAAGTTTTAGCTTTTTTGCCAAACCGATTGATTGCTAAATGCGTTTATGCGTTAAGAGCTTTCATGTCGATGAAGGCAGTAATAACATAATGTGTTTGCATAATTCAAGCAAATGGACCATTGAACATGTAGATTTTTTACAATTGAATGAATGTGCACAAATGTCAAGCAATGCGTTGCCATTGAACATGGGCAATATTGGGCAAGATGTTGTACTGTAGGGACATTTATATGACAAAAATAATTTGAATACCGTGTGTGTGTGTCTTGTCTGTTAGATCTTGGGATGTGAACATGGTGTGTCCATGAGTCCAGAAACCATCGAATTGTCTACTCAAGTCTTTTCAAATAATTGTTTAAAAAAAAAAAAAAATAACTCTGGAAATATTTTTTATTAAAAACAATAGAAAAAAGAATGATTAAAATTAATATTTTACAGCTGTTATCTACTTGCAATTATTATTAGATTTACAGTAAAGGTTTCTGCTTGGTATCATAACGTTCTTTGTCTACACTGTATCCCCAGTTTATCAATATTTGGCTTATTTAACTTTGGAAAAAATGATAGCCAAGGATACAAAATCACCTGCTTCGTCTTTTCTATATCAAACTAAACAATTAAAAGTGAAAAATAAATAAATCCTTTATCAATGTACAATGATTTCCACTCCTGGCTGAAGTGACATCATATAATTTGCAACTTAAATGCAGGAAGGAGTAAATAATTCAGCAGCTTAGATCCCGGTGCACATGTCTCCGCAGGACCGGCTTGGCACCGTATCAAATGAGCACTAGAAAGGGAGCACTCGAACACTTCAGCGGGTCTCTTGAGACGTGAACAGCAATGCTGGAATTGAAGTTTTAATTAAGCCAAATGAGATCGAGGAGAGGAATATTGTAATTTGTAACTTGGTAGATGTGATGTGTTGATCATGTAGCCATTTTTAACTTGTGTTCAGGGATTTTGGTAAATAGGTTAGTTACCGTAAAGTAACCGTAGACGCAACTTTTTCTTCTCTAATTGCTTTATGGACCGTTTGGCCCAAGTTATGTGAGATTAAGTAACACTGTAAAATATTGTTTTCTATATTTGACGTATACATTGAAAATATTTGAATTTCAATAAGAATTTCAAACGTTAAATTTATCACATCATTTATTCACTTACAAATTACGAACAGATAATAATCGATTTGAATGTATATGAACTTTCCTTGTTTTCCAATAGTATAAACACCATAAAAATGGAGATTAAGCGTATCTATATTGTCATTCAGATCCAAAGCTCTTTTTCAAATATACACTCTGTGGTTTAATAGTCCTTTTTTATATAAATAAGTCTTCCTCTTAAAAAGCTTCCATCTTTAACGCTTCAACAGAAATCAGACATTGGCTTTATAATTGTCGCACCTTCTCAGGGATTAGCCTTCCAAATCTCTGCATTCTCTCACTAAGACTTTAATAATTAGAGAAGAACTGTCTGATCTGAGCTGTCTGATAATCCTTCACCTCAACAAGTCATTTTGTTGGAGTGACAAATTGTAAAAATGGAGAAGGATTAGCTGGAAGACTGCATACTGGCCACAAAATACTGTAATTAAAGTCCTACAAAAAACTCTGGTAAAGCTTGGAATGTAATGTGAATCAGCGATTATGATTCTCTCGACTGTTCGCATCTTTTGACTGTGAATGTCGGTGGTTTAAGGAAGCTAAAGCCTCTCAGGCTTCTGTTTCACTGGATAACGGCTGTCACCCATTGATTTTTTTTTTTTTGGCTAAGCAGCTAGTAAATTAATGCTCAGATTAATAATTAATTTGTGGGATATAGGAGGACACCCTTGGGGGTGGATGGGGTGTGGTTGCCAAATCCAGATTTGTATATATATATATATATATGTTTCATATTTTATCTTTATGACTTGTTTTTATCATATTTCTATTCTTTATCATTTTATTGTATTTCTTTTTGCACATTTGGAATTACATTTTCATCTTTATATCTTGTTTTTATCGTATTTCTATTCTTTCTATGCACATTTTGCTGTATCTCCCTCATCCCTGTGTTTAAATGCTGGGACGATCAAAACGCATTTCACTACATGTTGTACCAACTATAATTTGTATGTGACAAATAAAATTTGAATTTGATTTTTTTAATTTAAGATCCCCTGCATTTCAACAAACTGCTAACACATGGACTTCTTCACTAACAGATTTTTGATTGGTGTGCCATTTTCAGTTACGTGACAAAGGAAAAGATAATGGACTCTTTCTAAGCATTTGAGTATAAAAATGGTTAGGAAGGCATTTTGTTCAAGATAATGGGTCTTGACATTCAAACAATAAACCTGCAGCATTCAAATATACCGACATAAAAAAAATGTTGGTCTATATAAGTCGGGATTTGCATTAAAGCTTCAAGCCGTCAATTTTTAAGATTTTTATTTTTGTTTCTCTTGTGTCGCGTTTGAAATCCAGTTGGTTTTGTGTTCTTCATGTGAATAATCTTATGTTAACCTGTTATTTGAATCACACATATTTAATCCCGAATCCAATACCTTTTTTTTTTTTTATATGACTTGAATAGTAACCCACTTATGCTAAGCGGATAGAATCCCATTCGAACATATCGAGTTATTTCCAGATTTGACTTATTGTTGATTTAAGCCCATTCCTTTCAGTCAGTCTGAACGACAAACAGCGACAATAAAATCACGCCGTGTGCACTTTACCCACAGAAGTGAGCAGATTGAGAACATTCATACTTGACCTTCATTCATATTCCTGGAATCCAGAGATAGAGTATTGCTGTGCTATTCATCTTCAAGCAAATTAATCCGTCCCACTGGTTTTCCTAAACTGCCTGGACAAATTATGGAAGAATGAGGCATGACGCATCCTGACTCTTATTGGCAGCAATCTTGATGCTTGTGGCAGACAGCACTCAATGTAGTTTATGATAAGATGCAATGGCAAATGCAAAGTCCTAAATTTGTATAGTTTCCTTTCACCATCCTCGTTCACTTGTGAAGGAAAAACGATTTAGAATTTTCATTATTTTATTTTTTTTACCGTTTAAGAAATGTATTTTCGTTTAAGAAAAAAAAAAAGACAACGTGTTACAACTTCTTTTTGTCTTCACATTGATGATCCGCATTTGTGGGCGGAGCCTCCTATCTGTCAGTAAAACATGACGGGCATGCAACAATTTACAAAATACATGTTAAACTCTGCCTTTCTTCACTAGGTCTTATTTTCAGTGTTTCACATTTAAGGAGTAACTCTGAAATCCACTATGTATAATTTTTAGGGTAACATGATAGTTTTTTTTTAAATGGAAAAATTATGGAATTTCGGGAATGAAGTTTTATTCCCGGCTACAAATTCCACTTAGGACCGTAAAGGCTGGAGGTTTGAGTGGCGTCATGTAGTCGGATCAATAGAAAGCACGGATCAATTGTTCCTTTTATATTTATTCACACGGCTGAAAATTGAGGCATTTTCACACATCAAAAAGGACAGACGTGCGTTTAAACGTGCGGTGAGCAACCAAACAGGATTTTAAATTTGCTAGGTCATTTTTGTTTATACAATATTTGACCTCAATGTTTTAAATTTCTTTTTAAATGCTATAAAGCATAACAGCTAAAAGTATTTATTGGTTTACAGTTATTGATTACTGCAAAAAAACTGCAATTTCTGAAATGTTTGCAATATTTGTGATGAAATATTTCCTCATATTGTAAAATTATTTAACTATTTAACTTTATCTAGTTGACTGTAGTTGCAGGTTATACACCTTTTTACAGATGCATTTTTTTTGTATTTTTAGACTATGGAATTGTGGTTTTCTCACGCCCTCTTTGTCTTCTTGCAGTATGCCTCGGGTGGATGTCTGCTGTCTCTCCACCACAGTGAGAAGCCGGATCACGAAGAGGTGTGCGAGTTTCGCCCATACACCTGCCCCTGCCCGGGGGCGTCCTGTAAATGGCAGGGCTCCCTGGAGGCCGTCATGCCACACCTCATGCACGCCCACAAATCTATTACCACCCTACAGGGTGAGGACATTGTCTTCCTGGCCACGGACATCAACCTGCCCGGTGCTGTGGACTGGGTCATGATGCAGTCGTGCTTTGGCCATCACTTCATGCTGGTTTTAGAGAAACAAGAGAAGTACGAGGGACACCAGCAGTTCTTCGCCATCGTGCTGCTCATCGGCACGCGAAAACAAGCCGAGAACTTCGCCTACCGTCTGGAGTTGAACGGCAACCGCAGGCGGCTCACGTGGGAGGCGACGCCGCGCTCCATTCATGACGGTGTGGCGGCCGCCATCATGAACAGTGACTGTCTCGTATTCGATACCTCAATTGCTCATCTTTTTGCTGACAATGGGAATCTAGGGATCAATGTGACCATCTCTATGTGCTGAGGTGAACATGCGAGACCTTCACAGAGCATCTGAAGGTCACAGTTGGGAGATGTTGGTGTGGAGCTCAAGGAACCGGTTGTCCAGCCGCGCAGGTGACGACGGGTTCTTGATGTGTTGGCGAGGCTTTAGTGACTTGGCTATCCCAGAATTCACAGCAACTGACATGTGGGCCTGGCTTCACAGAATCACAATCATCGGTGGAACCTCAAAAGCCGGATGATGTGAGATGGTGTCATGTTTGCCTTAAAAACAAAACGGCTTCTTTCACTACGCGTGTTGCGACGTCAACCGTAAGCGTGAACATGTAAAACACCGCCGTCTGAAGGTCATGGATGTGCTAACTGCTAACGGTGGGAATAAATAATACACTTACTTGGACAGATTCAAGAACCTTGTTTGTGAGGTAATAATCTGACCTTCCTCATGCTCCTCTTCTTGTTCTGTCGAACCTGTAGCCATTATTCCAAAATCAGTGCCCAAAATAATTGAGACTAATCCACTTTTTTTTCTTTGCAAATCGATTCTTGCACAGAGCAGATGAAGCGTGAGTTTTGGTTTGCAACGGAGAGCAGAAAGTTCTGTTCTGGATTTAACACACTTATTGTGGAGTTATTTATTTTTGTTGTAGGGATACTTCTCAAAAGAAAAAAAAAAACATTATTTATTTGCTTAAGTTCTGATTCATACCTCCTTGTTTGTGTGGAACGGCAAAGATCAGTCTAAATTCAATTCTGTTACTGTTTTCCAGCGAAGGGCTCAGATGTTCTGAAAGTCTTTCTGTTTTTCTATTTAATTACGAACAACATAATTTTATTTTTCATCCATATATGGTTTTTTTTTTTTTTTTTTTTTCCCCATTTTTTGTGTGTGTGTGGTTTAGAAACCGTTCCATATCAAAGTGTTTGGCAAAGTAAAATTCTTGTTTTTATTAAAAAATAAATGCTTTTTTGTGTATTCTACAAAGAGATGATCATCAAAACTTAAACCACATGAGTGACTAAATGAGTTGAGTGTTGTTGATACTATTTGGTCTATTTATTTTGTTTTTTTTCCAAAGTTAGTGTTGGTCCGTTTCTGCATGTTATGATTGTAAATGCGCACAAGCAGCTGTGTTTTTGTTTCGTTTTTCTAATGAGATTCTCTTTACTTCTAACAGAGATTTTGTAAATATCTATACAAATTTAAATTTGTTGATATTTGTTGCTATGGTGATGTCTCTTGAAGCTCATGGTTTAGTCTAGACTAAAGCCTTGTTTAGTCCAGTTGATGGAAATAATTTACCAACACAGACACATTCCCAGAGATACCAGGGATTATCTCTGCTGGTTTTCCTCTCCGTGGTTTGGATTAATCACGAGAACCACGTTAATATTGTTTCTCGTGATCATGACTGAATTGTCTTGAGATCTGTACATGAAAATGATTTTTTTTTCCCTGTATTTTTGAGAACATTATTTATACAGGCTGTGTTCAGCAAAATGTGCATGGGAATTTATCTTATTTCAAAATACAGACTTAAATTCGATAGACTCAAACTAAGTTGAAATTCTTTGCATTGCTGTTACATCAAGTTGCCACAGTTAAAAAATTGTAATTGTAAATTACCAAACTAAACCCCTATAAGCTGCTGACTGAATCATTGAGCCACATTTGTGACTTCCTGTGTTGAAAAGTTTGCAATTTTAAACTAATTATATTCTTTCATTCTATTGGTTTTGTGCTTCTACTTTATTTTTTAGATGGAGCGCGACTGAAAGCATCTCAAACCCTTTCACTGTAAAATGTGAAAATATTTCGAATATTGTTTATTTTTATTTGAAGCATATTCCTTAGTTGCATTGTTTAATAATTAAATGAAACACACACTAAATCTGGCACCAAAGAAACACTGCGTGTACATATTTATATACAAGCATTAGTGTGTTTCCGTATTTTCACGCTAAACTCACGTTTTAGGTTTTTTTTGTTTTGTAACTTGACTGAAATGTTATTTTTTTGTTAAGGTTTTGCAACTGTTACATGTTCAGAATAAAATGAGATTTGTCGATTTCAAGACAATACGGTGGGGGAAGATGATAATCCGTGGCCTGTCTGGGCTTCCGAATCCCATTGGTCAGTGAGCCAGCAATGCCTTACTAGTATCCAAACTCAGTTTTTAGGAGTCTGGTCAAGTTCAGGTCACTGTTCCTCAAACCTCCAGTGTCTTGAATGGACTTGCTAACGTACATTTAGCAATAATAGTCTCGTCCCAAGTTGTGAAACTTTCGGTTTCACTTGACACACACACACACACACACACAGTGTAAGGAAGACATTGGATCAATTTTACCATAATACCTCTGATTAGAGATGCAGTCGAGCACCTGAATGTGAGCGTTTCTGAAGTCAACCAATACTCTCAACCATCCGATTATTGAAATATGTACATGGAATGTTTTTTTTTGTTTGTTTGTTTTTACAAATCTGTTGTAGAGGAAGTGTATTGTTTTGTTGATAACTTTGTACATGTATTCATAGGAAGCGATGAACTTGTGGTCCGTGTCAACTCTTCATGCTTGTGCTTGTCACACGCAGTTGTTGTGGCAACTAAATATGGTAATGAGCCCGGCTAATTTATACGTGGAAGATGTGGTTTGTTCTTGATTTTTCTCTTTGTAAATCAAATATTGTTTCTATGATTTTATTTGTTTGTTTTTTTTTTTTGAGGGTAGATTTTTTTGCAAATGACTTGGACACAAATTGTCATTGTGCTCGAAGCAGGAATTTTGCAGAAATAAAAAATGAAGTTTACGGTCTTTCTACTACACATTGTGTATAAAAGATCAGACGCAAACGGGATTAAGAGTCCGCACACAGATTTACAAGCCCTGAAGGAAGCTACAAGCGGAAATCTGCACTGAGTTTAAACAAAAATTTGACACCTGTGGGTTGCTGTCACCAGACTGTCGATTCAAAGCTAATTCGCCGTTATCATGCATGGCGGTCGTAGATCTGCATGATGTTACTTTGGATATTAAAAATAATCTTCAATGATTGGCCACAGACAAGTAATCCCAGTCCAGAAGAGAAGATGTGGTCGTTGGTTGTAGCCTTGCGACGGAAGGAACCTGCTCAGTGTTTCTCTCGGTATGATCGACTTGAGCGATGTGAAACCAAACTGAATAAATGCAATTAAATGAAGAACACAGGTGGTTTCTTTCATTATGTGCCAGGCATATTTTTGGGATAAATATTGAGTCAAGAAAGGATTCTCCGACAAGGATAGTAATCGCTCTTAATAAATTAATAATAAAAAGTCACTGTATGTTTCTTGTGTTGTAAATAAAATGTATTAAATATAATTTTGTTACTCTCAATCATTTTTAAGTTCACTAACATTTATTTTTTTTTTTACATTTTCCAAGTTAAATAAATTTATATTTAATTTTGGGTTAAGATTTAGATTTCGCCACTTCAAAGTCATTGGAGAAAGTTGCACAACAAAACACAAATTTGTCTTGTACTACTTTTTTTATTTTGCAATATTTCAACATGTCGGTTTCTGAATATTTTTACATGTACACATATATCACAAAAAAAGAAACCAGGTAGCCATTTCTGCATATGCATTTTTACACCTAACTACCTGAATACTATCTAATTGTCTGCAGATTGTTCACACGCCCGTTGTTATTAGAACAATAGGATCACTATTATAAATTGTAAAATAGTCCACTTTTTTATTGTTTTTAACCGTAGCTTTTAAAGCGAATGGAATGCCTGAATAATCAGAAACCTATCTTTTCGCAATTATGCAAAATAATTTTTGGACAATTATTTTTCCACTAATGCACTACGCACTAATGCCTCACTGCATTAATGCCGACGCACTAATGCAGTGAGAACGGACAGCTCATGTTCATCATGCTCATGGCCTTGAATATAATTTGAGTGAGCTTGGTTTATTTTTTGTAAAGTTTAAAACCTCATATGTAGCAGGATGCAAACAATTAATAAACAGATAATAAATGAATATGTATGTAAAAAAAAAAACAACTATGTAAATAAGTAATGTATACTGCAATTTCAGATCTGTTTGGCTTGATAAGATCCTTCCCTTTCGTTTTCATGACCCATCACACTCAGCAAAGATAAAGATTCAAGACATTTGATTAAAATAACATTTATTTGCATTCAACAATAAGCAACAAAGGAACACGTTCTGAATAAAACTAAATGTTCAATTTTGTTTCCACAAGTTTTAGTTTCGTTTGTGTCTTTCATTATCCTTGTGTTTCTCAAAACCTCTACCTCCATTTCGTTCTCTGTCTTGATCTCCTCTACCTCTGTCTCCTTCTCGGTCCCAGTCTCGATCTCCTCTACCTCTGTCTCCTTCTCGGTCCCAGTCTCGATCTCCTCTACCTCTGTCTCCTTCTCGGTCCCAGTCTCGATCTCTTCTATCTCTGCCTTGTTTTCTGTCCCGGTCTCGGTGCCAGTGTCCTTCTCTTTCATCTCTTTTTCGGACTCCTTCCGTTTCTCTGTCAGTGTTGTCTCTGTGTCTCCGGAAGTCATCCCTCTCATACGGCCTGAAGTCTCGCTCGGGTCCGTCCTGTCTGGGTCCTGCATACTTTTCATATGCCATGTCCTCTTTTTCCTTCTTGACTCTGACAGGTGGAGAAGTAGAACTTGAGTCGATTTTGTCGTCTTTCCGTGACTTCTTTTTTTCCTTCTTTTTTTTCTTTTCCTTTTTATCTGCAGCAAGACATTAAAAGTAAACATTACTATGTGTTAATGGAGTATGTTAAATAGTTAAAGAGTAGCATTGTAACTTTGATCTGACCTTTTTTCCTCTTCTCGGGTACAGCGCACTCTTCCTCAGACTCAGAGTCGGATGGAAGAGGAACTTTGGGAGCGCAGCCCTCTTCACGCAGCATTTTAGTGATGTCATCAATGTCGTCAGAATCTTTTGGAGGGCGATAATTTGCTACGTGGTCCACGCGTATAGTTCGGCCCTTGATCTAGGAAGCAAAAAAACATGATTTGAGTTATGATTAATAATATATTTGGCTTTTAGTTCTAACTTTAAAAGAACATTTTCTATAATGCATTTAAGTTATTTTGCACCTTTCAAGACCCTCAAGGTCGCCTTAAAAGGGAGGACAACATGCGCACCCACACCATTTGACAAAATAGCTGCAACCAAGTGCGCCTGCGTCACTTACACACAAAGTCCACACAGAAAGGCCCCGGCCGGCCTCAAACTCACACCTCGAGTCATATTAGATGATAAAACATTTCTTTGAAATGTGATTTTTAAAAAAATGTAGAAAAAGGAGAAATGACAGATTTCCATTGCACTAATCCTCATTAGTATATTTCGGAATTAACTGTTTTCTCTTTATCACTCTATCAACTATTGGTCTTTCTTTCCTTTGATAAATTAATCAATCAGACACAGGTCTCTCTAAATTTCATCCAACCATCCATTTTCCATGTATGGCTTTACTAGTCTTTCTCCCAGGCGCTTTCTTCCTTTACATATAGTAGATCTTAATTACATTATAGGCAAACTTTGTATACTAACTTTAAAGTAAGAAATTAGACACTGTGTAACCTGAAGATGCATCTGCCATTAAAATAATGTATGTTTTAAATGTAGCCCAGGCGTTTATTCAAATTTGTTTTTAAAGAGACCAGAGAGAAAGAGAGAGAAACAGAGAGAGCCAGTGAGAAAGAGAGGAGACACACCCTCTCTTTACAGATGCCTCACCAACTAAAACAGCTGCCTACCCAAACTAGTGAATTAGTTTGTTCTGAGGTGTGAAAGCGCCCTTCACCTTAATTCCATTGAAGTTGTCCACAGCCAGAATGGTGCTCCTTTGATCTTCATAGCAAAGGAAGCAGAATCCTTTAGATTTCCCCGTCTTTTTATCTCGTACCAGGTTGATGTTAGCAATCTCTCCATACCTGAGATGGACAGAGAGGGATTACGTGACCTTTTACACGCTGTTTGCAATATTTAAGGTCGTAAGTTCGATTCCCAAAGTGCATACATTTGTTTTAAAAACATAATGTGATTCTGCTTGGGATGAAAGCGTCTGCAAAAGAGCAAACAGCGTGTTTGTCACTTACTGAGAGAAAACGCAGATGACGTCTCCTTCTGACAGTTCATATGGTAATCCACCTGCAAATAACACAAAATACAACCACAATGTCAGACACGGGCGACTGCTGCCACCTACTGGCTAACTGCTAGAAATGAACCCGAGCGAAAGACTTGATATTGCAGCAGTGTTTAGTTTATTTTTAGGCATTAAGCAAAAGAAAAAAATCCAATATACGATGAACGACAAGAAGAGTGTGACTGACCGATGAAAACCCAAGCGCTGTCCTTATAGACCGTGTGCCAGGAGACGCTGTCTTTCACACCCAGATGCGCTTCTTTTTCATTCAGCTCGTTGATGAGCTTGATTTTGGTGAGTGGACTAAAAAAACAGGAAATTTTTACTTTTATTGAATAATGAAAACACAGAAACACACAACAAACGTGTGTATAAACTAACATTCCCACACACGCGTCTTTACGGATCTGGTTGCTTTATTTATATGTTTAGTTGTCGGTCCACTTCACGCGTTTGACATTACGCACAAAGACGTTATGGTTTGCAACGACTTGAAAACGCATATGAACGGAACTGTTTTGCAGAGCAGTTGTTAGCTTTAGCCAATGCTAAAATGTACGGCAAAAAGACCTAGCGTGTGTGTGTATCGTTATATCTAATATAGACAAAGCGTAGATCAGCTTGGGAATTGTAAAATGTCTTAAAATAACGTTTGTGAAAACCCATGGGCAGTAAGGATTTCAAAGTTTACTCACTTCATTGCGATGAGCTGTTGTGTGTCCGTAAGTTATCAGACTGAAGCGGTCGCGTCACATCCGTCCTCGTCTCCTCGATTCTCCGTCCTTCTTCCTATGACCCGGAAACCGATCGAGCTCAGCCATCTTTTAGGACGTCTCCTCCATTCTGTAATTATTCCTCGAGGAGTGAGGAGTGAGGAAGCCTCTTGAGTAGTGAGTGAGGATTCACAGGTGTATTTTCAGGTCAAGCAGGTAGACATTTTCCGCTGTTTTCACACCTGCACCGAGCGCGATGGAGGAAAAAAAAACACACAAGTGTGAGTATAATATTAAACCTAAACTTTTTGTAATTGCTGTTTATATTTTGATTGCGTTTAATGTTGATTATTTGTAGCCCAGTTTGAAGAACTTTAATTATTTTAATGGCTTATTGATTTTTAAATATTAAACTAATGTCTCCATTGATTTAGAATAGAATATTTTATTGTCATTGCATCACATGGTTACAGTGAAATTAAGAACACTACTCCGTTTGGTGCAACACAAGGAAAAGAACACACTAAATTAAAATGTAAAAAAATGTACATTGAATAGGATAAAGTATAAATAGTATATCTAGAATAAAATATAAAATGTGAGCAAAGAATAAACATTTTCGTAAACGTTTTCAATAAACAGTTTTCAATAAACAGTCTCAATTTCAGTGAGCAAGGTGACCACAGATGTTAAAGTGGCAACCGAACCGGCGGCAATGACCTTAGCCTACCACCAGGGGGTTTCACTCGGACACACCGGTTCGGTATCCCAATGAGCAGGAGACGTGGATAGGGAATCGGTACAAAATGTCTTTGTTAAATATTCACAAGAAGTCTCAGGACTCCTCATAAAACGACACTTTAAAAGCGGATAAAACACGCACATACACACCACCATACACTGCTCGCGGGGCGGTGGAGACCCCAACGTCGACCCGACTGGTTACTGCCAAGAGGTGCAAGTTCACAGCAACACGAACGGACACAGCAAACCCGAACAAACACCCTCCAGTGACGAAGCACAGCACTACTCAACCCGTGTGACACGCCCCACCACCAAAGGGCCACCTGTCGCTCAGATTCAGGGTCCCAACCGTTCGCAGCGCACACACACACTCACGCACGCACGACCACGCACCATGACACCCACACACACTTGCACGGACACACACAACCACTCACACACACACGAGGCTAACTACGCTGATGAGAGTCCGTTCCGGTTAGCCTCTAAAAGCAGTCTGGGTTCACCAATGAAGGCAACAGTGAAGCAGCGACAAAACAGCGCCGCCGGCCAGATCCCTCCGTCCGGGCGCGCTCCTCCTGCACCCAGCGGTCAGCAATATTAAAATCATCACCAACATATCGCTCAGATTGCATACATACCAATCAGATCTGACGAAAATGCACGGTTGCTCGCACTCCGACACCGCGCCACGCTCGCGGCGTCACCACGACACAAGCACAATGGATTCCCTCCAGGCAGAGGACGTACAGCCGCCAAATCTACTAGAAGCATGCATCAGGCACTTACATAAATCGATCGGCTTTGCCGCGACTTACCCGCCTAGAATCCGCACACACTTCGTTCCTCCCGCACAATGCGAGCCACAGAGGGCAATCCAGGCGTGAGCCGCACTTTGAGGCAACGTTGCCACGCTCCCGTAGCAAACAACGCTCGTTATTAAACAAGCTTTCGCGGCGCTCACCGCGCGCGCGCCATGACGGACCAAGCGGCCACTATTGCAATCATCCACAGGTGATACTCTGAGACCTTAAATCGCGGTGACTGTTTCCATTGTCCAGCGGCCAAATCAGCGGGTGGGATTTCTAATCACCTTGTCACAAGTAGTAATATAGGAAAGCAAAATTTGCTTTTTGCACGGGGGAAAAAAGTGGCGGGTGCCATTGGTGTATTGCACGAGTAGAAAGTGACTTTCAGTGCAGCTACCAGTGTTTTTAGGTAGGCTTGATGGTGTTCAGAGCCTGACCGTGATGATATGTGTCCGTGATGATGTTCCTTGCTCTGCTGAGGTAGCAAGAGCAGGCGATGTCCTCCAGGGAGGCGAGAGAGCATCCGGTGATCTTCTGAGTGTTGATCACTCTCTGGAGCGCTTTCCTGTTGGCTGCTGTGCACCCGGCGTACCACACTGTGATGCAGTAGACTAGGATGCTCTCGACGGCAGCTCTGTAGAAGAACACCAGTAGCTTCTCCTCCGGGTGGTTTCTCCTGAGCACTCTCAGGAAGTGGAGGGTCTGCTGGGCTTTATTCACTACTGCCGTGGTGTTGGCAGACCAGTAAAGGTCGTCGGAGATATGAACGCCTAGGAGTTTGAAGGACTCGCAGGCTACAATGATGAAGTGTCCAGCACAAGGTCTTTGGTTTTTGTGGTGTTCAGTGTGAAGTTTGAACACCACACAGACAGTCTCTCAACCTCTCTTCCGTAGGCAGAGTCGTCTCCTCCTGAGTTGGGCCCGACCACGGCGAATTTGATGATGGAATTAGAGAGATGGGTTGGTGTGCAGTTATGTGTGTAAAGAGAGTATAATAGTGGACTCAGTACACAACCTTGAGGTGAGCCGGTGCTGAGTGTTATGGAGTGCTGGTGGTTTGTGGGCGGTCTGTTAAGAAGTCTTTTATCCATCTGGGATAGTTTGGTTGTTAAGATGTCCGGGATAATAGTGTTGATGGATAAGCTGTAATCAATGAAGAGCATCCTCACATAGTTCCCCTGGTGTTCCAGGTGGCTCAGCGCTGTGTGAAGAGCTACAGCAATGGCGTCATCTCCAGATCTGTTCGCCTTGTATTGGTTGGCTTTGACGTGCTCCGCGATTGGAGTTAGAGCGACAGATAAGATTTAAGATAATTACTTTGTAATTGACAGCGTGCATTTGGTCATATAAAAGTGCCTAACTGTAGTAAAATGTTTTTTCTACATAGGGACTGATGAGGACACCGAAAAGTTGATCAAGGTACGCATGGATCTTGATTCCGACTTCACAGGGAAGCGGAACAGTGCGGAATTTGCCTGGATGTGAGTTATATTCCAGTATTCATGGAAGATGTGCTTTGTCATTACTCTTTTTGATTTGTGTGTGTGTGTGTGTGTGTGTGTTGTCTAGTAATGTTCTTCATAGGATTGGCTTAAATGGAAAAGTCACACCGACTCAAATTGCGAAAAAGTGGGACAATTTAAAAAGAAAATATAAGGTGTGTAAAATTAATGCACGTTTTCTTTCATCTGCATCGTTCATCTTGCCATCTTGTTTATTAGAATTATACATGTATTTTATCTTAGGAGCTCCGTTGTCCCCCTAAAGGAACCAGTACTGGGGTGGCCACAGCAATTACGTGGCAATGGTTTTCATTGATGCATGAGGCAATAGGGGGAAGCCTGCCTCCCATCCTGAAAGACGCATGTGCTGAGGTTGCTATCAATACCAAAGACACTGGCTTGCCACCACCTAAATCTGTGGAGGAGGAAGAGTGCCAAGCTGGCACAAGTAACTCGCAAGAGGAAGAGCCCAGTACATCTGTGGGTCCTCCAGCACGTAAAAGAAGAAGAACCAATAAGATTTTGGACTTTCTTGAGAAGGAGGCCAAAAAAGAGGAGGAGCGTTTCCAAGCCACCCACCAATTAATGCAACGAACAACCGATAGGTTCCTTAACCTCTTTGAACAGTTTATTAAAAAAATGTAATTTTTCTCTTTTGTTTGTTTGTTTTTTATATAATGGCATGGGGGTTTGCCATTTATATTGTACTCATCAGGCAACAGTCAATAATAATTATCTATACAATGTATTGTATAATTTAAAACGTTAATAAATATTAATATAATAAAACAAAAATCATGTCAATGTGTTTCTTATGTTAGTACACACCACAGTTTAATGAAAATGATAGAATAATACCCCACAAAGAATGTCAATCAGATTTCAAATATTAACCTCACAACATATCAACATGCAATTCAAATTTGTACAAAAACAGTACTTCAGCCACGCGTAGTAAACAAAGTACCCTATTTTTTACATGTGTAAGACACAAATGTCTTTTGTTAAAATACAACAATTGTTGTAGAAACCTTGCAATGAAGAGAATTGGCAAAAGTTGATAACTGGAAATTATTATGTGTTAATAAAACTTGGTAATATGAAACATAGACAACTTTGGTATTTTGTGGAGGTTGTGACCCTTAAATAATCAACATTACAACAATTGCAATCAACGTGTGGAGTCAACATTAATTGACGACACTTTTAAGTAACGCCTAGGCAGCGAGGATAGGTCATTTCACTTGATTCAAAAGTGAAATCCAAAGATTTTTAGGCGATGTTTGAGGGCACTGTTTTCTGTTTTCAGAGGTCGGATTTCCTAAATTGTTCTTTTGATTTAAATTTGTTTCACTGTTTGTATTTGTATACTAATTTGTTTTAGTTTGTATTTTTTAGTAATGCTAGTGCATTTATGTTCACTCCAGCCAACTGCTTTAGTTGTTCTAATATTATGTCCTCTGTCTCTGATATTTGTAATGTTTTTTATATTATGCTTTGTTCACACTTCAGATTTAAACATCTTCCATTTGTTGTGGCCAATGTCTTTAACACACATGTTTTTTCTTAAACAAAGCAACAAATATTGTGTTATAACGCTGTACTGTATATGAAACACACACACACACACATCATATAAATCATTTAATTTATTAATACAGTGTATATGTATTACATATTCTATACAAACACATACACACACACACACACACACACACACACACACACACACACACACACACAACGTTGTGTTAGGTTGTGTTATTCTTACTTCATGTTAGACTTTCCGGCAATTCCTAAACCATAACTCATTGTAACTAAAATCACTAAATGCAGAAAAAAAAAATCAAGTGAAAATTGCATCAGTAATAAGTAATTACCATTTTGACAATATTGTGATCAAGCAAGAAAGAAAGCAAGAATATGAAGTCACAAAATCTTTCTTTGACATTTAAACAACACTATTGCACAAGACATTACACTTCACAATTTGAATGCAGACCGTAAAAGACGTTCAGTTTTGTTTCGAAATAACAATGAATTGGAAACACACACTTTTTGCAAATGGTCTGGGATAGTTATTTCCGTCTCAATTTGTTTGTCCATTTATGGGTAGGGGGTGGAGTCAATCCCAGCATCTCTGAGCCAAAGGCGGGGACACAGACCAGCAAGCCAATCAGAGGGCCTGACAAACCTTCACACCTATACACAATCTGTAGTAATTACCATTGCTCCCCTGGCTTGCTACATGTTATTCACATGTTGTTACAGGTCTACTGCAGTTTACCGGATCAAGCAGAGTTCTGCTTTGTAACTTTACCTGCAGAATAGGTTGGAGCACAGTGGATGGTGGATTCCCCCCTTCCGTTTGTGTCAAACAACAAATCCAGGCTTTACTTTGAGCAAATAGCTCACAGATCTGACTCCGTACCTCACGTTGCCAGCAGGCGTACACAAGGGGGTTAATAAGTGAGTTTGATAGACCAAGCACCCAGAGATGGTTCTCCAAAAAGCGGTATAGCTTGCAGGTTGGACATAAAACTTGCACAATACTGACCACAAAGAAAGGACACCAGCAGAGAGTGAAGCAGCCGACCAGGGTGGCAACAGTCCGCAGGGCTTTGACATGTCCCCAGTAACGGCTGGATGGCAAGAACCGCGTAGTCACTTGTCTGGCGTAGATACGCTTCTGATGGCCACAGGCAATTTTTAGAATATCCATATAGAAATAGATGAAGATGGAGAGGAGAGGGAAGAAAAACGCACAGAAGAGTACAATGATGCCATGAGGCTCGATGACTGAGAAAAATGAGCAGATGCTCACATAGTGTTTTTGTTGCATGGGCTCCACAATGCTGGGCAGAAAACCCACGGTTGCCGACACCAACCAGAGAGGAACCAGCATTCCAATAGTCGCCTTCTCGCTCATTAGCTGTGAATAACGCAGTGGAAATTTAATGGCCACGTAACGGTCGAGAGAGATCAAGAACATGGTCAGAATAGAGCCAGC
Source organism: Paedocypris micromegethes (assembly GCA_028031935.1). Lineage (NCBI taxonomy): Eukaryota > Metazoa > Chordata > Actinopteri > Cypriniformes > Paedocypris > Paedocypris micromegethes. Next base: position 15,818,429 of record CM051496.1, read on the forward strand.
GGAAGGTGCGATTACAAATGACATGCGGAGCAAGCAGGTGTCTTTTGGAATGGAGGTCGTTCTTCCTGAAAGAGAGTCTGTGGCAATGGCGGTAATCGCTACTCCAACGAGGGCATCGGCAATGGCTAGATTTAAAACAAAGCACCAGCTCTGGTATCCCTTCTTGCGAATGAGGAACACTAAGGCAGTGGCCACCAGAAGGTTAGTAGAGATGATCAAAACAGATCCCACGCTGAGGATATATCCCATGATCACTACTACACTTTCCATCTGGGGAGGGCTTGTCAGCAATGGACTAGCTGGTGTGAGTCTAGCGTTCTCCTTCAAGCTTTCAGTCACATTGAAACGAATCATTTCGATTCAAATGGAGACGTCTTGAAGTCTTCAACAAAGGATGTTCATTGGCTTCCATAGGGAGAAGTAAAACATCTTGCTTAAGTCTTTGCTGTGGCTTTACTACTGTGATTCAACCCCTGTTCTGTCTTGGCCGTCATCCAGGTCCCATCAATGTTTTTCAAGAGCAAACTTCCTACTAGAGTAGACCAAATCCGTCCGCCTTTTACTGAGCAATAAAAGTTGACGGTAAAGGGCTGAAGCTGAATAATTGAGGAAATATTTATCTTCTCGTGGGAACTCAACTCCTTGTGATCTTTACTCTCAAAATTCAGTTGTTGTCCAGACAAATCACATTTAAAACAAGAAGCTTTTCATGTAGTTTCCCAAATTTCAGAAGGTCCATCCACGGCTTCCTGGTTGATGGATGATACAATTGATCCAACATCGTGACAGTCCCGGTTGTTAAAATCAGCGTAGAGATATCAAAACTATTAATATCCAAACAAGATTCAGTCAGAACTTTCCAGATAGAAGATAGAGATGTTGTGCAGTCCACTGCTGATCTGCCTCTGTTGATGTCACGTCCAACTTTGAACAGACTGAAAAGGGGAAGAGAAAAGGATGCAGTGGGTGGTGTGGGCGGGGTTTGGGAGGTGGGCGGAACCTGTCTGGATAGCTGTGATCACTCATGAGTATATAAACTGAATAAACAAGCGTTCACATGGGGGAATAAACATTTACTCTGTAATATCACAAACCTTTGCATTTTATCAGAGGAGTCCGAGTGTTTTGACTAAGAGGACCACAGATTTATCATGGCCATTTGCCCGACCAATTGTTCACATTAGTGAAGCATCCTCCTCGACTTCCCCACAGTCATGTGAAAAGCCTGTGAGCCAAGAGTCAAAAGCCTGTGGGCTTTTCTTTCTCAACAATCTAGACAGTCTTCTAGATGAAAGATCTTTTATAAAAGTGCTATACAATGCAGCATGTCACCCACTGACCAACAATGTGGCAAAGTCATTCAGCCCTACTAGACTGTTCACTGCCATTGAATGCAGCTCTGGGTCAGCAGTTGTTGTGCCCGCTGTAACCCTCAGCTCGCAGAAAACTCCCGGATGCCATTTTGCCCACCCTGCATCCACAAGTCCCTGCCTCTAAAAAAGAAACTTCTCGGAAGCTGAGGATCTGCTCGGGTTGTTTGACTGAAGATGTCTTTCAAGCGAAGACTGCTTTCAATATTTCTGTGCTGCGTGTACTGTGTGGCGTCAATCTTCTGCCTTCATCCAGACAGAAACAACTGTGTCTCTCACAGTGCTCGGTGAGTTCTTTGTACGTTTTATATTTTTTTTGTTTTTTATAGTTATAGGTTTGTTTTTTTTAATACAAAACTTCCAATTTAGTTGTCTTTGAAAAATGTATTTAACTTTTTTTTTTTTTAAATATACACAGTATGTTAAATACAACTTGTTGTAATCTCAGGCATTGCGTTTTGTGATCCTCCTGAGGAGGAAAGGTAAATTAGGTTCAGCAAATTAAATGATGTAAAAATACAATCAATTCCATCAGTAAACATTGGTGCCAGAAAAACATTTGTGATGAAACATTTTTGTCACTGATAAAATCAAGCTTTTCACATAATGTAATTTTAGTAAATCTTTAATTTCTTAGCATTATTTGACACATCTGCTGAATGCCTCAGTGTAACTAATCTTTAAACCTATGATGGGAGATAAAATTGAAATTTTGAACTTTTTAAATTTTGACAAAACGCCACGTAAAGAAAAAATCAGTTTGTCATCGGCGGCCTTATAATCGCAAAGTCTAAATCACAACTGGCTTCTGGAGCGTTTAACCTTTGTCAGTCGTGGTCTTGTGTCGCAGGAATCTGGGATCAGTGGTTCAGCAGCTGTACCAGCGTGTGATGAGGCTTTTACGCACAACTCTGTGATAGAACATCTGACGACGCGCTTCAGGGAGAAGCCACAACAAGCAGCTATTTGACTTCTTTTCAAATCAACATTGAATTACTTAACATGAACATTCATGCGTGGGAACTAAAAGATAACCTCCAAGAAAATGATAGGCACATTTTTTATGAGGAGTGTGTGTGGTCAAAATGATGCATGACAAATGATAAAGATGCATTAAAAGCCATAAAATGAATTTACAATGGAAGGTAATGACACGATCTGATCTGTTTGCAGGCTGTTGTGTTCAGGGGAAATGGTGCTGCTGTGTTTAAGTGAGGAGATAAGTCATTTTTATAGTTAATCCTGTTTGCATTTAACTCTACACTGAAGAATAATGGTAAAAGCAGATAATTACAATTCTGCTAAACGTATGAAGCAACAGTCAAGAGTTACAGTGTGAAGTTTTTATTGACTTTTAAATAAAACATTAATGCCATCTATTTTTATTCTGTCAAAAAATTGAATGAAATGTAAATAAAGGGATACAAAATGTAAATGCTTCAGTTCTATGAAATCTCACACACACGCACGCGCGCAACATTTCTTTAGTCATGCGCTTGAGGGGGAGGGTGACTTTGGGGGAGTCTTTAACAAACTTCCGTCGCCGGCTTCCGGTTGCATGAAGAGGAGTTCCGGTTTGACCCACTGTAGTTTGACTTGGAAAAGTACATACCGATCCCACATGTGGTTGGGACGATGGAGTTTGATTGAAACGCTCCGGTGACTGGACCTCCAGGTCTCGCGTGTGCGTAAGTCTCCGCTGAAGTGCGATAACCTTGTTTTGTACTTATAGCGGTGCAAGTAGCTAACAGTAATGAACAGTTAGATGCATTCCTATTTAACCCGTGTATTTGTTTAAATTGGGATCAGTTGATATATTTTTGTGGCAATCACTCGTCCTTGTAAATAAGTAAGCGGTCAAAAAAAAAAAAACAATTACGCGGATTTTTACAAAATAATGATAACCGTTGTCCGCTGTCAGTCAACCACTGCAACGACGGATGTGGGCAAGGCCTTAGTTCATTTCACGCAATCAGAATCGCGCTTAATTTGAGTGACGGCTTGAACAACGAATCATATTCCAGCGGAGCACCAATGGCGCTGGCAGTGTATCTTTAATACGGCGGCTCTTATTCCGGTGCACATTTATCTGTGCACATCAGCGAGCTGAGCCGCAACACAGACGGGTGGCGCTATGATGTACAATGTGAGATTAAAAGAGCTCGTTTACTCATATTTTGGGCTTCTGCTATTTTTAGTGGGACTCCATCAAGCCGAAGGAGCCGCTACAGAAATGGCAAACCTGAACTGGAAGCCTTTTGTCTATGGGGGAATGGCCTCAATCGTCGCAGAATTTGGTGAGTCTGTGCACCTGCTGTTTGTACATCAGTCAGTGACATTACGACTCTAGTGAGAGAAAGACATGGTGTAGCCCTTAAATTAAGACAATCTACATACAGGAAGGGACTGTATGATAATAATATTTCAATCTTATTTCATAATTCATACATGGCAGGATTTACAGATTTTTTTTCCCCAAGCCTTTTTGATCCAACACGTTTTTGCTATATTGCAAAGTAAAATAGACAACGACTTGTTAAACGACTGAAAAACATAGTCAAAGTGACAATGGCAGAACACGTAGAGCAACATTCCAAACCACGGCATCCGAAAGGCCACACTGTATATCAAAATACTGTGACTTTAATTTGTAGTTGATTACAATGCAATCCATTTTTAAATGCCGCAGGTACGTTTCCCATTGACCTCACAAAAACCCGGCTCCAGGTACAAGGGCAGTCGCACTGCATGGAGGTTCGGTATCGAGGCATGTTCCACGCCTTGTTCCGAATTGGAAGTGAAGAGGGAATCCGGGCTTTGTACTCGGGGTGAGTGCAGACTGCTTTGAGAAAGTCCTTTCAGACGATTTGTTCCCTTTAAAAGACATATTTGAGACCACACTGTGCTTCCCTGAACTTAAATAAATTGGATAGCTGTAATAAACTCTAAATATAGGTGATATTGAATTCACATGTTTTGAACGGTCAAGTGACACTGACTCTCTGCCGTTCTGCAGTAAGTCAAACCTAATGGTTTTATATGCGTGTCAGCGAGCATCTTGCTTTTTAAAACCTGTTGGAAATTGCTGCGCTCATCTTTTACAGAGTTTGAGGGCATTTTTTTTTTTTATTTGCTGTAAACATAAACCAAGAAAGGGTTAAGAAACATAGAATAAAAATGTAGTCTGTACAGAAATAGCTTTCCCTTTTCGATAATCTTTTGACATGCTCCAGTGACTCCAAAAGACAGCGAAAACAAACACTCGCTGACCCGTATTCAGGTTCTTGAGCAAACTTTCGATTATTCCCGACGCCATCATGCAGAACTTAAAGAGCAAAACAAATGTTATTCGATGTACGATTTCAAATCTTGATTGTGACTGGTCTAACGTCACTCTGTAGCATTAGCACAGGGATTCTGGCCCAATATAGATAAGAGCACAAAACTTTTGTATTATCAATGAGCCAAGTCGAAGATGGAGTGCCTGATTCTCAAGCCTCTTTTCAGAATTTTTATTTTGAACTTTCTTTTGACTCTTTTTGCCTAAAACTACAAAGCTAGATGGACTAAGACTTTAATGTTTTTTTTTGCATCTAAAATTTGAAGTTGTTTTTTTCATCTGCATAATAATTGCAATATGTACTTATCTAGCCATGCTGTATTTGTCACACCCATAAATGGAAAATTAAAAACGTTTTCTTTTTCGCTTCATTGGTAGAGAAATGCAAGTAATATTGCAAGTTGCAATTCTTTTAATCCGCCCTTCCAAAATATTTTCTTTTTCTCATGTTGCCCATCGTCAAAAAACAAAGGCAAAAAATAAATAAAGTTTAGGTCCTGTAAAGTCGGTGAATGTGTCCACCACACTTGGTTTCTAAAGAACCGTTTTTGTTCTTGTTGAAATGGATCTGACTGATGTTATGGAATCAGTTCAGTGCTACTATGCTGTCAACGCAACATGTTGTGAAGTGACTTGATGATAATAATTTAACAATAACGACGAACTATAGTCTGTAAACAGTGTCTCATTTTCCGTTAATAAAAAGTAGAAATGATGAAGGGAATGTGGTTTCACATTAAAGTTGCTTCTGGCTTCTTTTAAACTGTTTATTTCACCTTTACAACACATTTGATGTATGACTGCGCATGTAAATGTTTATAAAGTTTTTTTCTCATTCCTGGTGATAATGATCAATGACAAAAGGAAGAGATGAAAAGTCATGGCTGCTGTGGTGGACAGTGATTTGGAGTTTGGATCTTAGACCAGTAGGTTCCACAACTGAAGTATTATTGAGCAAGACACTGAATCTGATCTGGAATTTGGCACTACTGCCCACTGCTGTGGGCTTGAGTTTGTTCACTTTACTGTAGGTAAATAAAAAAAGTTTTAGTTTTATTTTTTTTTTTATAGGAACATCCAGCATTATTGGAAATCACAGACCAGAAATGCATAGTTTATAAAAATATTTTGAAGTCATTTACAAATTATTTGAATACATTAAATTTTATTTTATTTTTTACATACATTGGGCAGATATTTTAGCTTAAATTGTTTTTCATTTTGTTGGTTTAGTGAATGTTCTGATCTCGTCTGCTAGTTTATGGATGGTGCTTATGTGTTCAACATGGCCGCTCTGAACATGCTGTGCTTTTCCCAGGATTTCCCCTGCACTGCTACGACAGGCTTCCTATGGGACCATCAAGATCGGCACATACAACACTCTTAAGAAACTGTTTGTCAGCCATCCAGAAGGTGAGTTTGGACAGTCTTTCATTATGTGTAGAGTAAAATGCAGAGTTGATTTTTTTTTATAAATTTTTTTAAAATTATATCAATGATTTTTTATGTGTGTTTTAAGATGCTAATAATTTAATACACTGAGTAAAATCGATAAGTGTCAGAGTACTAGGATTTAACAAAAACAAAAAATTGCTCTAAGTTGTGCTGCTTTTTCGGACTAGCATAATGTACAGGTTACCTGTTTTTGAACGTTAAAATTTTAAACGGTTTCAAATAGTACTAAGGTGCCAGTACTTGTCTCTAAAACAAGGTGCAACTGCCAGAACTAATGCGTCGGCCAAACAGAAGCTGCCAACATGGCGACATTGGTTTAGCGTGACCTTATACGGAGCTGACGCCAACGATCTCCCATTTGACATTGTGTCAGAGCTGGCACGACCTTCACACATCTACTGAAATATCACATCTAAACTAATCGTGGCTTTTTGGTGTCTGTGGAAAGCTCGTTGTATTTACGTTCTCATACTTGCTCTTCACTCCTCTCTTTCTGTGTCATGTCAGTAATGTCCTCAATTATAAAGCTGGAAAATCTCAAAGCATCTGAGTCCGCTGTTTCCATTGCATTCTCTTTGGCATGAATAAGCAATCTTCAGTTTGTCTCATGTCAATGTCACATTTAAATTTTTTAATATGGCTTAAAGTGCTCCTACTCTGATTGTAATAAAAAAAAATGCTGGTAATTGCATATAAAATGTAAATTCATAGTAATGAACTTGGGTATTTTTTCTACCTGTGTGTTTGTTGATCACTTCCAACTATTCAATTAATTATTGAATATTAAAAAAAGTTATAATTTATGTTAGCTGTGGTGTTTTTCTCCCTCAGATGAGACGTTGGTGATTAATGTGTTTTGTGGGGTGGTGTCTGGTGTTTTATCCTCATCTTTGGCTAATCCTACTGACGTACTGAAGGTATGACAACGCTGAAAATGTAAAAAGAAAACGTGTGACACATTTGAAACAATCACCTGTGCTTTGGAGTGTAAATGTTAACATTGTTGAAATGTTATTGTTCTCTGTGTTTGGCGTCATAGATTTTTCTTGGTAATTTTGTGTTGTTTTTTTTTTTTTTCTTGTTCAAAGGGTTTGCTTGACAGATTTTGTAAATCGGAAATCTCCAGATTATTTTGCAGTTTATTTAGTGTGGTCCCAGCCTCGTTTAGGAAAATGCTGTATCGGGACGGTGAAGATCTAAAAACAAAAGTCGGCCCATTGTAAGACTCTGGCTGTATATTCCTGACTGTGATTGGCTGCTGGCTTTTTATATTGAGACTGATCTTTTTATCCTAAAAAAATCAGTGTCGTGTCAAGACATCAGAAATGTTTGTCAAATTTGTCAACTTAAAAGCCAGTGGTTAAATAAAAAAGAAAAAGAAACAAAGTTTAGAAAAAGAAAAAAACACTTTTATTTAAGAATATACGGTTACAAGTATAAACTCTATAATATTAAAAACTGTAAAATAAAGTTCTGTTTTTAATGTTAACGTTCTATGTTTTTTTTTCTAGATCCGCATGCAGGCTCAGGGCAGCCTGTTACAGGGCAGCATGATGTCCAACTTCATCAACATCTACCAGACAGAGGGCACGCGAGGTCTGTGGCGAGTGAGTGCTTCCTTCACGTATCCGCTTTCACGCACATCATGAGATTTCAGAGCGTGTGACCGATGGTACATTCAGTCTCAAAGGAAGCGTTCTGATCTGACGTCCCTGTTATTTCAGGGTGTTATTCCAACAGCTCAGAGAGCGGCCATCGTAGTGGGAGTAGAGTTGCCCGTTTACGACATCACCAAGAAGCATTTGATTCGCTCAGGCCTCATGGGAGACACCGTTCTCACTCATTTCATGTGAGTTATTTCAATAACTCGTAATCTATTTCTGATTTCTCTCCGTTATACCCCATATGTGAATGTGCTCTATTTTGTTCAATATGTTCATCCAGTTCCAGTTTCACGTGCGGTCTCGCTGGAGCTCTGGCCTCCAATCCGGTAGATGTGGTGCGAACACGTATGATGAACCAGCGTGTGCTTGCCGGTAACCCTCTGTACAAAGGCACTATGGACGGACTCATGCAGACCTGGAAAAACGAGGGATTCTTCGCTCTCTATAAAGGATTCTGGCCCAACTGGCTTCGTCTCGGGCCCTGGAATATCATTGTATCCTTTTCAAAATAGTCTAATCTATAAAGTCTAACATGGTCCACTAGGGGGCGCTACAACACATGTTTGAAAAAGTACAAAGATGATTTTGAAGTCGAGTTCTGTGAATTGCAAAAAAAAAAAAACTTTCCAAACTAGCTGTGCAATTGCCATATTTTCTCATGTATATCACGTACAATGCAAATAGCGTCATGTCTGGAAATGTCTGTGTATAGCACACAGATGCGGTAACCAACACCGAACAGTCGGATGAGTCACACACAGTCATTCCAAGGCTGTTTAACACTCTTTTCTGTCCAGCAATTTAACAATGTGGCATTAACAAAATCTGTGGGCAACATCCCAACATCTTTCATTTGGCAGTTATAGTATGAAAAACTTGGTTTGAGCTTTTGGCTTCTAGTTCATATTATGGGAATATGTGCTTGTACTGTGGGGACTGTGTTTTTTAGCTGTCTGAAAAGAAAAATGTAAACTTAACAAATGATTTAGAATTTTTGGCACATTTGATGGCAGAAATCTGGGCGATATGGCAAATAATTCAGTCACAATTGGTAGTTATCACAGTTAATACACATTTGTTTCATAACTTAATATTTATTTCAAAACACGCATATAATTAAGTAAATGTGGTAGAATATAAATGAGAAATTCTCAATATTTTTAGCAAAATGATTGAGTGGCTCATGATGTTCCTTGACAAAGGCCTCAGTTTTTCATGACTTTTGAGCAGCTGAAGAAGCTTCCCTTGTAGCGGAGTTCATCTTCAACTTTGAAGGTGTGAATGTGTGTTCGCGGGGGGGCTTCACTCTCATCTCCCCTCATCTCACACTCCTGGACATCCGTTTAAGCGCTTTGATTTAGTCTTGTACATACGTGACATGTTTAAAAAGACTGTTGTCATTGCACCTTTATGCTTTATTGTTCACTCCTGGCAGCTATTTTGTTTAGTTTGGCGTTTTGGTGAAAAAATGCTGGAATCTTGAAATGAGAGGCTTTCCTCCAGAGTTGTGAGAACATCCATTTTTATGCGACATGTTCAATGAAAACGGCTTGCCCACTAGATTGAAATGCAATGCAATAATTCAGTGTACAACTGAACACTTTCCCATGAAATAAGCCTAGGTTGTTTAATATTTAACGCACTCCGATATAGGTGTTCAACCAGTGGTCCGCACAACCCAGGCCACTGAAAGGCTTTATGGGTTTATGCTCTGCTTTTCAAAATTTGTACACAAAGCAAATGTACACTCAAGGAAGAATAAGAGCGATCTTATTCGTAGTTTTAAACCCATTGGGCCTTATTTTGAAACGTAACGAGAGAGACACATTACCACATTGTGTTTAATACGAACAAGCATTTGCGACGCCACGTTTGATGCTTTTCTGTTTGTCGCATGAGTGCATGTGTCTTTGAGAAGCACGATGTTGGCAGGTGTAATAGTGCGATTACCTGCTGCTCAATGATCCAAAAGATATCACTATGTACATTTTCTCTTCTGAGTGAATGTTTTGGAAATCTAGGGGTAAGTAGAATTTCTGGACTTCTGCAACTGCGTTGAGGAATACCCTCAATGCATTTTTTTTAAGTGATATTGGAAAGTCACACTGTTACAGATGAATCTCCATGCAGCACTGTTATTTTAAGCTTAATTTTCTGCTGTTGCCTCTTTATTTAATTGCCTTTTGGTGCGTTAGCCAAATAAGTCTGAACGTCAGCTATTATTTACAGCGCTTTCCTGTTACATGCACTGTTGTAACTTAACTTCCACAAGCAAACAAAATTGTACTGTAAGTTTGACATTCTTGCATGGGTCCCATTGATCCTCAAGTGACTTTAGCAAGAACTATTTTTAGGTTTATCTAATTGAGAAACTTTTCCAAATGTTTTGATGGGATTTTCTTGTGCAACAAAGACCAAAACAAAAATGGTATAAGTTACTGTTTGTTACCCACTATTGAACATTAATATTGGCTATTATCTCATGTTGTGCTATTTATTTTTCTTTAAGACCAAAGTCTTAAAACGTAGACTTTTAAGTTGATGTTTTTCTTTTTTGGTCAAAATGGACTGGTTAATGTAAATGTAAAACTGTTTCTGATTGGCTATAGAACCGGTTTACGGATGACAACCAGTGGAAACCTTGTTTGGTAAACGGGAATCAACTTGAGCACCTTGTGAGTTTCCTGGGTTGATTTCAAGAGTGAAAATCCCTCATTCCCGAACATTGATTCAGAGAGTTGTACCTTTAACGTAAAGCAATATTCAGTTTGCTTGCTTGTTTGCTTACATTGCCAAAATCTCGATCAGGTTTTTTTTTTTTCTTGGTCTATTGCGTCTGGTACAGAGACACACTATTTATTATTGTTGCTTTAATGGGTGTTATTGTCTGTGAAGTGGTACTTTGTTGCTGGGTCGATTTGGTTTTTAATACGTCTGCTATCACTGTGCACCGTGACGATAATTAAAAACGTTCACATAATTCAGAGGCTGTGGTAAATGTTTTTTTTTCCCCTCACGTGTCCATGTTAAAAACGTGATTTTTAAAAACTAAATTATTTAATTGAAAATTAGGTCATACTTGTGGCACTATTTCATCTTTTGTACCTGTCAAACGTGGAATCGCTTATGTGACTATAGCCTGGATTTCAGTGCTAGTCTTCACTTTTCTAGACTTCACGTCTTTTTTTTTGTCCCTGCTAAATATCGAATGACTTGCAAACATGATGGGGATCTACAATTTGCGTGTGATATGCATTTTATTCACTTGAATAGACCATACCGTATTCTCAGACGTATTTCTAACATTCAAAATGAAGCATCAAAAATGTATATTTATATTTATGCACACACTAAGAAAAATATTGTGCACTTTTGTATGTGTTTCCGATTTGCTGGCATTCATTTCAATGTGTAAAAAAATGCCCTGACTTGTGCCCTGAAGGTGTGCAAGTTAATGCTCATCTACATCAAATCTGCGGTCATGTTTTTGCTTTAAGCTGCCCACTGCTCCGGGTTTGTGTGTCTGTGTTCATAATGAACAAGAATAGTTTCCCCGATGCACCTATAAGTAATACAATTGTCTTAACAATTACGAACAACAATCTTCAAATACATTTTACCCATTTGCAAATCAGGATATGAAGAACAGAAAGAGTTAATTTGTCCGCGTTCCTGAGGGCGAGGAGGCGGGAAAACAATGCAGTCGCCGCCTCTCATTTATACAACTTTACCTCTGCCGTCATCAGTCCAAAGGCGACACTGCTCACGCTGGCTCAGCTTCGGCGTCTCTGCTAAAGTTCCCCCGTGTTCCTCTGGACTTTCACTGCCGCTAAAATGACTCTCCCGTTCTCGCAAAGCGTGAGGACTTTAAAAACCGTGACCGTCGCGGAGCCGGCCTCCCCCACCGTCCTGTCGGCCGCTCCCGTCGGGCTGAGCCAAGGTACAACTTACCGGACGGTGAACATCGCCGGAGCTCAACTTCAGCCCTTCCAGGGAGTACAGTACATTAACAGCCCGGTGGAGGCCAGCATGTACGGGGGCACGCGTTACCTGGTGCCCGTGCAGCAGCGGCCCGCCGAGTCGATCGTGTACCTGAATCAAGCGCAGCGCGTCCTGTCACCCATGTACGTACAAAACGTCCATCCGGTGAGTGTCGGCAGCATCGACGAGACTGACGTGTACCGACAAGTGGTGAGTGTCTCGTAAATTAACGTGAACTTGTGTTGTAGATACGCACCGACTAAGTAAAACTTCCAAGTTAACTTAAGTAATGTAGTTTTTAAAATAATTTCTTCTGCTAATACAACGTGGCCTCTTGGTGGAATTTTGACCATAATTAAAAACTATTCAGTATTTCTTCATAATTCAGCTAAAATTACGTTTTTTCTCTGCATGTGATTGTTATAATATTGTTTTTTTAACATAAGAACAGTGCATGTTTTTAATAGCTCACTGTGGGTGCCACTGTTGGTCATGAGTTTGATTCCCAAATCTCTAGGTCAATTTGCTCCAATAATTGTAATGATCTTTTCACATTGCTTTTGATAAAAACCTCAGCTGATTTAAACAAATAATGTGAACAGAATTGGTTTGTTTCTCAAATGATTGTATGGCAAAAGATTAAAGATTAAAACATTTTCGCGTTCACCATACCCTTGTGCAAATTTTGTATACCTTTTAATAACCATAATTTGTTGTTACATAATAAAGTAGTACATGGTGCATGCTGCAATAACTTTGGTTTTTAAACTTGTTAAACAAAGAAAGCTTTGATTTAGATAACTTACCATTGCCATGCAACATCACAATGGATTTCATCGTTACTTTACTTTACAGTCATTTGGCGGACGCTTTTATCCAAAGCGACTTGCAAAAAGAGGGGCAAGTGAAGCAATTTGTCTAAAAAAAGGATACAGTAGATGTTCACACAAGGCTATATAAGGAAGCTTACCAGACAGACTGGCATGACAGTCAATAAACATACAAGACAAAACACAAGACACAAAGTTTTTTTTTCCATCATACAATATGTATATATTTTTTAGGCATCTAAAAACGTTTACACTTTTGCTAACAGCAGACATTTTTTTTATCCAATGGTTTGCATCGAGTTGCATTAACGTTAACAAATGCTTCTCCAGGGATTAGAAAAGATAACTTGTAACTAAAATCACGAACACCTCAAATGAAAGCCAAACAAGTTGTTCTAAGCTAGATTTTGACAAACAAATGGCAAAAATCACCTAATGAGTTTATTTCTAGTGAGCATGTACATAAATGTATATATTTTTGAACTTCTGTCTTGTTTTTCCTCTTGTTATTCAGAGCATTAATGGGCAAACATCCGTCTTCAGCCAGTCGTCCAGCCCAGTAAAGAGTCCTGAACCACTCGAGGTAATGGCAGCACACCCCTACGTGCATTTATAATAAGTGCATACTGTACTGTTGTTTCTGTGCACTTTACGGAGAAGAAACTCAAAACATACACAACTTACAGTAAGTGACTAAAATAGGGAAAAAAAATAGGAGATTTCATTGCTTCTGTGTCTACATGCTAGAGTACCTGCAGGGTTTAGGGTGTGTCGCTCTAACATTGGACTCAGTAATTTCCATATGAGAACGAGTGAACACCCATTTAGATTAACACTGGTGATAGTCATAATATTGTTAGAGGAAAGTGTTGGGAGGGTGTTTTCCTTTTGTCAGAATTGTTACTGTTATCTAGCCTGCAGAATGAGCTAAGGTGATCAACACGTGTGTTCAATATTAGAAACCAGTACTTGCAGACCTATACACGTAATTGTAAATAAATAATAACTATAATAATAACTATTTGTAATTGCAAAATGTTTAATAGAAAGTATTGGGAATATTGGACATGTGACTGAACATGAAGGTAATGACGACCAAGGATAATTTTGCTAGAAACTATTATGCAATTTGCTTAACTCTTGTGTAACACTGTAAATCAGGTGAGTTTCTCTAGGCGCTCCTGAAGCCACCGGCCCGTCTCATAAAACACAAGTATGTTTTTCTCTGCTGCATGTAGCAATATGACATATGGAATTTAATATATTTATAGTGCTTGCATAATATAGCTACACGTGCAGAAACAAGCAATTTTTGCATTTGCCTACTATTTCCCTATATTTGCACGTATGTGGAAAACCAACTTTGAAATAAGAAAATAAATGTCTGAATGACTGTAAACCAATAATGAGAAAAAAATTCTATTGAATTTATACATTTTATAAAATAATTTTGTTTATTTAAGGTTAGAGACTACAATGTAATCAACAGGGGTATGTCGTCCCTCCCTTAAAGTTTGTTGGAGTCATTCACGTTAAACTTGTAATCTCCTCAGGTTTGACCAGAATGACTTCATGTGAGGAATAGCTCTGTGTATTAACTTGTGATGTTTCTTTAAGGATTTTTTTTTATACAGACATGGCTTTGTTAGATATAAAAATATTGACATGTATTTGCGTTAACAGTCACCATGAGGTCTTGGTGAATGTATGTTCTTTGAGTCATTTGGCTTTTATAAGGCGTTTGATACGTTTTAGAGTCCATGAAGCAAGGCAAAGGCCGATGCTACTGTGCATTGCAACATGTTCTGGCAGGAGTTGGGAGGGCTTCATCTACCAAGTTTCGCTCTCAGGATTAACTTCTGAAGAGTTCATTATGTAACACTTGATTTTAGGGATGTGACCTGGTCTTCGATAATGTTTCTCAATTAAGTCTTTATGATGTCATAGAGCAGGGGGGGCAACTAGTTAGAGACTAAGAGACACTTTTTTTAGTGTTACTGCAAAGAGCCATATCATAAACACGGGGACACAAAAACATCCCATTCCTTAATGTTGTATGCACGCACGCACACACAGACCTCCGCTCAGCCAGATTTAATTAAAATAACCACACCAACATGATAATATTAGTTCTTTTTCAACAGTTAACTTTGTGTGCATATTTGACTCATGTCATGAGAAAGCTCCTGAAGAGCCGCATGAAACTAGTTAAAGAGGCTCAAGAGCCACGAGTTGACCTAATGTCATAATGTATATACTCTGTACCTCACTGAGACGGTATAAGCCACCACAGTAAATACTCAAGACGGAGCAAGTGAAACCCATAAAGTGCATGATTGATGATAGAGAATATAGTTGAGAGAAAGCAGTCGTGATGTAGTGACATGTTTGTAATTGAGTCTTACATCATCCGTGATGTCACTGGCTCATTGATCCAAATGCTTGTAATGATATTATCAGTATGATTATTATATGGAATTATTACACATTATACAACATGTCATTAAAATAGAATAACGTTATTATTTGCTGCTTAAGTTCAAATTATAAATAATTCTAACTGGCTAATCTCAATGCAATGGCAACCACCAATATTTTAGTTTAAAGTTTAGTTTATTTGTTTAAATATGAATTTCAAAGTGAGAACCTCGATTTCAGAAACCACAAATCTTTTTATCCAACAAGAAATTTGAAAAAATAATACTTAATATAATGTTTGTTTTTTTTTTTCAAACCAATGAAATTCCTTTATATTTTTTTACATGTTAAACTAAATTGAAACAAAATTATTTTAACACTCACATTTAGTTAACAAAAGCTTTATACTTTTGTAATTTTTCAAGCTTTAAAAACATTTTATGTCTCATTCAGTAATTTTCAAAAAAGAAACACGACTCAAACTAAGTCAAGAAAACTGCCGAGTAAGAATGAAAAGAATGCTATTTTAATTAGGGATTTTACTTGAGGTAAAAGTTGTCCAACACGGCAGACATTTTTAGAGCTGACTGGGATAATTCGTATAACGCATTATCATGTTTTTTATTAGTTTCTAGAATCCTCCAGAATCTCTCGCTGGCCAGACATGATGTCAGTTTGATAAGCACTTGCTTTAGTTTGAAACTGACCACAGCAGTGACCTGCTGGAATGAAGACGCTTTTGACTCGCACATTGACCTATTTTTGCACACAGTGAGCTATTGTGCACCAGCTACGAGGAACAAAAAATACATCTCACAGTTTAAACTGGTGGGGACTTGGATTGCTCTTTAGGAGCTATCAAGACTAAATGTTTTCCATTCAATAAATAATTTTTAAATGTGTATTATGATTTTGATCTTTTTTTGACTACTCGTATGTTTTTATAACCTTCAAAGTCGAAGATTCTTAAAAATCGTGAGAAGTTGTAAAAGACACCAAACAAAAACATATTTGGAAAGCTATTTAAACTGCATTTTCTACATTTTAGACACAGACTTCTGAAATAAACAGTTCAAAAACACATCCTGAAACTAGAATCTCTTCCTTTCCGAGAGTGCATTTTTACATTTTAGACACAATGATCTTCAAGATGTTATTTACACTTGGGATGGATTACGAGTGTCTTTCTTTTCACTGTTCTTCATCATTGAAAAGTGTACAGTTTGTACACTTGGGTCAAACGTCCTATAAAAACAATTGTGCGAGCAATATTTATTAGCAGTGAACAGTGTTTTTCCAAACGATGATGGACGTTTTACATGGTAAGTAAAGCCTTTTTGAATTTTTTTGAAACTTGAGCAGTGAACAGTGAAGAAGTGATGGTTGATGGTTGCTCATGGTTGACTAAGACAAGTAGGGGGACGTGGGATTTGAACAGTTTTTAATAAAGTAAATGAAGAAATAACCTTAAATACTGGGGTAAGAATTTACAAAAACTAATCGCGAAATAGATGCTTTAGAGACAATTTATTATACATTATAAATAGATTAAACACTTTATTTTATTTGAATTTGTTTCATACTTAAAATACCGTACTTTATTAAAGGAAGTTTGTTTTAAAATCTTTAAAAAGTTAACACCAATAGTATTTGCATACAAGAAGGACACGGCCTTTGATTGGTTGCAGAACCTATTATGCAATTCTTAAATGTGTAGAGGCAGTTCCACCCCATTCATTTGTCTATTAAGATAATGAACTAATCATTTAGTAAATGCTTGTGCGGTCAGAGGAACCTGACGCACCAGACCGTGTAATTTTCCCATACGTTCTGTTCTCAGAACCTGCTACGACTTGTCGGACTCTAAAGATGACTCAAAGTCCAAAGTTTGTTTCATGAACGCCAATGATCTTCCTTGTGGAAACACACCCATGGATAAACTTCTATTCTCACATCTTTGCTTTCACACATGCACTTCTCAAGTTTGACACGATAAGCAACTGTCAACAAGCTCGACGCTTTGTTGTTGCAGCTCCAAACCGGTTTCGGCGGAGCATCATCAGTAGTGACTCCAAACACACACCCAGTTTACACTCAGGCTGTCAGGGAATGTGTGGTATGTTTTTAAGACCTCACACACCTACAGTCCCCAACACTTTCGAGCTCACTCAACATTCAGCGACGGTTTCTCTTTCTTGTGCAAATCACTGATTTTGCTCTCTTGGTAAAAGATAAACAGTAGGTGTTTATTTTAAGTTTTGCAGATATATGTATTACAAACAAACCTTGAATTCAATTGCAAGTTTGATTGCATTAGGTCCTTTGTGTCACATTTTGTTGGATTAGGATACTTAATTGATAACAATTAATTGAAAATTAATTGATCTTAATTGATACATGGGTTTTTCAAATCTACTAATTTATAATGTTTAAAAAAAAGTTTGACATTTTCTTTATTTTACAATGTTGCTATAAGAGTCTCAAATGTGAATAGTACTGTTTTTATGTACTATACAATATTAATTTATAATTATATTCATTTATTGTTTTATAATACATAAGGATTATTTTTCACACATCTGAAACATTTTCAAATAGTAAAATAGTAGAATTTGTTTGGGTTTTTAATTTGTTTTGTAGTTTGATGCTTTGTTTTAATTCTGTAACATTTTACACATAGGAAAATTTTTCCGTTTTTCTATTTTAGAATTCTATCATCCCATTAATGTCCTGAGCTAATCATGACTTTCTTAAAAACTTTTATTGACTTTATTAGTGACATGCAGGAACCAAACCAGACCCCAGTTTTCTCTCACGGGCTGACGGAATCCTGCCCGACCGCTTTGAAACGCCTGTCTTCGGTTGTTCATCAATTACTGAGAAAATCATGACTAATGCTTCTTCAAAACTTTAAGGGTTAAACTGAGGCTTTTGAATACAGTTCAAAAGTACTGTACTTGCTCAAAAGTTCAAAAGTTACACGAAACCTTTGTCTCCATTGTTCTATAAATCTGTAGTTTTTAAGGTTGTTTTCACAAGTGTCTTGTTTTTCGTGTGGCTATTTTACAGTAAGAAACCCACATGTGTAGTTTTGCAGAATTTAGCACAAGCTTGAAAGAAAGTTACGAGGGGCCTCAGATTTTTTTTCACATGCCGTTGATGGCTTTGTCAAAAAAAATAGTGAATATTGTTTACTGACATTGCCATGTGGAAAATGATGGAAAGTGGTTTAAAAAATAAGTTAAATTGTGCTCTGCATTAACCATCTAGTGAAGTTACAAACACACACACGCACGCACACGCGCGCGCGCACACACACACAAACCCGGAGCAGTGGGCAGCCTTAAGCCTTAAGGCATCAGTGTCTTGTGGGGGTCAATGTCTTGCTCAAGGACACTCGGTTGTGAAACCCACCATAGTGGGATTTAAACCAGGAAGTCTTGGGTGTCAGGTCAAACTCCCTTCTGCCCGACCACAACTTTGTAAAACACTTTGAACAATTATTAATATGATTTGAAAAAGAAAAATAATAATAAAAAATTTTCCTGTTAGCAGCTAGGGTTTGGGGAAATGTTCTTGGGAAAACCCAAGTTTCCTCACTACACAGTAGACATGCAGACATTTATTTTAATAATTTATAATGGTTTATAATTCTACTCCTTTATCTGGTGATTTTTTTGTAATTCACACCCATGACCATTGGAGAAGAAACACTAATTTAACTGTGAAAATTTAAAACAGACTGGATTTTTGTGCACAATATAGATGTATTGATATATGTTTTATACTTAAGGTATATATGTTATGTTACAATTCTTTTAATCTGTGGTTTGCGGTTTGTTTTTTAGAAATCTAGAAAAAAAGGTAAACAACCATATTCGTATGATGACTGTTTTGAGGAGTAATATTGCTTTCTTAACCATGTTTTTCAGTCCGAGACAGTAGAAACGTCCAGTCTTCGGGAGGAAGTGGTGGAGATTAAAGGGGTGAAGAATGGCCTCTCCACTGAGATCAAGACGGAGGTCATCGAGGTGCCGTCGGCCCCCAAAATGGATAACCGCTTTTTTGGGGAACTTCTTGCTGAAGTCTATCGGAAGAACTGCGACATTCACACTTGCATCTCCGATCATGTTGGGAAGATCCGTGGAAGGTATTGATCATTATTTACTCTTCTCAGTTCTGCTAATGTACAGTCTCATGACATGACATAATCGTGACATCATTATAAATGACAGCTTTGCTAAAATGCAAATAAGCAAAGGCAGAGACTCTCCACGTGCATTGGTTGGAATGCTAATAACAGGCAAAAAAACCATTACAGTTGTGTGTTTGTGAGCAGACGACCTGTTTAACACTGTCAATCACTGTGTGGATGACCTGATATTATCCAAAACACACAACACACCACTATTTCCCACTGATCTTAAAAGAAACTCTGCTTCTTCTGTGAATCGCGAGAACAACAAGAACCTTTTTAGTGTTTTGGTCATTTTGTCATGAAACGGAATTTAAAATGCACTTTCTGCAATTTTTTTTCATGCAGGAAACACAATCTGGATTCCACCATTGATTATAAGGTATAGAGCAGCACACAGTTCAGCTTCTTCTGAAATGTTCATTATGTTTGCTAATAAAAGTGATTTTATTTGAAATGATAAGCAATTAAATGTTATTTAAGTAAAATGTTTGGATCTATAAATAATGCAAAAAATACACATTACTTTCATTTTCAAATTGATTACATTTACTGTTAAATAAAATGTTTTTGTAAAACAAATATCTTGATTATTTGTATGAATGCATTTAGTGTATATGAGAAAAAAAAATACTAAATGACAGACCAATAATAGAAATTGACACATTTTATGCAGAAACAATCTTATGTAATGTATTATAACAATTATGTATTATTGTTAATAAGTCAAAAATCACAGCAAAATAATTTATCCTTGAAAAAGTTGAATAAATGCAGGAATAAATAAAAATGCCAAATATGTGTACAGGTGGAGAAAGAAGAAATAGAGGCTCTTATCCCTAAGGGAATGTCAGAACTGACAAAGCAACAGATTCGTTATCTGCTGCAGGTAAGAGCAGGTGCTGTTCAATCCCACCCAAAGCCCCGCCCACCTCACTATAAAGGTTCACCTCTGACTCCTCCCCTGACAGGAGCACGTTATTAAACCTGTGCACTCGTCCCAGGAACAAAATTTCCTCCAGTCCCAAAAGAAATGTGCTGCCATTCTCATTAAGTTTTGTAAAATTAAATCTATAGATTAGATTATCTTCTATATCTCTTTAATTAATGGGTCACAGGGAGAAGGAGCAAATACAAATACGCTCACACTTACTCTCACACTCTTGGACAATTTTGGCAATCTGGCTTTTCTGAACTCACATTTTTGGACTGTGGGGATGAAACCAGAGACACAAAGTCTTCAAATAAGACTTGATGCTCGCGTAGATCTTGCTGGATGGGAGATTAAAATACCCACTAGTCCACTGAACGTTTCCCACTGCCCGTAGATATGTTGAAATATGGATCAATAGGGGCCAGATGGATGGTCAGATGCATAGAGAGTCAGGAAAGTCCGTAAATGATTCTTAAATGAACATGTAGATGAGCGAAATAATGGGCAGACTGATATATGAAGGACCGGGAAAGACTGACTCAATGACACCTTTTCTTTTCTCTAGACGCGGATGACGGCTGACAAAACGATGCGTCTTTTGTTAACCACATTCAGCAGTTTGCGAGAAGAGCTTGTGCATCTTCAGGATGATTTGAGGGTGAGTACATTTCTGGTCTCTGACGGATGTCCATTTTACTGATTATTTAGTGAGATATTATAAAATTTCCTTACCTTGAATTAAAATTATTCAGATGTGTAAAACCCGACCTAGATTCTGAGTTAAAGTTTTCTCACTTCCTGTGTTTTTTTCAACATCCAGTGTCATATCTCTGCTGTTTTGTCTGTCAATGAGACACAATATATCAGTTACACTGTTGTTTGTCCGGAGATTCGCGCCCTTTTGTTCAGACTGTCAAACAGAGCTCTGCCTTTAAATAATAGTGTGTCCAGCGTTTGTTAAAGAAGTTTAGTTTATATAAAAAAAGTTGTTTAGTTGTTTTGTAGTTCATGGCAGTAGTTGAAAAATTGGATTCCTCTTGGCACTTATTAAAATAAGTCTATTTTTCATTAGGATGTTTTGTGACTTCATTTTATGAAGTCACAAAACCCGTTTTGGACTGATTGAGCAATTCAGCAATAAGTTGTTAAGTTTTTTTTTCTCTCCCATTTTCTTTTATTTTTCTCTTTCTACCTTTCTTCCCTGCCACGCATCTTTATCAATCACTCATTGTTCATCTTTGCCATCCTCATTTACTCTTACGCCTATTTTCTCTTCTGTCTCTCTTTCTCGCTAATATTTGTGATATGATTTGCCTGTTTACAATTAAAATTAACAAAATTATTTTGTACATCTATGAGGATTTTATCATTTCTGTCTCTCTACTAATTTATATATTTTTACTGTAAACGTACTCGAGACATATTGTTTTACAAACCAGGGCGAGCTATGATGTATGTTTGTTGTTGTATGTTTGTGTGCATGCAGCGACTGGAGAGCGAGAAGGAAGAGTTGGAGAGAGATCTGAGCTTCAAAGCGGATCAAGCCCTGCAGTACGACCGACTTCTGGAGTCTGTCCGTGAACACAACCGGCAGCTACAGGTACAGGGAGACATTGGCACGTCCACCTTAGCGCTTCGCGAAACCCGCCAGTGAGATCTGGATCCTTCTTTTCATCAGATGACCCTGAAAGAGAATGGCAGCACTCAGCGTAGTCTGGAGAGTCAGCTGCTGGTGTTCCAAAGCAAAGACCCCAACAAAGACTTCCGCATTAAAGAGCTGGAGGGCAGCCGGATGGCCCTCGAGCAGGAGAACGAGCTGCTCAGGAAGAAGGTGGTTTTCTTTATTCGGTTGCAATTTTTTTGTTTGCTTTTATATAGTAAACAACCACAGCATTTTTTCTCCTAAATTGCAGAATCTGAGTTGAACTAAATAAAATACATAAAGGAATAATAGAAAGAAATCGAAATTGGAAAATTACACACACTCACATTTTTTACTGTACAGTGTTTATTTGTCTGTATATCAGTTTTACTTTCCTATGTGTTGAAAACATTTTATATTTGTAATTGAATTATATTAGTCGCACAATTTTATGTGAACTTTAAATTGTATACAAATGCTGACAGCAAAGAGATTAAAAAAATCTAATTACCGGTATGTGCATATTTTAATAAAATCTTAGGCAATGAACAGAGAAACAGATAGAACAGAAAGATGGAGTCGTTTTACTCTGCTATTTCTTAATCTCATCTGCTCTGCCAACAATGTCTGACAATATAAATTGTTATTATAAATTGTACTCAACAAACTGATAAAAAATAACAAGCAGCTGGAATCCACTGTCCTCATATATTTTCTCTTGTAATTGCGTTTGATTATGGCTTATCGCTTATAATTGTTTCCGCACAGTTGGAAGGGCAGTGCAGTGCTTCTACTCTCCAGATCAAAACACAGGAGCTGTCGCGACAATATGAGCAGATGCTGAACGATCTACGAGAAGAGAAGGACCGAGAGCTCAAGAGCCTGCGGGTAAATGCAGAGAAAATCTGGATTTTTAGTACAAATATATTTTTTCGAAAATGTATTGTATGGGGCATAAAAGGAGTAAGAGGAGTGTGAATTCCTCAAGCATTTCACCATCATACAGTGTTTGATATGCTCTGGCATTTCTCAAAACATTCAGTTTGAGCAGTTGTGGCCTAATATGTCATATAACAGATATGTTGAGTAAAATGGTTTTTAAAGTATGGTTTAAAATATTCTTTATGTGTGTTTATTCTTAGACTCAGATGATAAAAATCCAAACAGAGCGAACCATCACACAGAGCTCTGACAGCAGCTTGGAACTGCGACTTTCCGAGCTTCTGTCCAAACTGGAACAACGTGAGACGGTCATCCGACGCCAAGAAGAGGTTCCTAATAATACTCAAACGTCTTCTTCTCCAAGGAAGCATCTGGTTTCGTCCCAACCTCCTCCATGTCACCTACTATCTTAATTAATTTATTTATTGATTAATTATAGGCCTTTTTTCACTTAACAAAACCATCAGCATTTTTTCAGAATGCAGAATTATTATTGTGACTCTTTTCTTTTGACATTTATGGCTTCTCAATCTACACACTTACGTATTTGCACCATGGCTGGCCACAGAATATGTAGAGCTAAATATATTTTAACTCCATGGACTAAATAAATGATCCAGATTCTTTCTTTCTGAATGTTTAAGGCTTTTGACATTCTGTTAACAGGAGATCCGCCGACTAAGGCAGCAGAATTTAGACAGTTCCAGCAGTTCAACAAGGACTGTTATTACAAAGAGGTAACGTTACTTTACTAAAGCTAACACTACCCTCTCACAGGACAGGACTGTTATTTTATATAATGAGTTAAATTATATAATACGTTATAATAATACTTCCCACTTTAATTCCTTATGTTTAAGACTAACAAACTTTTTTACATGACAGATACATGAACCAGTACCCCATACTGGGACTGCTGAGTGATGATTACCAATACACGCCAAACCTCAAAGAAGACCGGACGGTGGTTGTCCAGAAGACTTCAGTGGGCACAGCTTAGAAACATTCTTGGTTAGTACCGTAGTTTGGTGGTTTGCAGTTCATTGCATTTTAGTTTCACAATTAAACAGCCTCGTTTGTCGTGGGAATCGAACCTAATGGCTGGTACTGGTGTAACTCTGGTCACTACTCGATTCTTCAGACAATACACTGTTTGAATCAAGCTTGACCACCTAAAAAGATCTTTTTCTTACAGGAACAGAAGACCCAGAGATGGCTCTGAATCTTTTCTTCTCTATCTCGATCTCTATTTGCATGCTGGTGGTGGAATTTCTGATGTTTTGCTTGTGGAGGATTATAATGTCACATGACGCTAATCGCTGGATCAGAGCAAGTTTCATTTAATGTTAAATAACAGTGTGGGTCATGGTTTAACAGATCTGTTCAGTCTGCACTCTTGCTAGTGGATTTTATTAGGAGGGAAAGGATTTTTTTTGCACTCTAAAAGATGATGCTTTGCATTAAAGAGACATGAATGGTATGGTGGATGGATGTAAGGGTTTCAGGCTTGGAAGGAATAATTATTAGGATACCTTCTACTTAAAAGTATTGCATAGTAATTCTAAAAAAAGTCATATCCTATCTGAACGCAAATATTTTCTGTGACGCCAGGGGGCGCTAGACCTCAGCTAATCACGTTGCTCTAATTTTCTGATGATAAAATGTAATATTAAATATCGATGTGTATTTTTTATGTTGTTTTAACTTGTGTTTGCTACTTTTAATATTAATAAAGCAAGATGCAATTTAACAAATACATTTTTCTGTACTGGGTTTTTCTGTAACCCAAGCAAATGTCAGCTAAGTTTTAGGATAGGCTTTGGCTTTTGCATGACATAGTATCATTAAGGTTTAGTTCTGGATTCCAAAAAATGTCTGTTTGCCGTTATGTTTTTTGATTATTGGTTGTAGTGGAACAGGATTGTAATATTTTTCGTTCAAAATGCTTCAGCTGCAGGATTCACCTCATAACATGTATATACACGTATGAACTTTTCGAAAATAAAGACGGTTGCATCTGCAAGTGTGTCCTGAGTAAATTCTCGGATCATGAAAGTCCCTTAAGTGGACCGATGTCATTGTTCAACTGACATTTGTGTGGCAGAATTTTATGGCACTTCTATCAATTTAATTCCTTTCACTTTTATTTGGAATGTACAGATTTATTTTGGTGTGTGTTGGTATAATGACCACAAATTAGCCCAAAAAACAGTGGCTTCTGTGGCACAATTTGCAATGCAATTTCTAATTAGACCATGGTATAATATAATATATATATTAATTTTATTGAATAATTTTTTTTTTATTTGTTAACTTTGTTAAAACATTAGTCGGTTTTATTTAGTGTAATTTGGTACTTGAATAGTAAGGACCACCAGGGGGCGCTTAGAACCAACATCCATTTAATCACTGAGGAACGTCTCAAGCTCATCCCCAATGACGTCATTTTATCAGAAGAGTATTGTATTTTTGAATACCATTTTTATTCGCTCATGGCGAAGGCGATGAATTTAATGATTTAAAATTATTGTGAATGAACATTTCAGATTTCAGCAACGTTGAACAAACAAAAGTTGAGTTGTCCAACAGCTGCTGATTTTCTCTCCCTCTCTCTCTCTCTCTCTCTCTCTCTCTCACGCTACATATATCTCTGTTTCTCTCACATCCTTGGACTTTATTTTCCGAACTCCTCTCTTACTCTTTCCTTATATTCTCTCAGTTTCTCATTTTCTCTCTCCATTTCTATCCATCCCCTCTCAGTCTCTCTCTCTTACTCTCTCTCCGGATGAACCCTGCAGAACAGTGGGAGAGCAGGGTCAGTAATGCAAAAGCATTGATTATGGCTGATAATTCAGAGCTTTGATGTGGATAATGCAGCCCATCTCTTCCTGCACTGGCCGTGCTCTCCCGGCCCCTGGGGCCACAGAGGATATTTGGTTTACAGACACTGCTCAGTCTGTGTTCAGTCACACACACACACACACACACTCTCT
>CM051496.1:15844216-16134216 GCA_028031935.1 Paedocypris micromegethes
TCTCTCTCTCTCTCTCTCTCTCTCTCTCTCTCTCTCTCTCTGTCTCTCTCTCACACCCTTGTTCAAGATTTTAAATACTATACAGTAATACAATTCTGTGTTTTATTTTATCTGATAATATATGCTGTATTTTCTGTATAGTTCTTGCAAGTTTAGTTGCTTGATTCTTGGTTGATTAAGTGTGTAATTATAAGTGTGTGTGAGAGAGAGAGAGTTTAGCATTTATTAGTCCCACGGTGGGGAAATTATATAGGTTTGTATTTTTGTGTGTGTGTGTGTGTGTGTGTGTGCGCACGCACATACCTGATCCGCGTCCTGTGAGGACCCTTGCAGGAGTGTGTGTCAGGATGTGTCCCTGCTGTGTAAATCACGAGCTGCATGATCTATTTTCCTCTGTTTCACCCGAGTGTCTCCACTGTATTTATTCAGTCATGTCTGTTTGTGTCTGGAATCCTTTGCTTGCATGTTTTTTTCTCATTCACTGTTTTTCCCATTTCCCTCCAACCCTGAATCATGAGAATACAAAACAAATACATTTAACAATAGAGCAAAGAAGCCAACGTTTTGTATTGTCCTTTGTAAATAATGTTTCGTAAAAGGAAGTTTTTATTGCAAATCGGAAAGGTAGTAAATCATTCAACACTGTGAATTAAAATAGCATTAAGCATTCATATCATGAAACACTGTATATGTCTTACTGTTGTCTTAAGACTCAAATTTAAATAAATATTAGTTTAATATGACATGTTGTAATGTGGCACAACATTGCAACTTTTTTTTGTTTGTTCCCTTTCAATATTTAAAAAATTATACTCACAATACTCACATTATACCTCTATGTGAATGTGTGTGAGTAATTGGATTTTTGTTATTTCATCAAAACTAAATAAATAAACGTAATAAATTTAGTGTGGCTTGTGTTCATGTGCACTTACAGTAATACCAAATACTGTTTAATACAACATTTAAACTAGTGTATATTGACTCCATTGGCCTAAAATGTATTAATTAATGCAAATGTTAAATTGTTGAGCAATTGTTTGCAATTTCTCAACACAATAACAATGAGTCAGTTTGCCTCTTGTAACAGTCAGCAACTGAGAGAGAGAACCAGACAGAAGAGCTTCCGCCCCAGGTTCATATTTCCTGCACTTCAATAATTAATATTCATAATCGCATGTCATGTCAGCAGAATACTCTTAGCTTCCTCTGCAGAATGACTGATCCAATCACTAACATTATTTCTCATTGTCATATCAGCAAATATTATTAGTGTGTATTCTTACTCTTATGCACCCTGTGACATTATTGCCACAGCAGGGATTCCACCTGCTTTACTTATTATACTTAATAAAGATTACAAATAAAATGGACAAACTCTCACTCAATTGACCAATGTTAAATAATATATATAATAATATTATACAACATAATAATATAATAATTTGCTAAAATAGGTTTGCTTTCAACAAATATTTAAAGGCTTAAAACATTAATAAATAACCTGATTAAATATTGAACAAACAATAAAAACAGTAATCGTTATTAGAATTGGCAAAGGAAACAAAGTTTCAAATGTTGGAGGCAACGAGAGACACATGTGGAAAAAAACTAAACAAAAAAGTCATGTAAGTATTTGAATTTTGTATTTGTATTTGACAGCAAGATGCTGTCAAATACAAAAAACGTATACGTATTACGTACAAACCCTAAATGGGAGATGGTGATTGGACAACTTTGTGTTTGTGTTGCCTAAATTAAACTAAATAAAATATGTCTTGTGAGCAAGCCAAATAAAGAAATGGCTAGGGGAAAAAAAAACGTCTTTTTTGTTTCGCAATATTAATTGTTTAGTTTAAACTGTAGAGCTCCAGGGATCAGGATCATTCCCTGCATTGGCTTTGTCAGAATTTACCAGAATTTGGAAATTTTAACAGATCAGCAGGCCACAATACAATATGTTGTAAAACATAAGGGTAGTGATGGTCCTTGCTAACCCCTGATCCATGGCCAAGCCAGTCTGTTACGATAAAAACCAAGGACGTTCGTTATCGAATCTGCAAATGTGAAGTTTTCTCTGCCCTCAAATTCTCTGGACATTGATGCCTGTCCACGCTGAGCAAACACTCCCACTCTGACTGTACCCCTCATTGTTCTTCAGCTTGCTGTCATTTCTTCTTCAGTGCTGTTGGTGTTTCTTCAGAAATGTGCTTGTCCATCAAGTCCTGGTTTGGAGGGGGCGTGGCTTGGCTAGACATTTCCTTTTCATCTTCTGTGGCCTCTATCTCAGGTCACACGCCTCACGACCTCTCCAGGCTAAAGGTGAATTGGCTGCTTTCAGTCAGTGTTTTCTTTCCACTTGTTCCTTCAGCCTCTGTTTAAACTTTCAGCTGCAGTTACTGGGTTTGTTGACAGCTTTTATAATTATTCAAGGATGAGTAGAGTGTGGAAAAATTGCTTATAAATGTAACTTTTATATATCTTAATGTGGTTTACAGTAGTTTATTATTGTATTCCAATTTTTTTGGGAGATTATATTTAATCTAACACATTGCATCCACATGGTGAAATAATTGACAGATTTATTTGACAATCTCTGTGTCTCTGGGCCCTTTCTCTCATCCTCATCCATCACATATTGTCTTTCACTTTATCTTCAGATTTCATCCTCTGCTTCCCTTTTATTCGTTTAGGAGACGGCGAGCAGACACTTACGGCAGGTCTGCGCTGCTTTAAAGATGTTCTTAAAAGGACATTCTGGAAACTCTCCTGCTTTCCTTCCTCTATCAGATCTCAATCTTTCTTAATGCTGTCTTTCTCCTCACTCCATCCATCTCTGTCATGCTCTCTCTCTCTTTCTCCTTCACTGAGCCGTTGCTGATGCACTCCTGGCCATTAATAAAAATTTTATACATAGTCAGGAAGTGCATTTGCAATGGGAGCGGCTGAAGGCTCTCAGGACAGAAGGAAATGAACTTCTGGCTGACGGCCAGATCTTTTTCTAAGAGGCTGTCGGCTTGACCAATCAGAAAGCCACGTTCAGCTAATGGAATATGGATATTTCATCCTCAAACTATTAGCAGTGATTTTGAGGTGGTGTTTGGAGAGCCTCTGAGGTTGTTTTTGGAGCGGGTAGATGGTTGGCATGTTTTCTTCCTGGTCTTGTAATGAGGTGATGATGTGTAAGTATCTCCATGTGTGTTTGACATCAGGCTGCAAGAGCGGAATGGTGTGTGTGGGGGGGGGTATCGATTCTGATCAGATGCAGATGGTTGGTGTTTATATAGCTCAGTGGTACTGGCTTTTTGTTTGAAGGAATAAATTCTTCCTGATTGTCCTTTAAAACCTTAGCACACACGTTTAATTTGTTCTGGTAATCCGCTCTTCTCTTTGGTTTTCCTTCACAACACCCGAAGTGAATACAAATGACTCAGGTCGGATCTAGGGCATTTTTGCCATGGATTGGGCTCTTCAGACATACTGTAATCCTCTTCTTTTTATCAACTTACTTTATCATCTTCAGTGTCCGTGTCACAATATATGATAAATACATGATAAAGCATGATAAAGCACTAAAAATAAAAAAAAGATTCAATTTGGTTTGACGTATGACTCTAGTTTTATATATGAACTAAGAGATAGTTCGTTGAATTACAGTTTTTCTCAATGGCTAAGACACATTTTTTGAATGCTGCTCTCTTTTTCTCAAAACTCTAAACACAAACCCCAGTTTTCAAGCTACATTCACAAAACATCAGACTCTTCTTGCAAAACCAATCTTTTACCTCAAAACAGTTCAATCTGAGCCCAAAACTGAACTGTGTGATCAAATCGTGTCTCAAGTCCATCAGAATGAAAAGCACTAGTGAACAGTCAGCAAACACTACTCAGAAACATGCAAAACGCAACGCTCAGAGCGTGAAGCAGGAGAAATAAAAGTTTATTGTTCACTGTAATATAAAATCAGATTGCAAAACAAAGAAAACTTGTACATTTAGCACAAAAGACAAACTGAAATATTGCTCGTTTACATGTAGTGTGTGCAAATGTACATGAACTCGGTCTTTTGCACGTGAGGACACACTCGGCAACAGAGAGACTGACACTGAGACTTGATATTCTCCAAATGTTTATGGCCCTAAATGATCTTCTGCTGAATTTCACCTAGTTTACAGTAATGGCTTTGTTCTCACGGACCATATGAAAAACTAGGGTCTTGCTGCTGGGAGAACATACTTACACCCCTGTGTGTCACACATCAATTCCACAAAACGAGAACATGAAGTTATAAAAAATATATGCTGATCCTAGAAATCGTTAGACCAACCCATCATTACAATATTCCAGTCAGACGGTGACAGCAGTGCTTCAGTTGTGGTTGACTTGTGTCACGTGTTTTCAGCATTCTGCTGTACACGTGAATCTCAATGAAAATGTGTTGGCTAGTTGTGTTTAAGTAGGTGAAAAGTGTTTGTGACTGATTTGACCAGTGTGTTCAAGCAATTGAGAATTAGACAATAGAATTTAGTGTCTTAGCGATTGAGAAAAACTGTAAGTATTCCTCAGTAAATGATAGTTTATAGACACCTGCTTATGGTAACTCATCTGGTTAATGGCTGGGTAACTGGTTAATGAACAAATTGTATTGAAGGTTTTAAAGAGGGTTGGTTTTTTTCAGTGTCAAGACACAAAATGTCATTGAGATTGTGAAGCTCTTATTATGTAATCATATAATAGTATCAATAATATTATTTGTAAATAATAAATTGTATTTTTCCTTTTCTGTCAAAAGTAGTAATTCGTGGAGTCTTGTGATTGGTTGTCAGATTTTCAGATCAAAGGATCAGAAACCAGATGATCCAAATTTAGCATCCTCTCTTATTGGCTGTAATCATGACTCAGTATAACAATAATTGTTTTTAGAGACTGATTGGTCAGATGTGTCAGTGAGATAATCAAATGAGTAACGTGAAAGAAATCTACTCACATCCTTTTCTAGTATTTAAATGCAACATGAATTATAGTTTGCCTGAATGATGGTTTCTTTTTTTATCTGTTACATTTTGAGATTTAATATGCAGAATAGTAGTTTACATGTCCTTGTCCACAGTTTGCTATGCCACAGACCTGAGCTTCCTGGGATAGAAACTGTCCCAGGTAAATATGTAGACCTTCTGGTCATCTACTGTAAAACAAAGCCCATCTAGCATGGCTGGTTTCTTCAACATTTGGTAGTGGCCAATCTTAACTACTCATTTTACACCTTTTCCACATCTTAAATGAGTACAAACCTCACAGGTTTAATCTGTGTAAGCGGGAGCTATACTGTTCTTATAAGCGTGTGTCCGGCCTTCAACCCAGAGACGCTGTGATTATCTCCAGCTCGCTGCCAACCGATAATCAATGGGGTTGTGACTTCAAAATTGTCAGATGAGCACATTTCAAGTCCACGTTTCCCCCATTTGGATGTGCATTTTATTTATTATAAAATGAAGTTATTATTATTATTACTGTTTATTTTTTTCAGTCAAATTTCTAGCTCTTTTCATCATTTATTTACACACACCATACACAACGCCGGCAGAAACGAATGACTTTGTGAGCTTTGCCGGTCATTAACCAGGCCATTTAACATTGATCCTCCTTTGGCCCAGCTCATTCTCTCTCTCTCTTTCTCTCTCTCCCTCTTTCTCTCTCGCTCTCTTTCATTCTCTCTTTCTTGCTCGATCTCTCTGGTTCTCTCTCTTTGAACACCCCCCATGAAAACCACTTACTTTGTTCTCTCTCTTGCTTTCTTTCCTTTCATCTTTCTTTTCTGTCTCTTCCACTTTTTCTTTCTCACATTCCCTTCCTCTCTAGTGCTCTTCTTATCTCTGTCTCCATTTCCGTATTTCTAGCTCTTTTTTTCTCTCTCTCTTCTCTCTGTCTGTCTGTCTTTCCACCGAGCATGCATCCTTCCATCCATCCATCTATCTATTTTCTTTCATTCTTATCACTCTTCTTCCTGAATCACAACCTTTTCTCCCTTCTACTGCCTCTTTTTCAACTTTATCTTCTCTCTATATTCTCAATCTCTCTCTTCTCTTTCTAACTTTCTCTCTCTCTACTCTCTCTGTCACGTGTGCATGCACACACAAAGGGCTGAGGTGATGACCAGTGATCAGTCTGCCGGATAAATGCAAGCCAGTCGATGCTTTCACAGCTTTCAGTTTATGATGAGATGCATATGCAGTTCAGACGCAGTTTTTGTTGGCACCAAACATTTGCGTATGGAAAATTATTGGCTTTTATTTGACACGCACAAACACACACACACACACACACACACACACACACACACACACACACACACACACACACACACATACAGAGAAAGACATCAAATAGTTTTGATGTGTTTATTTGTCTGTGTTTGTTAAGTGTTTGTATGTGTTTGTTATGTCACACTTTTAAATGTGAGTCCTAAAGTTTAATATACTTAATAAATCACCCGTCTCGATTAAAAATGTCATTCATCCGCACAACACGTTATTTATAATTCTAATGTGAGGTTTACTAATCTAACTAGGCTAAGTTTTGCTATTTACTCTTTGCTGACATGTTATGTCATGCGTCTTTTAAGAGAGTTTGTTCAGTGTAGAGAAACCCGATTCACTCGTCTCTCTCTCTCTCTGCACTGTTTGGCTAACCTAGCTATTTCCCTCGACAGGAAGCCAGGAAGCACCCCTCTTCCTGCCCCATTACGCACACACACACACACACACACACAAAGTGTCCTGTTTCCCTGGAGATACCTTCAACGTGCTATCAATAGGCTGAGCAAATATGAATATCCTGTATGTTTTATGCTCCTGCCAATGGATTTATATTATTTTGGTTATTCCTTATCAGGAAAGTGACTAAGGCTTGAAGTTTTTAGAGCTTTATCATAGTCAGACATTTCCTATATTGTTTGAAGAGAAAAATAGTTGTTTGTCTGTGGTACGTTCATCGTCATTGCTGCCGGACGTCTCTTTGTTTGTTAGCAATGACTGAAGTGAAAAGGAAAAGAACATGGGCCGAGCTCCAGTCCGCCATGCACTCGATCGAGACGCTGAATTATTCACTGTTCTAGGATGTAACCTGCTCTAGGACAGCTGCCAGCTGGCACAAACATGTTAGAATGGGTCAGTGAGTTACCCAATGTTGAGTCCACATTCATACAAACCTCTTAGAGTTTAATTAAAAGATCTAGTTTGGTAGATGTTTGTGATTGTTGGTGTTTGTTTGTGTGTGCGCGCGCGCGCGTGTGTGTGTGTGTGCGTGTGTGTGTGTGTGTGTGTGTGTGTGTGTGTGTGTGTGTGCACGTATACAGTATAATTCAAGTGTCATTCCTCCAGTTGGTCTGAACTATTATTTCTAACATTTGCTTATGCAACTATTTATTAATCTTTTTTTAACTTAAAGTGGATGCCCAAAATGTCAAGCTGAGTTAGTTCAAAGGAAATGTTTACAAACTCAATTTTCTTTGCCTAAAAATGTTTAAACACAGTGTTTACTTATTGGTTTGGTATTTATTTATTTATTTTTTAATATTGTCTCATCACCTAATCTTGTAGTAGAAAAGCAAACAAGAATGTTCGGTCTAAATTTTTTATTTTTTTTTTGCAGAGAATAAATACTAGGTGACAAAACTGTAATTCAATGACATCAATACAACATCTTATACATATATTGCAATATATTACAACCATCTACAGAATTCTACACACTTTACAACACAATGCCAAACACTAAACAATACAATACAGGAGGACATGAGGAATGCATTGAGCGTATCGCTTATCATTTTGTTGACTCATATGTTCCTCAGCCATTCTTTTTATCCTTGTTGTTAGACTCAACTCAGGGAATCATATAGAACAGTTCCTGAGGGGAAGAAAATATGAGATTAGGTTTCAGCTTGATGATGCCACTTAGCCATTAACTATCTCCAGCAAGACCAAGTTCCCACCCAGCAGCCCCCCTCCTCCTCACCAGCCATGCCCTTCTTCCTCCTACCATTCATATCCAACAACCCCTCCTTCTCCACCGACCTCCCTCCCTTTTCCCTCACTGTTTCCCACCCTCCAACTCTATCTCTCTTTCAAAAACACACACACACACACACACACACACACACACACACACACACACACACACACACACACACACACACACTTTGAGAGGGAGTGGATGATCGCATGGGCAGGAAGCGCTGACCATACACAGATAAAGAGGGAGAGGGACAGAATGAGAGAGAGAGAGAGAGAGAGACAATCCAACACTCACACTTTCAGCTCATATTGAGAGGAGACCAACTATAGAGACACTGCTGTGCTTTTTTCCATACTGCTGTGGAAGAACTTCTTAAAAGTGAAGCTCCAATAAGTTACTTCACTCCGGAGAGATTTTAGTTTTTTTATTCAAATAAAGTGGGATATTCCATGTGACATGTTGCCCTCATTTCCACGGGAGCCACGGCTTTCTTCTGAGTGCTCTTTGAAATTTCAGTGCTCCGGCTGTTTCCTGATAAATGCTGCTGGAGTTCTTCAGACGGAATGACTGAGTACTGAGGAGCCAGGATTGCTTGCACGTGTGGGACACTCTGGACGCATCGGGAGGTGGAAGAGAGAAAGAGAGAAAGCTGGTTAAAGAAAACATAAATCAAAAACAAAAACCAGCAAAAAAAAAAAGAAACCCTTAAAAACCTTGTATAAACAAAACAGTTCTGACCCAAAATGGATCTCCCTTCTTTTAGGGGTAAGTTTAATTTTTTAATCATTCTCAAAACTTGTTTTCGTTTATGCGTTCTCATCAAATTGTTTGGAGAAACTTTAAATAATCTTGAATGAATCAATGACATACAATGGGAGTAGAATATCATCCAAGTGAGAGATGATCTGTGTCATGTTGCTTACTAAACTCAAGCCCTATTCCGACCCAGCCAATGCTTAGGGCTTCAGGCGTACAGGCATAGAATTGATTGTCCTCAAGGTCGAAGATATCAATACTACCCAGTTTGTGCTGGCAGAGGCTGATGGAGTGTGGAGGTGGAGTAGGAAAGGACACAGCACAGTGTTGCACACATGTGTACAGTAGTATGGCTCGCGTGTTTGAGCGACAATTGGAATCAAGTTGCAATAGAAGTTTTCAAATCAAATGGCAGGCAAGATGCCTCTTTTGATAATGGAGGTAAACATTTCCGAAAGTCTGGAGTAACCGTCAATGGCAAGAGAGCAGTCTGGTCACAAAATTGCTGATAATGTTCAGCAGTACTGTAGGAACGTTAATGGTTAAATCTTTCTTTCCAATTTCCATCTTTATCTCATATTTTCCCTGCCCCCCTTCCTCTTTCCGGACTCTCTGTCTCTTTCTCCCTCACCCAAACTTGCTTGTCTGCAGTGTCTATTTCAGTCCTTCCTGGGGGTCGGATTCAGCACATCCGGAATCTCATACAGTTTATTGTCATTCAATCCCACTGTGTTCCCAGAGGAACAAGATAGGCAGATCCCAGGGTCCTGGTGCCTGACAACTCATGCCGAGCTGAAGTTCAAGCCTGACCCCTAGGGCCGCATACACATGCCCACTTTGAGTCCCCCAGCAACTACTACTGCCGCTAGTGAGCAACAGCTAGTCAACAACCTTCAGTCAGCAATTGCCAATCTGCCACTCTATTTGAGTCAAAGAGCAGAAGTGGAAATGGATATCTGTAATGACAGCATGCACCGAGGTTGGAAAGACCACGACTGGGTCTGAAACTTGGGAATGCTTATAAGTGGTGGAAATGTCTACAGAAGACGGCTGACTAGTTTAAATTAGCATCACACAATAATGCCAATGGACGAAGTCCTATCAGTGTCTCCCAAACCTATTGGTGCATCTTTTACCTGTCTACAATCCTTGGTAAAACTCCTACAAGAAGCTAAACACCAGCGCTTCTACCATCTTCCACTGTCCCTTTATGGTTTGACTGTTTTGTCTTTTCTCCAGTGTCTGTTCTTTTTTGCCTGTTTGGAGGTTTAGAGTTTCTCCTAGTCAGTGGTGTGTGGTGACTGTTATGAATAATATGCACTTCTCATCCTCTTCCTGTCCTGGATTGGATTACCCTGTCCAAGGATGTGTGCAAGGTAACGGGCGCAAGAAGCCCAGGGGCAGAGCCGTGAGGTACAGCTCACTCAGCACTGATACTCCCAGAGCGCAGGGGCCAGTCTTCAGGTTACCCCTCATGGCAGGCTGAGCTGAGTAAACACGACTCTTTCTCCACTTTTTTTCTCTCTCTGGTATTTCAGATGCAGCTGTCTCTCACTTTCGCTTATCTACGCCTTCAGTCCTGCATGCCCATAGGACAGGTGTTGTTTTGATCATTAAATGATCTTTCTGTTTAAAAGTCGTGCTCTTCCTTCCCGTTCGCAAGTTTAGATTCGTGTCCGTGTTCATTGACACAACGCCGTCAACACAGTCTTGAGGAGTTTTATTGACAGGACTTAGAGGTCACACTTTAATGCCAAATGTAATGTAATTGTTTCAGCTCCACTAGATAGACAATAGGTAGACGATTGAGCAATCCACCTCCCCAGTACAGCTCAGATTTGATGTGCGGTCTGGTGCACGTGTGGATAAGGATTGCTCTGAGACTTTGTTGGGAGTGGTAAAGTGCTTTTGCTTTAGAGGAGGGTGTTGGAGTGGTGAGGGGATCTATGGGCTTCCTGATGTCAGCGCCTTGCCACTGGAGTGTGGCTTATCGATTCTCCAGCACCCTGGCTGCTGGGTGGGGTGACAGAATGTGAGAAGGGCTGTTGCATTGCTGCTTAGGCTCTGCTTCTTCTGCTTTAAAGCTCATTTTACAAATGTGCCAGTCCCTTGACAAAGCAAGCATTAAGGCACTGTTCCATGCTAATGGAACGCCGTTCACAGTTAGTCCTTTGCGGCTGGATAGAGGCTATGACCTAAGAACTTTTTCATTGACAGGTAGTGTGGGTAAAGTAAGAGAACTCGGTGAAACAAATTAACATTTTTCTCAGAATCACAATAAACACAAGACAAAATATATGAAAAAAAAGTTTATCATACAATGATATGGAAATTTAGATAAGAAATTGAAAGAGCTTTATTTAGTATGACTATACAGACTGCATAAGACAACTCTTGATGAGAAGTTCCATTTTTTTCTTATAAGAGAGCACTGCAACTCAGTGGAAAGTTCCAAATAAACGCAAGTGTAGCCGCGAGTGATAAATGCTCCCAAGTGCCGAGACACTTGACAAAAACCACATGGAGAGGACATGTGCAAATGCTCAAACAAATATGCAACCAAAAGTGCCTGACATGACACAGATGAGCTAACCCAAAACTTCCTCTCTGGCCTGCCTGCAGATGCAAGACGGAAAATGTTGTTTTCAAACTCAAGCCCCAAATTATGAGTTCATAGAAATGAACAGCAGACCCCTTTCAACAATTAGATGAACAGATAGGACCTGACTGAAGCTCTATGCTGGGTTTGATGTAATTACTCACCAGGACTTCTCTTTCCTTCTCTTTGTAAATTGCAAATGCATTTTCTGCTTCCGACCTGGGCCTCCTTATCTTGAGTTTCTGGCTAGGCAGTGGGGGCTGGACTGGATAGTATCTTGCCATTTTTTGCAAGAGTATTCAGGGTTCTAGCCAGGAATGTAGTTGTGTTCACCCCAAATGCTTTGGGGACTGGCAACAGATGTTGCTTCGTTTAATCACGACTGTTTTAAGTATATTTTTCTAGTTTGTTATGTCAGATATAGCTCCACTGAAAGTTTCTTCATTAGTGATTAGCTTTGATTAGCATCTTAAATCTGTCTTCTTTTCGTAATATCCCTCTGTGGAAAAATATACCATAAAACCATCACTCTCTAATCCAGAACAATCCGAGCAATCCAGAGCGAATTGTGTTTGCCTGTGCCATCCAATAATGGATGCAGCATGTTTCTCAATTGCAGGATGCTGATTATTTCCATGTACATTCCAATAGCCATGTTGTTCCTGTTTATGGAGGCTTAACAAAAGAAGGCCTTCAGGGTGGGGATGTAGTCAAATTCTTCCAAGCTGCTAAGGAAGCGATACCTCAGGACACTGAGACTAAGGCTTTTGAGTTACCAGGCTTCACAAAATTTGCTTTCAAAAGACACTTTTACCATCTCTTTTTGCCAATAGTGGTTCTATCGATGCTAAGTTACAGTGCTATGGGAGAGCTGTTGTTACACCATAATAAACAATAGTTTTAGTTATTTTAATGGGATTGAGTTGTATTTAATAAACTGTATTTGTGACTTTGACAATATGACAATTTTTCACTGTTGACCTTGTTATGTCTCTTGACAGGTTTATCAGACGTACCCTGAAACCATTTCCTGAATTTGAAAAGAATGGACCCTTTACCACCCTTTCGGATGGAAGCTGAAGGCCTGGATATTCAGCAGATATCTGTGTTGTCCATTGATCAGATCCGTGCTATAAGGGCTAATAATGACTATGTGGACCGACCTGTGGCACTGGAGCCAGCATCCCAGGTTGGTGTCTTCTATGCACATGATGAGCACCGATCCCAGATGCCTCAAAGTCATAGTCAGCATCAACATTCCCATTTGGCCCACCTGAGTCGATCTAGCACCGTCAGCTCTATGTCACGTGGCAGTGCTGCTTCAGATCAGAGACTTCTATCCGGACTAACTCCTTCCAACTCTGGCATGACTACAGTTGTGAGATCACAGCCAAAAGGTGACCTAAAGCCAGACTCAATGGGCAAAGGACTGGCTAATGGTGAGGACTTGGGCCTGCATCTCTTTATCTGTGAACGTTGTGGCCATTGCAAGTGCCAGGAGTGCTGTGCCCCTCGAAGTCTGCCTTCGTGCTGGACCTGTGGCCAGCGGTGTTTGTGCTCAGCCGAAAACATTTTGGAATACGGCACTTGTCTCTGCTGCGTGAAGGGAATGTTCTACCACTGCTCTGCAGATAAGGAAGACAATTGCGCCGACCGCCCTTGCTCCTGTGCCCCAGCTCATGCGTGCTCTCGCTGGAGTGCCATGGCAATCTTGGCACTCTGCCTGCCTTGCCTGTGCTGCTACCCCCCTGCCAAGCTGTGCCTCACCCTTTGTCAACGTGGATATGATCGTGCCACCCGTCCTGGCTGCAGATGCAACAACACCAACACTGTGTGCCGCAAAATTTCTGCCACCAATCCGGCCCCCTTTCGCAAAACCTTAGAGAAGCCCGTATGACAGATTGAATAAGCTCCGCCATGCCCTCCTTAACAGAAGATAAGCCTCTGTTGCGGTCTCAACAGCAGTTCTGCTAAATGAACCGACCTTCTACAAACCAATCAGGCCTTCCTGCATCCTACCATTGTAGTTAATCCTCCTCATCCTTTTATAAGTACACCATTACTTATTTATTTTATTTATTTCATGGCTGAAAATGTGTATGTTCATGACACATACAGGGAGTAGGTAGGGAAAATTGCAGGTGGTCCTGGGTTAAATCACCCAGGATTAGTAGGCATTCCTCTTCCCAGAAAGTCATTGTGTTTTCATCAGCCTTAGCACATTAGAAGGTGGTCTTCTATAGATCTCTAGTCACAGTAACCCCACAATTGAACCCACCGACACTTTTCTGCATAGAAATGGGACCACTGAAAATCCAAATACTAAGGTTGGTGTCTTGCATAAGATAAGGCTTGACAAAAAGAGACAAGAGGCAATTCAGTTTTGATAAGAAACGATGGGAAATATGTGTAGGAATCTGCATGTGTGTGCAGTCTCAGGCTGGCATCTGCTGTTTGCAGAAGTCTATTTTTATTTTTATGGGAGCTACTCTGGTAGAGAAAGTGTCTGGTCAGGTTTCCAACCCAGGGCAGCCTGACGCCAACCTCTCACAACCACTCTTACATCCTCAAACCTTTCCACTGCTGTCCACATACAACAGCGATAAGGTTCTTGAGAAAGGAAGTGGTGGGGGCTTGGTGGGTCGCTTTAAAAAGACTGTCTGTCTACCTTGACAGTGGTCTCAGAATGAAAAGCGGTAACTTTGAGAGCTCTCGGACAAGCTGACCTGGAGTACTGTAGAATTGTGCTAACTTTAGACCCAAGTCCAAACAGTATCAGCTACATGAAGCCATTGTGCATCACCATATTCTGCTAAACAAATTTATTGAGCATCTGCAAGGACTGTCGTTTTCTGAATGGCTCTCAGAGTTGCCACTCAGTTTGGAATGCTTTGCATTAAGTTCCAAATGTAGACTAGTGTCTTTGACAATAAGAAGGGATAGTGCTGTGACAAAGGCTTCGTCACCAGGGCAGAACGAGGTAGAGTTCAGTGTGTGGGAACATGATGAAACAGATGCACTGACGTCCAAAACTGGGGTGCATAACAAATGAGTCTGTTTCCAGAAAGTGTGTGTCCCCCAAATATGCACATCTTTGGGTTCATTTGCTATATTTTTGTATGTACATAGAATTGCTAATGTATGTGTATTTTTATTCCATTTGTTTTAATCTGGATATTATTATTAGCATTATTTTTTTCTAACTGTTGAGCATTAATCCAGCCAAAGTTCTGACTGAGACTAATATTAAGGCTGATTTTATACTGTGCAGAAGTCATTTCAGGGTAATGTTTGTTACTGCAAAGACCCTGAAAGCAATTGTTGAGATGGACTTTTCAGTTGTGTTTTCTGACCATTATAAACTGATATTACACGGCACATTTTAAATTTGTATTGGAGAAATCATGATACCACATTGTGTGCAAATTTGGAGCTGAAAAATCTTTATTTCTATAGTATACCATTTTTTGACATGACAGATTAAACTTTTTATTTGAAGTTTTTAGAGCACTGTACGGTGTGAAATAATGAGAAAAGGTTTCACCTACACGGCTGCTTTCTGAAAGAATGGCTCCTGAAAGGAGGGTCCTTTATGTGGTTATAAACGTTCGATGTGTAGGTACATACAACATACAGGAATGACAATGACATTCTCTCCACAGCCACTAAAAGACCATGTTGCGTTACCATATTGTTTTGGTACAGTTGGCATCTTGTAAGTTGTAATCAAAGGAGAATATATATATATATATATATATATATATATATATATATATATATATATATATATGTTCTATATAACTATATTAAATATATAAAAGAACAGAAATATATGTATACATTTCACACAATTTTTTTTTTCGATGCTGATATTATCTTAAAGCCACAGATATTTATTTCAAATGGTTCAGAGGAAACCTATGTATTTATTTTGGGTGAATGATGAAAATTACAATAAATGAAACGACTCATGACACTACTTTTGGGTTTCTTTTATTCCCATGTGGATTGATGAGTGTGAATGAATGGCTGAAAGAAGGTGAGTGAAAATTTGACTTGTTCCCTTCCCACGTTACTTCCCATGTTAAAATTGTTTTTAAATACCGTGTTTTGGGAAAAGTCACTTTCTCTCTTGTCTTCACTGACCTTTGTGTGACTTAGTCTCAACAAAGGTTAAAAACAAAAAACAGGATTTTGAATTTTTCACGTGGTGGCATTTGTGTAAAAATGAGCCCATCTGGATCCTGAGGAGTTTTTTTTTCCCTCCTCTTTATTCTTCTTCCCACACTGTGCCTGTTTGCATCATGAATAGATAATCAAGGCCGGCTCATACTAATGGCCTTAGAACAGAGAGACTATAGATATGCGTAAGTGCAAAAGTGTGGTGTGAGTGTGTGTAATGTGTATGTAACACCCATTGTGCTGCTAATAAGAAAGTAGATAAGTATATAAAACCCTTTGCACCGCCGTGCCTTCTTTTCCCAGAGCTTCAGAAGCATTAGGCCCGTACCCCAACATCTCAATCGCCCACCCTTTCACTCAACCGCATGAATAATACAGGTTCAGCCTTGTGCTTTTACATCCATTTGTGCAAGTGCAAGTGCTTTCAGAGACAAAAACACAAACACTCAGATTTAAGATTTATTTAGCTTGAAAACTCTGCGGTGCGATTTCCTCTTCTCACCTTTATTCAACATAAATTGGATTGAGTTGCCATCAAATGTTTTCTACGAATTAACAATCATTTTTCTTCTATCTAACACTTTTCTCATAATTCTCACCATTAAACGGAAAGGATGACCTTTTGTTTTTAGCCCAAAATGAAACTGACTCCAGTGGGATGTGCTTTGCTTTCTTAACCTTTAACCCGGCCAATAAAGAGCAAGAAGGGATGGGGCCGGTTGATCTTCCACCATCATGACCTCTTGACCTTTGTAACCAGTGATTCCCCTCCGTGGCCCTTGTCCAACGGGGACAGGCTCTGTTAAAGACACTCCAGGGGTCAGTCTTAGAGCTGTGGTATGAGGCATGGTGCTATAGAGACTGTCAGTCACAGCTCCATGCATTTGTCAATCACTGTGCATTTGGGTGTGAAAATGGCCCTTTAAGAAGCCACCTAATCCAAATGTAAAAACGTCTTTTAAAAGCAGCAGCATTAGGGTTTACAAATCACTTACATGATTGCAAGATTGAAAAAAGGGCTTTCCCCAGTAGTTAAGAACAACTCCGTAAACTCATTCATCACGTCGATGGACTGCATTTATGTTTAGCCATTTTAATCGCTCTTTGCTTTCCAATGGCAGTCTGTTGGTTGGCCAGTGGTTTAGAATGTTGGCTCTGGTAAGTTGCTTGGCTTCCAGCGTGGTGGCGACCCTGAGCCACCCTGGGGGGCAGTGGAGCCTGAGAGGCTGGAGTGAGCTGGAGCTGATGACAGGTGGAGGTGTGATGGAGAAGCAGGCGCCAGAGGGAGCTGAGCAGGGCCACAGGTCCGAGCAGAGCGGAGCCAGTCATTAACGTGTAATAACCAAGTCTTTATGACTGTCCACACACACACACACACACACGCACACACACACAACACAAAACACACCAGCATAGCACAATGTTTACAATTAATTTCAGTTTTTTTAATGTATTTTATCTCTCTAGCATCTCTAGACTGCTTTACATCTGTATTTCTTTCCATATTTTCCTTTTTTTTATAATCATTTTTAAAATAACATGTCAATATTAAACAGACAGTGAAATGGAATACAAATTGTAAATCCTAAAAATCACATGTCACATTTTGCTAAAATTACAATTTAAATTACATTGCATTAGATTTTAGAGAGAAAGTAAAGAAAAAAAGATCTTTGTCTGTCTATGGAAAAAAGATAGATCGATTGTCGGACATAATTTATATAAAAAAATAGTTTAACTATTTTTAAGTTTGTTAATGGATAGAGGACGTTTTTGTGCTTTGCATTTAACCATCAAGTGAAGTTCCACACAAACCTAGAGCAATAGGCAGTCTTGAGCCAATGCGCCCAGGGACCATGTTGGGGTCAATGTCTTGCTCAAGGACACTCAGTTGTGGAACCCACCGAACTGTGATTCTAACCCATCACCGGACCACCGGCCACGGTATGGAGTGGGACTGGGTGACTTTATAGCAGTAAGTTTTTAACTCTGAACCTTCTAGATGGCAAAACAGAAGGCAATTAAATGACGATTAAAAAATATATATTTTACAATTTTGAAAATCATTTTGTATTACACCTGTCTTGAAGCATGAACCTTTATGATTTTTAGGTTACATTTTTCTCTGTAGTACATGTAATAAAAATTTTGCCCACCATCAAGGTGGTGCAATGTCTCCTTGTCCTCTAACAACAAGTACTCGATTGGTTTACCACTTCAAGGTCCAGTCTGGGCCTTCTGGTTCCCACACACAGTCCAAATGCATACATTGTATTTTGGAAAATTGCCCATAGTGAGAAAGTGTGTGTCTATGTGTCTATGAATCCTGCTTTGTGATTGGTTGGCCACCAATCCAGGGTGTGTCTCCCGCCTTCAGGACCAGAGTGTCTGGGATTGGCTACAGCT
Organism: Paedocypris micromegethes; assembly: GCA_028031935.1. NCBI lineage: Eukaryota > Metazoa > Chordata > Actinopteri > Cypriniformes > Paedocypris > Paedocypris micromegethes. The sequence goes on from CM051496.1 coordinate 15,862,176, forward strand.
CCCAGTGACCCAGAATTGGACAAGTAGTTTCAAAAATGGATGGATGGATGGATGCATTTTTTGCACTCACTTTCAAAAAACAGTTCACAGCGTTTGGCAAGTGAATTGTAGTGAAAGAAGTGTGGAGCGGAGGTGGGACTGTATTGATGTGGGGACGGTGTGGTGGATGAGTGATGTGTGGCGGGGGAGACGGAAGAGAGAGTGGGGGAGGAAGAGGAGGAGGCTGAGTGCAGACAGCTGGAGGAGGAGTTGATGGGAATGGTATCTGTGAGGTCAGGGGTCAGTGAAGAGAGCTTTAGCACACTTCCGCTGCCGGCCCCATGGCTCTCCAGCCTCTGGAATTCCGTTCCTCTAGCTCCCACTCAAGCCCACGTGTGTGTCTGTCTTCCACATTTCTTCTTTTTTCACATTTTCTTTCGCTCGGTTTCTTTCACCGCTTTGATTGCCATACAAATGAACACTAAACGTGTTTTTGGTGGAGTAATATATATCTGTCTGTCTGAATTTTACCTTACCAGCTCACAAGAATGAAGTCTACAAAGAGCGAAAATTTTAAATGAGCTGAATCTGGCTATAATTGTGCTGTACAATTCATTGAACGTGAGGTTTGGAGCAATGAGTATAACGGATTTGTACTTATCCCCCTGTATTTCATCCTTGTGTGTCGGTCATTGTTAACGTCAGGATTAGTGTGCGCTCTAGGTCTAGTGTTTTTCTGTTTTCCTAAACCATGATTAATGAGGACTTTAATTATGAGCTCAACTCTGTCTTAAAGCTTTTAACCTCCTTGTTAGAGTGTCCATTTTTCAATTTAGGTTTATCAGCAGGTTCCAGGACTGGAGAGAGTGAAAGTGCAGGGTCAGGAAAGGTAAGTGTAGACTCACATACTAAAACAAGGCACGAGAGTTTTGTACGTATTATAAAAATGTGATGCAGGGATTTATTTTATTAGAATTCTGATGTGTTCATTTACGTACACAATTCCAGAAAGCTATCAGGAGTTTAAAATCAAATCAATAAATAAATATGGCAGTTATTTCTCAGTAGAACATAGAAAAAAAATTGTCATTATTCTTTTAAATGTTAAAATTTGATGCTCATAAATGGTTTTGATGCTCATAAAGTGGTTTTACATAAATCACGACTTTCCCAGAAAAGGAATATGCATTAGAGGAACAACACTTTAGATAAAGAATAAAGAATATATTCGTTTAGAAATTACTTTAGAATGAAACTAACAAGCATTCTATAAACCTCAGCTAAAACAAAGATAATAAAGGTTTCATCCGGCTAATTAGAACAAAATATATCACTTGCAGTTTTATGTTTCTATATCACACAATTTAAAAGTTATAACTGGGCAAATGCACGGTTATAATATAATAATGGATGAAAATCCATAATGACCCATTTTCTACTTTTTGAGATATTGACTAAGGATTGGTAGAGAGACTCAATGGTTTCATATGACACTTGTTTTGTATTGATAAGACTTAAAATGACAGAATAGTTCAACTTTGGATCATATACAAGTTCCATGAGTTTTATATGTTTTAATTGTATTGACTCAACCTTAACAGAATTCTCCAGAGTCACACTCCTCTAGGCTCAAAAAAAAAATATTTCTGATTAAAATCTACTTTAATTTGTTTTTGCAAACCAGACAAAGAAGATAACGGCAGGCCTGGAAAGAAACCCATGAAAACATGGGGAGAATATTCAAACTCCTCTCAGAAAGACCCGATCTGGCTCAAACATCCCCATCATGGCCTAAATGCACATAGCAGGGCTCTCTTCAATTGAATCAATGGCAGTATAGATCTACGTACTGCTGCAGCTGCATTATAGATCTGCACAATCCATGAGGTCCTGTCATTTCAACAGCGGAAATGCTGAGGTCTTCTCTCTCACTCATATATTGAGTGGCTGTGTTTTTCTCTGCACACTCTGATGGCCCTGGCTACAGCCGTGCAGAGGCCAAACTATGATGAGGATAATATCTGTTATTTGGCCCCAACCAGGGAAGCAGCACACACTGCACTACCATTAAAGGGCATTAGTGTGTATGTATGTGAGAGAGAGAGAGAGAGAGAGAGAGAGAGAGAGAGGGGGAGAGAGGGAAAGAGAGAGAGAGAGAGAGAGAGAGAGAGAGAGAGAGAATGCCTCCTAAGACATCTTGTTTAAAAATGATACGTGTTTTGCTAACATAATTTTTTCATTATCTCTGTGTCACACAAACCCACACTTTTTCACTGGAATGAGTGTTGCAAAATCTCTCTGCAGATGTTTTTGATTGTGATGATCTAATATCCTCTTGTGGTGCGTAGAAAGTTTGTCTGAAAAAGGAGACTTGTGCAGAGCTGAAGGTGGTCTTTAAGTTTGCTAGAGAAAAGTGTGTTTAAATACTATATATCTGTGTGATCATTCCAAATTTCAGAATATTTAAAAAACTTCACCTATACGCTTATATAATCCACCATGCTTCTGAGATTGTGTGTATTATACAATATTAGCAAAACAAAAACGAATCATTAGATATATTTAAGTAATGATATACTAATAATTATGAAACATAATAAATAAATAATCATATGGTATTATTTTACATAATATATTATTATTTAATTACATCAATTTAATTTGTCTAAATAAACTTAAAGTTTGGAGAAAGCTTTTTAAGTGTTTCATTATTATAAAACTCAATTTTAAAGTAAACCACATCCTGTTTAGTGAATATATCAAGACTCAAATGAAGCAGACAAACAAACAAGCTTGTGTCTTGTGAATAGGATGTGAACACGTGATATCTTTGTGCCAGCTGTGTGTCTAATCCGGGGTGACTGGAAACAGGAAACGCTGTTGCATTCCCTGCATTTTTTCAAATGCTACAAATTGCTGATTCTCTCACTTTGACCGGACATACACTGACCTCAGATCTGAAGAGAGAAATCAAGAAGAGCAGAGTGAAACTGATGCGAGAGAGAGAGAAAGAGAGAGGCCAGATTGATAAAAAGACAGACAGACAGAGACAAAGATACCAGATAAAGAGAGAGAACAATAGAGAAAGAAAGATGGATGGATAGATTAAAATACCTATAAATTAATCTATATAAACATAAATTGGAATAAATAGAGAGAAGAGAAGAGAAGAGAAGAGAAGAGAAGAGAAGAGAAGAGAAGAGAAGAGAAGAGAAGAGAAAAGAAGAGATAGGGAAGGGAGAGAGAGCAAAGAACAGATTGAAAGACGGATGGTAGATCTTCAGAATGAGAGAACGTATAGAAAGTGAGTTTGAGTGATAGAAAAAGCAATTTGTGAAGTGAAAAAAGTGAAACAAAGTAAAACAAAAGAGAGTTGGGAGAGAGACGGTAATGGAGAGAAAGAGATAGAACAGAGAGAGTGAAAAAACAGTACGAAAGGATTGAAAAGGCAGAGAGAGAGAGAGAGAGAGAGAGAGAGAGAGAGAGAGAGAGAGAGAGAGAACGGTTCTCTGAACGGTAAAAACAAAAGATGAATGAGAACCACAAATAGTCCATGACATCTTAAAAGAGGATGTTCTCCTGACGTTCTTCCAATGCTTTATTCTCCAGGACTTGGATTATTACTCAGCTTTAACACCAGCTTTCCTCCGACTGACTCAGACTGAGAGGAGGAAAGCGAAGAATAGAAACATCCCGTTCCTCTAACAAGCCTGAGCAGAAATAGGTGCCCGACTTCGTTAGGAAGTCTCAGGCCCTGGGATGAAAACGTCGGTGTGGAAACGTTTTCCTTCCTTTAGCACGTAAATCAAGCAGCAGCGGGAGGGAGAAGAGCTGAAGGTCTGGTCTAATGACAGGTCCTTTTTCAAGAAATATTTTAGATATGCATTTACATAAAGCATCTCACAAATGAGAAGTTAATTACTTGAGTTGTCTGGAATGTTTTTGAACGGACATGTTTTTTCTTATTCTTCTGATTTAAATCTGTGTAAGAATGGGAAAACACATTTAAGACCGCCCCCCCCCCCCAACATATAGATTATTCACGACAACAATCACTAGTTCACCTCCGATAATAAACGCATTCCACATTTTTATAGCTTTCATTTCCTCTTCCCTCTTCTTCATTCTTGCTACCTCACACCATTCAGGAAAAAGAAACCCACTGCCAAGCGGGAAGAACGTCAGTGGCCGAAAAAGCCATCAGGAGGAACTTGGAAAGAACATGTTTGATGTCAGCGCCAGCATATTTTTGGGCCCGTGCGGAACAAAGGCAGCGGTATATTTAGCGGCGGTCAGGAAGCCGTCCGAGAAAAGGGCCAGGGGGTTCAGCAGAGGCCTTGTCCACTTTCCCACACTTGCAGACCGGAAACAGGTGATGACAACTTCTCTACCAAGAGGCCCCAGGTCGCCTGTTAAGGGAGTTATTGAGCTCAGAGGAAGACGAGGTTCTGCAGCCTCCCCCATCAGCACTCTGCTATTCAACTCACTTACACAACAATTCTCTCAAGATGCGTCTCTCTGTCTATCTGTCCATCCACCCACCCATCTTTCTGTCTTTTGGTCTGTCATTCATTCATCCATCCATCCATCTACAGTATATTTGTCCTTCGTCTCCAGTCTCTGAGAGACAGATCTAACTACTGCACACCTAAATCCCATGTTTAGATATCAAACCAACTAAATCCCACATTTTAAAATCCTTTATTCACATTATACAAACCACATTATACTATCAAGTTGTTTTTCTCCTTCACTGAAAATTAGGTTCCTTTATAGGTACTTAAAAAGACATAAAGACCAAATATCAATTTTTTGCTGAAAATAAGAACATTTTGATTAGACTGAGAATAAGACAAGATTTGACTTTTTGTTTTGATAATGTGCACTGCAAAACTGTTCTTCAATAATGTAAAAACAAAATGAGGGGAATTTGACCAATACGTATTGAATACAATACTGTACCCAGAACATGGAAACATTAGATTTTGTCTCCATCTAGCGATTGAAAATGGTTTTGTGAAAAATGCCAAACATCTGTTTGTTTACGCTTACTATCCAGTGATTTTACACCAAACTCTTAGAAAGTTACTAACAAAGACTAAATACTAAACTAAAATTCTAATGCTCGTATGTAAATGAGAAGAAACATACAATTAATCGTATTGCATGTACTATTAGGCAATTAAAAAAAAGACATGGGTTTTAGTTTGATTCGAGTCGAGTTTCGGGATAGTTTGGTTTGGATTTACGTTAAACATTAGTTGTGGTCGAATTTTAAAGACAACATAGCGCTTCAAGAATTACACAAACGTTACACTATTATTAATGCCGCAGTATCGACTGGGTATCATTTGCAGATCATTTTCTCGATAAAACCGATCATTCGAACACGATCATCCGATCATAAACTAAAATTTACTAAAAATCGCTTGTAATGTTTTCGTTTTCGATAGCTCTTGTAGTTCCACATGTCACCAGCAGATGTTACTGTATCTGCTTTCAAACGTGTCGTCACATTTGGATCATTATCTTGACATTTATTCACAAGTGTTTTTACGTGCATTAATTTTGATGAATAAATTATATATACACATTTTGAAAAAAAATTAGGTCTTTCTGACATGACTAATAATAAATAAAAAAAGTAAACCAGGCTGGTCACGTCCAGTATTAGATTGATCAACTTTACTTAGATTGATCAGCAATCTGATTTTGATACATTTCATGTGCAGTCAATTGTTCAAGATAGTGAATGAAGTAAAATCTACTTAAAAACCAATCTAACACTACAGTTAATTTTTTTTCATTTCCTTGTTGAAGAAATACTTTGTCTTGTGTTGAACGAAGGAATCTGTTTATGTCCAGTAATAGACAATAACAATCAATAACAATAAATAAGTCTAATTTGAACAAACTTAAAGCTTCTCGAGCACATGTTGCACCAGAAAATAAAGTATCCATTCTGTTTAGAAACAAAAACATGTGAATCCAGTCATGTAAAGTGGAACCTAATAAACAGATATTTGTTAAATTATATCTGAGAGATTAATACATGTTTTTTTCTATGGGGATAGGGATGATTAAATTAAGTTTAGCTGTTGTAGAACTATGAGAATTCAAGGCCAATAAATTTACAAACCACAAAAGTCTGCCAGTTAAGAGCCGAAAATGAATCTGATGTTTGGCGTTGGGGGTTGAGGAATAGTTGATTTTTATTATTTTTTTGCTTTTCTTTTCGCCTCCATTTTTAACAGATGTAGAAATGATTGAACTCCCAACAGACCTCATTATCTGAATCCTCTGGATGCCCAGGGAGGGCTTAAGGTCTTAGAGAAATGATTCAAACATGATTTGTATTAAAGCCAACAATCTCCCGTGCTTGAACATCAAATTACTGCAAACTTGCAAAAAAAACTAGTGTGAGAGAACGTTGTGCTTTGTGTGTGTGTGTGTGTGTGTGTGTGTGTGTGTGTGTGTGTGTGTGTGTGTGTGTGTATGAGGGGGGGTCACAAACTATTTAATTGCATCTGACTCGATTACTCTCAGTTCTGATTGTATCTGATGGATGGGCTGTTGTTAGCCTTGTTTGTGATGCGAGAGTTGCCTCAGGTTACAAAGTTTTGACACATACTAAGCAGTTTGAAAAGTCCTTGTCTGGTGCATGACACCAACCTTTAACACATCCCAGGAAAGGATAAAGAAATAGGAAACATTGCTGTGCTCATTAGAAAATTCATACACTGATGACTTTTCGCAAGCCTCCTGGGAGCTTCCCAATGTTCCGTATATGCTAATTACTGCTTTATTTGTTCTGTTTATTAATGGTTCAGCTTAAACCTTACAAATTCATTCCTGGCAGTCGTGTACCCATGCCAATTCTTTGTCTGATCTTGTGCAATCAAGTGATGGAGCAGAAATGGCGGTACACATCGCTAAATAGCCATGACATCGGCTTCCTCACATGGATTTAGAAAATGCTATTTGATCCATTCATTGGTTCAGATGGACCAGGATACATTGAAATTCGTTTTTTTTTATACTTTGTTTTGAGACTAGCATGGGTAAACTTACAAAAAAATTTACAGGTATTGTGATAAATTTCACATTGTCCATTGATGATGTTGGAAACAGGAAACATGACTGTAGATCATTTTCCCTTATTTTGGATTTCCTGAGAGATACATGTTTCAAAAATGCTGAGACAAGCAGCTATGAGATGACGATAAAGGTAAATGCTCATGTAAGAAACAATTCAAGGACCAATGTGCAACTTATTAGGCCAGTTTTAAACATGATTAGGTATAAAAGAGACCTCAGTGTAGTAGTGACTCGAGTCGAGATGGTCAGAGAACCACCAATTTGTCCAATGCTGCGGCAAAAGTGGATCAGAAAAGAGTTTGAAGTTATCATTATCTATAATGAACAATGTCATCCAAATATTGAGATAATCTGGAACCTGTTTGTGTGTTCAAATGTAGTGGAGTAAAGAGTACATATAGTCAAACAAAAATGTAGTCATGTAGAGAGTAAAGTACAGGTACAAAATAGCCAAAACACTTAAGTAAAGTAACAAAGTACGTTTACTCAATTACTTTACACCACTAGCGAGCATGCTAAAATGTATGCCACTATGCACCCACACTACGATTTAGTAATAGTAATGAAATCTGAAAATGATGAAGCAGAAGCCTATTCAATATTATTACCACACACGTCCAATTTTAATTGCAGTAGGACGGAGGCAACATGCATCACCATTCTTATCTTACACCTTCCACTCTCTGTTTCCTTCAATAAAATGCTTTGAAGAGAGGGAAAAAAACAGAGAAAGTAGAAAAGGGATCGATTCCCTACCTGAAAGATGCAGGGCCGAACAGGGCCCAGGCTGCATTGTGAGTGCGGCCCCTAGTCGATCGATAGCCCAACTCAAAAACCGGAATGAGGAGGAGAAGGAGGAGGCTGGGCATAAAGTCTCAGGATGACTGGAGTAAAGCTCAAACACCAGAGGAAAAGTGGGCATGCTGAGAGGAAAGGCAATTGACAGGCTGATTGATTGACTGATAGATCATGTAAATTCAGATTTCACTCAGGGGGCTGCAAATGTACCGGTTTCACTTGTTTTGTTTTTGGTTTAAAGGCAGTGAAGAATGAATGTTAATTTTAAAGAGCAATTAAAGTCAAATATCACTCTGAAGCATTGAAACCGTGTCTCAGTTCTATTCAGTGCAGATTTGGCACGTATCGTGTGCTTTTATGGAGTAATGATAGAGAAGACAGAACATGACACTTTGAATTATGACTTTATCGTTGGCTAATGAGGAAAAGGCTGATCTTTGTTCTTCTTCCAATCAATATGTTATAAGAAAAGCCTGACTTTCATGAGGAGAGATCCGAGCTGTTCCACATTATCTCTGAAGGGCTGAGCAGACTCCAGGGAATTCCTTTGTACCTGCCAACATTTAGCTGGAGTCTTCTGCTGTATGAATAAATTGTAACAAAATATTCAGTCGTTTGATGATGATAGAGGCATTTCTTGGCTTTGGACACTTGGTTAGCGTGCGTTTGATTTTTTTTAGTTTGTGATCGCGCGAGAGATCCTCTTGGTTATTGCTTCTTATGAATGTGTGCATGTTGTGCGCCTGTCCGAACAATATTTTCTTGCATTTATTGTGTAATTTGGACCTCATTATATAACAAAATACACACAGACAGGCAAAATCACAGAAAAGTGCCACAATCTGTCATTACCGAAATTACATAAACTACAACCAGAAAGTATCAAACAAAAATAAAAGGAGATGAAGATTGAGCTACTTGCCTCTCTGATGTCTTTAGATTTCCGAATGCAACGGGGACTTCTAAAATCCTAATCTAAAGAAGCTGAAATGTAGATACTTTCCTTCTTTACTTCTTTCTAAAGAACGGAAATGTAAATCAAGTAGTGTTTTGTGGAAAGTTTCACTTTACTTTTCCATATTGCTATACAATGCCTAGCACCAACTTGTGTCATGGAGTAGATTTTCGTTTCACTCACCTCTTTATTATTGAATATTTCACAAATACACAAATCTTGGCTTACAAATGTAAGTAGAATTACAGCAAGGCATCAAACTATTCCACCACGCCACATACATTAGTCTTGAATTAGCATCTGCACCTCTGCATACTAGAGTAAACAATTCCCTCTTTAACCCTGTCGTGGTCTCCAACAGACCCGACAGAGTTGCTTCAATTTTAAGAGCATTGTTCCTAGATAACCTATTAATCTGGCCAGGCATCCGAGAGCCTGGGCAAACACCATCTCTATGGTAAACACAATCCCATCCACACATTCATTGACCAGGTGGCTGGGCATGGGAGCCTGGTGCAATGGGGTTAAATTCTTTCAGATCATGTACACATAATAGGCCTGGTTAATATTCATGACAGGGTCCCGGTACAGGGAAGGTTAAATTTGACTTACTTTTCAAGAAGACATTACTAATGCATGATGCCAATAAGAATATTCAAAGAGGCTGGGTGACCAAAGGTTGATGAGATCCTTACCTCTCCTCTGACATTTTAAACACATTACCATGTGGATGCCCTGCCTTTCTGAGAATAAATTGCTGGCTAATCGTAGCTAACCCTCTGGTCTGTCCGAGTGCTGACCTGCATGAGGACTTTACTAGGGACACTTACCTGGACCCGTTGAGTCAAACTCTGGTCACTTTTCAGAAACTCCTCATGCAACCCTAATGGTAAAATTGATTTACAATCAAAAAACAGTTTAGCATTTCTAGAAGAAGGTAGAAACGGAACTGTGTGGTCTCTTTCCTTGTGGCATTAACTTGAAGCACCTCAAAATGCAGAGGTTTAAAGAGTACCTGAAAACAATACTTGAGTAAAAGTATTTTTGTACTATAAAATTACTCCATTACAAGTAACATGTCACCAATTCCAAGAAGACTTGAGTAAAAGTCGTAAATAATCCAATTTTAAAAGAACTTAAGTATTGCTTGTGGTAAATTTTGGCTCAAAAAACATCAAGAAATGTATAAAGCTAGAAACTTTTTATTTATGAGGTTTAATTTCCTAATATAGAAACGAAATTTAAGACCTCAGTGTTTCAAAAAGGCGGAAAAAAATAGATAAAAAAGAACAAATAGTCAGTCTCAGTCAAACTCAAATATGCAAAATGTGCAACTGCTAATTCATGTTCACGAGATTTAGCTCATTAAATAGCATCCAGTACTTTCAGCTCCTTGTCGATAGCAATGACGCCTCGTACATCAAAGAAATAAACCACGGTAACTTGTCGCACACAGTCACAATGTAACCAGTAACGATGAGTAACCATTCAAGTGTAGTGAAGTAAAGAGTTCGGATACTCAATTTAAAATGTATACAAGTCGAGAGTAAAAGGTGCTTAATAAATGACGAAGAGGCCCAAAATAATGAATTTAAAGTAACAAAGTCCATTTACTCGAGTTCTTTGCACAATTGTCAAACTGTTTCGAACTACAATTATGCGTTTAACAGAAGAAATAGCTTTTTTTATCTAAAGTCTCGCAAGTGTATTTTAGAAGTCTTAGATTCTCTTTGTGCAACACTCTTTGTACTAAACCTTCTGTTGTTACTAACTCCATGCTTCACTCATCAAGAAACAGGAAAACTCAGTTTTATTGGAGTAAATAATAAATAATAATACATTTTATTTGTAAATAATTGAATTCAACGATCAGCTTTTCAAATGGCTTTAAATAATAAACAATGCACTATGGCTGTAACAGTTGTGGTTTCTCATGCCTTGTCACAGGTTGGTTACCTGAAGGCATTTGATGGATAAAGTGATGTGTTTAGATAACAAGCAGGGGGGCAATCTTTCATCTTTCAGACCGCATCAATGTCAGCTGCAGCTGAAACGCTGCTGTCTGTCACCCCGAGGCACAACAGGAGGAGGTGGAGGAGCAGCAGCGCTGGGGTTTCAGGTGACACTTCTGCCTGTTTGGCCTAGTCGTTGTACATTGCTATTAACAACATCGAGAGGACGTTAAAAGTCTCCATTCAGGAAATTGACACAAAAAAGAGTTTATTTTTGTATTCACTATTTTCCGTGATGAGCCACGCAACATGCAAATCCTCAAGAAGTGGTTGAGCTACTTGATGCATGTCAATACTCACATATAGAGGAAGCACGAACGCAGTTTGTGTTTATCACACACTTTTGGCAACCACAGCAATGTTTTTTTAAACAGCAGATGTTCCAATAAAAAAAAAAACACAAATAACAATAAAATTCATTAAAAAAACTATATTTGTTCGCTTTTTTTTTCTAGAATTTTCAGCAAGAACGGACCAAACTAAACAGTGCTTTTTTTTACTTTACACAAAAGAAGCCTAAATATATCAACAGCAAATAAAGACATTGATATTACGGTTAAATCGTAAAATATAAAATGTTTTTACTGTATGTTCACGCTTATCTGCTTGTCATGGAGAAGAGTGACAGATCAGCTTTCAAAAAATCAGATAAATTTTAAATGTTTTATTTGCTGCAAAGGATCCTGAATAAGTCTTCGCAGTACTTACTCCCCATGGGTGACTCTTCAGACCTGGGCCCTGGTTTCTAAACGGCGATAAATGGCTCTTAGCACAAATAATGCATAAACAGCTGTTTTGCTCAAGTAAGTTATCCTCTTAAAAGATTCAAAAGTCTCTCCCGAAGTCTCTCTCTCCCTCCCAGTTAATGCATCAATTTCTTATGATAGCAACAGTTTGGTTCAGCGCAAGTGTTTAAGTACCAATTAGGGGTCTGGTCCCTTGGTCCTTGCCGACCCACCTCTAGTCTTCCCCTCGCTCTTCTTCTTTTACTGTTCTCTCCTCCGAGTTTCACATTTCCCATCACTCCTCTCTTTAAAACCACTGACCACCTATTCGTTCTGACACAGCCCCCCATAAACACCCCACCCTCGCTTCAGCTGTAGATGTCTTCTTCTTAAATGAAGTTTGTCATATTTTCTTTATTAACTTTTTAGTAGTCTAAATTATTTATCATAGATAATCACTGATCATAAGATTGAAATAAGATCACATCAATCAAAAGGAGTCTTTTAAAAGCTTCGTTTCCCCCGACCAGGGACAGTGTTTTTGCTCAGAGTAAACAACATGCCAAGCGATGGTGTCCTGAGCTGGCGCAGCCTGATCTTTAAAGAACCCACCGGACATCCTATCAGCTCATTCTAAAACAGGACATTCCCTTTAACCAGACACACTCAGAAACACACACACACATATGTGGAAATAAACAGGCCAGAGACAGATGGTGTTCATCTTTCTCGTGTCAGAAAATCTTCAATTTGGTCCCTTGAGAATGGACTTGACAGCCGAATCTGGGTTTATACTTAGCCTGTGAGAGGCTGGTCATCGCTTTTAATTCTGATGTCTTTCCACTTCTTGGAAAGCGCTTTAGCCTGGACTTGCCAGAAGCCTCCGTGCTTGAGAGCAAAGTGCTTTTCTTGGTTTGAGCTGCATGTTGAGGGCTGGAGAAATCTTCTGGACGGCGACACTCTTGTAGCGTGCGGTCTCTTTTCATTCATGGCCAGGCTCCGGCGCCGGCCACACTGACTCCTGAAGAAAGAATTAAAACAGATGGTAAATGCCTAAGAAGTTTTGAGACTTAAACCTTTTGGGACATAGTCTGAATTCACAAGTTTGCATGTGGGGCAAATTACATTTTGGGAAGAAAAACAATCTGAACCTTTGAAATGTGATGTCTTTCCATTCTGATAAACTGAGGATTTGAAGAATTTTTGAAAATTAGAAACTTGTTCAAATGATTTAAAGGTTTTAGCGGTTTCAGAACAATGTCTCCCATTTTAACAAACATACATTGTCCATTACTTACAAGTTCCCAAGTGCCTTAATTTGCATGACCCGCGTGATGAAGATGAACAGATAGATAATATTTTGACAAGTACAAATTTAGTTTTTTTTGTTTGATCTGAAGTGCATGTCACTGAACACTGTAAGTCTTTTTTCACTTGCAAAACACTCTCCTCGTCCTATTTCCTGTTCCTGAAGGGCAGAAGTGAAGGCTTTTTACAGATTTGACACCCTAAGTTGCATCGTTTTTTTTTCTTCCCTTTTCACGACTCTAGACAGAAGAATTGAACTGAAAAGAAGGAATAAAAGATCATCTTTGAGAGTCTCCCTAGACTCCCAGTGCGCTTTCAAGATGCGCTTCTTGATTCATTTACTTCCCTTTCATGTAGAAAAACTCTGTTTCACATGGCAATTAGCTACTTTATCTAGACACCAGTTATTGCATTCAAATAATTTTCTTGTCTGGAGAAAACGTCTTCTCAGACTGATTATTTCTATTTATATGACTGAATTATATTTCTATTTCTCGATCATTTTTGTCAGTAATTCTCATTTTGTCTGCTCATTTTGGTACTATTATTAGTGGTTTAATACTGTTTACTGAACAACTGTTTAAGAAGAATTTTATTGTTTGTTTCCTCCCCCATTTTCATATGAGCAATGTCGTCGTGTTAAATCGATTCAAAAACATGTCAAATAATGGGTTACACCACAGATCCATGAGGCTTATAGACAACTATTGTTCTTGCTTGATTCATGCCTTGCTTAAAAGGCAGTCTTTTTTGTAGAGAAAGAATAAAAGAGAGACAGAAAGAAGCAAAAATACGATATGTGTGTGTATGTTGCATGCATGATTTATGAGGTCCGTGGAGAACGGGAGTGTGGAGCAAGAGAAACAGAGGAGGAGACTGCTTCAAAGGGGAACGCTGTTGATTTTTTCTCCTCCGTCCAGAGATCCAGGAGGTCGGGCATGCAGGGAGCCCCTGGGAAAGACTCCTTGGTGTTTCACTCAGCTTTCCCGCACCCAGTCCTTACCACCCCCCGTCACCCCCCAATATCCAGAGATTCCTGTACGCCCCGCGATCTGTGCCCCGCGGCATCCAGGGTCAGCCTTTGGCTTTCTCTAATGAAGCCCCCGGCCCCCTAGACTGCAGACTGAGTGGCATGTGTTCATGTTGCCTCCTCCTCAACACATCCGTGTGTGTCTGCCAAAGCCCAGCATAATTACCAATCATGCGATTCTTGGGTTTTTTACAGTTCTACACAAGTCGAAACGTAATAATGAAAGTGCTTAGATCCAGTCCGGAGCTTTCATGGATCTACTTTGGCATTTCTTAAATTAGAAACAACCTCTTAATTTACTGGAATGTGCTTGAGCAATTTCTGTTAGCTTAAGTCGAATTTGCAATCTAAAATATATCGAAGTCTGTACAGAAATGTCATCTGGCTAGTGAGGAGCAAGTCTGGGAGGCACTGAGGCAACTAACCAGATAATTCAAATTAATTAGAATGTGATTATTCCCATGGCGTCCAAGAGAAATGTATGTACACAGTGGCGTTTATATATTTTTGAAACAAGGCAGTCTTTTCTTACCACACTACGGCTGTTCTTCAAGGCCATGTCTTGGGGGGATCATTTGGAGGATGGAGCTCTACTTGCTGCTAATTACATTAATCTAAACACTTTCAAAGTCTCTCTAATGAGACTAATTGCATCTCCAGTTCTTCTTTCCTTCCATAGTTCCTGGGAGGAGAAGAGAGCTTGTGAAGGATGTGCTTGCTCATGATGTTCGCCTCTTAGGAATGATTGGTCTATCTCTGGATTTTGATACTGTAGTGGGTTTTTTTTTCACATTGTATATAGCTAAGGTCTTGTTTTTTTTTTTTTTTACATAACAGGCTCAGGAATTGTTTTTGTAGTGTCTCCGAAGAATTTGTGCAAGCAGTTGGCATAGATGTTAACTTCATTATTTATTGATCTGATTTATGGTTATTAATGTGGCCACTATAGTGTGAGAACAGCAGTGCGGTTCTATAGTTTTCTACACTTTTTACATGCTTTGTTCTCGATGTGTAGAAATCAGTTTAGACATTAGAACTCAATAAATGAAATTTGATGTGAAAGCCTTGCTGTTATGGTGATATTGATGGATCATTTTTGCTACAAGAAGGTTCCTGAATATTCCAAATGTATTCATGAGAATCTGATGTATAGCTTTAAAACAGATAATATTCCAAGTGTTGGGTGAAATTGTGGAATAGAAGGCTTGAAACACTGCATTTTGGCAAGCATAGAGGTTCATGTGTCTAGCTTAAGTAAGCGGAGTTTCATCTAAGGTTCAAGCGTCTCTTGGATTTTTGTGCCCCTGGACCCATTTATGTCACAAGCATTTTTCATTATGAGTCTATCAGTGCACTTTTGTGTGGACAGCAGGCAGTGACTTGGAAAACATAACCCTCCATTCATAATTTACTACTATAGCATAGGACCAGTTCCATTAATGGTGTATTCTGGTACTGAGGTTCTGGACATAGAAGCATTTATGGAGCATGGACTTTTGGGAGCCCTGGGCTCTTTGGCTTTGTAGCTCCCATTGCCAGAATCATAGGCAGAGATCCAGAGACACTTTGTTTTGTTTAGTATTTTACTCTGCTTGTTTTTATTGTCATTATAGCTGTTGTGTTTTATTTAGACTTTTGGGTATGATTGTATTACTTTAATTGAAAGTCCAATATACAGGAAAAATTGTACAATCACAATATTGCTAGGTAATTGGTGAAGTCGGTAGTAGGCCCGTTCAAGATTGAAGTTGGAGGTCCGGTCTGGGTTTTTCAGGTCAGTGTTCTCACAGTACTTTCGTGGATGTCCTACGTACAGCTCTCCGGATTCCTCCAACACATTAAAGAGAACTGGCGTTCACGTAATCCAGAAAAAGACAAGTGGTTAAAAACTTACTGCTGCGCCATAAACTTACTAATGCATGTATCACTTTATACTGGCGAAAAAGGTTGCAGGTTTGGATTTCACAACTGACCCTCAGCAAGACACTGAACCTGATCTGCTGTCCAGCTTAGTGCTACCCACTGCTCCGGGTTTGTGTGTGTTTGCGCACTTCAAGATTTGGATGTTTAAAAGCAGAGCACTGTAAATCTCCATAAAGAATAATCACTTTGCACTTGAGATAATAAGACTATTTTTAAATAATTTTATTAATTATATCTGCTGCCCTCTACTGGAACAAAATACAAATCCTATTTAGTTTGGACTACCATAATGGACTAGCATTAATAGCATAAACAGAAGACTGAGCTCTTAAGCGATGTGTAAAACCCCAAAAAACTGAATAAATATGTACATAAATGCAATTTATACTGTAATTTCGGCATTAGGACATTTAGCAATGTACTAATTAAATTTGCAAGGTGAAGTTTGGGCGATGATAAAGGCCAGAGTAGTGACGGCTGCTGTCTTTCCGCTTTACTGAGTTTTCCTTCTGCTCCTTTAGTGGGTATCCTAACCTTCCTGACAGAGACATGACTTTCTCATCGATTCTTGCTCACTGACTCTCCCTGTGGCCTTGTCCTTTAAAGCATAGATGTTGTGAACGCCCTTCGCTAACCCGTGTGCATGTGTGCTCACACGGCCATGATTTTGAATGCCCGAATGGCTTTAAATGTTGTCTTTTGCAACGGGTCATACAGAATCAGGTGTGCACGAGGAGGACTAGTTCAATGCAATTGGTTCCGGTTGGCTTCAAACTCACTGAGATCATGCTTTGAGTTCTGTTTTTTTTTCTCTCCGTCATGACAAAACTCTCTTGGCCTTAGTCTTGGCCCTGCTGAGTTGGCGAACGTTCATCCTGCTCTCTTGTTTTACGTGCCATTGGCCTTCCCATGTAAGAGGACTGTCTGGTAGCTTGCATCATTTATCAGGCTACAGCAGCGGGATGCCAGGCACTGTCCTGACAAGGCAAAGCCCCAGGTGAGACTCGGTGACACTCAGGCCTGCTGAGCTAAACTCCTTTCGCTCGCGTTTCTGTTCAATCTTCATTAGCATTATAGGCTTATATATTGTTGCCCATTTATATATTTATATGTATAAATACATTTTATTAATATTCATCACTTGTAATAATGATTATAAATATGAATAATGAATAAAAAATGATCTCTGCACTTCCCTGCTGAACAATGTACACACACACTCGAGCCCGCAATAGTGGGCAGTCTAATCATGTTGCTACTTTCTGTTTTTAACTCATAAAAGTAGTGCTTTTCTCCTTCTGCCTTTGCACCAATTCTGCTTTTTCAGAATTAAACCATGATTTTTGTTTATTTAAATTAACCAGAGAACAACACAGACATTGTCAACATTGACTCTTTATATTTCAGTTATTGTTAAGGGTTTAAATCTGTCATTTATAAAACATGTATTAATAAAGCTAATTTATATATAATCAATTAGAAAAGCTAATATTTTAAATATTTTAATTAAATATCGTATATAGTTAAATATCGTAAATATAGTACTTCAAAGTTTTTTTTAATAAATAAATAAATAAATAATAATAATTATGCAGCATTTTTTATCACTATTATTGTACATGAATTCATTTATATTTTATTCTGCAATATGATAATTATTTTTAAAAATGATCTAACTATTGCATTTTTTAAACAAACGCTTTTGTGTTTTCTGTTGAACATGTCAGTGTTGAAAATGTATTGCCTCGGGTTGTGTTGCAAATAATTACCATGTTTAAATTATAAAATAATTAAACAAATAAATATGTACAAAAATTAGTAGTATGGAAGATGCAAATGTAGTACAAAATGCAAATGAAACTGTCAAAATGGCATTAATGCTCAGGCACTCCAATTAAAAGCAGTATAACGTGTTAGTGTTAGTGCGCATTAGTGATCAAATATGAAGAGATCTTGAACATCATCACCATATACTTGGTCGCTAATGCACACAAAACTTGATGTTTTAACTAGGGATGGTTTATTTTCTGCTTTGCTTGTTTTGGAACTCTCTTCTGTTTTAATCTGACTAAATACGATAACCTGCTCTTCATTAAAAATGGATGGAACTTCATTCAACGGGACTAGTGCTGCCCCATAGGGCCCCATAAGCGAGGAGGTTGTGGGATCTGGTCGCCAAAATCACCGGGCGTAATTAATTTCCCCATAAATGAAATTTGGTTTAAAAAAAAAAAAGCCGAAGAGGGTGGTGGTGGAGAAGTGCAAGGGGGAGCGAAGACATTCTTGCCCAATCATGTGGGAGAGTTTGTCAAGCAGGAGATTGCAGTCTAAAATATTAATCAGCCTCCCTCCACCAAGAATGAGTGAGCCAGCTCCTAGAAGGGACATGACCTCTCAATATTTCATGAGCCAGTCCTGGCCCAGACATGAGGCCCACAACTGGGCTGCCTTCCCCACTAACGCTACATACATCAGCTGGCTCTTTAATGGACCCAGAGGTTGGGGCTGGCATTGGGTAGGATAGGGTATGTATTTTGATGGGGGTTTGGTAAATGGAAAGTGGGTGTAGAGGTAACATCTACGTATACCCCATTTTCCAGAATGACATCAGAATGGCAACAGAAGATTTATTCTAGCTTTGCGGTTTCCCGTGTGTTTTGTTCATTCTTATTGGTGCTGAGGCCTAGTTGACATCTGTAGCATCTCAGACTTGACTTGGAAACAAAAATGCAAAGAAAATTGTTTGGATGAGAAGTGGTTTTCTACTCAGAAACATCTAATAAAGCTTTGTTTCCATAGCACTACAAATCTCTTGCTAAAGTCACTTTTGTTTTAATCGCTGTATAATATTTAGTATTCTCCTGCATTTTCTGTTCTTGCTTTCATTTGTACAATTTGAACAAATTGGCTTTTTTTGCTTATTAATTTATTTTATTTGTTTAACATAATTTATGTATAATATAATGTATTAATTTAAAAATGATTTTGCTTCATTGTAATTGGTCTTACGTTCACATTAAAATGCATCCCTGTTGATTTTATCATATGTCAAAGTCTTCGTTCTGTAATTTGACGTTTTTTTAATTGTCTTGAATTGTGCCACCTTGAGCACCACTGGGTGCTAGCGTGTGACCTTTCACATTTCAAAACATTTTGTGTGCCTGGACAACTCAATAATTCATGTATGTGCATCATCCTGCCAGGGGACTTGGGCCACTCCCCCTGTAGGCCTGGTTTCACACGCACACTAGTATTGATTTTGTTAACTGAGACCATTCGGCCAAGAGAACAGTATAAACACAGAGCACGGTCTAACACTGCTCTTTTTCTCTATACTGTGTGGAAAAAGTCGTAATTGACTGGACTGGAATCAGGGTAAAAGAGCAGCATACCTGAAGACCTGAAACCTGGAGATCCAATGAGGAATTGAGGTCCATATGAGATCTGTAGATCCATATCAGGTTTAGAGGTCTTTATGTGGTCTGATATGTTAGATTTGAGGTCTGAAGATTCATTTGAGCTCTGGATGTTCATGAGGTCTGTGTTGTCAATAGTCAACATGCAGTTGACCAAAAGTCTCAAGGTCCATGGTTGTCGACAGGCTTTGGAGTCCTTTTTTGGTAATTTATATTCAACAAATGAAATTCCCTTCCGTGTCCATTTTCTCCATCATGAATACATTTAGCAGGATCTAGTCAAAATATTGTTAAAGATATCAATTTTTGTATTTCTTTTTAACTTGATGAGCAAGTTATTAGCCTGAAAATAAGCAAGAAAATGATAATTCCGAAAGAAAATGTCCCTCAGTAACTGTCACCTAGCAAGGAGTGAACAGATGATGACAAGCTGAAGAATCAAATCTTTTATTGATTCAAATAATAGTTTGAAATGAAACAAAGTATGAGAAGTCCAAACAAAACAAAACACAACTTTGACATGGAAACAAAAGCCACATGGAAGTGGTGGCAACACACATACAAAGCAACGTCTGTACCGTCATTAATAACGCAAGTTGATCATCTACAACTGTCGTGGAGGAGGACAAACCAGCCGGTCGACAATCAGTCTCCTGAATACTGCAAAACGAGGGTCAGGACGAGCATGACCACGGCAGTGACTTTGAGAACAAATTAGCATAATTGCAAATATTGAACAATTGGAAACATATTTTCTTTTTTTTTAAGGAAGTGAGGTGACGGCAATACTTTTTTTATGAACAGTAATACCTTGATTATTCAGAAGGTTAAATTCAGAACTTGCTCATATTTGTAAGTAACAAAAAAGGTTAGTACATACATTTGTGCTTCACTAGAAATTATGTAAATGTTTTAAACCTTGGGATTTTTACTGTTTGAGGCTTCACAGATCTATTGAAGTCATGGGGTTTTAGAACTACCTCACTCCACTGGCTTCTTCACAAATCTGAACTTGCCTAAAAGGTGGTTGCACATGGCATTGGTATCAAGACAACATTGTGTAATAAAAACAACCTAGTAAAAGTAGAGTATAAGTTGAGGTGTTGATGGAAATGCTGAATGCACTCTTTCTTGTCCACCTGACAAGCAGGTTCTATACAGATGGGTTTTTTAGGTCAGTTCTGGTCTGACAAGTAAAACTGAACTTCCCCCATTTTCTCCCGAGAGCCTCTGCCCAGTCTGTCCCAGGTGTCCCTGGCTTGGTCTTTGCTCTGTTTTGTCCGTTAAGTACCAGCTCAAATATTAATGAGTGAGTGTAGGTCAGAAAGTAGCGAATGCATGAAATTGCTGTTGACCGGTGAGATTTATCCACCCATTTGAAAGTGCTCATTTACTGTACAAAATGTTAAGTCTTTAAAGCCTCAGCGGAGGAAGTTCATCCAGAGGCGGAAGATTAAGGGGCAGCTGTGTCATGCTGGTCAATGGATGTTTTGTGGAAATCTTTTGATTTTGTTCTTATCTTGTTTCTTGAGGCCAATGATTCCCAAAGCAAGAGATCTAAATAAACAAATCAATCTAATATGTATTTTGGTTTGCCAAGCAGTTAATTCTAGTTTCTGTAAATCAATTTGTAATTTATTTTACTGTACGTGCTGGAGGCGTTGTGTGTTTTATTTCAGCAGTGTGTGTTACTGGTAAAATCTAGTAATACATTGATGTGTGCTTTTGTGTGTGTGTGTGTGTGTGTGTGTGTGTGTGTGTGTGTGTGTGTGTGTGTGTGTGTGTGTGTGTTTGTGTGTGTCTGTGTGTTTTGGAGACAGTTAATGTTTCTGTAGGATGTATGTGTGGTTGTTATCAATCCATAGCTGTCCACTTTTCCTTTTCTTGATCACGAGGAGCTGGAGCCAATTTCACCAAATCTGGGCGTGAAGGCGGGATACACACAATGAGTCAACCAATTACAGAGTGGCACACAGTATCATGTAGAATGTTGAAAGAAACTGGAAACCCAGAAGAAACTCATGAACACAGAATTTTAATCTCAACCTAGTCCAACGAAGTGACTTTGCTAATCCTTTCGTTACATGTTTTGTATAGTATTTTTGTTTAGTACAACTGTGTACAGCATTGTGACCTTTTCAAATTGCAAAACGCTCTTGATAAACTATAATTGAGCTTTACTAGAGAGTAGATAAAAAATGTAATTTTAAAAGTTAAAATGTTAGAACATTTAATGTTAAAGTTAAAACCTTAAATGTATTTTCTTTTCACACCATTAACATTGATGACCGTTGATTTTTAAAATATAAAGATGCTGTATCCATCAAAACATTGTGTGCATCTGGTCTAACGCTTGTGTGTTTGTGTTTAAAATTCAGAACATCACTGATTGACAGAGCCGAGCACATGGCTATTAAACATTCCAGCAGCCACTCGGCGGAGTGTGAAATTACACTTTTTCGCTGTTTGCTTGCACTCTCATATCCATATGAGTCTGAAATTTACTATTAGAATAACATTTAAATTCCTCCATCAGACAGCAATGACATGAAGGTCAGCATTTTTGTGAGTGGGTTTGTCAATTTGGTTTCGTGTGTGGGGGTGTGTGGGTGTGTGTGTGTGTGTGTGTGTGTGTGTGTGTTTGTGTGCGCGCATTTTCAAGATCTTGTGTTTACGTACTTTATTTTCAATTTTATGGATTTGATGCTCATGTTTGTAAAGACATATTTCAGAAGAACAATCCTACAAAACATGTGCAGGTAAGATAAAATAAGTGATATTTAATAAATCGGATAAGTAAAATGGTGTCAAGGTTGCTGGAGGACAGAACTAATAAAATATTGACAGGACTATTTTTACAAAACAAATTAAATTAAAACATTCCAAAAGAAGCTTTAATTTGACATAAAGCAAGACTAGTGACTGAAAAAAAGAAAAAGGAAATAGAAGATTTAAATTAGACATTAAATTATCACATTAGTGAGGTAACAAGATAGACAGATAGAAGCACTAAACCTTTAAAATGGTCAATTAATAGGATAAGTGGAAAAAACAATGATGATTCTCAATTCTCAATCATACAATGCATTTGACAGTGATTGCAACAGGTTGTTCCCACTTACAAATATGTAAGAAATAATGCCATTTGTTTTTGTAATATTCTGTATAGCAGAAAGTTATGGACTGCTGTCGTAAAGCACACAGTGTTGTCAATGTTGATACGAAGATAAAATACAGATCTAACTTCAAAAGAAAGATTGATCATCATATATAAAGAAAAGCTCTATTAGCAGATAATGCATCTCTACATAGTCTCTACATAATGCGTCTCTCAAATTATGTAGAGATTGGCATGGAATCTGGCATCCTCTATTATAATAAAATAATACTATTATAACTGTGCTATTTTTCCTTGATCTTAACTTGTTTTTTTCTGCTGTCATGTTTTTCAAAACATCTGCAGGCATCATTTCACTCACGCCATTTGAGTAGATGTGGTTGAGCTGGGCTGCTCGACTCGTGTGTGTTTTTAATTTAATTTGTCTGTGCTGTTTGTTGAGGGGTCCAGTGGAGCGCGTGGTGACAGATGATGTGAATTATTGATCGCTGCTTTTCTGTAGCTGAGTGTAGCAGGGCTTGTTCTCCTTCTTTCTCCACCCATCATCCTTTCTCTGGCAGCACTACTCCACTCTTTCTGCCCTTCACCACCTGCAGGCTGAGTGCTCTGGGCTTCAGAGAGAGAAAGACAGATCCCACTTTTGCTCTAGTCGTGTTCACCAAATTCACGCTTAGTGTTTGTCAATTGCAATGGTGGATTAAAGACATCACAGCCTGGTGTGTTTATTTGCAGTCACAATAATTTGGGACTTTTGTGGCAAATCAGATCTGAAAAAGACATTTAAGTGAAATTACCACTGAGGCTTTAATTTTATAAAAAAAAAAAACTTTAACAATCTGATTGCATCAGCCACATTTGTTGTCTGCACATTCATGCTGCGATTTGTCTGGATTGGGACTTATTTGACAAGAGACCAGTGAATTGTTCTTCTTCATTTACTAGTTTGATTTGAAGCGTGATTGACATTTGACATGCTGTCATGATCCTACCATGTGCTTGTCAAAGCACAACTTCAGATTTGACGGATTGTGAAACATTTTGTCTTGTGTGTTTTTGGTGAATTTGAGATCAGGGTTGCTGTTACACTTTTGTCGAGATGCTGGTCTCTTGGGCCTAAGTCACAGGCAACATGGAGAAACCCCAAATTTACTAAAAATCAGTGCTTCTGAATCTGAAAAATTTCCCACATTTTTTAAACTTTGTAATTCTTTTCTCATCTCCCATTCTGAGCGCCATACTGCCACCTAGTGTATTTACATTTTATTGTAGTGATAAAGTGAGCATGTTCTCTGGGGCTTTCTACAGCACTCACTTGATTTGAATTTTTCATCTAGCCACAATATAATGTTTAAGAACTAGCAGTAATTCTATGAATATACTAAAATCGCTGCATGGAATATCTAGCCTAAAACATTTTTTTAGACTTAGTCCAGTTATTTTTCAACTCTGGTAATATTTAAAAGCATTAAAAATTATAAATCAAAATAATGCAGTCTATTTAGCTTGTGGCTTAGCCTATGTCCCCAATCTCCACCCAAGCCATTAGCAAGAACTGTTAAGTATTCTTATATAGCACGAGGTACCGCTGCTGTCAACATGTGTCAGGGACTGCATTTAGGCTGATGGGTCGGAGCAATCGGAGACCCCATGAGTCAGGGTGATGGCATCCCTAGTAGCAGGCAGGAGAAAAAAAAACAATTACCTTCCTGCAAAAATGTTAAGCCTCATCAATATTTCAGATTGCTTCTCGTCGTACAAGACTGTTGTTCCTCTCTGCTGGCTGAAAATACTTTCCTCCCGAACTGCTTTTTACCTGGAGAGCTTTGAGCTCTTGTGCCACAGCGTGCTTGAGACAAGAGGGCAGTGGAGTGAAAAGTGCCCACACTCTCTGAGTGGTCTCTTCCTGTCCCCCTTCTGTTCAGTCCCCACCACACCGGTGCACATAACGGGGAAGGCTGCTCATTTTGGTGCTGATTATCTTTTTAATAATTCATGAGGTCATTCAGCTGAATGGCTGCCCCATCCTATTCAGCAAGCCCCTCTGCCCATTCCTTCCCATCTTGGTCAAACCACCTAGTAACCATGTCTACACATACACTTATGCCTTTTGGGCTCTGAGGCGCATTGATTTCTCCATTAAGCAGCACTCCAAAGACACTCTGTTCCCGTTTGAATTTGGCCTCTTTTCCTTCTGTTTGGCTCACCCTCATTCAGCCATCAGGGACCAACCAAGGAGACAAATTTGCTGTCAAAACTCTGATTCACCTTACATCACAAAGTGCCCAACTGATCTGAGACAACCACTGCAACGGAGAAATCTCAAGCAGTCTTTTTACGGCACATCCTGAATTTACATGAAGGAATTTTCATTTAGGAAATCACTTTATATTTATCTGAGCAGGATGTGTTTACTGTTTTTTCAGACAATAAGGCGTAATAAAAATCCTAAAAAACATATTTCAAAATGAACTGCGCTTTATAATCCAAAAATATGTGTGCCTTAAATGTGAAAAAAGATTGGGAAATGGAGAATTTGTTCATTATTCATAGCTCGGCTTGTAATTGGATGCTCTTTACAGTCCACAAAATACAATACATGCTGTTTGAGAAATGTTGAAACTTGAATTAACTTTTTATTTGAGACTTTTCAAGATGTGTGATTTTGAGGTAAAAGGTTTTTTTCACAGTTCCAAGGCCACAAAACATTACGTAAAAGTAAGTAAGTTTGTAAATATAGCCACAATAGAAATTTGCATTTAATCCAGTGAAGTTCAACTCACTGTGTCCAACACCCTACTACATCTGCCAACACAATACACAATTTACACAATATAATTGAGTTGTTTGTCTGTCTTGTCACAGATCTCGGCTCATAGCACCATGGATCTTTTATTTTGACACCGTCCCACCGTCTGTTATCTAGCCATCACAAATTATTCTTTTGAAAAGCTTCCAGTTTTGAGTGTTGTCTCCCTGGTTTCCGTGTGATCGTTTCTGTGTTTCCTGCCCAGCTGTTTCTCATTTATTTCCTTTTTGTTAATAATTTTGTATGTAATTATGTATGTAATGTTCACCTGTTGTTTGTCGGATTGTTAGACGTGTTTGCCTGCCATCTAGTTGATACTCTAGTCTTGCCTTGTTCTTGTCTTCTAGCTATCTAGTCTTGCCCGTGTACCCTCCCTTGACCACTCTTTGGGTTAAACCCTTTTTGACCATTAACTCTTTGTGTGCCTTGCCTAGTCCGTCCTGTGCAAGTGGGTCCTTCCTCCAGCCTTGTGACAGTCGTTTATTTCATTTTTCATTCTGAAAGATTGATTACAGAATTATTTTATTTGCCTGGAATTGAGGGTCTAATATTCTGAAATATTTTTCAGAGGGAGGTTTTTCCAACTGATGAGCCTGTGAACCTGAGGTAAAGTATTGCAGTGCAGCACAGCACAATGTTAGCAATGAGTGCAATGCTGCACTACGTGTAGGAAATCAATATGGCCTGTCATGTGGGATAAGACAAGAGAAGAATTTCTAAATAGTCAAAGCCAGAGGTAAATATTGCCGCCATCTTAAAGCAATCATATAATCATGTACCGGTACTTCTTTACAGTATTGCACAGGTGATAAAAACGTCTTGGTAAATTATACGGTCAAAGATACAGTTTATCAATCAAAAGGCTGACTAAACAGTGCTTGAAAGAGTTAGACACATATGTGAATTCAGTAGGTGTAAAAATATGCAAAACAAACTATAAGTCAAAACAAACTGTGTTTTTGCAATCCTAAATCTGTTATAAACAGCAAAGAGCAGAAGAATACTTTTGAAACAAGAAACTAAAATTACTGAATCAAATTATCTTTCATTCCAATTCCAATTTTAAAATTATATTATTCTGCGTGGTATATGCCAAAGATGGGTGGTATAGGTGAGTAAAGCAGGGACCTCTGCAATATATTAAAATGTGAATATGATCTTATCAGTTTTTGTGTTTTGTCTCATATATAAATGTTGAGTATATAACATGTGGTATATGTTGAACACATTAAATAATTAAAAACACACTACTGTAAAAAGCTGCAAATTTTCGAAAAAATATTACGTCCAAACACACCATTATTTCCCAAAATCACAAATAAAACGATTTGACTTCATCTTTATATCTATAGCTTTTTGTTGTAGTAGAATATAAATACTTTACTTCACAGATTCCAAATTGTAAAATATTTACGAAAGTCCCTTTCTGTACTCTGAATTTTCAGAAACTCTAACGCAGGTTCATGTTCAGGTAAAGTGAGTTTGTCAATATGGCCTCCAGGCACCATATCAAAATTGTGCTCTGCATTTAACCCATCCATTTAAGTTACACACGCACACACACACACACACACAGTGAAGTGAATGCACACAACCATGAGCAGTGGGCAGCCTTAAGCCATTGCTCCTGGGGGGTATAAGAGGGCCAATGTCTTGCTCAAGGACACTCGGTTGTAGAACCATAATCGGGATTCAAACCTGCAAAGCTGGGTGGCAGGTGTAACTCCCTATTTTAAAACAATTTTTTAAAAACTGCGAGGTAAGATAAATGGTGCTTGCTTCATTCAGAAACCCTGCATGTCCTCTTTTTTTGGGAGTACAGTATAGTAATGTTGTGAAGAGTGTTCTACTTTGAGGTGGTACATATTTACATGGCGACACACTGGGATCACCTTCAAAGCTGTTGGTAATGAGACGGGATGAGTGAGTTGCAATGTGGTTCAGGGGACAACCAGGGAAAGCACTGAATAATAAATTAGATGTATGCACAAAAAATGTGACCGCTTTAATTTACAGTTTAGCTGGAATCCTCTTTGACAAGACTGATCAATAAAAACGTGCAATGAATGTTCTTGGGTTCCTCTACTTCTTAGAAAGTGCAATACTCAGAATCAATGATTTTTGTGCTTATCCTGCTTGGAGTAGTCCAAATCTGCACAAGGCATGTAAGTGCTTCTGTAGTTACAAGAGGTTTTAACATTATCTAACAACTGATGAACAAGTTTGACCAGGGAACAAGTGCTATTCCTCCACAAGCTCGGTGATTAGCCCCACCTGTCGTGGAGGATAAAGATCTGCTGGGCAACTGCCTGCCTCTTCCAGACTCCAGAGCAGAGGAGCAGGATCTATGCAGTTGATCCTTGTTAATCGGGACACATCTAGAACATGGCCATTTTGCCCCAGTAAAGCGACACAAATGTGTGTTATGAAAACGGCTGCCCTGTTTAACTGGCTGCTTAACTTAAGATGAGTCATTTAATTGGAATATCTAATATATCCTCTGATGCCTATTTTAGTCCGAAATTCCATATATAGTAGGAGGAAAATTTAAATGGGAAGGTGTTCAAATATGGAATTAATCAAGACATACTAAGTCTTTCTTCTAGGGAGGTAGAAAAACTTCAGCTAGCTCAGAATATATCTGTCAGATTTCTGCCCAAAAAACAATAAAAGTATCACCAAATCAAAATAATTGTATTAACTCATTGTTTACCTGTATGGGCAGTATACAATTCAGAAGACTCCAGATTGCCTTTCAACAGAGCCTACATTTGTTCAATTTGCTTATTTATCTGTGTTCTCTGTGTTGCTCAAATCTCTGGCTAGTCATTGAGTACAAAAAATGATAGTTCACCTTGTAGGTTAAGAGGGCAAATAAGTTGTTATGGTTTTTTGGGAAAGGAAAATATTTGTTTTTAGATTGAATCTAAAAGCACACAAAAGACACTTTTGTAACAAACCTGAACCCAATGCTCCAGATCCACCTTCTATCTGAACAGCCTATGCATTGGTTTAATCACCATCATTGAAAAACATGGGAGATGCAATTATGAGAAGGGAAGAGCTAAATAGAGCTAAAAGGTGGCAGCAAAATGATGTATGCATAGGATCAAAGTCTGAGTAACTACAACAATGGACCCAGGTGGAGCCTGAACTGAACCCCTGAGTCAGTTGAAGAGTGGTGGTTTAGTCTACACTACACAGTTCGTCAGGGGTCTAGACAGTACCTTTATTCCAACGTTCCAAGGACTTAGTGGGCTGCTGGTCTGTTGAATAAGATGTTAGTTGACAATTTTACATTTACTCATTTTAAAACTAGAGCAGTTCAATAAACCATTTAAAAACTTTAAAGCAAGTTAAGTATTTGTGCAGTTTGGGAATTTTTTTTTTGCAATACATTAATAAATCTCTGTTAGTACATGCTAATTGTTCAACATCATTCCAAAAACACTGTGTTTTTGTGGGGTGTAAACGAACCAGGCATCTCTCACTGCCAAACACACAAATCTTTTCTCTGACCTTGGCTTCATCAGATTCAGCTTGTGGGTTTTGCAGTGGTGGTGAAAGAAAAAATCTTGATCAAATCTCCAATGACTTGTGTGAAATTCAAATGCTCCACAAGAAGCACAAGAGATGAAGTAGACTGACATTCATAGAGATGAGTGGTTTAGCACCCAACACTCTGACGGGATGGCAATCGATCCCAGCAAACCTTGTCTTTATAAAAGACGTGTAAGAAGAAAAAGAAAAAAAACATGCTGTAATAAACATCTCTTTAACTTGACTTGCTTACAACAAAGCTCCCCTTTCTGTCAGCCAGTGCTGTCTTGAAAAAAAGACCCACATGTGATCAATTATGGATGAGCTGTCTCTTACCCATGAAGTTGGTGAACACATTAGATAATGCAGGAGCTCAATTTAACTAGATGGGCTTGTTAATGTGTCTCACTGGGAAAAGCCTGTGGTTCCTTTGAGTTTCCTCCCCTTCAGAGATGGAAAATAATGTTTGGAGATGTTAGATGACAGAGCACTCCGTGTTGACTTCTGAAAAGAAGGCCACCCTTGTAGTCTTGAGTTTAAAAGGTACAATTGAGCATCAGGCATGAATGCCATCAGGAACATTAGTTGTACTTGCGGAACGGTCAACGGATTACACTTTGCATTAAATGTACTTTGCGTTTTTAAAGCAACAGCTCTTTAAATTAATGATGCCCATGTTGTCGTTTTAAACTCCCGGTGGTTTGCCATAGCTGTCCAGTACGTGGTTTCATTTACTCAATTTAGTTCAACCCTAAACACCAAGAAGAGTCTACTGGGGTAGTTAATAATCTAATATGAGTACTTATTTTTGTTGATAATAAACCAAACAGATTTTAAAATAGTTTTTATGTGTTGAACAATTGTCTTCCATGTGCAGTAGCTCACTTTCTTGGGCTTTAATGAAAAAGGATGGATCATGGCTTGGGGAATTATGGAGTAGGGATCGAGGTTTAGGGCATTACAGATTATGGCCTAGTTTAACAGTAACTTACATTACATTTATTTTGTACAAAGGACTAATTTTAGGCTTTCCTTTGGAATCAAGCTCACAACACCAAGCTATACAATGTAATGTAAAGAAATCTGTGCTGTGCAATTTATAAATGGAGTTGGTAGGGAATCATTTAGAGGGCAGAAGATGTGCCTAGTTGAATGAGAACATCATCCATGAACTCACTTTGCATGCGCCCGTTAATGCAGGCTCTAGTTAAGGTCCATGCCCTCAGCTCTAATGTGTGGACCATTACTACTTGAGTGACACATCATATGAATAAAAAGAAAGTAAAAGGAAGGGGACACTGGGAAAGTGGAAGCTAGTCCAGGCTTTTTAATGTGCCTGGCTCCTTGGGACCTGGACCTGAGTGGTAATTGCTGACTGATGGAGGGGAGGCGGCAGGTGTGACTGTCAACTCTAATCAAGCCCTGGTGCCCAAAACCCATGATCCTTCAGGAGCTGGGAAAAAGGGAGAGTGCTGAGTCTCTCCTTCACATCCATTTCCTCTTGCCCCTCCTTTGCATGTCCCTTGACTGTTTTCACCTTCCTCTTCTTTACCTTAGCCTGTGCTCTTTCACCCCTTCCACACCTGTCGACTCGATTATGGAAATTAGCAGTTGTGACGGACCCCTAAAAAGCAGATTAGCAGGGAGAAAAGGCTTTTTATGGTGACATGCCTATTCCACTGGGGGACCAGAGGGTGGAATTTGCACATCATCTTAAGAACAGGAGGGGCTCTGATTGAGTTTCCCTTTCTGGTTGAATGGAGTGAAGCATAGTATATATGTTTATTTGTGTGTTTTTTGAAAATGTTCAACATTTGTCGGTTATACTTATGTGGCTTTTAGGAATTCCCCATGGAGTATACCAATACAATTGGTAAAATATTTGAAAATCCCCCCAAAATACAGTTACAATACTTTATTACAACCTTTTTACAATACAAAAAGGCTGTACAAAAATATACAATAAAATAACTGAAATCTAAATCAGACTAATTTGAGTACAAAGTAGGTCATAATCTTTAAACAATAGTTAATCAATTTAGGTATGTGATAATATATTTATGAAACATTTGTCAATAGATTGATCTAAAACTCAACCACAACCTCCATAAAAGCTTGTGTCTTTTTCAGAGATACTTTCACCATTGTTTCCTTCAAGCAAGATCAGAGTTATTTTGGAGAAGGTGAATATTTCTTTTCTGAAAGTTCTGTGAAGCCCAATCAAAAACCACATCTTACAATGTCAATGGAATTTTCAGAATTTGTTTCTCTGTTACAATTGAATTACCAAAATATTTCTCCTTTTAATTCCTCGGTTCTTGCTTCTGAACATCTGAGGCCTGGGTTCTGGGCCTGCTGTATGTCCATTGAGGGCTTTTCCAATGTAGCCACTCAGCAGGAGTGCTCTGATCCACTGGTGACTGCATACTGTGCGTCAAGTACACAGTTTAACCCGGATCCGATGTGTAATCACAGCTGAAAGTAAAACCAGACCATAATGATTATTTACTGTTTTAATTGCCTTGATTAGTTTGTTTTTTAAATAGTTTAGTTTAATTACTGCATGCAAAGTCTTCTGATTACATTTATAGCGTTAATTGATTTATCCCTGCTCAATTTAAAAGAACATAAAACGATCTAATAGAAAAGATGTCCAATTTAGATGGAACTGAAACTCACGATTAACCACGGAACTTTCTAATAATTTTCATTGATCTATACTTCTGTTTGGACGTGGGATGGTGTCACGTCTAGGAGTAAAGGCTTAACATCATTTCGGAATGGAAAATAAATTGCAGTTTATCTGTGTCTTTTGTTATGTTGTTTCAGGACCAGTCAGGATCTTGTCAATTATTTGTTTCAGAGTTTTGTTTTTCTAGCCTATGTTTGCTTGCTCACTTGCCAAAGTCAATATTAAGCTATACTATTTGTTCTATTTTCTCACACAGCTGCAATGAAACCAACTACGACAGTGAAAAGCGCCGTATGAAAGAACTAATGAGCAATTTAACAAATATCTAAACATCATACAATACTGACATAGGGCAGTACACAATTTGTTCAACAGTCCCCAGCACCTACAAAGTTGTTGCCTGCTACTATTTCATTCACACTGTCCTATTAGATTTCTCTCCTTCACACTGCCACTTGATCAGTCCCAGAGGGTTTGGCTGTCTCATTAGTCAGCCTGGTCATGTCTGGTTCCTCAGCGAACAACATGAGGAGGAAAGAGAATTGTGTAGAATATCTTATTTCTCCCCTGAAGATGTCTGAAGGTCAATATCTCCTATTTTAGAAGATTGAATTTTGTAAAGTTGGCAAAAAGTTGCGAGCAGTATTTATTTTTCATTTACAATTCCATTGATCTATCCATTATCTATACTGCTCATCCTTTCCAGTTGTGGGATTTGTATAAGTTTGAACATTAATGTCAAAACACCAATGTTTGATAAATGTGTGTTTCCTCCGAACTTATTATTGGGAATTTTATATTGTATATAAATAAGAGATTTCTTTACATGTTCAACACAATTTTTTGAAGCTTGCGAGAAGACAGTTAAGGGCTAACAGACAAAATGAAAGGGGGAATTGGAAATAATTTACGTTGAAATCTAAGGTTTCTTTTGTTTCTGTCTGGTCAAGCAGAAGGGAGTTGGAGCTGCCACCCAAACATTGCAGGTTCGAATCCAGGTTTGAGTGTTGACATTAACAACTGAATGTCTTTGAGCAAGCTTAATATATATATATATTGTTTGTTTGTTTTTACATAAATTGAGAGGCCACGTAGTTTCGAAATGTACACGTGCGAAACTTCAGAATAATAATTTAAAAAGTGGTCGAGGAGGGTTAAGAGGGACAACATGGAAGCTAATTTGCTGACACGGGCACGGTGGGAGTTTGGCCTCTGATAATATTGTTTTTGAGGAGTCGAACAAGCAGGCAAAGGAACAAAAGTAACTGTGCCCCACAAATCCTGTAGCCAATTAGTCTGTATCAATAATTAATTGGCATTGTCTGTATGGGCCACAGCAGATTGAGTTTCTCTCTGCTTGCCTAGATTGTTATGACAAGTAGTGACTACATAATGATATTAATGATTAATAATTCAGCACAAGCAGTGTTGCTCCAGGTGATGGGGCTTATCGCAGTTTTAATCCAGACCACACTGCGCTATTAGAAATATATCTGAATGTAACCGGGCGTCAAAATCTCAAGTGGGTGATAATGATAATTAGGTGAGGTAAGACTGATTTGATGAGTTTGATGAGTTTCGATGTTTAGTGCAGACAGAGTTGGCGACCTAAGCAAAGCATGACATTTCAATTATGGTGCAATTCGGTCATAATTACACAAACACTTTATTTTATATTGAACAAGGCTTCCTAATGCCCTATTTCAATTATTCCAATTCAGAGTTTAAATAGAACCTTAAAAAACAGGGAATTTGTGGCTTTGAAGCCTCCCCAAGTACAAATCATAGAATTCAAACAAAGCAAAGACTTGATATAAAATGTCTGGCAAGGTGCATGTGAAAGCAGTCCACCATACAAAAAGATCTTAAGTTAAATTCCAAAAATAAAAAAACCAAACTATTCAGTGCAGCAAACGGTCATTAATACAGCCTGTGGACTTAAACACAAATCAAGAAACGGGGAACGCTAACCACACAGGCCAATGGAAAATACTTTGTGATGGCATTATATGACAGTGGATGATTAATATGGATTCCCTACAGGAAGTCAGGGCAGAAGCAGAGAGAGCAATGGCAGACATAATTCTGATGAGAGCTCCCTCTTCTGGCGGCCACTTCATTTAATTACAAGTTTATTTTTTATTTGAATTACAATTTTATTCATTTAGTAAAATAAACGTCATTAAACAGTGGGATTTATTTAGTCTAGCGGTGTACTGTACAGTGGTTCTATTGTGTTTTTAAATGGTGTGATATAAAATATTCTGGTCTATGATAAGATTCAGTCACAAAGCTCTTTGTGTGTCTGAGTACCATTTTTTTTCCAAGATTTAAAATATTTTCTAATGTATTTTTGACTCTGATCTTCAGTTCTGCCTCATCTACTCTAAATTATCTACGACACTATGTAAACGTTTGAAGTTTCCCAAATAGCAGCTCTTAGATCAGTTTTGCTTGGAATGATACAATTTGAAATTGGTGGCAGTGGTTTTCATATCTGAAAGGAATGGAGAGTCTCTTTGATAGTCTGTGCTGGCGTTGGTCACTTGTTTCAGCCCCGTGTTTGAACAAGCCATTCTCTTGCACGCGTTTGTTATAATCATATGATAATCAGGACCGGAGGAGGCCAACATGTCGGAATGCCTCAGCATCACTGTCCGATCAGATGTGGGAAACCCTGAAAGATGAGGTGGCTTATCCCAAATTCTTTTTACAGACTTCAAAGCCTGTTTTGCTCCACAAATTGGGCTGCATCAAAATAGTGGAGTATTTTTTGTAGTCGTACAGAGCTAAATGTTTGCATAGCTATTTAAAGTGACTTAAGATGTGTATATTCTATTGTCTACTTGAAATTAGAAGCTGACCAATCTATTTCAATCCATCCTGTATGTGTGTGTGTGTGTGTGTGTGTGTTCAAATTCACACATTCACTCACTCAATGGTCAATTTGAACAAAAATACAAACTTCACACAGAAACTCACTCCTTGCGTCCCTAATGGGTCGTTCTTGCTGTGAGGCCCTAAATCCGTATTTAAATACATTGAACAATATCCATTTTTGGCCTATTTTCAGCTCCGTCATAACATACATACACACCACACGCATACACATATACACTTTCAATCTTTGCTTTAACGTTTAATGAGAGTGTAATAAATTCATACTTATTGAGCAAACTATTTTAACTTTAGCAGATTTGCTGGAATTGCCCCTACAGTTTATTTCCTTAATAAATTAATGACTTCCTCTGATGTGCGTTTGAGGGACTCTGATATTATCTGATTGACGTTGAAACCCTCTCCATTATTACACAAGGGGTAATCAATAAATAAATGACTCATCAATGTGAATTAATTGCTTTGCAATGCATTATTCATCTTCACAGTTGGTTTAGGAGAGAAGATCCCCACTGCTGCGTCGCAAACTCTACCAAAGGAAGGCTTCTACACTGAAGTTGTAAGACGGCTTCGACTTGCTCAGGTGCCTTCTTCATTAATGAATAAGACAAACTGGTCAGACCGACTCATTGCAAATTTATGCACATTTAAAATGATATGCTTGAAACTGTTTAGGAACTTTATTCTAGACAATTTAAATATTCAACAAATTCAACACAAGCAAGCCTTTGACTTTAACTGAGATTTTCTCGAGATTTTACACTTTAAAAACCAAGGCAATTCATATTAATTTTTTTTAAACAATTATTGTATAGAAAAACGTTAACAAGATACTTTTAGAACTTTTTATAATGTAAATAACTACATGAAATCACACACAATTCACATTCACAACCAAGCAAAATCCTTGCTTTAAAATGCCACAGATCATTATGTTTAAAAATCAGACCATACATACATATTCTTGTGTTTAATCTAGGCCAGGATCGCAGAAGAATCAGCCTGAGCAGAGATGCCCAGTCTTCCTTCACATTCTTTATCTCCTCCAGCGGAACACCAGCCTTGTGCAGTCCTGGTCCATCTGCTGGGAAATTTCCGGGAATTTTCTCTTTTTGACAAAGGTTTGACCGGAAAAATGAGCCTTGACTCACAATATTATTTCAACAACAGACCAATTCAATGACCACAGTACTGCTGCCAATAACCGGTCCATCTGCCAATCTCACAATGTACCATTACTTTACTAACTTTACAGTCATTTAGCAGATGCTTTTATCCCAAAGCAACTTACATTTCATTACAATTTTTACAATTCAACAAATTCCTGCTTTCTTGCATGGAAATCGAATTCATGATCTGGTGTTTCAAAAACCAGCGCCCTACAGACTGAGAAACTGGGAAATTCCCACCCTTTTCCAGTTGAAGAACATGGCTTTACATTAAAGATGTTGGTTCTAAGCACATTTTCCAGTGACTGCTGAAGGTCCAGGCTTGAGGAAATCAACAAGACAACAAAATACAGAACCCACCACAGCAAGGTCCAGAAAGCAATGGTTGGGGTTCTCACAATCTTCACTTGTAAAAGGTATTTTTAGTATATCTTTTTAGTCACAACATGTATACTTTGACTCGACACTGAGTTCTCAGCGGTAGTTTCATAACAATTCTAATCAGTCACATGTAAAATGCACCGTTACATCTTCAGACAACACTTCCCCTGCTGTTGTTGATCTCCTTTGATTCATTCAGTAAACGTATTTATTCTTCGCAAAAGCCGACAGTGCGCAGAGCCGAATCACGTGTGTTGTGCTCCAGCCTCCTAATTGCTGTGGACCTTCCTCTCCCTTGGCTTTCTTCTGTCCTGAATGTAAAAAAACACACTACGTTTGTAGCTCACTGTTCAGCTTTTATCTATATTTTAAGCAACACACAAGGTGTAGAGTCGAGCTGGAGCTTGTTACAGCAGCCTGCCGCTGCATAATTCATGATTTGGAGCGGGTTGCAGCAGCAGCTAAATAAAAGATCTTTCTTTCAGTGGCAGGACAGCAGCAGATACCTGTCCGGGCGACTAGCTAGTGTCCTAGTACATGCAGAGGAGATCAATACGCATTTGTGTGACACAAATCGCTCAGTTGACTGTGTGTCTTGAAAGTGATCAGTCCCCCAATGCTTGTCCCTAATGCGGAGTCTTTCTCAGCCACTCGAGTTTGGCCAAAGCACTTGTGCTTGCAGAGCTACGGCGTGTTTATAACTCCTCTAAAGTACCAATCGCAGATGTGTAAAGTTGTAAATCCCAAGTCCGAGCTATTAAATGATCTTCAAGTTCCAAGTCCGAACAATCTGTGCCCATCGCTCAATTTAAATTTGCTCTGAGTTTCTTAATTAGCCATTAGCACGGAGACCATCAGAGACTCACTCTCCCATGGACTAGAATGCAATGGATGGTGGGAAAGATGAGATGAAATAATCATGTCAGGAGAAAAGACTTGATGGACAGATGGAGGCATAAAACCGCATATGGAAGGTGGCAGCCTCAAATTGGACAGCAGGCTCGGCTGTATCGTTACAAAATGCATGAATCTACTCAAGGCCCAGGATCTTACCCACCGCCCCGGCCGTACGTGGCCTAACTCGAAGTTTCTTTTTGGGCGAGTCTTTAGGACTGATGAATGGCTCTGAAAGGAGGCAAAGAAGTGACTGATCACAAACATGAGCGTAAAGGTTGGTGAATCCAGAGTTTGAGGTTCAGATCTAAAGGCACGTGTGATTCAGACTGAAGCGTGCAAGGCCCTGACTGCGACTGGCTGGGGGGGATTATCTTTAAAAGCCCTTCATTCTCCACCAATGAAATTATTAGCAGTATGTGAAAACAAGGCTGGCTTCGGGCAAGCCACCCAGGAGAGTGCTAGCCTCAGGGTGATTTCAGAAGAAAGTAGCTCAGGAGAAATAATGGGGCTGGGAGTACAAGGGAAGGTAAAGAGAATTTTTATTCAGTTCACATGTAGTCTTGCTCTTTTCTCTCCGTGCCTTGCGTGCTACACTCTTTCTGTGGCTTGCAGTCTTTTGGATGCCCTCTCTTTCTTCTTCATTCTTGTATACCCTACATCTTGACCGGTGGTGTGGAGCAACAAAGCCCGAAAAAACCTGATTGTTGTTTACAGCACGAGATGTTCTGCCTTTCATTACTAGTTGGGGAGTTTCTTTCACATCCTAGGGTTCAGATTATTTACATTTATTTTTTAAGTTGGTTGTTTTTGCTTGCATTTTTTTAACCATGTTTTCCACAAGCTCTAAAATTTTGAGTCTAAATGAATGAGAGGTGTAAAGTCGATTAAATTCACTCTTGTTCATGTCACTATCTGATCTCAGCATCGGTCTCACACCTAACTATTGTTTTATTACTAACTATTGCACAGTTTTATTTTTTTCCTTCTTTTTTTTTTTGACCGTATAAATGTTTTGTCAGAAGGATCGCTCTACCAAATAGATCTTAAATATTTACTGGGAATGTAGCTGACTCTCAGCAAATATAAATCTTGCATAACATCTTGAAACAGGAGCAAATCTATTCCTTCTTCCAATAATTTTCTGAATGGGTTCTGCTCTTTTTTGACGTGTTACACATTTTATAGCAAAGAATTTGGGTTTTATGCAGGAAAAAAACATTGAAAGAAGTATTGATTGTCCCGCTTTCCATTGCTAATGCTTATGATTTACACTTGACTCTAAATCTTCTGTGAATTACTGACATTTCTGAAATCCACTATGAATTTATAAGGTTATTAACTCTTGGGCCTCAATGATTTCTTGTATTTTCTTGATGTTGGTCTTTGTGAGGTGTACAGTAAATTATAAATAGAACCAATTTTAGCCTTGGTGAAGTACAACTAAAGAAGACGTATTCGAAATACCACAGAATCCTTTAATTTGACCTTTTTCTGAATTCTAGGGGTAAACATTAAATTATTTGGAAATATTGATTTGTTCAACATACTGTTAAGCCAAATACTATTTTTAAAAGTGTAAACACATTTTTTTTAGTTGAACAGTTTCTGTGTAACCTCGTGTCAAAAACGCACAGATTTTGACCCAGAATTAGCTAGTGAAAGAAATGATCAAGCCATCTATTAGATCTGCCATCCAGAATTAGCTCTTGTGCTTCTGATTCCATTAAAAATCCTCTCATGAATATGCTAGTGTCAAGCTAATAAAATCCATTAATATTAAATCTGCCATAATGCGCACCCTTTGCTCTTGGAAGTCCAGTTTTTACTGGTGTTAATGTAAAGACGCAGGGACGAGCAGTTTTGCCAGTTTTAATTGGGCCAATTCATTACCCAGAATTCTGTCTGCACTGGTATAGGCTTTGATCCATGACTCAATTAATCTCTCAGGTATTCCATAATAAAAAATCACACGTGAATAGCCTTTGTTCGTCAGCTTGCTTTCATCACCTTTGACTAAAATCTAAATTGAAGAACAATAGTGAGCATTTTTTTGGAGTTGTATTTTTATTCCTTATTTGTGCTTCAAATTTGGTGTCACAGCAAGTCCACCACATTGTTCATCTCAGTCAGAGAACACTTGAACATGTGGTGGCCAACACACACACACGCACACACGCGCACACACGCGCACACGCGCACACGCGCACACGCGCACACACGCACACACACACACACACACACACAAAGTTGTAGAACCTATACCAGACCTGGATTCGAACCTGAAACGCCTGGGTGGTATGTCCGACACAAAACTCCCACTTTATTATTCAATCTAAAGATCCACACCATAAGGGGACTCAAATAGGTCCTCCGGTCTTTTAGGGCAATGGTGCTAAGTGTGTTTACTGAAGCTTAATATATTGCATATAATACATTTAATATTTGGTAAATAGATGGATGTTCATCCTTCCACTCATTTGAGTCAAATCCACAATTCTAATATTTCTAATTCTAATACATGTACAGTATGTATAAAACATTCTGTACGAAAGTACAAAATCTAATGAATTCTATTCAATTGGCTGCATATTTCTGGAGCACAATACGTATATGCCAGGAACTGTTTAAATTTTCATGGTAAATCAACACTTTCGCACTCAACAGGTCCCGGAGTAAATCTCCAGCGACTGTTCAAGCAAACACACTTTCTGAAATGAACTGAATCTTGTAGTCAAAGCTTTAAAAGCATGCCACATTTCATGCAATGCAGACTCAAATTTTATGAGTTTTCGAGATAGAGACCTTTTTTTTAAATTCTGTTTCTTTATTGTATGGTGTTTGTTTTTATTTTAAGCTCTAAAATTCGCATTTCTCGTGATTAGCACGGATTAGCGATTGTACACGCTGGAATTTCTTCCCTTCCAAACATGCCCAGAGCTCTAGTAATTACAAAGAACGTCAAATCTTTTAGTTAGACTTTCATTAATAGATGGCGTCCTCATTAATATATTCGACTGCTGATGCACTTATTAGCTCTCATCAATTTATTATTCATGACGTTAGTGAATACAAAGAAATCGAGTGTGTGTCTGGCAAAGTGTCTTGGAACGAACGTTCCAGCAAGTCGGCTGACCCCCCGAGACCCTGTCGGTTATTACTTCGCACCGTCAACAACAGGTTTAAGCACAGTTGCCCCACTCTGCCGCAGGTAAAATGTGAATTCATTGTGGGACGCTTGTTGGTAATTCTGTTAACAAAAGGTATCCTTAGATGGAATTAAATATTTATTCGTTCCATGAATAACAATTGGTTATGGGAAGCTGCGTTGTCTCCGTATTGCACATCTGAACTGAGCCTATATACGCTGTGCTTTTATTGATTATAGTTCCAGAAATGCTACGCAAATTTTGTGTATATTTCTTAACTTCTATTTAAGAGCAGGATTATTGACAGACCATCAACTCGCCATCAGAATGTGTGGATTAATTTTGTTGTTAAGTTAAATAGTTTTACCTTTATTTAATTTCTAACTTTAAAAAAACATTCGTCTTTAATAAATAAATAAATGTAATAATTCATGATTGTTTTTGTTCAGTTGGTTAGTTCTTAGCTAGCTAGGTGTTGGTTAGTTAGGTGGATAGATTTCTGTATGGTATTCATTTTACTTGATATACCACAAAGTTGCTTGGTTTAATTTTACCCTACTCAAGATCATCGCATTGGTCAAGTTTCTGCTAACACGTCTTTGTGAAGTAATTCTTGAATGCGCATCTTAACGTAAAAACATAAATGTTTATAACAATTCGTTTCTTATTTTATTTATCTAAACCATCCACAGTTATATCACAATTGTTTGTTTCCTTTATTGGCCACATTAAATTAAATGCATACTTTAACTCGGGTTTATTTTACCGTCTGACTGGAAAGACGGTCCTGTATAACAAACTTCTTGTTTACGAGACACTGGCGTTAAAAACAATATCTGGTTAAAATAGTCTGCATTTAAATGATATGACTGAAAGCTTAAAAAAAACCTGATAATCAGATCCTCTAATAATGTAAAACGTTTAGGTCCGAGATCTCCAGACCTATATAGGTGAAAGATGGAAAAATTCGGTCTGACTCTAAAATGTTTTTCATTAACGGGATTTTTATAAGGTCTTTCTGAAAAGTTTTTAAGTATATTGTTGTGTTTTTTTTTTTTTTTTTTGCTTTGTGTAGTTTAACTTTCTAAAAACTGAAAAACTTGGTCGTCTTTAACATTTATGATTTATCGATTCTGATTTGCGGGGTGGATAAAATGTATGATGGTTTACTTTGCTAGAAATGAACTTGAGGTAGATCCTTAAAGATTTACCATACGTGTATTTAATTCATTAAATTTGTACCTCAACTAAACGAAAAGGTTTAACTGGTGTCCGTCTACAAACAGGATTTTATTTTGTTAAACCGGACCATGCTAGGATATCTTGTCAGTTTTGAATAAATTATGTATGGGACATGATTAAAAGCTTATACGCATTACTTTGAACATATTTCTTTGATTTAAATGTAAGAAACCCATTTTATCTGTTTTGATTTACATATGAAGTGGAAGTATTTCATCTGTCTATACGTGGGCCTTCAGATCTAATATCTTATCTTTTTTATTGACAGTTTCTAAAATAAAAACAATGCATACGTAGATTTTATTGTAATTATGAATATAGGATATGACTTGGATACTGCTCATTTGTAATGTTCATAACAATATTATATAGTCAGTAAAAATATGACAACTCTTGAATTTGTATAAAGTATAGTCATAAAGTAGTTTTGCTTTTTAAAATTAAATTAAATTTAAAAATGCAATATACTTTTAAATGTTTTCGAATTGTTTTTGCCCGTGTTGCTGTCCGTGGTCCTGATAGATTAACTGACCCGGGAACAAATGGAGCAACATGTTTTTTTATTTATTGTTTCTTTAATTTAAATTATTTCACGCAATGTATGTACTCGTTTTTTTTTTTTTTTTTTTTGATCTCATTTTTCCAAAGTAACCAGATATTTTTTTTTTTTTTACAAAATGGTGAAATGATTTGGTACCAGGGTGAGGAAACATCCTGTTCAGGCGGCCGCATATGTTATTAAAAAATCATGCTTCCCACGCTTTAACTTCTGAGCTCTCGTTTCTAATGCAGACGTTTGGATTTAGTGCTGTCATGGAAGACTAAAATATGCAAATCAGTACAAAATTATATTTTATTTTGAACTTATGCATACCATTATTAAATTGACATTTTCATGTCATTCATGTTCGTAAAACCTCGCTGGTGCAAACGAATAACAATCTGGTTATGATTCTAAAATGCTCTTCAACCTCACATCATTCTTTCGATGTCACTTATCTCATCAAGAACGTTCTTCTCACTTTTTAGCTCGGATCAAATTTATTTGTCTTTATCACAAAACATAATTTTACAAATCCCTCTGATGTTTTATTTGAAGATAATAATAATAGTAATATTATAACAACAACACAATAATTATTATTATTTTATCAATAAGATTGATTATAATAAAATGATGAATATTATTGCTCTTCAGTTCTAATTTTGGTTATTATTTATTTCGGTCATTTTTTATTCAAATGTCTCTTTACTTTGATCACCCGTCACTCTGATTTACTCGTTTATTACTAACTATACAAGACTCTTAATTATAACGCTCGTGTTTTAATTCTTTTGAATATGCATAATTCCATGCTGTCATCCATTCTGTGTGCTCATGAGAGATCAAATTGTCTAATTACACTGTTCTATTCTTTTTGATCCGCTTTTATATAAACCAAAGACGGCAAACGTTGACAGTTTTTCTTATTCACCTTGTCAGAATCAATTTTGTTTTCTCGTCCAGTCACCTTCAATTAGGTGTTTGGACTTTTATGACGCTAAGTATTTGAAGAAATTTTCCAGACTTCTCGAACAGACACCTTGGTAAGCTCGAACGCTCCGTGTGAACACTGCGAGCGCTGTATTGGGTTTATATATTAACGCGGTTGATAAATATTGCATTGTACTGATTTAGAGCTTCCATTGCCGGAGGTGTGATCTGGCCATCAAGCGCGCACACGAGGCTGAAAACACAGGAAGCGCGCAAACGAGAAAGAGGCTGGGAAAAAAAGTTGATTTGGTCTTTGTCCTGCTGGAAGTCTGTAAAAGCGCAGAGGTTGTGTACCTGCGACAAAGTCTGTGAAACGTTACTGGAGTTAAGCTATTTTTTCCTACTGTAACGCACGTAACTATTGCATCCTATCGACGTCGAGCTGAAGCGGTCGAACGGGCCTCGTTGCTGCAATGTTTGTGAGGAAAGAGGGAGCCATAGTCATGAACCAGAGAGCTGATTCTCCAAGGTCCTCAGTCGAGCTGCACTCAAGACTCTGGGTTCATTAAAATTTTATATGCAGCGCTTGGCCAAGGTCTATTTATGAAAATGCGCTTTCCGCTCCATGGAAAACACGAGACTGTAAGGAACCATGGGGAGGAATGTAAATCTAAGAGTGGAATTATATACACTTATGGAGCTTTCTCCTTCGAACTGCGTTTTACAAAATAAAGTAACCAGTGCCACACTAAAAATACGGTCTCACGTTTGACGTCTATATGTTCAACGCTCATCGGTTGATGAATTATGCAGATGGTTTGGTGTGAACTATGCAAATCCTGAATTGGGCTTATCTCAGAAGGGACCATACTGCGCATTATTATATGAATTCGTCTTAGTTTAGATGTTAGTAGTTTATTTTCGCTATTTCCGTTGATTTTACACAGTCGCGCGGAAGTTTTGCAATATCTTGTTTCGTTTTGCCTTGACAGAGTAAGGATGTTTTGCGGAAAACGGCTCTTGTTTTTCCTTTAACGCCCGGCTGAAAATGCAAAGGAAAACTAGGATCTCACAATTTATGTGAATTATTTAAACGAAATGACGCGAGCGGCAGTGGGGATGGGCTCTGTCGTAACTGTCCGCGCACGCTGTGAGACTTTGTGTGAACAAACCGTGTAAACCAAATCCTAATGCCCTTTATTTGTTTGCTTTAAACGTTTCCTATTGAATATATTTTACATTTTTTTAATTGCGCCATTTTGCATGTACTATTTTTGTTTATGATTTTTTTATTCTATTGTTTATCTGTTTTCTAAGTATTTCCAACATTTTGGAAGTATTTTTGGAAAATCCCAGTAAACTTCATATCGATTCCGGCTTAAAATGTAATTCCATTTATTAAGAAAGTATGGATTTGTTTAGATAATAGTTGATCTCCACAAGGGAAAGACGAGGACTGTTGTTGTGCGACAAGAACCACTCATTCGGCCATGGAATATCTTCCTAACAATCACGTACTTGCTAAATCAATAGTATCATTACTCTCTAAATTTATTATTTATACAATACGGGTTTTACGGGTTTAAAACCACTTGATGAGCAGCATATACACTCGACAGTCCATGAATTAACGCATTGCTTTTACAGTGCTGATTTGACCCATTTTCAAAGCAAATTAGTTTATATATATAAATATATATATATATATATATATATATATATATATATATATATATATATATATATATATATATATATATAAATATATATATATAGACAGAGAGAGTAATTTATTGTTTAAGATTTTTGAAAGATTTGATAAAAGTGTTATTTCATAGGTATTTTTAGAACTTCTCCCTTTAGAATGTAGATATATCTATCATTTAAATTAAATCATTTATGTTAAAAAAATGTTTAAAATTACTACAAAATTCAATGTTAAAATGTTATATTTACTATAAACACAACAATAAAGTTCTGTTTTACATGTAAAAACAAATTAACCTACTAAGCTCACTGCAGAATATTAAGCCAGTTATTAAATCAAGAAATTACTTATATCAATTGATTAAGGTTAATAGCGCC
Source organism: Paedocypris micromegethes (assembly GCA_028031935.1). Lineage (NCBI taxonomy): Eukaryota > Metazoa > Chordata > Actinopteri > Cypriniformes > Paedocypris > Paedocypris micromegethes. The sequence continues at coordinate 15,906,868 of CM051496.1, forward strand.
TGAAAGAGTTATAGTCTCCCATCACAATCTGTACAATATTTGTACAATCTGTACAATGTGGTCTGTATTATCAAGTTGAACTGTCTGCCTTGAAATAATATATGCGATCATTTAAAAAAAAAAGATCCATAACAGTGACCTTCAGAAACAACACACGTACGGCATTGAGGTAAGACGTGCATGGTTTATTGAAACTTCTGTCGCGTACACAGACACATTTAAGCACACTTCCACAAATGAAACTGGTGTTGTACTCGAAAATAAATTAGGAATAAATAAATAATTAAACGACAAAGGCCGTAAGAAATATAAATAAGTGAAACAAATAATAAATCCGACCCGGAACCGTATCTACAAAGTGCAGCGAATCTCTGAATATATAGGCAAAGAAATGTTCCCAACTACAATCTTAAAATAATTAAAATATAATAATTATTATTATTATAAATCAAGTGACAACGTACGGTAGAAGGGGCTAGTCACAACATAAAGTAATTTGATTGTCAAAGCATCGTTGAAGTGAAAATATCCGACACAACGTTTTGTGTTTTCTATCTAAATGTACGAAATATGTGCCAAAATCCTCAAAACTATTAAAATCTAGTTTTATGCCCCATTTCCGAAAATGACATTGAACGTGTCCACACGTCAGGAATCATGAGGTAGACACAAAAAAATATACTAAGACTATGCGTACGTGCGATCGCCAGTGCGCGGGTTCTCTCTTATTGCAATACATTAAACTGAATGGTAATTTACGGCAAATGAACACTTAATGAACTGGAAACCATGCAATGGATCACAGGAGAACTGATTTTCTTCTGGAGCACACAGAATAACACTAATGTTGGTAGAATGGGAAATCTTTTGCACAACAGCATTTTTTTTCTCTTTTTCTTAAAAAAAAAAAAAAGAAAAAAGGAATTAAAAGATAATTAAATCGATGCGTTCTCCACAAAAACAGGTGCAGTGTATTAACAGGTATATACAGTGATGAATATAAAAGAGTTGTCTTCGATTCAGAGAATAATCATTACTGTTCGGATTTTTTTTACAATAGTTGCAACGATGCGTTGATGGTCTCCTCTCATCCTGGTCGCAAACAGCACGTTGTTCTCGACAAAGTTTTGGTGCGTGTCTCTGGGATTTTTGACGCATAGCTCCATCCCCACTTTGGAAGCAATTTCGTCGCAGTCCCGTTAAGTTTTTTGATCAATTCTGTCTTTTATTTGAGTTCACTTAAATACACACAACGCTGGCCTAGTGCGTTGCTGAAAACTTCATACGTTTCTGTTTTTGCCTTTGATTACAAAACCACACTCGGACCACGTTTTTTTTCAGGTCCAGTTTCTCTGCTATTGCCGCTATTTTCTCCGATGAAGGTCTGGGCTGAACGGCAAAGTAAGCCTCCAGTGATCGCTTCTCCGGTGCTGCGATCGACGTGCGTTTTCTCTTCTTGTCCCCGCCGTTAAAAATCTCCGGTTTGGCCATTTTCTCCCTCTGAGCCCTCTCTGCCTCCTCCAACCAGGCCTCAAGGATGGGCTTCAGGGCCACCATGTTATTATGGGACAAGGTGAGAGACTCGAACCGACAGATAGTACTCTGACTCAAGCAGCCGACACCCGGAATTTTAAGATTGGCCAAGGCCGAGCCCACGTCGGCCTGCGTGACACCCAGTTTGATCCGTCTCTGTTTGAAGCGCTCGGCGAAAGACTCGAGCTCCCGGGGGTCTGGCTCGGAGTCTCCACCGCCCAGAGAAGCGTGCGAGCCCAGGCCGTGAGGATGCATGTTCATACTTTGCGGGTGGTGGTGCTGCATGTGGTTGATTGCTGACATGTGGGAGTGCGGGTGAGAGGCTGAGGAACAAACGTCGGACCCCGGCATGCCTCCGATTGAAATGCCAGGGGTGAGATGGTCGAGCAGGTCGCCTTCCAGACCCTGCGTTGGCTGGTGGTGAGGATGGTGGTGGTGAGAGGTCAGCACAGACGGGTGATGAAGGTGCCCTGAGGAGGACGTGGGCGTGCAGGTCATGCTCGTCATGGTGGTCATGGTGTGATAAGTGGCATCTGGTTTGAAAGGATGGCTCTTTTGAGCGACGATATCCACAGCCGCCAGCGCCTCAGCTCTCTGGAGCAGGGTCTCATCAAAGCCGGCAAAGATGTTACCCTGCAGCTACGAGATGGAGAGCAAAGATGAGTGTCAATGTCAAACCTGTCGCGCACAAAATTCCAATCTAATCCATTCGAAACACTGCCCGTGTAAAGTAAAGTTACGTTTGAAAATTGTGTGACCATGGGCATATTCAAAGCAGATCATTATACATTCAATCATAATTAAAAAAACAACATGCCATGTGTAAATATTGACAGAAATCCATAATCAGCCTGTGTTGATTGGGGAAATAAAACCAGACCGAATTAACCGAAGTTTACAAATCAGACTGCAGAAAATAACGCTAATAAAGTAACTGTGCAAATCATCCTTCGACAGCCGGGGAAAGTTTCGAGGACTGCCGTTCAAATGCAAATGACTAGAGTAATGATGAATCTGAAGCCGAATGAAATATTAAAAAGCAACTTACCGAGGGCGTGGGCAGACACGCTCGTCTTATCGCCTCAGAGCTGGAATGTAGAGGTGTGTATTTAGGTTCGTGCAAAATCGGATGCATGCTGAACGGCTGTTTGCTGTTCATTGACATCATCGTTGCAGAGATGTGTGGGGTTCTTTTGTCGCCTTCCTCGTTAATCTCTGTCTTGATCCGTGAAGAATCTCGTTTGCCTGTGTCCGAGGAAGAACTCTTATAAAGAAGTGGACCAGTTTGCCTGAGAGCTCTTTTCACTGGCTGAGCTGCAGCCAGGAGCCAGCTGTCAATGTCTGTGATACAGTAGGAATTAACGCAGGCACCTAAAATATAGCGTGCTCTCTAAGCCACGCCCAAAAGCTCAACGTTGACGCCCATATACTATCACAGGTTCCTGAAATTTTATTGGTAAGTGTGTGGCGTGGACACGCCCCTGGGGTTTGTCGTCTAGTTCGCCCTCCTGTCCGGATTGAGCGTTGAAGGCGTGGCTCTGGCTTGTAGACTTTCATGCTGGGTTTTCATTGGTGCTCTGATTTGACAGGTGGAAATTTTGTGAAAATTCATTAGTTTTTGAATTACACTTCTTTTGTGATTTTTGACATGTTGATTGTAATTGTACTTTTATTATAGTATCACATTACATTATTATTTCAGAATAGCAAAATATTTTTTAAATACCAAACTATACAAATAATTTGGTGTATGAATAGCAGAAATCTTCAGTTTGTGGTGTTTACCACAATATAGTTTTTCCAGATCATAAACAAAAAAACATGTTCTGATAAATATTGAAATGATTGAAATATTGGAATCATGAAACCGAGATAATTGCTGCAGGTTAAATGACTTTCTTACTAAAAATGACTTTAACGTGGGATTCAGGTGAAAGAATCAGGAAATTATGACGATTTCTGGACAAATCACCCCCTAATTTGGACATTTGTTTTCTCTCAAGGTGTATAAGCTCCGTGTTAAGAAGTTTGGCTAAGGCGTAGAGTTCACAATATCTCTCAGTCTAATTGGTTCTGAAACCCCAGACTTGGGCAAGAAAGCTCCACAATAGGAGAAGGAGACTCGGCAAGTGTGACTGGGAAACCTGAGATGCAGACGCAGATAGCAACATCGTCCCCTCGTGCCTTGCTCTCCGGCAAGGCCTTAGCACCCGCTCATCAAATATGCATCAATGCTGCCATCTTTCCCCCAGCAACCACTGTCACTGGGGACTCCAAATACTGAGGGACAGATAGAGAGTAGTAGCAAAAGAGACAGAACAGTGAGAAAAGCAGTCTGGAAGCTCAAAGAGCGAGCTTATAAATAGAGAGAAGCCATACTTGTTGAATTTATTGAGTTGTTCCAGCTCCACATCCCTTTTCAGACTATTCCTCCTTTGTCCCATGAATGCCAGCATTAAGCTGCAGTCATTTTCCTGATGAGTTTTCTGCAAACAAGCCTGGGGAAGTGCTTGATTATTGCTAATGGAACATTTTCCTCAATGAATATTAATGCTGAAGTAGGGAATTGGTTGTATTGGCTGTTTGAGCACATACCCTTTTTTAAAGGTGCTTAGGTTGGTTTTATTTTCAAACTGATAAATGTGTCATCAATTCGAAACTAATAATGCATCGTGCAATTTCAATTTTTTTTACAATTGTGCATAATGATAACTGTTTCTAAGCCTTAGTACTGTATTTTTGCTGTGTTATCATGTTCTTATTTTGATATTATGTTCTTCTGTGATTGTTTTAAACTCATTTTCAATTGTTGAAAAGTGTTTAAGAAGTCTAACTAATGAATTTTGAATATTACATTTAATGTAGCACAAAACATTAAAATGTGGTGTTCTCAGTATTTTCCTGCATACAAAATGCCATTTTTAACAAAATACTTATGTATTTGTAACTACTGATTATTATTAGTCATTAACATTCAACTTTTTAAATTTTGATAATTTTTGTGATGCTGTATGAACAGTAAAAACATTTCCTCTTGCATTTTAGGAAATATGTTTACATTTTCACATTCAATCAAAAAAGTTTAGGCAATTCAAAATTAGTTTTCCATCTTTGCATCGTAACACGTTTTTATTTACACTTCAGTTCAAGACAAAAAAAAAATGATTGAAGAGACGTAAAAATCAATGATCTGAGACAGCAACAATGACTTGACTAATTCAATCAGCTAATCAGGCTTATTGTAATTTTTGAAAACTATTGGTTTTAAGTCAACCATTCTTTTCATTCTTGATCCACAATAACTGTGACTTGTGATGTATCCATCAAATCCAATAAAAGAGTGGCAATTGGAATTCCAGTAGAGAACTGTTTTGTGTGGAGTTGTGAGGTCAAATCACCACAAGGAAATATTTCTGGTACGTTAAGCAAATGGACAAACTCCTCTGTGCACATTCCAACTTCACTTCCCTCTTTCTCCTCACTTTCCTTTTACCATCCTTGCCCCCTCACGCCCCCCTCCTTTTTGTGATTGGTGAATTATTGATAGCGTGTAAAATCTAACATTGTAGATATGTGACCATTCACCAAATCGTCGGGTTCACACTGTGAGGCAGCCGAAGGGAAAGGGTGTCTAAGCACGCACTTTAATGTAATTGCCTTTAGGGTACCTGGTAAATATTTCATTGTCTGCCAGCGCAAATTAAAGGTACAAAGTTGCTGAAAATATAGTGATTCCTCACTCTAAAGCAGATGTCCTCTGTTTTAAAGTCTGTTGCTTCACTTTATGACACAAGACTACAAAACTGTGACTCCACCACCCTTGTGGAGCTCCTGGACTCCACCAAAGTGAGTTTTCTTTATAAGCCTTCAAAATAGCCAGAATGTTTGGCATTTTCTGGTGGTTATAAGTTTCTCAGTTTGATTTAATTCTACACAGGCTGAGAAAGCTCTTAAAATGTTGCACTGAGAAGGGGAAAACGATGAACGTGAGGGGAAGCTCGCACGCATTGCCAGTCAGAAAGGAAAGTAAGCAGAATGATGGGACAGAATGTGAACAGGAAAACTTCATTACCTGATGGGGCAGTGGCCAAAAAGACATTAAAAATGAATGGCGACCGACACAGATGGTAAGCTGACCTGGATGGGATGTGAAGCGTTGATGGGAAGATTTGTGTTTTTCTGTTGCACATTTAGAAAACAAATTGTCAGGTTTAGGTGTTTTTACCTCTGGGGTATTTTGGCTTTTCTAGAAGAATTCACTTTAATTCACAGCAAGTGTCCGATATTCTCCAAAGCCTTTTAGATGTATCGCGGCAAACATTTAATCCGTTCTTAGTTGGTGTGGCTGACATTTTTAATCTGTTTCTTTACATCAAGATTGCACACTCGGTTCCACACAGGTTCTGTTGGCACCGCTGCCATACTCTGCACTATTCTGCTGTTACCTGCCATTCGCCATCCAAACAGGATGGGCCGCACTGTGTCTGAATCAATAGATTAACTGAGTGGTTATGAATTATGCAGAAGACCCTACAGCAGTTGAACGTAAAGAGCTTGTGTTCTCGAATTGGCGTGTAAAAGCTGCATACGAACCTGTTTACTTTTTGCCAGTATGAACGGTGCTGCATCTCAACTTCCACTTGTATTGAAAACAAACTTTAGATATTGTCTTTATATTAGAAAACCCTTTTCAACACTCGGTGGAGCAATATGCATTGCTCAGCATTTCAGTCGTCCAAACAGTGAAGTGTGCATATACACACACACACACACACACACACACACACACACACACACAAACCCGGAGCAGTGGGTAGCCTCTTCAATGTCTTGCTCAAGGAGACTTCTGTTTTAGTACAAGTCTAGGATTCTATAGAAAAGTAACTGAAAAGTAGTAGTAACGTTATACTGGTCATTTTAAGACTTGGCCGACATAAAATGCAGCGAAAAGCTTTTGCACATGACATATATCAGCAGAATCATAACAAAATACATAGTTACTGTATAAATAATATGACAAAAAAAAGCATATACAGTACGTATACCAGGTCTATTAAAACAGTAAAATAAGAGATGTTATATAATATAAATATTTTATTTTTCTTTTAAACTTGTGAAATGTTCTTAAACATTGGCATTTGGCAGCTGAAGGGAGTTGAGCCAGCCACCCAGGTATTGCTGGTTCAAGTCCGCTATAAGAATAAACCCATTACAGGCTAGTTTGTTAGCTAAAATGTTTTGCTTTGGTTTTACTTGTAGACACATGTGTTTTTGTGCTGACAAACAGTAAAGTTTGCATGATGTGCTTCAAGTAGTGTTTATGTGTGAACGTTTAATAATGAGATGCTGAGAGGCAGCAAAGAGAGTTGGATTGTGGGTATCTTGTAGATTTGAACCTCAGAGGACACCACTGCGACAATAGCATTAGCTTAAAATTCCACAGCGCTTGTAATTTTTACATTTGCATACAATCAGACTCGGGATAAGCCACTGCTTTTTCTGTCCTACACGAATTGACAAGACTAAAACAAGCGAGGGGAAAAAATAAACATGAAAAATGCTGTAGATATTATTGTAAAGTGATGAGGCATATTCATGATGGCATTCCACTGTTTTATAGCAGCACGGAGCTGCATTTTTCAAGACTGCGGAGAAATACGGTTTCTCAGAAATCACTGGTGGAATATTGGGACACACATGGGACTTATCCAAAAAAAAAGCAATGGAAAGAGGAAGAGGCCCAAATTTTGAAACATTTGTCTTGGATCTCCTTTCTTCTTTATTTATTGAAATATTAATGTCTTAGCTTGAGGCCAAGTGTGTTTATGCGTGCCGCTCAGAGCCTTAACCGAAATGCCAACTGATGCTCCCTCATTGATTTTTTTTTCTATTTACTTGTGGGTTTATCTGTCTAAGTAGTGGCCGCCAGTCACTCGTCCTTCTTCCCTGTTCTCTGGCTCCCACTGACGTTCTTATAAGTCTGTTGCTTCATCTGTCCGTATTAGACTCTTCAAATAAGGATGCTTCAGCATGAAGTGTAGGACACTTCAAAGAGCCGTTAATTGTTGGTTTGTTTAGTGCTGACTGTTATGGAATGTTGTGGAAGGCTGACATTTTTGGAGTCAATTTGTGAGAGTCGAGAAATGAGGATGTAAAGAGTTCGAGACACTTGCGAAAACTTTCGCCTGCTTTTTAGAAGATATGTGCATGTTTTTTGTGCATTCATGTCTTGTAGTTTTCCACTGAATGGTTCGTTTTTGCCCATGAACCTGAGATCATGGTACTATCCATGACCTATAAAGCCTAAAGTCGTGCGTTTGGAGCTCACGTGTACGCAAGAATGGTGACACCATTGTCTCACAGACATACACATTGGGCTTCTTTATTCATTAATCAGCGCTTCTTGGGTAGACTTTCTTCTCGCGTCTATTCTTTGGAAGAGGCCCATTGAGCACGTGAGGAACATGGAAAAGCAGATTTCGAAGGCCTCTAGGGATCAGGGGGTGGGTTTGCATCAGGCTAGAGGACTCCAGGAACCCAGCTGGTGAGGGATGGGACACCATTGTGGTCCTCTACCCTCCTCCTTACAGTGCTAACAGGATTAGGCCATGAAGAGCACCCACTTCTCAAGACCCCAGGCTGTTACTCATATGTTCTGTCTGATCTGAGACTTGATGAATACTTGTCAAGCCTTGGAAAAACAGAAACCTGTCCCACAGGGAAAGTTTCTGACTTCATTACGGACCAATGTAGTCAAGCCACTACATAATGACTACTAAGATGCTCTTCCAAACTTTGGCTGAACTTCTCCCAGGGTGCCAAAGGGCTAGAGGTTTTTGCTCAATAGTTCAGTGCACAAACTCAAAATCTGGTCAAAATACCACATGTGTGGTTCATGAGATGCTCCTATTTCCTCCCTCAACCCATTTATCCAATCTTTGCTAAATTTCTTCACGTATATGCCGTTTCTCACCAATCCGCCTTCCTTAAAAGAAAAATATAAACTTTCACAGCCCTCTTGATATGAGTAAGAGCAATCAAGGTTGTTGATCTGCAGTGTAGTGGAAGTCCAGCTTGAGGCAAAGCGTTTACCTGACAGTGTGCTGGGACAGCGCTCTCATTACCACAACAATGAAATAATTATGAATGCCGCAGCGAGACTTCATCAGAGGAATATCTATTGTATTATTTATTCAGTCCCCTGGTTCAGGGAGAACACATATAAACTTCCAGCCATGCTCTTCCCTATGCACACACTCTGCTGTCTGCCTTTCACAGCGGTGCTTTCCTCTTGGCTTTTTCTTCAGACCCTTGGATGCTCTGCTTGGACATGGCCTCTGATTTGAATCTGTGAGCTGTCTCGGTAGAATATTACACACTGCGGGATTCCAGTTGGAGGACAATCATTCATCAGTAAATGGTCAGCACTCTGCTGGGCTAATGGACACAAGTGATCTCTTGAAGAGGAACCTTCTGCTTGGAGTAGAAGCGCAAACCACAGGCCTCGTCCAGCAATGAAGATTCACTTCGGTGACAAGCGCATCATCGCAGACATGCACAACAGGTGAGTTTAACCTTGAGCTCGCTCTTGCGAAAAAGGTCTGGAAGTTGTCTCTCGTCTTACACATGATGCAAGTTATTCGCTCCAGCAATATAAGTTTGTAAGGCGTTTGTGTCCCGTGTGTTTGGTGCCATGCTTGAGACGTGAGATTCTGCTAGGCAATGGTTGCGAGCTTGCAACACACCGCAATAAATAATGCAGCGCTTGGTTGGCAACACTACGGCTGATGCTTGGCAACCTACGAAGCTACGTAGCATCGGAAGACAAGGGGGAAAAGAGGTGCAGTGGGTGGAGTCCTGCAGGTGCTCGGCTTGTCTTTCTCATCTTTCTCAGCCGTTCATCTGATCTTGCTTGGTGGAGGCCTGGAAAGCTGAGCAGATGCATCTACTGCTTTCTCAGATGCCACAGAGGAGGCCATTGTTACGTTATACTGAGCATCAGTTTGCTTTTCATCTTTCGATGAATTTAGAGTTTGGTTCAGAATGTTGTCTGAATTAGCCCCTAACATTATGTACGTATTTGCCGTTTAGTGTCATGTAGTTCACATGTTTGTCCTGCAGGGGCACTGTAGCAGATTCAAATAAACTGAACTTGAAAATCAGCATGTTTTGTAAGGCTACTATAATGCAATGATAACATAATTTTCCTTATTATTTGTTGTTTGATGTTCAAATGTATCTTTTAAATGATTATATTTCATCAGTTTGCATATGTGACATTTAAAATGTGTTGCGTTTGCCCTTTAGCTTTTATAAGTGCAGTCATGCGAGACACAGTTCCCTTTTTGTGATGCTGGTGTATACGGAAATCAGTTGTGGGAAAACCAATAGTTTGTTTTAAGGGAGTCGTTTGTTGGTGCTTGTGATACTTGGGCTGGCCCCTCTCGGACCCCCAGGCCTTAGACTAGGGCTATTGCGCTTTAGTCCTTCTGCAGGAAGCATGAGCCCATCGGGCCAAGGTGTGCAGCTGAAAGATTAATAACTTACCACCTTCCCTGATTTGTTCATGTAAATTATTAACTATCACCTCATTATCAATTATTCAAATATCAGACTTTGTTCTTTTTTCCGTGCTCACATTCAGCGAAAGAACCACAGTCAATTTGTTTACTATTTTGAACTTTTATTTTTTTATGTTGAGCTATGTAACAAGCTATCTAAGACCGGATAATAGTTTTGCTCTGAATCAGTATTATTAAACATGATTATTAGTTTACTTTGAGGATATACCGGTAGGTTATGGCAAATAATGCTCAATGTGCAAAAATGTCATTAATAAATGGATAAAAAAGAAAAGAAGGAAAATGTTTCCTCTGATTTTTTTTCGTTTAAAATGTTTTGTCTGTAAACAGATTATGTAGTTTAACTGTTATAATAGTTTAACTAGTTTTAATTATTACAATATATATTTCTAAAAACTCATAATTCCTGATTTATAAATCTCAATATAAAATAACAACAATTTAATTTGCCTTCACACATATAATTATTATATGAGATTCAATTACTTAACAAATCAAACACCTGGTTTTATCCAAAGGGTTACAGGTTATTAAGTATGCATACCTACGTAGAAAAGATTTACATAAAATGCTTGGAATGTGGACTTTTCCGAGGTCAGAGGTCAGTCATTTCCACCACCTTACGTTCGTTTTGTGCCCACACGGAAAGAGCAGTGGATTTCTCCTGGGGACGACAGCGCTTGAGGCCGGCCTTGTCAAACTGGCGAGTGCTGTGAGTTTATGAGTGCGGTTAACTGCTGTTGTGTCTCTTCTTTCAGGCCTGTACTGCCACTGTGATGTGTTTATGATGTCAGGAGAAACTTCATGTATTTTGCATGGCACTTGCTGTTTCCTGCGATGGTGCCTCTTAGGTGAAGACACACACCGAGGGATAACAAACCACCACTTTTGCTCTCATTACGTCTCAGATAGACAGAGGCGAGATGAAGGGAGACGGGGGAAAGAGAGTTTAGCGGACCACCCGTCTCTCTCTCTCTCTCTCTCTCTCTCTCTCTCTCTCTCTCTCTCTCTCTCTCCCTCTCCATCTCTCTTTGAGAGTTTCTCCCTGTCTTCTTCTCTTCCCCTGTCCCTCTCCATTAAGAGCTGCCCGGGGGCATGCGAGCAGGGCTGGGGAGGGAGGGTCGGTTAAGAGCTGTCATTTAAATAAGCGTTTACAGAGAGAGGAAGAGAGCTGGGGGAGGAGGACCAAAGTCATGGAAGGCAGAGCGATGGAGAGCGGGGAGGGGGTGGAGAACAGTCGCTTTAATGTGTCTCTGATCTCTCGCACCAGTCCACAGCTGCTGCAGCAGCAGGCTGCCCTGCTCGGCCATATGTTGCCTGCACTGCTCCAATTATCCTCCCTGGAGCAAGGGCCCACTCGCAGCCTGTGTGGCTGGGCCCCGCCGGGGTCGGCTACTGTTTCAGCACAGCTCTCACTGCTGTCACCTCACGCACACACCAGCTGAACCCGCAACACACTAACTTTTTTTTCTTCAGCACTATCAGTGCGTGATCATTTTTTATTTCCAATCTCGAGGTTTCCCATACGCTTGATGTGAACGTCACGTGCCACACTGGAAGTACTGGGCTCACTCCAGCGGATTATTTTTACTGCTTTCAATTAGGATGGGTGACTGGCGATCGATCTGTCCGTTTTTGGTGAAGAATGTGGAATGTCTTCAAATTTGAATACAAATATTATTTTTGATTGAATATGTTTTTTTTTTATAAAGATAATCTGTTCATTCAGTTTCATAGTGTTGTTTACTGACAATAAAACTATTAGACACATTTGTCTGAATTGCTCCACATATGTACATATTTTACATACATGAGTGTATAATAAATAGTGTAAAAAAAAAAAAAAGTACCATGAATGTATGTATAACACATACAAAAAATACTACAATTGTTGATCCATAGAATTTGTTTACAGATGTTGGTTACTTTGGATGACTATCATCACACATTGTGACACAACAGACAAAAACAGAACAGAAAAGATTGGATCAGTATACGTTGGCAAACATTAGTTTGAATAACTGTTAACAATAATTATTCATTAAAATGGTTGAATATACATATAAATGTTTTGTAACAATTTTGATATATCTATCTATTTATTTATCTTTCGTATGTTTATTTATTGTATATTTGTTTAGATGGATGGATTTTTAGATAACTTAGTATAAGATGAGACAATTAAATTCAAATTAATATCTATTAATTAATAATAATATTTATTTATGACTAGTGTTATGTAACATTAATAATATACTACACTTATATACTATAATATACTAAACTGAAACAAGTATAACAAATATAGCTAAATCTTTGTTTTTTAAAATGAACATTCTATTGGATTCTTTGACATCGATGAAGATCACCATAAAATAAGAATGCAATGCTCAAACACAAATTACAGTAGATGATGCAAAATGTTTCATCAGTGCACACGTGCAACTGTTGTAGCGTATTTGTTCTATAAACTGATAAGCCCAGAGACACTCGGACTAGCAGGAGTTATTGGAAGTTGTGTCTTACTGTGGATTCCACCACCACAGGGCCAGTTCCACACCGTGACACCCCAGAACTCTGTTTACTGAACTTTCCACCGGTGAAATATTTATTACACAAAGAAGCAAAGTTGAACTAGAGCGAGATGTTGGATGGTGGGGGGGTGAGGGGGCATATTACAAGATGAGGTGTAGAATTTCTTCAGTGTTTACCTTTGAGCTTCATTGTTTCAGATTAAAAGTATTTCAAATTTAGGATTGAGAATGTAATGATTTAACAAGTTTAATTGGTTGGTTGTGTGTTGGAAAACGTGTCACAACTTCTTTGAGGAGTGTTGAGCCTTTCAGGTCTGTGTGAGGTCACGGGGTGAAGAAAAGAACCATGTGCTGTAATTCAAGATGCTGGAGTAAGGAGAGGGTCATGAGTCAAAGGACACAGGAACGCCACTGCACACAGCATCATCTGCCTCTGACATCTTGTTCACCCTTGAGTTTCTCTTGTTTTTTGTGGCCTTTTCTTCTAGTTGCACAGATCCAAATCTACATATTTTTTTTCTTTTATTTCTGCCGAAAAACATCCTTCAGTTCCTCGCAGTGTTTGCATTGGACAAAAGAATAGGAAGTAAGCCAAGTCGGCTCCTCATGAATCTTTAACCGGGAGTTTGTTTTGTCTTATGAATGTAATTAATGCATAATTAATATTTAAAGATTGCCTCATTTATCAAATTTAACCACTTTACCCGCTCACCACAACAGAGTTGGATCATAAAAACTCGGAGAATAAACAGTAGAGAAATACTGAGGAGTTGGTGATGACGGGTAGGGCGAAGACTAACGAGGTTGTTAATTAGCGGCAGGTCACAGAGGTTTCTTTTATTGAACGCCGATTCCCCTGGACGGCCTGGAAACGGGTCAGTAGACCAGGGGTTTTGTTCAGTTCTGAGCCTGGCACACCAGAAGCTAGAGACGGATCTCCAGTGACACTCTTGTTCTGTCCTCCCATGAAAATACTCAAAACAGGGACAGATGCATTGCCTCTATCAGTGGGAAGTAGTGGTGAGATTAGCTGTAAAGAAGTGAACTCTTGAATAGATAAATAGAGAGACAGACAGACAGGTGGATGGATAAACAGACTGAGAAATGGATGGATAGATAGATAGATGGATGGATGGATGGATGGATGGATGGGTGGGTGGATGGACTAATCACTCTATTGTGCAATAGACAGATAGAAGAAGAGATCAACAGACAGACATATAATTGTCTTAACCCTTATGAAAGTGGCAGCAGATCCTTTCAACACTCGGCTCAACTATTCGGATCTGATCTCGTCTTCATCTGGTCACCAGAGACCACCATAAGGATTCTGGCTAAAGTGGGGATTAAGTAGAGTATTTCTCCCTGTCAATATCAAATCATTGAGCTCAGCTAGAATGACATAGATCTGTTTCTTCAGTGAGTGAGTGATGGTGCTGGTCTATCAAGTCTGTGATGCACCAGTCTGTCACTCTTCTTCTTCTGCGCTTCTCTCTGTGCTGACGTCAAGGGAGTTGCTGTCGCGTTTGATAATCACTGACAATAAACTATGGATGGAATTGAATGAGCTCACTGTATTTCCATGAGGAGGCTGATGGAGGGGGTGAGCGACACATCGGGCTGCTTGGATGTGACCCAGTTTGAATGTGTCTGTCTGAAAATGACAAAAATAAATAGATCAAAAATGATTTGTGGCTTTCAAGTTTGGTAAAATTAATGAAAATATATATACATATTTTTCTTTACATACGTATTTTATTTACTTTTTATATATACTAAATAATTATTTATAAATGCTACATTGTAGAATAACATTAGAATTTATGTTAGAAGACAATGTATTTCATATATATAAAAACATTTATGGAAATGTAAATCATTGCTTTTCTACAGAACACATTTCTAATTTTACATTATTCCTTTTTTCACTATTATGGGCACTATAAATCTTTCTTGTTATTCTATGTACATTTTATTTAGGTACTTGAATGTATATTACTTGTGTATGTGCATATTATGTGTGTGTGTGTGTGTGTGTGTGTGTGTGTGTGTGTGTGTGTGTGTGTGTGTGTGTGTGTGTGTGTGTGGTGTGTGTGTGTGTGGTGTTGTGTGTGTGTAGGTGTGTGTGTGTGTGTGTGTGTGTTGTTGTGTTGCGTATTTAGCCATTATTCCATTGTTTTATGGTCTGTCTGTGAAAAAAGCTTTAACACAGACCATTTCGAAATTATAGTAATTTCATTATGGCCATTCATGAAAGATAAAGTCCTATAATGAATAATCCGTCTCAGTTTCATCAAACTCAAACTGAATACTGACATTCTCTGGAAATCCACCAGTCTCTGAGTGTTTTATATTTGTATTTGTATGCAAATCTTAAACAAGCAGAAGAATTTATGAAAAGAAGAGGAAAAATCCTCCTGTACCTAGCTGGTTCCATGAGCTAATGGAGACGCGAGCTAATGGGCTAATTTAATTCCAGCAGGCACACACTCTGGTCCTGTTGCTAACAATTAGTCGGGAATGGAGTTGTTAATTTTTAATGATGAGCAAGGTATAGAGAGAAAACAAAGGGAAGGCCTCCTGCACTTAGGCTTTGCTCTGGGCCTTGGAATTTTCCATTATTGCCACACTCGTTTCAGGGATTTTTCTGCTTTCTGGTGTATTTTTACATGTCGTGAACACACAAGGACATTATTGTGGTGTCATTCTCTGTATCATCCATCCTTCCATCAGAACTTGTCTGATGTGGATTAAAACGACATGGTACCTATCTTTTTCCAAAGAACTCAATAGTCGTCTATTGAAGGGCCTTCACTCACTGGTACATTAAACTCTTGTTATTGTAGATATAAGCACTTTAGAGACCATTAGGACGGAAGACTGGTGAAATCAGTGAGGTACGAACAGAGCAACTCAACTTTCTTGCTCTTCTGTGTATGTTTTACAAGTGACTTTTTCTTTACGGTTTATTTCACCTCAGAAACCGTTTTTAATTATAATAATACATTTTATTTCACGCGCCTTTCAGGACACCCAAGGACGCTGAACAGAATAAACAGAGAGACAAACAATTAGTCCAAAAAAAAAAAAAAGTGGAAAAAACAGAAAGTCCAGGGTGAAATTTATAATCCAAAAGCCAGTTTAAAAAGGTGAGTCTTGAGTTGAGCCTTGAAGACGGGAAGAGTGCCAATGTTGCGGATGTGGGGTGGAAGAGAGTTCCAGAGAGCAGGAGCCGAGCGGCTGAAGGCTCGACTCCCCATGGTGCTCAGACAGGCATGAGGAACAGACAGGGTGATGGAGGATGAAGATCTGAGGGAGCGGGTGGAGGAGGCAACATGAATGAGATTGGAGAGGTATTGTGGGGAGATTGTGGATGGCCTTGAAGGTTAGGATGAGCATTTTGACGTTGATCCTGTGCTCAACAGGAAGCCAGTGGAGTTGGTGTAAGACAGGGGTGATGTGGGCAGATGGTGGTGTTTTGGTGGTAATGCGGGCAGCGGAGTTCTGGACCAACTGGAGTTTATGAAGAGTTTTCTTGGGAATGCCGAAGAGTAGGGAGTTACAATAGTCCATGCGCGAGGTCACCAGACTGTTCACCAGAATAGCAGACGAGTGGAGGGTGAGGGAGGAGCGCAGACGAGAGATGTTTCGGAGGTGAAAATGAGCGGATCTGGTGATGTTGTTCAGGTGCTGTTTGAATGTAAGTGAGCTGTAAAACACCGAGGCTTTTGACGTGGGGGGAGGGGTGCACAACAGACCTGTCGATGGACAGGGCAAAGGAGGCAGCTTTTGAGATATTTGATTTAGTGCCCACCAGCAGTTGTTCCGTCTTGTCAGTGTTGAGCTTGAGGAAGTTGTTTGTGAACCAGATGTTGTTGTGTTTTTAGAAAAATCAGATACCTGTGGAGATAAGAAAGCAATTAAAAAAGAATTAGAGAAAGCAAACAAATTCAACATGTGTGACACAATGGTCTGTATTTGTACAACAACCAGGAATGTAATGTAAAAATGCCTGAAGGTAATTTTTCTCACAACGTTAGGCCATAAAATTGCAATTAAAATTGCAGACCAGAGGACGACTGGCAAAACATATTTTATCATGATTATTATTGTTGTTAATATAATAATAATAATAATAATAATAATAATAATAATAATAATAATAATAATTGTTTGTATTAATATATAGTTATTTGACAAGTGAATTTGTGAACATACTGTAGAAATTCACATTTCAAATTTGGTATTTAATGAATACATTATATATTATATTAAATAAATTAATAAATATGAATAGTAATGCATTATTTAAAGATGCTTCAAGGCAAAGTGTTTAGTCAGAAGGGGAAATGGCCGGGCAGATCAGGAAAAGGCCTATAGCATCACAGTTTAGTTAGTCAATGCCCAATGGTTTTTATTTTTCTTACTCTTTTCTCAAATCCTGGATTTGATTGGTCAGTTAGCGCTTTGCGCAGTTTTAAAATGTCGCTAGGCTATTGGCTATGGGAACGTGCTCCGCTTGATCCCCAGCACATCAGAAGTCAAATCAGGAACTGGGGGATTAACGTCTCTTAGCAGGTAGCAAAAAATCTTTCAAGATACATTATATTGAGGACAAAGACGTATTGGGTGAAAATTCCGCTGTAAATTTGGAAAAATCTGGAAATTGGTATGCCAGTTTAGGGCTAAATTACACATGTTGCTTAATTCTGGAAAACATTTGCTTTCTGAGACCCATTATTCATTTTGGGAGTTTATGACAAGCCCCAGTGCGTTTATGAACCAATTAGCTGTTTTCTGTAGATAATCTCAGCTTAGACACCAAGTTAATTACAGTAAACCAGCACCGTGTAGATAAATAATGAATATTAGAAGAAGGTGGAAAGGACAGATCAGCGCTCCCGCTCCATCGGCACCTGACCTCAGGTCGGGGCAGGGAGCCGCACATCCTCCATGTTCACATTTTACCTGCATCAAGGATCTCCATTCAACCTAACCAGTAAACAAACAGTGAGTTTATTCTCAGAACTAAATAATTCATACAACTTACCTACAGAAGAAGGTCTCTGTAAGACTTCATCTCGAGAACCCAAAATATCTGTTGAAGAAGAGACTGGAAGAGTATTGACCCATCTATAGCCCAGATAACACAACGGCCATTTAACCAAAAAATGTGGGTAAAATGTGTCTCTCTCTCTCTCTCTCTCTCTCTCTCTCTCTCTCTCTCTCTCTCTCTCTCTCTCTCACACACACACACACACACACACACATACAATGTCTATCAGAGGCTGTTGAAGTGTTTACAGACAGACAGGGTGGATGAATAAGTGATGGTGTTGATGTATAATAAATGGCACAGCTTCGTTACACATTCTCACAATCAGGAGGGCATTCCACAGGGCAGTCCAGGGCAGACGCCCCAACACTGGCCCGCCAAAATCATCTACATGCACCTTACAAATGCTCAGCAAAATGGCTGGCAGCTCAGGCAAAAATCTTTTGTTTTTAGGTCGGTACCTACTTTGATATTCTGCCTAAAGAGGGAGACAAAAAAGCTGTGTGTGTGTGTGTGTGTGTGTGTGTGTGTGTGTGTGTGTGTGTGTGTGTGTGTGTGCGTGCGTGTGTGTGTGAGTGTGTGACGTGAACTCCAATGCAGGAAATGTTCTGCTCAGTTTCTTCACTTTGAATTGATTGAAGGAATTCTTCTGGATCCTTTGTGGAAATCTGTTTCATAGTATTAAATAGTTATTTAGTCTGAAACTTTGAGCAGGAAACAATTTTCATCTTTTGGAAGGTAAAGTGTAGTACAGCATTTATACTTACAAAAATTGAAACACAAGTATTTGTAGGGATTTTTTTTTCTTTTCTCACAAAAAATGAGTTTGGTCATTGCTGTTAATTTTTTTTTTTTAGCTTATTTTTAGCTTATTCATTTTTATGTATGCATAGTAATGCATTAATGCATACATTTGTCTGCAACTTTTTTTAAATATATTTTTGATTACTATTTTCTATTACATTTACAAAATAATGTACACATTTTTACAATTTTTTTATTTTACATTGACTTTAATTAATTATAACTAATTATAATCACAACTTGTGATTCATCAGAAATGTGTTAAAAATTATAGTTTAAACTATAATTGGTGATTGACATCTGACAAAGTAATCCGTAACGTGAAATTTCTATCCTGATTTATTGCTTTCTTTATTCTGTCATATGCCATCACATTATGTAATTTAGCAGACACTTTAAAATAAGGCGAGAACCACTGATTGATTCCACAGGATTTCATGAAAATAATTTACAGTATTTTAAACCGAGAATAACTTCCACAAAGTTTACACTTTGACTAAATTAACTTTTACATACACTTATTCAACTTGTCTATTCAAGTTCAGTGAACTTTCAGGAATGTTTTTGTTCCACAGAATCATGGAAACTAAATAAAACTAAATAAAACTCAAATAAGTCTTTTCCTTTTAATTTAGATTACTGTCACAGCTTAACTACTGTCACCGGAACGAGGCAAGGTGGATTCACTTGCGCTTAGTGGATGAGATCACAGGAGCACGAAGGGTTACGTTTTCTCCCAAGGATTAATCCAAAATTGCACGTGAACGAGAACGTGAACGTGAACGTGAACGAGACTCGAGTGACAGGACACACTGCAACAAACCGACAACAAGACAATGACTGGACCAACTTAAATACATGAGATAACCAATAATCATTAACACAAAACACCTGAGTTTTAACAGATCGTGAAAGTATGTGCATAAAACATAAAACAAGATGGTGGCGACACGGTGAACTTCCAACATAAAAGCCTGTGAACATATCAACTTAAAATTACTGACCGGGCTCTAAGCTGGGATCTGTGACAATTACAATATAGATATGATAATATGATTAAATAGTTATATGTACAGTAATTCTCATCCATGTACAAAACTTTTTAGATATACAATTTCTAATCTTCTAAATTATTTTTTTGTAAATCTGTAAATTTCTAAATACACATGCATACCTTTCCACCTTCATGAAAAATCTTCACACCAAAAAAAGAGGAAACTGATATTCTCTTCCCATCTGTCACAGCCGAAAAATGCAGTAAATCCTGACAGAGACTTCATTACATTTAACAGATAAGTAAAACGCTATTTACTAGTATAAACACTGCCAGTGTCCATAAATTAACTCAGCGCCCTGGGTTGACAGCTGTGTGTGCGTGAATTGGAGTGAGAAAGTACACTACATTGTACATTTTGCACTGATGTTTAGTCTGAGGAAGGGATTATTCAAATTACTTATAACGTATTTGATGGCAAATCAAGCAGAATACTGTATTTTTTTTTTTTTTTTTTGAGATACAGTAGTGGTTTATTTGAGAATATGTCAAATGTTTTCAAGTAAGAGATTCAAATTTCGAATTGTTATTTAAATAAAAGCTGATATTTTTTGTAAAAAATTGTGTTAGAACTGTATTGTGTTCAAACAAAAATGTCAGTATGTACTGTATTTCAGGTTTTTACATTGTATATGTTGTTGTCTATTTTTCTTTTTTGTTGCCATTTATTACATCTTATTGTATTTAGGGTTGCTCTGTATCTGTAACTGTGTTTCTAATAATGCATTTACTTTCCATAATTGTTCCATAATCATTTTCATCTGTCCATAGTGATCCAGTTTGGAAACTCAGACACCGTTCATCTCAATGCAAAGTTGATTTACTGTGTAACCAAGCATCTAATAAATACAGAAATGTTCCGATATTGTCTAAATAGATTTGAGGCATTTTATAAACTTTAGAATTAATACAACTTAAAATGTACAGATTGACATTAAAAATGGTTCAATTTGTATTTCTGAGATGACGTTAAAAATAGCCCATAATGCCAAATGAAAATTTACTGAGGCTTTAGCTACATATTTATATATACAGTTTTTTTTTCTTTTAAGTGTTTCAAAGGCACCTTCTCGCTTGCTGACCCCCTTGGCCTTGCCATATGATGAGCGTCCAGGGGGTCTCTGTCCCCAGGGTCGTCTTTTTAGCCTCACACGGAGCCTGTCAGCTGGGAAGCCTGCCACCGATTGCCCAGATGAAGTAGAGCAGCTACAACCACAGTGTCCGTCCATATAATTAGGTGCTTAGAATAGTCATTACATTACAGTCGAGTAGCCACAGAACAAAGTGTGTGTTTGTGTATGTGTGTGTCATTGTGTGAGACGTTCTCTGAATGCCTGACCTGAGTGCGAGGGCTAATAGGGGTCGGCTGGGATACAACATGGCTTTTTTAACTTCACTCTTTCTTTTCTCAATGGTGAGATCCAGAACACAATGGTCAAAATGGCCAGTGACAAGCACGGAACAATGCGGAGTCGCAGCAGGAGTGCTTCATACTCGCAGGCCGGATCACTACACACACAGCCTGAATAAAGAGCTAGGAAAATGTAGCCTCTTCTAAAATTCTTTTGCTTCATCTGCCAAAATGTTTATACAAATTTCCACTTTTTCCTCTAATTTTTCCCATTAATGAGTTGATAGAAAAATCCAAACTTTATCACTATGATGATGTGATGAAAGAAAATGAAAAGATGATGAAAATGTTATCAGAAAAAAACATAAAACCTCAGTTTTATAGATATGTTTCACATTTAACATTTTTTAACAGTTTTGTACAATTTGAAATGTAAACTTTAGAAAGACAATACAATGCAAATTGTACTCATTAAATGAAACATTTAATACGTATTTCACCATTTTCTTTTTAAGCTTTTATTTCATTTGTGTTTTTTTTTTTTATTCTGTTGATATTTTTTTATCAGATCACTGACTTAGATTTGTGTTTTATAAGAGATAGTGTATTATGACTTCTAATGCAATTATGATTACCTCTGCAAGAAAGTTCCTCATCGGCTAACAATACAGTAGAGTATCATTATTAGTAAAGTGTTATATCAAAATAATACAGAATATAATACAAAAAAGGAAAGCATCTAATTTTCCCAGGATTTTACCTATATTTTAAATGTATGCAATAATGTTTACATATTTTGCTATATATGTCATCATATAAAATCATTGGCGTTCAATTTCCTACTTTTTTGACAAATAGAGATTTTCTTCAAAATGTTTTAAAGATTCGTGATGTACAAACAGGTGATTTTCCTTTCTGACTGGAGTTGTTCTTTTCTGCATTAGACATGTCAACACAGAAGAAAACCAAAAGAGCGTTGCTTCTTCCTCTTCTGTTCATAAAAGAAGTGAAAATTGACCCTCAGGTTCAACTGTCACGGGGTGACACAATAAAAAAAGAGTTGTTTCTCTCCATTCTGGCTGTTCTGCCTCTCTTTGTGCGGTCAAACCGACTCAGTGCCGAGTTACATCCTCGGTCCTGATGCGCGTGGCATTCTGCAATTGTTTCGCTTTTCCTTTTGTTTTGCAAGCAAATCAGGACCTCGACGTTGGCGGACAATTTGAACTACACCTTAGAAGAACCTTGGCATTGTTTCCTATTGTTGGGCCTTCAAAGGCCAAAGAAATAGACTCTCTAAACGACTCCTGTAGTCAGACCCTTCTTGATTTAGGATTTAAGGCATTTAACAGAGATTTTTTACAACAGTTATCAGACCCTCTCTTTTGCACAACAACCACCATTACAACCTGTTTGTTTGTCTTGTTTTCGTTCTTTAGCTTTTGCACACGCTCTTTGTCTGCACTTTCCTGTATTTATTTTATAATTATTAATCTAAAAAATGTTATGTTTTAGTCCTAATTGTTAAATAATAAGTTTTTTTAAATTTCATTTCACTATGATGCTAACAATGTTTAAAATGACAAATTTTTTACTTTTGTTGACGTTGAAAATGAACAAACTCGAAAAACGAAATTTAAGTACGATTTCATTTATTAATAAAGCAATATGAAAGGAGCGATGTTGAACAATAAATTACCCACACCCTGGATCTTTGCTTGTGCTGTTGTTGTGATGATTTCAATATTTCTGCTCAGATTATGATGCTCCGCTAATCCACACTCGACTAGCCACAAAGAAAATCCAATGGTACGAAACCAAAAGTGGTTATAAATGTAATTAAAGCTTCATCGTGTCTTTAAAAGCACAAAGGGAAGTTTGTCAAAGCCTCACGCTTGTAATTGATGGCTGATTAATGCTGCTGTATTATCAAATCCACTCATGCGGTTTTATTGAAACGCGGGTCAATAAGCAAGTGTATATGTGGATGCGGTAGATTATTTGTGACCGCTATTGACCGGTCATGTGCGATTGGTTTGCTTTGATTGCAGTTTGTGGCTGAAGCAACCAGCCAGTCCTGATGTGAGAAGGCCAGGTTGAAACCTTCCCAGACCATCGCTCCCAAATCCCACAGCTTTCCACATCATCTTAGAAACAAGGAGAAACATCTCCTGAGCCTTGTCACCACATGTTCTCAGCCAGAAATCTGTCGTGGGACATCTTGCGCGGAAGTCACACTGGATCAATATGTCTGTGGAGCACTTCACAAGATGGATGACACCGTCCCCTCTTGTTAGCGAGACTCCGTCATCCGGCCATGATCGGGCATTACCTGGATCACAGAGCAGGATCCTGAGGGACCGGAGACTCGGCCCGCGGCAGACAGCAGTCATTTAGCGCCGCTAATGAATGTTGGTGTTGACAATGATAGATCTAAACAATGCAAATTAGATCCGCACTTGCAGAAGGTAATGAGGTCGAGCAAAGGTCATGAATAAATCCATCAATGTTGGAGCTAAGTGCTATATTTCTTTTTTGTTTTCAAAAAACATTTTATAGTTTCCAGTTTGGAAAGTTTGTTTTTTGTTCTGCTTAGTAGTGACAGGTTTTTATGTGTGTTATGCTGCATGTGTATTGTATTTCTCAGTGGAAAAGAAAATATAGAGGCTGGTTTTCACAGCAGCAGGTGCGGTATATAAGTTCAGCTGGGCTTGTTTATTCTGTGATGTTAAGTCAATCTACTGTGGTTAATGTGGTGCTCATGTATGTTTGGATGGTATAATATCAGTAACCCATCTTGATGAAACTTGCGATTAAAACGGCAGAGGAACCAAAAGAGGAACTTCAACTACAAAGTCATTCCACAGAGCAACTGGAGAGCCTCATGCAAATATGTTGGGTCCTTTAACGTTTTCTGGGTTGTACTTTTATTTGATAATCTTTTAGAGGAGATGGATACGTATATTACATTTCACTGCTGTCACACTTCACACTCCACATTTCACAGCTGTAGAAAGTGTGAAGTGCAAAACTCTCCTCACTTCTCACAGTTTGTAGAGTTTGCCACTGTAATAGTTGCTACCAAGAAAAATGAGCTTAATGTTTATTTATTGGTTTGTTATTGGTGTTATTGGACTGATTATTCATCATTAGTTTATTAGTGCAATCTGCTATTGTTTAGAGATGTTGAATAATTTTGTATATTCGACTTAATTATTTATAACCGAATTAGAATTTTTCCCTGATGTTGCTTTGACTGTGTAAATGTAAATTATTCTGGCTCATTACTGCAAATTCGAGCCTAACTGAAAGGGATGAGCGATGTTGTTTCCTCTGGCTCAATCAGCAGCCTTGATGTTGCAAGTTAATGTTTGCAACATCAAAGTTGGTAGGTTCAGTTCCTGGGCAAAGCGTGACTGTGGTTCAAGTTTTGGTAGTGTTTTTTAAAAAAGCTGAATGTGCTTAAAAATAAATGCAGCTAAATGAACGCATTAGAAAATTATTTCAGCTCCAGCCTGTCTTGGTTCACTGAGACAAAACAAGTCAACACAGTTCATGTATTGATCGTAGAATGGCTGGATACGACCACTAGTGGCCTAATAATGAGGGAGTTGCGTAGATCCCTGTAGAGCGAGTGTAAAGAACAGACAGAATGGGGTTAAGTATGCAACCCACAGAGCGCTAATGACTTCAATGATCCCCCGCACACCGTCCAGTGAAGTGAGCAGTCAAAAGCCAATAAAACATATGCTGAGCCGCCGTCTGTCAGCTCACGGTGGTTACCTCACACCTTTAATCGAGCCAGTGACAATTACACTCACCCGTGGTGTTCCACTCTAATAATCCAGTCTGTTATTCAACACCAAACTGTTTCTCTGCTATGCACGGTGTCGGGAAAAGTAACAGAAAATGTGGAGATGCACTTGGGTCGTTATAAAATGTAATATATGTAAAAATAATTTGTGTAATACATGAATGTCTTTACACATGAACAAACTAAATCTTTAAATAACAAAATTACTTTACTCAAAACTCATTACTCTCATTTCTAAGTACATTCTAAGTAATCTCTGTCTTTTTTTTTTTTAAGTTAATTGAAGTGCATTTTTTGAGGCTTAGTGACATTTAATATTACACACATTTTGTTATAAACAAATACATGTACTACATATATTAATAATGAGAGAACTGTATTCAGCATGAGAAAACCAAATCTCATATAAATATAAATAGCCATATACAGTATATATATATATATATATATATATAGGAGAGAGAGAGAGAGAGAGAGAGAGAGAGAGAGAGAGAGAGAGAGAGAATAATCATCAATAATGAAAAAAACAAGTAATGTATGTAATACTTGAATAAGAAAGAAAATGATTGTGTGTGTATGTTTTAATTTATTTGTGTATACATATGGACACCGAATAGATTTGGGTATTCAACCGTTAAGAAGTTTCCATTGATCTCACTAGGTCTGATTTGTTGGAGAAACAGGATAGAGGTCACAGTTGGTTTTCCTTACTCCCCGAGACTTCTAGACCCATGTGGATCTTCCTCGTGGGTCGTACTGCAGAGAGGTGGAAATGATTCACTCTGCTGTCTATGCAATATTCAGGGCGCTTAGCCCGGGTCCCATTAACGGAAGCTTTCGCTGCTGTTTTCTGCCTCTCACTCAAGTTCAAAACCCCCTCTCTGATGTGAATCACATTTACATCTCTCCAGACTGAAGGGATCAGCAGCTTTTGCTGCTTTGGTGAGGCTAGAAATTATTTTAGCTGTTATTAATAGAGAAACTGCAAGTATACGATGAATATTTCTTCCTTTTTTTTTAAGTGTCTGCAAATCATGGCATGAATTATGGGCCAAATCTCCACATTTGAGTGACCGGTGATCCCGAATCAATTAGTCATTCAGATTACCCAGTGTGACAAGACCTGTTTGATTCAGTTCAACAAGCCCTTCTGATGTCATCAGTGAATCATCCCCAGAAATCCGTCGGCAGGATTGCATACCGACGCAATTCATTTTTGATGATGCTCTGCGAATCAACTCGCTCCGGCCTGTTCTGACGAGCTGTTGTGTGTGATGTGACAAGCTTCATCGGCCTCCAGCTTCCATTCGCCAGCATCAGCATGACAAATTCAGCACAGCTTGTTGATCTCCTCCTCCTCCTCCTCCAATCAGGCCTGCTCTCTTGCATCCCGAGCCGCGCAGAATAATGACCGTGGGAGATCATTAGGCCTTGGGTGATGGACGGAGCATGTGATTCCGTCCCGCCGAGGTCCTGCAGGCGATGACCTCGCCACCCGCCCTTGATCTCAGGGCTTCGGACGCTTTCTTTTGAGACTTCCGAACAAGTGGCTCTCGGTGTTGCGGAAGAGCGAGACTTAAATATTTAATCTTTCCCCTTTTTCTCGTCCTCCCTCTGCCCTCCCCTCAAACAATCGTGCGGTTCCAGTGCCCTGCAGCTGTGAGTGACAGAAAGGCGCATGGTGCCCTATGAAAAATGCATCCTCAGAAGCTGACACTGTATGGGAATTTTACTACAGGGATGAGGCTTGATCTGGTGATAAAATAAATATGTCTCCTCGGCTGGATCTGCTTGGCAGGATGTCGACGCAGGTGTTTGCTCCAACTTACGTAACATCAGACGCCTGCTGTGCCGGAAGAAAGAGGAACTGGATCCGAGTCTGCACTCGGGTGGAAGACAAGCTCGTTCTGATGCATTTGATCAGAGGCCTGGAAGTTTTCAGCCTCGGTTCCACGCTCCAGCCATTTAGTTCTGACAAAGCTGTGATGTCCATCATGAAAGCAAACATAATCTCCACAAAGACGTGTGTGAAGCCGTTGCTCTTGTCTGCTGATGCGGTTGGCTTTGTGTTTGGTTGGCCCAAAACCATTGTGATTGAATTAAAAATTATAATGGTGATTTATTAATCACTTTGGTCTTCAGATGCTGCTCTGAATCCACTGGAGTTACATTATTGGGGCTTTGATAGTTTCTTAAATCAATAAGGAATTTTCAATTAGGTTTGGATCATGTTATCTCAGAAAACCTTGAGAGAGGAAGAAAGTTTGTCTGGCCACTGATTGGGAGCATGTATCCTGACTGGCTTCAGCTCCCTGTGACCCAGAAATGAAAACAGAGAGTTAGAAGATGGTTATTATATGCTTAAGTCCAGTGAGACTTGTGATTTACAAAATTATTTGGGGTCTTTTAAGAGATTACTAGTGCTTCTAACAGATTTTCAGTTCAAAACAAAAAAGTGAATTCCGAATTGCTGAAAAAAAAATAAATTCAGAATTGTTTTATTAGAATTGAGTTCTAGACCAAGTTGATGCAGACCCCGAGAATCAAGCAATGATCGCCGGCCATTATGTGAATTAGATAAACCCCTCATATTTCACTTACAATATAATTGTTTTGTTTTTTTTAACTTTAAGGTCAAAACACATCACTAACCCTAAGTTTCTGTGTGTATTCTGCACACACACACTTGCACCTGCTTTGTGTGCAGGGGGCCGTGGCGTCTCAGAGGGGCTCTAAACCCAGCGCCGGAGGAGATGGAAGAGGACGAGTGCTCTAATGGATCTGCACTAATGGGGCCGGAGCGATTACAGCAGGAAAGAGTCTAAACGTCCAGCTCTTGTAAACCGTCCCAAACTCGGGGAAGAGGCATGCGTACGCTCAGCATGACATGTCCTCCTCACGCCTTCAGTGCAATGTTTGTAATCAGCTTGTATGGATAATAGTTGCTAAGGCATAAGATTATGGTGATATGTGTAAAGCAAAGACGTGTGCAAAAAATTCCTACTCATCTTTTATTTTTTTTAGATTAAGAAATGGGACTAAATTTATGAGAATTAAAAATCTAAATTATTTTAATTACTTAGATTGGAGATCAAAAAATGTCTTATTTTGGCTTAACAATGTGACAAAAATTAGAATCTGTAAATAAATGTAAACTCTGTAATCCAGATTACAGATATGACATGTGTCTCAAGTCTTTGTTATTTCGTAATTAAAGCTGCGAAGTGACATCTGTTTGTTTACGTGCATGTGTATTTGTGTATGTTTGGGGGCTTCATTAAGCAGCTCGGCCTATAATGGCGACGATCTGTAATGTGATGAAGAGCATCTCAGTGGGATGCTTGAGTGGTCTTAATTAAGAGAACATCAGGTGCTAATTAGTCCACATCAAATGTCACTACTATAAAAATGGCTGTTTGCCAAGTGTGTGTTTGACAAACAAGTGTCAACTTTCTTGCGTCTTCTCTAACGATTAACCGGTAAAACACTGCCACCCAGTGGCGACTTGAAGAGGCAAAAAAATACGGTCGTCAGAGTGCATAATAGCAGGTGTCGGATAAATGGGTGAATTATTTCATCACCATTTATTATAGTCAATAGACAATATAGGCAATACTGTATGTAAAAAAATCTAAATCCAAGAATGTATAACTTTCATATGTTTTACATTGTACATGTACACACACACACACACATGCGCACACACACACGCACACACACACACACACACACACACACACACACACACACACACACACACACACACACACAATTGTGGAATTGCCTGAATCGCTTGGACTGTGGGAGGAAATCCACGCAAGCATAGAACATGCTAACTCCACACATAAAGGCTCCGGCCGGCCTCGAACTCACACCTCGAGTGGCTAACCACTGCACCAGATTCATTATATATGAAACATAATTTGCATATGTCTTTATCACCCACAGAGCACGAAATCCTCGAGGGGAATAATCCACAGCATATCTATTAAAATTACTTTGTTCAGGGTATGACCTGCACAACAAAAGTCGCACGTTCGTTTGTCTATTTTCGCAACTATAGTCCCATTTTTATCAAATTAGTTTTTCAAATCGTAAATTAGTGATTTGAAGGGACAATTTATGTCTGGTTTTAATTTCCAGATACCGAATTAATCAGACGTAATCCAGTGTGCGACAGCATAAAGCGCGGCAAAGTCATGATGGGAAACGTGATAGTTTAAACATCCTCATTGATTACAGAAACGATAAAGCAGATTATAGGCTCTAAGTCATTCTTTTATGATAACGGATATCCCGTCATTATGAAGATGAATTTAGCCTCTTTTTCCTCAACGAAAAACAACATAATTTTAGATAAACAAGAACATAAAAAAAAATAAAAAGACACGAAAATCAAAAGCGGGATACAGAAGTACAGATTGTACTGTGTTAAATGTGCACTTGAGTATTGATAAGATGACAGCTAATTTAGAAAAATATGTCTCCATAAAGATCAGTGCTATTGAGAACGCGATCAATCTCTTTCTGAAATAGACAACTATACACAGATAGTGCTTTGTATCAGAAACATATTGTTGTAATAGATTCATTCAAATATTTTTTTCTCTGCTTTATCTTGAACCCAGTCACATGAACAGTATCGGATAAGTCACAGTGATTACAATAGGAGGCCCATGGAAAAGGGAATATAAATGTACTGTTTTGTGTGTGTGTGTGTGTGTGTGTGTGTGTGTGTGTGTGTGTGTGTCCCCTTTGACAAATACAAAAGAATAAAACTGCAAATAAATATACTGACAGTTCAATTCTAAAACAAATCAGTGCTCAAAAAAGAGCAAAAGTTGAATTTCACTTGTTGCGTGAAGAAAAATATTTCATGTGTATTTAAACCTGATTTGAAACAATATGTGGTGCTTTAATTCTACAAGCAGAGAAAGCAGAGTGAAGGGGCTTGTGGTCCATCTGTTGGTGTGTGGTGAAATATCCCCCACACATTGAGTATTCAGCAGAGAAGGGCTCCCCGAGGCTGGATGGATTAGACAGATTCTCTCTGGAGGAGTCATTAACCCACACTGATTATCTAAAGATCTGCTGACCTGCCTCCTCCTTCTCCGGACAGACCCAGACTCCCACCATCACACATCACACTTCCCCTTGGGATCAGGTGCAGGGACTGAGGGGGTCTGGACAAAAGATGGAAATTGTTTATGATGAGAAAATAAACATTTAGAAATTATGATGAAAGGGTTAGGGTGCTATCTATCTATCTATCTATCTATCTATCTATCTATCTATCTATCTATCTATCTATCTATCTATCTATCTATCTATCTATCTCTGTCTGTCTGTCTGCCTGTCTGTCTGTCTGTCTGTCATCAAAATCTGCCTCTCGGTGCCTGTCTATCTTATCCGTTTGTAGGTCTATTTTCCTATCTGTCTTTTTCTCTGTCTGTTTGCCCATCTTTCTAGAACTGCCTGTTTTCTTGATTTTGGGATGTTGACTATATTTTGACTTATATTCACTGTATGGACTGTAACTTTACTAAAATGACTACAAACTGCTTTCCTTAGTGACACTTATGATGAAAAACAATCCTTTTATCATAACAAATGTTGATGTTTTGGTAATGAAAAATTCTCAGAACATCCATTTCACATGTGGGGATAACCGGCATGATGACAAGAGCCTGAAATGTATAATCTATAAGAGTGTATAATCTTGTGTTAGCAAAAGCGGGTAACAGATTCAGACATTTCTCTGTTGTACAGCAGAGGGTGGTGTAAGACAAAATTGTCCTTGCTGCAAAACTATTTACAGTAATTATTACTGTAAGTTAAAAGGAATAGAGAAAGTTGCATTAATCTTAAGTAGTTTTGAACCAAAACAGGTTCTTGACTTACTGTTTTATTGCAGCACTAAATGCAGACAGAAGGGGAAAAGTAAACAAAAATATATAATACAAATCTATAGGTTAACAGCTTTTCATCTTGACCTAACACATTTCACAGGCCTGGTGTGGAGCTGTGGATGAGGGCGAGGAGGTGAAGATCCATTAGACAGCGCTTTAATCAAGCAGAGTCAGTTCAAGAAGGCTGGAAAAAAT
The DNA here is from genome assembly GCA_028031935.1 of Paedocypris micromegethes. NCBI lineage: Eukaryota > Metazoa > Chordata > Actinopteri > Cypriniformes > Paedocypris > Paedocypris micromegethes. Next base: position 15,937,697 of record CM051496.1, read on the forward strand.
GACACAGTCTGGGACTCAAAACAAGAGAACAAACGGAATTATCACTACCACATGCAAGCAAATCACAAGCCAGGTAAACACAAGTCTACACACAATGAGCTGCGTCAGTATGAATAACATTCAACATCTGACAACTGAAGCAGTGAGAACGTTCGATGGACTCACAGCAGGGATAATGAGAAAGAAGTAAACACAAATGATGAATCTTGACACTAAACGAGACCTGCAGACTAATTTCATTCCCAAAAACACGTTGTCTAACACTGAACCCACTTCTTCAAGAATGTGTAGTCAAAAAACAAAATATAAAAAAAATGTTTTTTTTTTTGACATTTCTATACTCTTATGTTTCAGTAGATGTATGCTAGGAATGTTTCAAATAACTTCCTGTTTACCTCAGTTTCCTGTTGCTAAACATAACAACATTATGAATTTAGCTTCCATGAAAATCAAAGTCATGAGCCTGGGAATAAAAGTGTCTGCCAAATAATGACATTACAACATTATAATAAATATAAAAACATGTCTCACATCTATAAAAACAAATTCTGGAATTATTCTAGGAAACGAAGGTAACTGACTGGATTTGCAAATAGTTGTGGTATTTTATATTAAAAATAAATTATCACTGGTTGTATTTAACTAAAAAGGAATGATACAGTATGTTTACAAGTATACAACTACATGCTTTAAAGACTCAGTTAGACGTTTGTACATGTTATTACATTGAGCATGAATAGATCAACATTTAGTATCGACACAACCCAAGGGCGTAACAACCTAATAATTACAATCTTTATATTCCGTCGATTAGTCGCATGAGGTTACACTGTTTGGGTGTTTTCTGTAATAATATTAAACATGTGCAAACACTATACAGTGGCACACGTGTAACGTGTATTTTTTTTTTTTTAACAGACTTCAGTCCAGCCGTTTTACACAAATAATCCTTTGTAATGGTTTTAACAGCTCAGCCACTCATGTGCAATACGTACATATTGCTAGAGGGAAAATATTCACATGTACCGGCACATCCAATGCGTTGTACAACACCACAAACAATCTTTAATATCTGAGACAACACGACAATACACTGTCATCATAGACTGTTGCGGTTTCTTTGAACCTGGAAAGTTTAACCACATGTCCAAACACGTTCCCTTACATTTGTTTACGTCCTTTGAAAAGTGTGGCTTCTCAAGTCAACCTCATTAGTGGGAGAGCTGTGCCACAGCTATATGAACGGTGGTGGTTGTGGTCGAGGCAGGTGGGAGTTGGACCTGCCACCCAAGAGTTGCAGGTTTAAACCTGGTCCGGTGGGTTTCACAACAGAGTTCTTGGGCAAGACACTGACACATGTCTCCCTCATGTCACTTGTTAAAATTTTCTAGTGGTGTTTTTTTCTGGTGTTTAATGTCTTTGCTGTACTGTTTGGTTCTATGTTTGCTGCTATTAAGCACAAACATTTCTCATTGTGCGATTAATGAAGTCTAATCTAATGTAATCTTGTTACCTAATCTTCAGTTTGTCGTGGAAATGCTGTTCAATTTCCATTGTATCTTCTCGTATCAAGATTATGATTTCTTTCTTCTCTGATTTTCGTCTCAGATTCAACTTTTATCACTAAGTATACCTTGTTGACTTTGCATGAGATTCATCTTTCAAATGACCGTCAAGGTTCGTCACCCTGAAATATTGTTCCACTTAATTAACATAATCGTTGTTTTTCCGTACTTTCCATTTTTACTCATATTCAAACTTATATTCGACTTTGAGTAAGATTCATCCTTTTTTCATTAATATAATTAAATTCAATTAGTTCTCATCCTCTTATTGTTCACCGCAGAAACATTTTTTTCAACTTTAAAGCTGACTATCATCTTTGTCTACTGTAAACTGCTTTACATCTATTTTACTTTTTGAGTTACCCCAGTAAGTTTGAAGTCCATTTTTCACACACTTCATTAGTTTCACTAATAATGAAAGTAACTACACCTGCATGTCTCAGAGCAACACAGAGCAACATTTATTTGCCATTTCCTCTTTTTAACTTGTGCTTAATTATCCCATGTAATGTCTTCATAAACTGCATCATCTTGTGCATGTGTTCACTGACAGTTGGTCGTGGATTAAATGTTAAACATTTGTCAGTTAGACTGACTGTCTGGATTATTGTGTCCATCTCACCAACATCTACAAGCTTTAAAAAAACAAAAATCAACAATGAAGCAGTCTAATCACAGCCAAAGACCCTAATCTCAAGCCTGGTGCAGTGCGACCCATTGAGTAAATTCACAGTGACCTCTCACTGAATCCTAGAGAGGAAAATTGACACCTCATCGGTCCAAATCAAAAGCTAATTCTGCTGGCGTCTCATTTTCAGTTCGCTGTTACATCGCACTGTGGCGTTGGCCTTTGTTTGGCTGTTTTACGCGGCACCTTTGGGGAAACTGACCCCACCGATGCAGGAGCCCAAATAATTTATCACTTCTGACACCTCGCACAACATCACAATAGCCCTAGGCTTTAAGTGAAGAAACAGCATCTTACCAGTCATGCTGAAAGACAAAAGCGCAGGTGAAATTTCACACTTACTGCCATTATGTTGGTAGCGTTTGCATCCATGTGCCTTCTCAATTAGGCAGCTGAGGTGTTGTTTTGTAGTCCTTTCTGTTGTTGTTGTTGTTGTTTTTTTGTTTTTTTAACAATTTTCATCTAAATACACTTTCTATATTTATTTTATAATTATCATCTAAATACACTTTACTTGCTATGTAAGATAATAGTATTAAATAATAGTAAACTGTGTCTACAACATGTTTTGCACGTTTTTTTTCTCTAAAGGTCTGAGCAATTCAGTCTGAATCTGTGATCCGTGATTCATGAACTACGTATTTGTATTTCTGATATATATTTTGATATCAGTGGTGGTGTAACAGGATTGGCGAAGATTCTTTGAGCTCATTTGCTCCTCTAGTGGTGAAAAGTTATGCAGTGCTCAGAGGGTTTGGGGAAATGAAGTCAAGATCAGAAACAGAAAACACTGTATTATCACAAATCACAAAATGTTTTTTTACTGTCTAGAGAAACCAATAAAGAAAAATAAATGCACATTGTTTTTGATACACAGATTATATTACGTATATTACGATATTTATTACGTATATTACAGTTTTTCTCAGTCGCTTTAGTGCAATTCTCAGATCAGAATTGAAGTTTGCAAATCTGTGTGTGTGTTTCTCAAAACAATTTGTACAAACAGCAAAACACCATGGATTTCTTGCAAAAGCCTGTAACTTGCTCAAAATTTTTAGTTCATCTCTCAAAACCAAGTCTTTATGTCATTGAACATGTCAGTGATATCAGAATATCAAGTCCTTGTGTCATCGTCTACGAACAAGACAGTCAAATTACTTAGTCGTGTTGTCAATATAACTGTGTACTTTAGAGGAAGGTTCTGATGTAAACTTGGTAAAGTTTTGATGACAATCATTGTGAAATGTAAGTTACATCTTTTTGTTTGATTGCAAGAGGCTGGAAAAGATTTCGCATTTATACTTTTATTGTTTATATTGTAAATTGTTGACAGACCATGTCATACCAACATGGAAAAAACCCACTGCAAACAGTAACACAAAGGGAAAAAAGATAGGATGTTGCTGTGGTCTTCCTACACCTCTTGTCGTTCCTGTATGTTACACCACAACTTCTCATCCACATCCCAGTCCAATTCCTTGTCCTTCCATTGTCAGACATAGAACATTGTGTTGTGCTTCAGCCATATACAGTATATACTTATAATGGAGATGTATATAAATATGCTTGTCACATTATGACAACTTGATCAACCATTTTGCAGTTAATGACTTTAACGATGAACTAATGACTAGGAGTTTTGAGGAGTAAGACTATTGCACAGTGAACTATATAATACATTTTGATCAACATGACAAAAACAATTGAAAATGTATCAAAGAGCAGAGAATTGTGCATAATCATTTGCATGATGTACCGAAGCAATTGCAACTTGTTCAAAGAAGTGAGAAACTGCTTATATGATGTGCACAAGTGACATCATGATGTGAAAATTGAACGAATAGTTTTGAGAATTTCAATTCTGATTGGAGAATTGTACTGAAGCGACTGAGAAAAACTGTAATCAGAGCTAGCCTAACCAAAGTAACAGTAAATTATTTTGAATTGTTTAGATATATACGATGTATATATTTTAAAAGCACATGTATTTATACATATACTGTATATACGTGTGCAGCTGAAAGTAAAAAAAATGTAAGCACAATATTAATTGGAACAACTATACATTATTATTCAACATCACCAAAATGAATTTCCCAAGAAACTTTTTCCTGAGAATGAGAATAAGTTGGTCTTAACTTAAATTATTCAGTTAATATTAGTGTTGATAAATTATTGCAAAAATGTCCCCTCCACTTCCAACCTAACACACTTATACACACACACGCACACATCAAATCTGTTTCTAGTTGCTCAGCAAGTCATATGTATTCAAATACGTGTCACTCACGTTGCCTACACAACTATGAAAAAGGACATCAACATTTAAATCACACGCAAAACCAAAGCCACAAGAATGTACGATCCTGCCCACTGTGTAAGGACTGAATGGAGCCTCGACGTAGGTTTCTGAAGGAACAGCACATCAGTAGGCGGATCTTCATACCACCAACTGTGAGAAAGTTCTTGAACTGAAGTTTTGATTGACATGAACGTCTTTCTGTAAAATTACTCAATAAGTATCAGTCTTGCTTGCTTCCGGCTTATCTTCCCAAATTAAACGAGATAAACGTATTTCAATAGTTACAATGTGTCATCAATGATTGAGCATGTGTAGATTAAAACGCTACTTATGTTGAATTTAAACTGTAACTGTAGCAGGTTCGGCCGGTTTTGTGCAGTGATTTAGCAATTTTACTACAGTATGTAATAGTTCAGCATACGTATTAGCTGATTGTCTGTATTTATCACTGGTGCCAAACCTTGAGTTAATAGACAAATTGATAATGAGTTTAAATCGTTCACAGTCCTTTTGCAAGTTTTGCTGATTGGCACAATATTTACTTTAGTTGTAATATTTAATGACATTGTGTCTTCGGTTTATTAATGTTATTTATCCTTCATCTGGGTGTGTATTTAGCAATTACTCTTAGTTTCACTTTTAAATAATAGTTTTGTGTTAATAGATAGTTTTGTGTTATTACAGTACTACACAATATTTAAATAAAATTGAATAGGGGAAATTAAATCAGTCCTGGAGAAGAATTAGGACATTTTTAAAATCTTTTTTTTAAATCCTGAATAGTTTGTAAGCTAAAGTAAACGAATTAATTTTGCACTGTTTACTGTACGTTTACTGTTATGATTCATACTAAATCAACAGATTGCTCTTGGTCCTGAGAAAAGTCCACGTTCTGTTATTTTGCAATATACACAGACACAATTCAAATTATATTATACGGTTTATTTACCGGTACAGTGTATATAAATGTTTTATATCTACATATACAGTACTGCATATATATATATATATATATATATATATATATATATATATATATATATATATAATGAAAGAGAAAGAGAGAGAGAGAAAGAGAGCATACATTATATATTAAATTATGTTCCATATTAGGAATTGAGGCTTGATCAGTGATTGCTTTTAGAGTCCAAACTATTTTCCTTTGCACATAAATTACATTTGTGATCATGAAAAGAAGCCGCTCGTTTTTGTAAAACACATTGTAATTCCCAAGCATGATTTCTCCATTGTTGATTCATATTTTTTCATTCATCCGGCGCGATTGCGTCACACTCTTTTTATTTATTTTGTTCCACGTTTCCAGGCAACCAAGACATCAAATCCACAAGGTTGATCAGTCAGCAGGATTTCGAAACTATTTTCATACATTAAACACAATTTGAACATTTATCATCCACCCTCCAACCACGACACACCACAACTCTGCTAATCTCACCATCTTAACGTGAAACTAAACGTCACGAGGCTTTAGTCAAATCATAACATATGGTCTTCCAATACAAACCAAGCATGAAAATAACCCTTTCTTTGAACAGAAGCAGTATTGTTCTTCTCTGCTGGTGCAATTCGGAACTGGTCGGAATCGAGTGAAATGGAATTTTGTCCAGTTGATATGGGAGGCAGGAAGATGCAGGTGAAAAGGGGAAATAAAAGGCCTCTGTAAGATGCCGAGTGTGGGAATCTCTTGGCTCAATTGTTATAAGTTTATGGAGTAACAATAGGGAGTTGATCCCGGAGCCTTCGCTCAGACTGGACTTAACGTAATCCGACACTGTGGGACCAAAAAAAGCAAAGCAAATGCGGGGAGGCACACAGACACGCTTATGTTTATTGGAACTTAATGGGGTTTTTCTCTGGATGTTCATTAAGCCATTAATGATACCTGTTAGAACAGGAACCTTCAGCGGGTTTCTTCTCACGTGATTGGAGTTTTAGGTTTAAGTCGTAGAGTATTGTCTGAAGGTGTTGTCAAAGAGTGTGACAGATGGTTGCCGTGTCAGGACAAAGACCCCGGCAACCGACATGTTTACCAGTGCAGGCCACAGGTGAAAGTGAAACATAGCAAACAGGATCCCAACTCCGACTGCGGAATCCCAGCATCCCGAGGCATCCCAGCTATTCCAAACCGTGGCTCTTATGCGTTCAGGAATGTTGGACCGGCATGTCCACTTTCACCTCATATGCAAGGTCACTATGACTTGTGTGTATCAGTGGTGTTTCACAGATAGTGCAGAAAAATCATTTAACTACATGATCTCTGACCCCATTATACGTGCACGTCATATCTCGCTTGAAGGAATTTCACCATTTCCTGTAGCCATATATGGTTTTCTCCCACGGAATTCCGCCACTAGGGATTGTGCAACCCCTTCTATGCTAACACGCGACATCCTGTTTTTTTCTTCTCACAACAGTTTTAATGTACACAGACATATTCAGATGTCATATCCTTCTCGTATATATCATAAATGTATATAGCTGATATAAAGTTGTGAAAGCGTGAGAGTGAGTTACAGTGTTTTTCTGTTTTCAGTCTTTGTTTTCCTTCCATATCAATGGGATCTTTGAAACATTACTCAACAAAAGAGTGTTTACTGAAGAGTAAACAGTCTGCTGAAACATTACAATAGTAGGAAAAGTCATTTCTCAAAGTATTCTGAAGATGGAAAAAAAGAAAACATGCACGTACGGTATTTACTTTGACAACTGCACTGGCATGACTGATAATGTAAAACACTTTACTTTACTTTACAGTCATTTAGCAGACGCTTTTATCCAAAGCGACTTACATTTCATTACAATTGTTACAGTTCAACAAATTCCTGCTTTCCCTGGGAATCGAACCCATGATCCAGTGTTTTTTTTAAACACTAGCGCTCTACAGACTGAGCTACTGGGAAGGCATACACATAAACATACACATAAATGCACTTTTATTTATATAAGGAATTAAAGGCACATCAAATTTTTAAGTCTCTACTATGAACCATAATGCCAATACGTAGCATTATTGCAGATTTAATTTCTGCAAAAAGTCTTTCTTGTTTCTTTTTATACCATGATCTATGGCTTCCATATGCCACAACAATTTTAAATTATTATCTCACTTTATTTATTTTCTCACTTTTAAAGTACTTTTAAAGTTTTTATTAGAAGATTTTAAGATGTTACATTTTAAAAGCCTGAATTTTTCAACTAATGTATTATTTATTTCTGCTCACAGTAAACCCCAATTTGTTTGTTTATCGCAGATTTGTGACTTGGATAGTAACAGTTTTTTTTCATATAACGTTAAAGTTCATTATGGACTACCGTAATTATAACTTTTTGTTTGTTTGTGTTCATTTGCACACACACACACACACACTCACACACACACACACACACGCACGCACGCACGCACACACACACACACACACACACATTTTGGGGTTGTTGATTTTTGGCCAGAGGGTAATGGGGTATTAATACACAAGATTGGCTTTCATTGGCTTCTTTTCAATATATTCTCACTTTATTTGTTCCCAGCAGTGATTTATTGAAGACTAATGCATTTCTACATATAACCAATGCCATCTAAAGGGCTCCTCGTTCAGAGGAACCTGAGAAACAACAAGAAAAAAAAAAACAATTTTTCACCTTTTGTTCCACAACTTATTCTGTCATTTCACAATGCAAGTCTGGGTGTGTACACGGTTGGTTAGCGCTGTGAAGTTTGCTGAGATCAATGCTGATTCTTCGCTTATTGAAAAGTACACATTTTAGCTGCAGTGCTGTAATAGGCGAGAACAATCCCAGTCTATTCAGGACTGAAGGACACCCTCCCTCTGTCAACATTTGGCTCTCAAATCCATAGCCAGCTCTGACTCTCTGGGCCCGGCGTCCATGATTCTTTCAGTTCTGTGATACTCATTTACAGAGCTGCGGTGAAGCCATTATGCCTCCGGACTACTAAACTATAATCATAATAATGCAGCAAAACATCTCGGAATCATAGTCCACTGAGCGGGACACACGTATGCGGCTCTACTGCACACGTGTGATGGTGCTGCACTGTAATTCGACCTCGGGGAGGTGAGCAATTGCATGCACAGCACTAGTAACCACACACTCAAACTCACAGCAATCCATCAACCGATTGCCCATGCAAATTTGATACCAGCCAAGCAGAGACAGGTCTGTTGATTACACAAGCACACGGGCATCCTCGGTGCTCGGGTTAGATTCTGCAATAGAAGGTTTCTACCATTCCTTGAGAAGTGGCCAGTGGGTAGAAGTGATGCCTCACAGCAAGAGGGACCCATTGATGAAACAAGTCTGAGTGCCAACCTAGGCCTTTCTGTGTAGAGTTTGCATGATCTCTTTGAATTTGTGTGGGATTCCTTTATCTCTTTTAGGACTCTGGGGATTGGAGTCTGTAAAACTGTACATACGTGCGAGTATGTGTGTTCTGGATGCGGTTGGTCACCAATTCAGGGCCCAGAAATGCTAGAAATTGCTCCATCTCCCCGTGAGAAATGGAGAAGTTAAAAATGGTTGGATTTACATAGAAATTTACTAAAATGTCCCAGAAAATAAAATTACAATTGGTTACAATTAGAGGTTCAGCCCCAATTTTGCATATTCCTTATTGTATTCACATTGATTCAGGCTTTGAAAATTGTTCGGCCAGTGACAGGTAGTGTTACTATTATAAAGCTCATTCTAGTACAATATTAGCAAAGCACGTTCGACTCAAACGAGAGCTTGTCTTGGGCTCTCTGTTTGATTAAAACCAAATTAGTTTGTTATTAATGTGTTGTTTTTTTTATCAAGAAATCATCAAAGAGATAGTGATTAAAAAACAGAACTTGAAACATTTCTTTTGAAAACTTGAAACCGACTTTTGACGGTGATCTTTTGACCACCCCATTTGTGAAAACAAATCTTGTAAAATAAGATAAAAGTTTGACAAGAAGGGTCGCTGGAATCTGGGGTCGAAAACACCAAATCCGTATGATAACAAGTGATGTCAAAAAAGTTTCTGTATTTCAGTCTTCGAATATGTAAATTTAATTGTTTTTAAATGATTTCTTTTTTTATTATACAATTTTAAATGAATCTTTTTTATTAATTGTTTTATATATATTCAATCTGTTGAGTTAATATGGTTATAAATTAATTTACAAATTTCTATTTTAGAATTATTTAAAATCCACCATCTCTGTACAAATTCAATAGGGTTCTTAATGACATATACTACAGATACTACGAATACTACTTTGTTTATAAGGTTTTGTTAAAAAAAAACTCTGAAATTGATCTGGGACTTCCAAACTCAATTTGCGTTGTTTTGAAAGGTGAGAATTTTAAATATTCCTTACACAACAGACAGGAGACTTTGTCTATTGCTCAGCTAATTCAGGACATAATTGTATTCACTTCTATGTAAATGATTTACTGAAGACTTTACGGTATTTTAATGCAAACATTTTAGCATGAAGTCAAGTATCAGTAATCTGCTTTCATGTGAACGGCTTGAGATATGTGATGAATAAGGACAGTTTAAAAGCATAATTTGAGTCCTTAACTGTTATTTCTTTCAAATTTGTAATTTTAACAATAACGTTATTCAATTGTAAACTAATACCATAACATATTTTAATACCATAAATCTAAATTATTAATGTTGTTTGGAAATTGAAAACTAACAAATGTCTTATTTCTTTTTCTTAACTTCTTTATAAGTGTTCTTATTGAGAAGTTAAGAAATGTCTCATCTTTCATGCAGAATATCATGCGTTTCCCACAGATCATATAGGTCAGACACAGAGCAGCAAAAAAAAAGGAAATGTTGTGTGCAAGTGTCTGAGAAAGTTCTTTTACCTTATTGGACCTTTCCCTTGAAATGTGCATTAATCAGTGCCATCTGCAGTGGTCGCATTTGTTCTTTTACATATTGCGTGTTTGTCTTCAGGCTGTTGGATTAAAAAAACTCAAACAAAAAATGTAGACAATCCCGTTTCAGAGTCATTTTTCCTCCTTTACTATCAAACACAGCACAGAAAGAAAATGATTCACGCAGAAATGTGTTTGCTTGAAAAATAAAAAAAAAGAACCCAAAAGCCTTTGATTTATTGTGCACATTTCATTAAATGCATTAATGACATTCGTATTTAATCATAATGAATTTCACACTTGAGGTGATTAATACATGTATACATCCTTTACATTTTTAAATGAAACCTTTCAAGATTACTACTGCAGAAAAAAATACAACGAAGAAAACAGAACATCCAAACCTGAAACTTTTTAAAGATATCCCACAGAGTTTTTAATATGCATTTGTATCTTGCTATGTGAATTTAGCTTGCTATGTGACGCATAAAAACACGTTTTTCTGGTTCACGTGGAGCTGTTACTAAACAAAGCCCCTACTCCCATTCAAAGCAAGTCTTTCGTTTTCAAAGATTAAAAAACTGCATAGAACGCAACTGTTTACAGTATGATAACATCATGTCAATACTTTTGGTGAACAAAAAAGACGCCTCCATATTGTCAACGCCCCGTAGGTGAAGCCCGCCCACTCCAACTGAGATTGGGGAAGACTCCGTTTCCGTCATTCTGATTGGATGACGCAGATGTCAAACAGGGCGTAGGCGTTCCCTACGTAATACTTTACGACAGGTAAGGCTACCTGACTGACACAAGGAGGGATTTGGATACACAGCGCGACTGGATGTACCGACAAGGACACTGACAACAATCCCCTATATGCCTTTTTGTTATTGAGTGCAAGATATTATTACAGTTGTCATTTGTTCGCATTCTGAAATGGCAAGTATAGGACTGACCGTATGCGGCCCGAATACAGACGAAAGGGCGGTTTTCACGCAACTAAAACCTGTTCGGATGTGTAGCGGCGATGGGCCGGAGGACGCATCCGTGTTCGAGGATGTCAAACCCGCTGTTAGACTCCCAGCACATGCCGTGGAAATGGCTCAGGTATGATGCGCGTCCTGTAATCTGAATGAAAATTCACAGACACAAAGAGCAGATGCACATAATCCGGAGCAGAAATCTGTTGCTTTATCAACTATTCAATTTTTATTGTGATTTAAATTAAACAAGGATGACTTTCGGAGCGTGAGAAATTCATTTATAACTTTGGCCATCTTTCACAATTATTAAAAACACTTATTGGTAATCTAATGATTCAAAATTTCATAATTTCTTAACTTGAACTTAACTGTTTACTTTTGTTTAGCACTTGTACGTTATTCATTGTTTAACTTGTTTATTTTTTAATTAAACAAACGATCCCACAAGTGTTACCAGTTAGTTAAATGCACTATTGAAATCTCTCTGAAACCTGTTTTTGAATGCGTGTGGGGGAAAAGTGTTATTCTTTTTGCTCCTTAGGCACTTAACATAGCAAAGATTATGTTTAGGGTTCTTAACTAGTAGCCTGAAGTCAAACTAGAGCACCACTAAGTTGCTGGTCTAAAATGCTTAAATGCTTTACATTTTTTTTTCCTCCAATGGTGTTTCAATTAAAACACATCCCTTTCCTCGCTTAAGAAGGAAATGCCTTATATGTAGAAGACAAGGTGTCATTTCACAGGTTCTGTACTGGTGCTAACACCTGTAAGTGGTTGATGATGAGCATTTCTGGTTAAACACAGGTGCTGTTGGGAATTCTGGACCTTACCACCCACTAATTGTAGTGAAAATGGTGCCATCACAAGTAGCTGCAGTTAAAGGAAATTAAATAAAATTATGACCATTATCCATAACCCCAAAAGCCCTGATGGTACATTCAGATCATCTCAATTATGATTAGCCAATTAGATTTAATTGGAAAGAAGAGTCATAATGTATTGTCTTGTCGTCACATGCATCTCTTTCACAGTTTTTCACTTAAATTGTCAGTATTATCAGTGTCCAATGTTGGACAAAAGAAAACAATTATTCACATCGTCTTGAAGAACATGCCAAGATGGTTTCTTAGTCACTGTCCTTAAAAGCCAAAGAAACTGTTATCTATTTCCCCCCAAGCCATAAAACATCATTTTAGTCTCAAAGGTTTTGTTTTCTTCTGCTGCTGCCCTGATGATTTCTGCCATTATGGCTTCAGTAAACAGACAAGAGGCCTATCAGTCTGGTTTTTATAGGGATCCGTGGACAACTCTTCTTTTTTTGCATTCCTGCTGGCCATAAAGGACAATTATTTCAGAGTTTTATGGAAAACGGTCTTTGGACTAACAAGCCATGCCAGATTCAAAGCTTACTTTGATAAAATAATTTTTTTTTACTTTGGTAAAACTTGAGATATGTCATTGCGGTTGTTTTTAGATTTTGCTTTCTTAGTTACCCCCCCCCCCCACACACACACACATACACAATGTTAATTGTCAATTTTACATAATTATTATTGTCAATTATACAGACTTTTACTTATTTCCAGTATTGTCAACATGTACAATTGAACAATATGGCAAGGTGTAAACAAGTGTCTGAGAAAAATGTATTCATAACAGTACAGAGCAATACAATGATTTTGTAGAACTAATTTTGTCAAGAAAAACGAAATTATCCTTTACTCACCTAAATAAATTTCTTTAACCTGACAACGAAAAAAATAAGGTAGTTGTTGCACTCAAAAGTGCAATACAGCTAATCAACATTTCAAAAACAACTACATGTTTCCTCTAGCGTGACTGAAGAGTCTAAGTTTTGTGGTATTGGATCCTCGGTTGAACCGTGTTGTCACTAAAGTTGATCACGTGCCCATGCACAGTCTCTGTCTGACTGAAGCGCATCTTTAAATATAAAATTGCAGTGATAACGCAATTGCAGTATAATTTAACCTGCAATCTTTTTGAATGCAGTTTCTAGTAAAATACTTATTTATGTCAAAGATAATTTTTATGCCCATCTTGGCCCCAGTTGTTATCAGACCCTGAAATACATAACTGGGCAGTTGTAAATGTTCTCCAATCATTAACTCACAATTCTCCAGCCAGAGTTTGACCGCTGTACATTATTCTCTGTAAATCGCACTGCAGAACTCTTTGACACGACCAAGAGAAGCTCCAGGTCTTGAAGGCCACAACCACGGTCACGTTTCCCTCTGTCTTCGCCCAAAACAAGCCCAGTTTGTGCTCAAGTCTGGAGCTTTAATCAAAACTTGGTTCAAAGTGTCTTTACCTTCTCAAGTCTGATTTGATGGGCAGAAAAAAATCAGTTTGAGCTAAAGCTTCATCAGGGTCAATACGAAACATTGGAGAAGTTTCAGTATTCAGCCCACATTCCCCAGCTTAGGAAATGAATTACCTGAAAGTGCGATGAAATCTGTACATGAAACCACATCAATGGGTTTCCAAGGAAATATATTTGTACAGTAAATACCGTAAGGTTGACTTGGCTTTCTCTTAACTGTGCGGTGCCATTGAAATATTATCTCCACGTTTAATGACAAAATGGCATTTGAATTACAAGCCAGTTGCTGGTGAATAGTAAAAATTAAACGTTGCCTACAAATAAATGTAATTTTCAAAAGTGCTAAAATTAACTAACTGGTTGAAAATGAGTGAAAATATATGTATGTTTTGCTTCAAAATATGATGATGATTCAAAAAAAGCTTTATTTAAGCTTGTTTAAAAAATCAGTATTCATTCAATTCATAATGTTTTACATTTTAATACATTTTAACTGCCCTGAATAATCTAGAGCATAAAATTGCGTAGTTCTAATCGCAAAGTTAGCTTTTATTGTTGTTCCAGAAAGTACTCGATGGAAAATCATGGGGTCTCTATGTGCCAACAATAGTGCCCAGCCCCTTAGTGATACTAGCGACCTGCTTTCACTGAATGTTCTGTTAACTTTGAATGGTGATTCAATCCCAGTTAGTGGGGAAAACCCTGACCAGTAAAATACTGTACATGATTTATAGATGCTATGCCTGTTACTCAGTTAGTACTGTGTCTACAATCTAAAACCATACATGACTAACAAAGGCATAGTCTTGATTCCAAGGGAAGCAGGAAATTGTTGCAATGAAAAAAAGCTGAAAAACGTTTGAAAAATGCATTGAAGTAAATGTGTGACAGTCAGATTTAGTTTGTATTTCAAAGTTTCACATTAAATACCACTTTATTCTTTGTTCTCTCTCGATCTAAAACACTAACGTAAACCAATGGGTTAATTACACAATGGTGGTGTTGTTTCTTTGGTGACTACTGTAATTTATTTATGGAGAATTTCAGTCTCTCACTTGTTCTGCTCAAGACAGGAGTATTTTGATGGTCCTCGCTATTTGCATGACATTACCATTTCATCCTTACACATTTGACTTGCCAATAGACTGGTTTGGTAAATCTAGTTATTCAGTATCACACTAACGTCTTCATTCACTTCAACAATGTAGCACCTGAATTGTTCGCGGAAGCTTCTATTTTTGTACATTGTGCCCAGATCTCGTGGCGCTATCACATGTCAGTGTTTTGGTTTTGTTTTGAGCTCTTCCTGGCCGCCACACCTGTGAGTTTTCTATTCAGTCTGAGCTGCAGAGAAGCTCCAGTCGCATGTTTTTGTCTCAGCTGTGTAAAGAAGGGGATCACCGGAAAATCACTTTACTCTTTAACGGACGAGCAACAGTTTCCTGTAGCTCAAT
Source organism: Paedocypris micromegethes (assembly GCA_028031935.1). Classification (NCBI taxonomy): domain Eukaryota; kingdom Metazoa; phylum Chordata; class Actinopteri; order Cypriniformes; genus Paedocypris; species Paedocypris micromegethes. Next base: position 15,952,931 of record CM051496.1, read on the forward strand.
CAGCTCAAACACTGCAGGACATGGGTTTGATTCCCAAGCAAAACAAAAAGTTGCTGCGTCTTGTGTTGATGCAGAGTTGATGGGATATTTCAGAGCGTTAAAAATAAAGTATAAAAAATATAACAGCTGACATCTTATTCATATTTATGCACTTTTATGTAATTATTTTGCATCATCCATTATATCTTATTTTGCATTCATCTATTATATCTTAAACAATAATTATCTATAGCTGTGAATTTTTCACATTTTTATTTTACTATTTGCTTAACTATTTTAGGTCCTATGAAAGTCTCACGTGCAAGTCTAAATGCCTATTTCTTCCGAACCTCCGACGTCTTTTAATCATATTTCATTAATTTCAGACCCGGATGGAGATGGACAAATACCTTCCTCAACATGCTCCACTGCTGTCCCAACTACACTTGTCCGACAAGAAGTACCGTCGAGAAAGCGCTTCAGTGGTGGATGAGTATTTCGCCGACGAGAAACATGCCCCTTATAGTCTCAACATCAACGTTATCCTGCCCAACACCACGCATCTTCGCACTGGTCTTTACCGTCCCAACAAACCTCAAGTGCATCCCATCAAAATTGAGCCAGGAGTAGAGGAGAGCTGCAGCATTCAGGCACTTCCAGAATTCACCTCCGTCTTCAGCGTGCCACAGACGGTCAACAACATCTTCATCAAGCCTGAAATGAGTGTCACCGATGAACTCCACATTGGCCCTCAGCAACCAGCAGTCTACCAGATGCCCGTCAGTACCAGCGACTTGACCACTATGACATTTTCCCAGAGTCAAACCATGAATGGAGTTGGAGCGTCTTGCAGGACCATGCTCAACCTGAACAATGTGGCCATGACGGGACAATCTGGGGAGTTTATCATGCCTGAACCGTTCTACTCTTCTCCCCAACCTCACAGTTTGCCTCCATCACCACCCAACTCCCAGCCTGGCAGTCCTGAGAACCAGGCCGACCTCATAACCACCGCTCCTCCTCCTCCTCCATACCAAGCTAGAATGGGGATGAAGTCTGGACAGATGACGTCTCATTCCATGCTAATGGCCCATGGCCAAGGTGTCCTCACTGGTCCCAGATACAACCGACGGAACAACCCAGAGCTGGAGAAGAGAAGGATCCATCACTGCGATTTCCCAGGTTAGTGTACATTTCATAATCAAAGGCACATTTCTGATAGTTCTGCCACGCTTGAGATGTGCAGAGACTTGCGGTCTAATGTTTCGGTCGTTTTCTTTCAGGATGCTCCAAAGTTTACACAAAGAGCTCTCACTTGAAAGCCCACCAAAGAACTCATACCGGTGAGAAACTGCTGGCATGTCTTTGCTTTCCTATTCATCTTTATAGTTAGCTGTATTCCACACAGATAATGGTACGTTGCGGCGAATTAACTAGACTTTGATTTGAAAGTCAACACTTGTTGAATTTGCCTGGCTCACAAACTGAGCGTTGAACAGCAAATGGTAAATGTCAAGAGTAGTAAGGAAAGAACACAACGTTCACACCAACAAGCAGTGCCATGAGCGAAGACTATAAAATATGTGTTTCTGCAGAGTTTGTCGAATTTATAGTCATGACTGTTGTTAGCTCTAGGCTCTCAAGACTCAACAGTTCTCAGGCTATTTTTACCAGAACTAAGCTGTGAGAAAACTAAAAAAATCTATCTTTACATTGTCAAAGCAATTGTTAACATCACATCGACACAAAAGCGACAAATTCCAGCAATGTCTGGAACCGCGAAGACGGCGCAGGGAAAATGAAATGTCGAGAGACCGAGAACAGGGCGGAGGGAGAGATTAATTGACCTTCTTTTCATGCTTTTATATACGCCTTGTGTCTGCATGCCTGTACTAGCCTTGCATGCTTTCCCTGGGGGAAAATCGCCAAGCGGAGGAGGAAAAACCTGTTCCTCCTGCTTTTTCTGTCTGCACTGGTGGGGGGAGGAGCCAGCATTGGGAGAAATGATGTTGGCGGTTTCAGTGAGTCCGGCTCGCTGTAAGACGAAACCTGCTGCAATCCCACTGCACTTTTGAATGAAACCGAAATATTCCTGCACAACTCTCCGATTCAGCTCGCTTTTTCATTCCATATTATCTGATGAAGACACATTTTATGCCAATTGACCCCTTCCTTTCTACTTTGGGGTGGCCACCAAAAGAAAAGAGGGATTCCCTGCTGCCCGAGGGATTCTTGCTCAATGGTTCCCACTGAGGTGTCTTCATGACTCGTAAAATAAATGTTGAGGGGCTTTTATTGAGAGGCAAACAACTGCAAAGCTTTTTTTGATTGGACTCAATGTTTGCTGTGTAAGTTGAGCCAGATCCTTTTTTATGAAGTTCACTAAACTTAAAGTTGAGTCAGTGTAGTCGTCTCAACTCACTGTATTAATTCGACGACTTCTGGTCTGTCAAAAAGCTATGTGGCAAAAAGTTATTATGAAAAGTTACTATATTGAGTTAAGCATCCTAGAAAGCAAAAAAGGTTGTATATATTTGGCTTTTTCCAGATATAGATAGGTAAAAAAAACACTGATTTAAAACCTCTAAATTAGTTGAACACAAATTAGTGTTTTAATTAGCTTGAAACTAATTAAGGTTGATCTGACAAATCAAAGTAAGTGGGATTTCGTACATTGAACATGCATCAGCGCATATGAAACCCTATAAAGCCCTATAACGCTCAGTCTAGCGGTGAAGTGTGTTTATGTCGTCACGGGTCAGTAGTCGATCCTCTGGTGGACAGAGTGTGGAGTTGTGTTTCAAAAGACAATGGGGGTTGGGAACTGAATCCATCGCGCTGAAAGCTGTCAAACAACAGGTTAACGGCTTTAAAACATTCCATGATGACAGATGAAAGTTAGAACCGGCCGATGACATGTGTAATTTTGATGTCTCCAGGAATTATATGTTCTGTTTGAAAGATTAAAAAAAGCACGTCATTCTGAACTAGCTGCACTTTTACAGAACAATTACCTAGAAACCTGAAAGACGTGTTGTCGTTGTAACCTAAGATCAGATAGAAGCGGTTAACGACTAGTTAGCGACTCTCAATCAGGAACAAATACAATTAATAATGCAATATATCATTAAAACTTAAAGATGTCAAATCAGTATTTACTTGTAGCATTGCATGATTGGACTTCGCTTTTTTTTTTTTTTTTTTTTGCTTTAAGCCATACAATATCTTCCTAATTGTACTTGTTGTCCACTTTCCACAAACAGAAGCTCCAGATAAAGTATTTAAAAATAGGTATATCTGTGACTTTACGCTGCTTGTACCGATTATACCCACAGTGATTAGCCCAGTCATTAGCTTCAAGCTAATCAAATGAATTGTGTTTTTGAAAGTTATTCGGTGTTCCATGTCTCATTGAGGGTTGTCGTAATAAGCTAGGAGATTAGCAGGATTCATCCCACACTTTTTATGTCTTTATAATGGCTGTGAGTGCTATAAAATGCTTTAGCGATAACAGATTAGCCATTGCTCAACCTTCAGCTAAATAATATCTCTGTTGTTTGAGCTTGTTGGCTCTTAAACAGATTCCACATGATGAAGTGTTTGATCGGGCCATTGCCTCATTCAAGACCATAAGCCATCCGAGTCTTTTGTCGGGTTTGAAGCGGACATTCATCTTGTGAATACTGCAGGTTTTGTGTAAAGAAAAGGGGAGGAATGGGCGCTTAGCTACTTCAGAGTTAAATATAGCTGTCAGCGCCGTTTAAATAATCCGTCAAACGGCTAAATATATGTGCTGTCTTCTCATATCTCAACTCGACCGGACTGTTGTTTCACTGAGCTAAAGTTGAACTGAAACGGGATATTTTGAAGCTGCCTTTCTTGGTTGTTTGATGTTGAGGGGATAAAGCATTTTTATTGGAAGTTAATGGTTACAGGGCTAGTCAGAGTTCACAGCGCCGACTGAAAGGATGCTTTAAAACGTCCAACAGGCCAAGCAGCCAAAAATACTGATCGACACGGTTACTGACTGTACACAATTAAAACCTTTAAGGAAGCAGATGAACAGCTTATTTACTCTGACATCTACTTTTTCGGCAGATCTGTGATGTCACTTATTTATATTTACCATATTTACATGAATATAAGCACCGGGCCCCCTGTTTTTTCATGCACCAAATAAAAATGTCATTAATAGTTGAACATGAGCATCCTCTTACTTTCTTGATGTTCTGACTTTCCAGAAACCCAATATTTCTGACTAAATACACAAATCTAACACAAACACCTAATACAAATGTGTTGTACATTCTCTTCATATTGACCTTGAATTACAGAGCTGAAGAAAGTGAACATCTCAGCATGAAATGAACGCTTGTGTTTTCCTTCTGTAGGCGAGAAGCCGTACCGCTGCAGCTGGGAAGGATGCGACTGGCGCTTTGCCCGATCGGACGAACTCACACGACATTACCGGAAACACACCGGTGCAAAACCTTTCAAATGCGTCGCATGCAGTCGCTGCTTCTCGCGCTCGGATCATCTAGCGCTACACATGAAACGCCACCAAAATTAATGGACCTTGTCATTATGTTCACAATATATGTATATCAAATATATTCCTCCAAAAGTCCAATAAGATCAAAACAGCGCAGAGAAATACTAGTATCACGCAAAGACAATCGCAAAACCTGACCAGGAAACTTTGGAAAGAATCTGTATATTAATGTAAATACGTTTTGTTTGTTTGTTTGTTTTTATGAGTGTGAACGACTGTAGATTCATATGAAAAGTTATGAATTTTATACTTGACTGCATTTTCTCTACGTTTGAGAAATGTTTCTTTGGGATCAGAAACGTCTTCCTAATAACTTGAATTGTAATCCAAGGTTTTAGTTAATTGTTCATTTTACACGACAAGACCTTTCTGTAATATTTATATGTATTTCCCCTTAGGGAAAATATGTTTGCTTTTGGGAATGTCACAATGATAAAAAAAATGATTTGCTAATGCTTGCTTTTCTCACGTTGTGTAACCATGACAACAAATGTTTTTGCGACAAACAAAAACGAATGTTTCGGATCCGTTACGCGCTCGACGATTTGCATGTTGTGATGGGGGGGGGGGGCAATGAAAGTGCATTCCAAGGAGGCCTGTCTGACCGCGTGTGCCAAATTTACACTACAACTTTGTTTATGTGAGATTATTCTTTTCCAAGGTACGTTTAGAACATTCATGAGAAGTTCTAAACCCCTTTTTGCTCTCTAGAACAGACTGTTTTACCACTGGCAGAGATGCCATTCGGCCAGCTCTTTTGTAAAGCCTCGTTTTCTTTAAAAAACAAAAGTTCTCAACTTCCCTCCATCGACAGCCTTCACATGTGAAGCGATCCGGACTGGAAAAGACATTGTACATATTGTGTGGTTCAACCAAACTACATGTAAATACCTTCTCGCTTCAGATGTTTTTGCTATGAACAAATGGGATTTAAAGTTTGTCTTGAACACAGGTGATGTGAGTTTCTAGATGAATCCGTGTGTATTAATCTTTGCTTTTTTTCCAAATGTCTTTGAATGTAGATCTTTTAAAATAAAAGAATAATCTCAAACAAAATAATAATTTTGTTACATGCATAACTTGTCAGACATGGTCGAGTCTGAAAGGTCGATTCTTTGTGGAATGTCAATGGCTGTAAAAGACATGGAAACCATTGTTCCCTTTATGAGGAACAATATCACGATGGCGTCTGTTTGCTTTGAGTGTGTGTACAGAGACTCCAGTTGGAGTCGAGCGGCGGTTTCTTAACTCTGGCGGGTATTAAAAAAACGAATTGATTGACTGTTTTAAGAGCGTTTAAAGTTAATTATTGCTATACCCGTGACTTTGTCTCAACTGTGAAGGTTTCTATGCAATGTGTTTGCACAACGACGAAAGATGTTTTGTTATTTCACATTTATATTAACTGACACGCCTGCTCTGTTCAACAGGACGTTTATGTGTTTTCGACGTTTTGAGGATAAATCTGTGTTAAACTGTAAAGAATAATTGTTCGAGCAACAGATTGGGTGTGGAACTTCTTTAAGCCGAAATAGACGATAATAACATGAGTCTGACAAGATAATTTACTCAATGAAATCTAGTGTATAAAAAACAACTCGATGACTTATGAGCGGAACGCCCTTGGTACCATGTGTTCTTCAAATAAGCCAAAGTAATTTTGAAAACGTGAGAGCTTCTGGAAGCAAAAAAGCAGTTTCTCCCAACAATACGTTTAAAGCCTTGCTCATTCCTGAGGTATTAACTGTGTTTAACGTAGCCGAGCAAATCCAGTTAAAACTTGCCCTGGTTTCTTACACCTAACTCTGACTGAAAAAAAGATTTCACAGTTGGTAAGAATTTTCTTGTCGCATTTATATAAAGAAACACATTTTTTTTTTTTTTATAGTTAATTGATTTATTTGTATGCTGGTTTAGTTGCTGTGGTGCACGTAGTAGCATTGTAGCAAGACCTGGCGTCCTGTATCTGCTAATGTGTTAATAATTAACAAATCAGTTGAGAGGTGTCATAAAGATTGTATTTTGACATAATTTATCTCTCCAGTAACTACGGTCATATAGAATCAGGAACAAATACACAATAGCACCACTTAATATCCACTGAACTCCGAAACTAGGTTAGAACTATGGAGGTCAACTCACCTGGAAAGTGGTACTTACAACTGCGTAAAAAGTGAAGTGGAACGAAGTATTTAACGATAAATTATACACTTGAAAGGTAGTTTTTTTAATCGTATTCATTCGTTTGCAAGGCCTGAGGAAAGCTGGACGGCTGTGTTGCACTATTGCCGCTAGCGGGCGATATTTCCCGCCAGATCAAAGTAGACACGAGTGCCACACACGCACTCATAACAAAGAACTAAAACGGCATTAAATAATTAAATATCAAGAAAATTTTAGTTGTCAGAATAACCACATCACAGACAACACGGATAATGCTTGTGAATGTTGGTAAAATACAACACAGGCACTACCATTCTGAACCAAAAACGTTTTATTCTATAAAAGGAGTGGGTAATCACAACTGTACAGGGGAAACTGACTTTTAACACCATTTCTCACAGTATCAAAAAGCTTGCGTTTTCCTCATTGATCTTTACACACTTGTTCTGTACACATACAAAAGAAATAACATTAATTACTTTTGTAATAATGATAACTGCATTGCACTGAGTAATAGAGTACTGGCCCATAAGTTACTGCATTCAATATTAAAATACCTATGATTCCAAACTTTATGATAAACCACACTTGCACACATACTCTCAGACAAAAGCAAAACCTTCTCCAAGGTCAAGCACTACTAGTGATAAAAGCAAACATGCTTGGACAGTCGAACATTTCATCTGCTGTTAACATCTCGTGCAAAAGATGGATCCTCGGACTAGAGCAACTCCAACTGATGATGATGATGATATGAAGGTGTTTTTCCAGGACTGAGCGATATGTGTCACTCATTTTAGCATCATGCCCTGGTGTCACTAACAGGCCATGCATGTGTTCCGAATGGCCACGTCTGCGCAAAATAAACCAAATTGCGTGAAGATTATGTCAAATATCAGTGTTTACAGGCCACGTCTGTCAGAGCGCCATGCTTTGACATGCTCGCCGACTTCACCACAGAAAAGAAAAAAGAAAGTACTCTCCATGCAACAGAGGATCTTACTTTGGGGATGCATTTCAAGATCTGAAAAGGAACTAAAACGAAAAGAAAAGGGGAAGAAAACAAGTATTTCACATTGTCTAGTCAGTGTTAAAAATAGAAATCCACCTGTTACATTTATTCAAGAACTTCTGTTGCTTATATACAGTATGTACATTGATTCTTTAATAATTGTTTGTATGTCTAGGAACAGTTACAAAAAAAACAAACAAAAAAAAAAAAACAACATCGCAATCCAATGCAAATATACTCTTCTAGAAAGATGTGCTTACTAACATTTTAGACCGAACAATACAGCGAGAACAATACAAAAATCGCTTGAATGCATTGAACTCTGGACCAAAACTCGTGCAGCTGTTTCAGACATGCACTGAACTCTCCAAGGCATCATGAATACATTTTCAGCTGCTAGAAATTGAAATTATGACCAGGAACACACAAGTGCAAACTTGTGGTGAGGAGCTAGTGTGAGATAACAGCTCCTTGCGGATCTTGGCGAACAGCCTGGGATTTCAAGAATCAACGATAAAGAAACAGCATTTTTGTCGCGGTCAAGTCGTTTTGCATAATCAAGTGAGGCCGAGGTCGGACGCTTCACCGGTCTAAGGAACAGCCAAAAATGTTGGTAACTGTGAACTAGGTGCAAACGGGATTTCCAGGGTGCCTGAAAACATGAAGGGTTTCAGCATCAAACCCTGAGGAGCTCCAAAAACCTGTTGTGCAAATAAGATCTGCACATTCGATTAAGGCTCTGATGGAGTCGAATAATAATGCTACTACAAACGTTGACTGTTTTGTCTGATTATGTCCTTAAAAAAATAAGTGTGCTCACACACAAACACACATACACACACACAGACACAGCAATCTAGCAATATCCCTCTCCTTGTGAGATCGGCCTTGGTTAGAAATATGTATTCACAGCCTTTTGAAATAAAATCCGAAGGTTAGATAAAGATAAATTTGTTTGTTTTTTTTATAAAAGTTAGACGTCACGACTTGAGCTAAAATGAATTCAAAAGGAACACAAATACTGTTTTTCCTGCCAGATGCTTGGGGAAGATTTATACAATACAGATAGTAATGAGAAAAGAATATTGTAGAACGAAATTCACAGTCTTGTCAACCCTGCTGCCTCCATGTCCTACTGGGAAAAGGATGTTAAAACATTTAGACCAACTTGTGGAACAATATAGACTTACATACAGAGCTCATGTGCTCAAGGTAAATCAACGCAGTAGAACACAACAAAACCATATCGCCGCAACAGTCCTTTTCTGCCAGTCATTTCATGTCAATTAAAAAACAGCGCTGCGTTCCCAGCAGTCCCTTTAAAAACAGCGAATGATCAGCGGCAAATCAGTGGACGGACGTGGCAGAGATCCGTGGCCACGGTCAGACCAGGGGAAACCTTCTCCACAACTGACGGGGTCTCACATCATGACGTGACGCCGTCGGTGAAGCGCCAGGTGGTCGGAGCGCGAGAAGCTGCGGTCGCAGTCGGTGCAGCGGAAGGGTTTAATGCCCGTGTGCTTGCGGAAGTGTCGCGTCAGCTCGTCGGAGCGGGCGAAGCGCCAGGTGCAGCCTTCCCACGTGCACTGGTACGGCTTCTCACCTGGAAAAACACGATGGAGTCAGTCCACGTTTACAATAAAAAACTAAAATAAAATTCTAAATTAACGCAAGTGTTGTGGTTGTGTGTACCCACTAGTGATTAACTATAAACAACCATAATTTATATAACCATATGACGAGCCATTGTTAAAATATATGCTTTGTTCTGCTTGTTTTGTCCAGCTGATTTGAAACTTTATAAACACAATTAACTTGAGCATTGTTACATTACTTACATTACATTACTACGTTTTAAAAAAAGTCATACAAATTTTAATGAAAATTACAATTTAATTCATACAATATAAAATTACTGATTACAGAGACGACATTTTAATATAGCAGTTAGCAATGTTGTAAACATTAGCAAAAAAAAAAAAGGAAAATATAAACTATGATGAAGAAATGTTCAAGGCCACCCTGGGTTAGATGTTAAAAAAGACAGAATAGCATCTATTTATAGTAACAGCCAATAAAGTAAATGTTAAGTGCTATTTTCTGTTATATTGATACAGTGGAATGATATACGTAATAATCCCACTGGGAAATGTACACCTTTTTAAGAGTTTTGTGTTCCTCAAAGTTCAGCTCCAGCAAACCGAGCAAAATCATCTGCTTGTAATTTGAGACGCACTGTGCTTTTAAACCAGGGTGGATTCCAAGTTTTCCTTTATAATGTAACAATAAGAGTAACATTCGTTTTTGGGCAACAATCTCTCCTAAACAGTGCATTAATAAGTAGCTATAAATATAATACTAGATAAAACTCATTAGGAAAATTAATTAGGAGTTTAAAGAGTTTAGAGAGTTTTGTCTAAATGTATTGAACAACAAATGTTTTTCCCATTAATTCCTTCTATCAAAACTTTACATTTTTCCAAGTCTTAGTACTCTTACTAGTATTACTACTACTAATATTTTTATAGCAAGTGCATAGACATCGGAATCAGGAGTTATTGTCCAAAGCATCTTGTTTGGCCTTCTTTTACACGTTCATTCTTTGTCCGAGAGTATAAAATATAATATAGTTGTACACTTGCCGGCCAGTCTTTAGTCTTTTTCTTGATCTCTAGATTAGAGATCAGTTTGAGAAAAAGGCACGGGGCAGTTATATTTAGTTGTTTCTAGAACATTGAACAGTCAAACATACAAAAGACTCAGAATTCCTGCTGTGATGTGTGAAATGCAGCTGAATTAATGCAGTACCTGTGTGTATCCTGCGATGAGCTTTGAGATGTGAGCTCTTGGTGTAGACCTTGTTGCAGCCGTCGTAATCGCACATGTGCACACGTCTTCTCTTCATGTCTGGAGAGTCGGGGTCAACCTGGATGTCCACGTCTGTATTTAAACTGAGAACGAGACCAGAGCCGACATTAAACCTCATGCTACCAATCTTACAATCATCTTAATTAAATAAATGAAAGAAATCCACCAACAAATCAATTAATTCATTTTTACCCCAATGATTCATTTTCCTGATGGGGGAGGGGCCGTGTGTTGGGGGAGGGATTGTGTGCCGGGGACATGGGCCAATCCACTCTCACAATGTGGACAAGTAACCAATCACAGGCCACGAAAAACAAACACATTCACATCTACTGGCTATTTAGAGTTTGGAACCTACTTGATGAACATGATTTGTACAGGGTGAGGAAAACCACCAACACATGTTTACAACATTATATTCTTTTCATAGAATGTATTTCCTTTCTTATAAATCTCTCAAAACATTTTAGAGGCATTCTATTGAACTATATACTACATTCTTACTTTTACTTTGAATTACACGAGCAGTGCATTTCACAGCAAATGCTACACTCCCTTAGACCCCATACTCTATATTTGCTGACTTAAAAAGCAATTTTACAATGCCATGTGATAAAAAAAAAACATTTATTCGTCTAAAAATCCAGCCAAATGACTTGCTACAATTCAAGATTCCGTTATTACACCTGTTGTCCAGCAGGCGGGGCTGGTGAGTGTGTAAATGTAGTACAGCTGGACTGCTTCCAGTTCAGTGCTGATATCCTTCCCTTCCCCTTCCAGCTCCAGATCCTCCCTCCCCCTACAATGTGCTTTTTTTTGGTTTCTCCCCTCCTCTCTTCCTTTCACTCTCTTCTCAGCCTCTTTCTTTTCCCTCCCTGCTCGCTAACTAGTTCACTCCCCAATCGCCAACTGATTTCCATCTAATTCTTCTTTATCCAACCACCATTAGATCACATGTAATGTACTGAAAATGCGCACACACACACACACACACACACTCACACACAGAGAGAGAGTCGGTCCTCCACCCTGCTCCATTACCCAGCCGGTTCTGTCATCTGCTCTTCAGATTTTACTTTCTTTAAGGTGTGACGACATTGCAAGTTATATAACGTTGTTTACACCCAGTTTGGAAACATCCCTGCCCAGCAACACACACAGACACACGCAACAAAGGAGAATGCATCCAGCTTGTCGGGAGTGTAAAGAAGACACTCATTGGCTTACGTAACAGCGGTGAGTTAAAGTGATGCCATTGCACCAGGAAGACACACACACTCACACACACACACACACACACACACACACACACACACACATTCAGTAAAACACACAGAGAGGTATAGTATTCTCACCTGGCGTCCATCCCTTGCGTACTAAAAGATGCGGAGCCCGACTCGGTACCGCTTTCAGCATCACTTTCAGACTGATACTCCACTGGAGAGGTCGAGCCTGGTTTTATTCGCACTGAAAGAATAGACAGAAGAAGAAAGTTCAGTAAAATCTCATCTCCATTTTGTGAAGTCAATCTGTTACAATCTGTATAATAAGAGTTTATAAAATAATGAAAAAACTCAAACCAAATGGATGTTTTATAAATCAAAATCATAGAATAAAATGTCCAATATACTTGAAGGGAAACATGCCACAGTGTCTTGTTGTGAGAAATCTGTGATTTGTAATAATTTAATAATGTATGTATAGTACAAGTCTCGCATACAAATGTTTACAATAATAATTTTATTCTACACGTGGATTATTGAATTCACACACACATGCACACACACACATGTTGGTTAGTCACTCAAAAGCTAATAGTGCGAGTAGTTTCTTGAGGGTTCAGACGTCCTGATGATCCGAAAACGTTCCCGTGAAAATCAACATAAGATTGGAGTAATTCCTGAAATGAGCCATTAAATCAAAGACAGTAAAGCCGTCCTCGCCCAACATGAAACTCAAACACAATTACGTCCAGAACTCGATATGATTCAGCCCATCATCTGACGTCTGTATTCTTTGTGCTTTTTGGCAACTAATACAGAGAAAAGGGAAAAATACAGGGTAAATTCATCTTCTGTACTGACACTGGGTGAGGTCGGCTGAAGTGACCTTTGACCTTCCACAGCGCTGATCAACTGAAGATTGCTCGTGGTTTTCAAAGATTATCTTCTAAATGAATGGGGGAGGGTCATTCATTCATTAATTGTCTCCTACCCCCAACCCAAATGCCCCACTTCATTCTAAAGCAACGAAACCCATAAACGGTGCTTCTTCCTCGTGGACTTCCCACCACACTGCTGGACGTGAATTCAAGCCAAATAATTCATAAACGTTTTCCCATAAGCCACTCTTTGAAGACAGTCCAAATCCGGAGCGTCACAGATCCATAATATCCAGCTCAGGAGTTTCAGGGAATCCAGTATCTCCTGAAACTTGTGAAACGAACAAGAAAAATGCTTGGAAAGAAACTCTTCGATTCCATACAGATCGCTCCACATTGATTTGTGGGCAAAGTGGTCTCAAGAAAAAATCTTTTTTTTTTAAATTATCTGTGATGGATGTTAATGCTGTAGGACCTGCTCAAACACAGCACTGTCTCAAGCAGAATTTCACAATTGTGGGGACTAAAAAAAGACCAGGCGAATGTAGATCTGCTGGTTTTCAGGAATCCCCTCATTTGTTTGCGTAAACATTTGTTGATGTGATGCTTGGTTTAGCGTCTCTAACCAAAAACCACAGCACAAGGTTTCAAAGCTTTCGAAGAGTTATTATCCGCAACTGATTTAATAACACCTTTCTGATAAAGGCGGCTTCATTATCCCATTAAATTACCCCATTCAAAGGTTTCAAACTATTTCTGCTTCACGCTTAAATCTTCTTGTTTTCTCCCATGGAACAATCTTGAAATGAACTGGTAACGGCATGAAACGTAAAGAGGGTGAGACAGGGTGTGGTTGTTTAAATACAAGGGACGGAATCTAAACCTAAACCGATTATTAAAGCCGTAACCATTTTCATCACGTAGGATCGTAGAAGACTCCAATAAAAAGCAAAAAGACTATACCAACTGAAGCATTCTACAAACAAATAAAAAGCATGTGTTTGTAACAGTGGTGTAATGATATTTTGTAGCACTTAATTTCCTAAAACAAAATTGCTACAATACATCGCATACTGTGATAAGGAATTTTAATAATTCAACTTTAATCCCAATACCTTTAATTAGAGAGACTCTAATGCGCAAGTGAATGACGCAAGTGAACTTTCACAGATCTTGACATGTTCGTCTATATCAGTTGCACGTAAACCTTCGGTGGAGTGAGTTTGAATAAAACTGAAACTGTAAAAGCCCTGTTCGTCTGAAAAGTTTTTTATCCAATTGACTGTATAACATAAGTTATGGGAAAAAAAACATTTTTGTTAAGACACATGTAATAAGCACAAATAGAGAGAGATATAGAATAAGAGATATAGCTAACATGTCAAAACAAAACACATTTTTTGACATCTCTGGAATGTTCTTCAAAATTTCACTTCTATATGACTTCAACACACAAATGTTTGAAAAAGCTGAAGGTAGAAGTAGTTGAAGCCGTCTCACCTGTTCCCTCCGACCGACCGTCGCTTCCGATGAGAGGTACTGTGATGGCTGCAGTGGCCACTCCATCGGTGGGCACAGTGGTGTAGACCACTGGTAAGGACTGTACAACCACTGGGATGGTTTGCAGCTGCCCAATTTTACTAGGCATGTTTACGGAGGGTATGGTGTGGATAACATGGAGAATCTGTTGACCGCCAACTGCTTGTGTGGAGGCCAAGATGGACCCTGGCGACAGCACCGTGGGAATGGTGGTCGCAGTGAGGCTGTGGGGCAGCGGGTTTGTGGACACAGAGGTGACGGTGGTGATGGGTAAATTGGGCCGTGGCTTGTTGAGGGACAGGTCCACGGGTTCCGTCTGGTCGCATTCGGCAGGCTGGATGCTGATATCACAGAGCGGTGGAGGCGAGGATTTGATTTTGAGGTTTGTGGGCTCCGGACAGTCGTCTGATGGCTCTTGTTTCTACAAAGGCACAGAACAAAAAAGGAATTGAGAATAATGGAAGAATGTGAAGATAAGCACCGAGCAAACGGCACATAAACTGACATGAGGAAGACAGAGAGGAAAGGGAGGAGGCGCATACATGGAACACACAAGTTCAACTGTGACGCCGCTTCAGAACAAAGGCCGGCCAGAGAGAAGGCGGCCTGAGCCTGGCATCCATCCAGTTTAAGAGCCAAGCCACGCTCAAATCTAGCGCCAATCTACAGCTGCTCTAGGACAATACAGCGTTCTTCACCGAAAATATTACATCTGTATCTAAATAGTTTCTTTTTTCTGAGAAATACAGCTTTTCCAACAACCGCAAAGATAAGATCTTATACGTATTCTCTTTTGGCTTCAACAGAAGACTAGGCCTGATCCTATATTCTGTAGAGTTGCATTATTGTAATTTTTAAAATAAGTTACAGATAAAAAATAACATAGAAAAGTAAGAACGACAAGGGAAATAGTCACTTAGTAAGAATATAATGGTCATATCACTTCAATTTGTTAAGTTTTTGATGCTAGAAGTCATTAGACGCTATAGACAGAAGTGTGAGGAGCAATTTAGAGGCTTAACGGCAAATTTATAGCATTTTTTGGTCTAAAATTAATTATTTCAAAATATAAGAATAGGAAATATGTCAGTTAGTGTAGTATATTATATGTAAAGATGACAAATTGTGGTAGGTGAGATTGAAAAAAATCCAAATTCATTCACAAACACCATAACAATGCTAGACTGTATTATACACCAAACTAAAATCAAATCTTCACTGGTAGAGAAACCAGTCTGAGCAATCCTGATCTTCCTGTTTATCTGACATTAGTGGTACTTGCTTATCTGATTTATTATGAATGAGAATCAAAAAAAAAAAACTGAAAAAATTCAAACACCTCTTTTTTTGTTGTTGACAAATTCATAGACAAATCTCAACAAATCCACATACAGATTTGCGCCACAAGCAACCACAAAAATTAATAAAATACCAGATTTACAAACCAAACCCTCGGCATTCAACAACACACAGGTGATGTTTTGTTCATGAGTTCATGAGTGTATCCAGAGGTGTTAAGAGAAATGGAATGAGAAAGCAAGAGCAAGTGGGCTGGGATGGAAGCGAAACGCAGAGAAGAAGGAGAGAGTGGGTGGGAAAGGCCTCCGGTTGTCATGGAAACTGGGAGGTCAGCTGACTCATTTTTCCCGCCCACCGCTCTTTTGCTCTCTCTCTCTGTGGTTCTCCACACCCTTTACGTCTCCACCTTTCCGCCGCTGCACCTTTGTTGTTGTCAAGTTGCTCGGAGGAAACCTTACACATTGCCGGAGCAGTGGTGGGACAGTGTGTTGCGACATAATTGTTAATATTGAAACCATTCTGGTCGGCGGGAATTAGTGAGTATGGATCGGAAGAAAACGTCAGAAATACATTCTGATTAGTATCAGGTATTTAACATACATGTAAACAAAATGTGAGGAATAGCAGGATGAATAGATTTCCGTTCAAATGTTCACAGAACAGTTATCTAATGTTATACAATTTTGTGGTCAGTCGGTAAAAAATGTTTGAGAAAATTTTTTTGCACAACATGAATTTTTTAGTGTCTCAAGCTGCGTAATGTTTCCCAATACACAGTGACAAGAAGAAATCACATGCTGATCACTGATCGATGTGAACAACAAATAATGCAAAAGATCGAGAGAAAAAGGATAAAAACAAACAAAAAAAAGAGCAATGTGAACAGGGATGCACTCACAAGATGCAATGGTCTCACAAAAATCTGGCTATAACTTTTCAATATACTACAATTAAAACAATACACTGTATATATACACAATGTATTTTATATATATATATATATATATATATATATATATATATATATATATATATATATTATATATATATATATATATTAGGGCAGTCAAAGTTAACTAGTTAACGCACGTGATTAATTTTAAGTGCTTAATTTCATCAATTGTTTTAACGCCGTTAATCACAGTTGCAGTTTTTTCACTTTCGGTTTGGTGAAAATGCAATGAATAGACCCATCCCGCGCTAATGTCACCCAGGTGTGGCTCATTATGATCAAAAGCTCGTAGTGACAAGAATAGACCCAGATAGCCTCGCTAGTGTCACCCAGGTGTGGCTCATTATGATCAGAAGCTCAGAGTGACAAGAATAGACCCAGAGAACCTCGCTAGTGTCACCCAGGTGTGGCTCATTATGATCAAAAGCTCGTAGTGACAAGAATAGACCCAGATAGCCTCGCTAGTGCCACCCAGGTGTGGCTCATTATGATCAGAAGCTCAGAGTGACAAGAATAGACCCAGAGAGCCGAGCTAGTGTGATCCAGGTGTAGCTCATTATGACAGACACTTTCTCATCAATCTTGTCTCCTTCCGAGATGTTTTGAATGTTCTTGAATGGACTTGTTAAAACTGAGACTCTACCTTATTTAGACGTTTCAACTGCAAACGTGTAACTTGTTCGTCAGATTCAAATTTCTGTTCAACAAGCCGCCACTGTAGATTCATAGGGATTAAATAAAGACAATACTGTATTTACTTACACTTATATTTAAAAACAGACATTCTAATCTTTATGCAATTTCTTTATGTACATTCTAAGACATATGTTTCATGTTAGAGTGATATGAATTTTTTAAGTTAGTTTGTTTTCAGCTGACAAAAAGATGGCAAAACGTGCTTCAAGTTTTAGTTATATTATTATTATTATTATTTATTTTTACAAAAAACACAATGTCCTGTTTTTATTAAGAGTGTAAACTAAAAAATGGGTACTTCAAACTTTCAATTGATGTATAACACTTATATGTAAGTCCGAAACTGGAAAATAATAACATGACTTTAAAACTATTACAAATCACCAAACTCAAATTTGCATTTTTTAGTAAAGTTAGTGTTTGGAATTTAATCCAAATTAAATCAAATTAAATGAGAAATATATTTCATGAGCCTTTTTATTGAAATCAATCAAATAAAACATTTTATCACTGAAAAGATTAACTTAAAAAAAAATTGTAAAAAGCGAGCAACTTCAGGAACATAAAAATGATCAATAAAATGAGAACGAAACAGAGAGAGAAGAGATGAGAAACATACAGTAATTTCTGGCAAAGATTCTCATCTACCGCTATTGCGAACAACAGACTGAAAATGGACAAACACTCATCTGACCTTACCAATGACCATTAGCTAGGAAATTGTCCATTAATAATATTCACAAAGGGGTTCATGAAGTTCACATTTCATCACGCCAACGAGATGAAAAAGCTTTGTGACAAATTAGATTACAATCAATTACAGAGGACTAAACAAAAGACCGACAAACAACTTCATCTTTAGACAATAATGAGAGCATCAGCTACTTGTGTTTAATGGCTGGAAAAGCCTGCGGGAGCGAGTTTACAGATTATTCACCTTAATCTGACACAACTCAGATTATTCAGAACAGAAAATATCTATATATCTATGAATAGACAAATAATCATCATGCCATATGCTTCAGGACCAACCCTGGCTTGGTGAACTCTGACCTACTGACCCTATTCAAAAAAAAAAAAAAAAACACGCGGACCATCCGAGGGCCACTTATATTTCAGACTGTATTGGGCATTGAACTCCACTAGACTATAAACTGAATTGTTTCCTTGTTCCCAACATTTGGACTGATTTATTGTGCTTTCGCCACATTGCCTTCAATTAGTGTCATTTCTCTGTTCAAAATAAGTCGATTGGATGCCTCTGTTAAAAAAATGAATAAATACAAATACAGCAAGGGCTACATTTTGGGTGTAGAATAGAGTTTTTCTAGTCATTCAGTTATTATTAAGCACCAGAAAAATCACTACATACTTTCCATATAGAAGCTGTTGATGCTAAGGATTAGGACTCTGATGTTAGCTGATGTGCTTTATTCATACACATGGTGAAGTACTTCACCTTCTGACACAATGTGCACAGAATCACCAAGACAAACTACTGAAAAATAACAGCAATGTTTGTGTTTAGAAAGTCTGTAATAACCTGAATATATAGTCTGAATAAAGCTCAGAATCGTTCTTGGTTTCTCTTCTCCGAGAGAAAATATTCTTCTAGGTCTTATATTCAAGGTAGGTCATATATATATATATATATCAAAGCTGCAAAAAAGTCTTGCTTGGTCTTATTGGTGGATTGTCTGATTTACCTAAATTACAGTAAAAGAAACATCACAAAAAGACCACTGCCCATGAACATGTAACAGGAAGACAGCAAAAGGCCCAAATACCATTAGTAATGCCAAAATGGTACATACAGACTGATATAACATGATATACAGAATATAAATGCATGAACAAAACATGAATATAAAATATTTTTTCTTTCAGCTTGATCTCATATTAACGGTTAGTATTTGAAACACGAAAGTTTCTGATTTGATTCCTAGAAAAACGTAGGAAGAAAAACATTAAACAGAATTAGTACTTTTTGTGGATGTAAGATTAAAAATCTTTGTCAGAATTACACCCATTTGTATATTAAATTCAAATGTATTTATAGTTTTTTTATTTTACTGATTTTACCACTTGGGTTTTTATTCTTTAACAATACAAAGCACTTTTTATTTCATATTGATTAGAGTCATTGTATTGACATAATAGTTTATTATGCTTCTTGCGGAACAGCTGGCTTTCCTGAGGCGCAGTGAGTAGTGTTTGCAACACCAAAGGCCGGGTGTTCAAACGTCAAGGAAAGTATGTGACTATTATGCAAATACTTCAATCCAAAGCTAATTGCTGAGAAGTAGAGTGAATTTATAGAAAAATAGTAGAGAAAAAAATTGATTAAAATTGATTATTGAAAAATATGATTAAAACCAAACAAAATGTAAAACAAATGTTACGTTTCTACGCCAACGTCCCTTTGTAGGGTCTTTTCGTTGAAGGCTCTTTCTGCAGACCATTTCAATGCCCTTCTCTACAGCAGCTTTGTGAATCACCAGATTGGTAAAAGCACATTAGACACAGAAAAGGATGCACATGTGTGTAAAGAGAAATAATGGGTGTGGAGCTCATCTGTGTGCACAAATGCTATAGAGTAGAGACAGGAAACAAAGCAAAAAAAAGAAAAGAGAGAATGAAAAAGAAAAGAACCACCGGAAAAAAGAGGTGCAAGGAGAGAAGGTAAAGGGAACGGATGGAAAGGGGGGCAGGGAGAAGTGAGTAAAAGTGAGAGAGAAACAGAGGGTGAGAAATTGATTGAGAGAGTGAGGGGAGGGTGATTGGGAGAGAAAAAGAGGAATAAATGGAGAGAGAAAGAAACAAAGAGGGAGATGAGAAAGAGGAACCAGAGAGAAGTAGAAAGAACCAGAGAGAACCAGAGAGAAGAGAAACAAAGAATTAAAAAAAGGGAGAGACGGTTAAAAAGGAAAAAGAGATAGCAGGAAGAGAGAGTACATATGGGTGGGGGGCGTGTATAGTGCCCCCACCCCTGCAGGTGTGTGTCAACCATGGCTTAGGTTTATAGCGTTAGGGGGCGGGACAGCGGTCAGGGGGTGGGGTGGTAAGTGTTGGGGGGGGCTACATCACATTTGTTCCAACTCCCGCCAGAGCATCGTTGCCATGGCTACGGCAGAACGGAAGCCTCCCTCCATATATCCTATTAGGGCCTTGGCAAGACTTGGAAAAAAAATAGAAAGGTATTTCTACAAATTGACACATTCTGAGACGTAAGTGCAAATGTGTGCGATCTAGGCAAAATGCTGCCTATTGTGTGCGGTCATGGCCTTTTCCGCACATGTTGACCTACATTTACAAACAAAATTTTCGTCAACACTCTACTCTGTTAAATCTATAGTTTATTTAGGTCTAATCTATAGTCTTTACTTAATTTTCCCCTCATCCTATGAGATATGATTGCCTCTTCGCCAGGGCTTCTTAATCTGCATAGTCGCTCGATGTGGGTTTTCTAGAGAAACTTGCCGTTTCTTTGACCATTAAAATAATTATTTTGCTCCACAGTGTCATCTACATGGTGCACAAAATTGTCCGCATTATAAATAATAAATTATAGATTAAAGAGCACAATATTTTGTGCCCTGCCATTTAATAAAACAAGTGCACATTCTTTTCACACTTGGCTTGACGTTTTAACTTCCACATGATATAGTCTTGGTAAATAAACTCTGACTGAAACTACTTTTCACACCGAAAATGCTTTCCAACTTTTTATAAATATTAAAATCTTATAGTCCAAGTTGAAAATCTTAAACTTATAGTCCAAGGTGAACAGCAGCTATTCAAAAAATAGCAAATAACTAAAAAAATAAATAACTATAAAATTCATATTTAAAATTAAAAGATTCATGTAGACAATAAACTGTTGTTAAAAACCTTTAAAATGACCTGTTGAACTCCTACTTTCATGCTGTGGAAGTAGAATAATTTCAGAAACGATAAACTAACTTGTCCATGCCCAACTCAAAAAGAGTTAAATCCAACAACTGTGTTAAATCATCGTCTTGATCAGATCAGAGCTCGGCCTAACTAATTATAGTTTCCAGCAATAAACTTCAAAGTTTAATGCTTAAACTACAAAGCTGACGAGGACTTGTGACCTTTTGGCCAGAGCTGAATCTATCGTTTCGTCCTGTGTTGACATACCTGTTACTGAAGCAAGAAGACTGGGTGGGACGCTAAGAACTAAAATGTGTTTAGTTCAAAATAAAAAGCATCCAAAACCAGGTTTGTTCAAAAATAAATAAAATTCCTCTTTAAAGAAGTTAACTTCTTGTTGCATCTATTCATAGAACTGAAAAAAAAAACAGTGAATGTACATAACAACGCAACAAGGTACAAATCGACAGGAAGTATGCTGTGTTTATGTGCGTGTATGGGCGTGTAAGAACTGGTGGTCTCGTGTACATTTAACATAATTTATGTATGCAGGCGCCATGTCCATATACTGTAATTAAATAAAATAATTATATAAAGTTCTATAAAATTCTATGTACTATAATTCTATAAAGTACCCGTGTTGCCAAGTTTGCAGCTCACATCTGAGTCTAGAACAGGGGTATTGAACTCAATTGAATTGGAGCAATACAATACAATGAAACTAACCATTATTAACATAATTTTGTAAAAAAACACAGACAGTCATACGATTTGTATTCTTAATTTAAAATGCATTACGGTATTTTGATTTCCACAAAATGTATTCAGTCAAAATTAAAAATGTATTATAAATTATTTATAATAAAAATGTATAATAAAAAGTATTATAAATAATACGTCAATAATATTGTTATTATATAGGAATAGCAAGATTTATTTTATATTGAATTGAATTGAATTGAAAAATCCTTTATTAGTCCCACAGCGGGGAAATTTCACGTCACAACAGCAAAAACAAATCCAAGCAAATAAATAAACAAACATCACCATAACGCACTGCACACATCATATATATATATATATGAGTCTCTATTGATTTAGTTATTTGTCCTGTTTAATAATACATAAAGTTTATTTGATCCATTTAAATTAGAAATACAAAGCCCAATCTTTGGTCATATTTTTTGCATATAAATGACCTTAATTGTGCCTGAAATCAAGGTACGTTGCCATACTGATGCACAAATGTCGGTTAGCAAGCGTCCACTAGACCTTCAGCATCCAAACTTCCCTCCCTTGACATTTGCCAACCTTGAGTTCCCTGAACACACACACAACAGAAAACAAAAGCTCAACTCACCACCACACACTCCACCTCCTCTGGCTCCGACTTGATTTGTATGGATGGCATCTCGTCAGCAGGCTCAGAGGTGGCTGCAGAAGATTTCTTCGAACTCGTCTGACACTGAAAAGGTAAAAAAAAGTGAACGTGTTACACCAGAGTTCCAACAGCGAGTTAGCCAAATGCTAATCTCCTAAACAACAATATACTTCAACAAAGACTAACAAAAGTTTGTCGCCAAGGCTGTTAAGAAACAAACAAAGAAGATTAATGCTCTTCACTGGACCACATGGCAGATCAGCTATTGAAATCAAAATCTACCAAATGACCAATCTGGCAAAACAACAGATGTCTGAGAACAACTTATCCAAACCAGTAGAAATCAAGTAAAGGTAGATAAACTAGGCAGTGGACGTGATAGCGATTAGAAAATGTGAAAATAAAGACCAAGAAAAGTCCACAATTTACCTGCAGTACTACAAATTGACTTTTGCGCTTAAGAGAAACTAAAAGGTCTAAAGACTGACCAGTAAGGAAAACAAAAAGGAGTAAGAGAACCAACAGGGAGGAGTAATCAGCAATCCAGTGTCGCCTCCCTCTTTCAGCCAAGCAGTCACACCCAGTTCAAGACCGAATAGCGAGAGAGGCCACTCGCACAGTGGAGAGGGAGGGGAAAGAGAGAGAGAGAGAGAGAGAGAGAGAGAGAGAGAGAGAGAGAGAAATGTGGTACAGCTTAGAGGGGGTGAGAGTCCGGGGTCATGTGAGCAAATTAGAGCGGATTCCACAAAGAGGTGTGGCACCCAATAACTTGGGGTGTGGCCGCACACAATGTGCCCCACCCCCTCAAACTGGCATGGAGACTTATAGCAAACACATGGACAATGATGAAGCGTATTTGCATTCTTTTGATGGCGACTAAAATGGCTGGTGACTGATGGCGGGCTTCATGCATACCAAATAAGGTTGGGTGTGGGTAAATGGCCAAAGTAAAGCATTCGGTGAGCTGAATGGACTCAATTTGGTAATATATTGTAGATTAATGCGAATTAGCAACAATTAAACACGTTACAGTGCCCGGCGATCTAAAAAAATCTAAAAAAAAAAAAAAAAAAAAAAAAAAAAAAAAAAAAAAGGGGTAAATATACAGCCAAAATCTAATCACATCTTTCTCTTGGGGAGAAAAAAAATGTTTCACAACACTTTCAAAAAATAAAAAAAAAATCAGACAACTTTTAAGCAATCATTCACCAAAAATGTTGTGGATAGGTAGCACTATAACCAGCTCATCTGTCATTGGTGGAGAAGACGGTGGCTCCAGTAAAGCTGAATAAGTATGTGAGCTCCACATTGATCTAGCTCAAACACCATTCAGATGCAGATGATGTAGCATGTTGCTGAAGAAGCATTACTGAGCGCGGCGAAGCTTCCAGGAATAAAAGAGGGCGGGGTGGGTGTGTCCGTGTTCCCTCTTTACCCCAGCAGGAAGTTAAGGGCTCTCGTTACAGGCACAGAGAGAGAATGTCAGGGATTAGAGAGAGGAAAGCAGAAAGGACTGCAGAGCTATGGAGAAGGGTGGGGAAGTGGTAAAGTCAGAGAACCATCGCAATCTGGGTCAGAGCTTGTTCTCGCTGCCTCCCTCCGTGGCTCCCAAGCCCCTGTGGCAATGAGTCCCCACCCCATTGCAGTCTGGGTAGTTTGGCCGCCTGGGAGTGCATAACTCACCACACACGACCTCCTGTCTGTTCGTCCCGTAACGCTTCAACATTAGCTGGAATTTTTTTAAGGGTTCTTGACCTCCCTGCACAACTTTAGTGTTGACTAAACCATTATAACCATCTTTCGGAGTGCTGACTGAACTTGGTGTTGAAATTTTGGCTGCGCGGTTTGGATAAAATATCATGATCTTAGAGAACACTAGAGATTGTTGTATGTAGATGCAGTTAACTCCATCTCGAAATGGAAGTAGTGCTGCGTGAAGATTGCCAAGACCAGCGATTAAAGAGGCAAGTTAAGAGATTAAAGTTCATGAAGTTTCTGTGTGTGCATTCAAAGAAAAAAGAAAACAATAGGAAATAAGAACTTGTAGCCCTACAAGCCAGAAAAATCCGTAGAATTGCTGTAAACCTTATCATGTTCTACATAATTGTATATTGGAGCACGGATTGAAAAGCTGTATTACACTTAAAACATAATTACATTTTATTTTAACCAGAGTTCCCTTTTCTAATAGTGATCCAAAAACCTAGAGTATAAACTAGTAATAAATGTAGACCTCGATTGCCATTGTCATAAAAAGTGGCTAATTGTTGGAACCCCTTGGATTTTTCTTTTTTTGCAACAACAATGCTTTTATATTTATGTTTAGTACCCAGTAACGTATCAGTAAGTATTAACTATAGGTAATGCTCCAACTAAGATTTACTATCAAATCTGCAAATTTGGAGAATTGACTCACCAGGTCAATGTCTAAGTAGAACAATAAACTTCTTAACGTCTTCATCTACTGTATATCAGAATAGCACTTTTTCAATTTTGAATTAAAACAAAACTGCCAATATAGCAAGGTCTGGTTTCTCAAGGGTACTTCCAGGAAAGGGTCAGGGGCTTCCCAGAGCTCCCAGTTCTCCCCTATTGAGCTTGAAATGAAACCCATCCAGCAACCTTCAGCAAAGCAGAACCTTCATATAAATCTTTCAAGCGACTAAAACAACACGTCTGACAATATTCATATGGCCCTGGAAAGGAAGTCACCTTCGAAACATCACAAGCTCAAAGCTGCTGTTGCTCAATCTTGTAACCTGAGAGTAGAAATCGGAGTGTCCACTGACTAGACCCCTTGGAAGAGAAGTTTAAGAGTCTGGGTACGAGCGAGCAGGGGCTAGAAAAGACTGTTTTCTCCGCAGTATGCAACAAGGCCAAGACCTTTACCAGTGCTGTAGGCCGAGATTTCCCAAGTGCCCATTTCAATGCTAAAAGAGCTAAAGCTAAATTACCACTAAACTCGTTGAGGAAATGCAGCTAAAAGTCAGCCAAATCATTTTCTCAATTCAGAGAAAACTAATTTCATGCATTGTTTTATCATAAGATGAGATTTTTTGGTGATTTTCTAGCCTTTGTGTGCACATTTAAAGTGTTTGTAAGTGCTTGATGGGCTCTGAAAAGCAAGAAACTCTGTGAGGAAAAAGGAAAATGACAATGACACAACAAGAACGGTACAACTAGCAAAACTCACCATCAGTTTAGATGGGAACAGTTAGTACTATTGTTAGTGCTGGAACACTAAGTGGCATTGTACATTTATACAATAACTAAAAGATGAAAAGAGCAGTTTTAACTTATGACATCACGTTATAACTGTAACATTGTTTGGGTTGTGCGTTACCACACACTATCACAACATAGTTTCCGGGTCACTTTTTGAACCACTTTTGACTGTCAGCACTATAAACTATATCCATTAAACGATTATATCTAAAAGTTATGAACAAACTCGAGTCTTTTGTTAACCACCTCACCCTGTAGGTCAAACAAAAGACCAACTGAACAAACGTACTATGAATCAACCATGGTGGTTAAAGTGATCTTTAAGTCAAAATCTTGGAGTGAGAATGTGCATCATGAAACATGGAAAAACTTCACCATAAATCTGAGATGTTATTTTGGGATACATCTTAAATATATATTTGTTAAAAACCCCATTTTTGTGGCTTCTGGCATTAGGTCATTAAAATGATTTGCGTTAACAAAAAAGTAGAAGACAAATGAAAATTAAACACCTCAAATAATATTATTAAAAATAGCAATTAAGCTGCAGAATCACAACAGCTCTGAAGTGGGAATGGATTATGTATGTTTTAATCTCGAATAATCTCATTGTAATACGTATTTATATGAATCTAGATTAATACCTAAATTAATATCTAATTGATGCAAACATACATTTTTCACACAGCTAAGAGACCCTATGTGATACTTGAGACTGAAAGAACTCGACATTGCACAATGTGCAAATAAAAATAGGTGTCCATTGGAAGGCTTAAAAATACATTTTCCCTGAAGCAACCCCAGTGGCTTTATAACAGCATCCGTGTTAGCGCGTCACGTTTGATGTGGTAATTTCACAGTAGTACTTTCACAAAGGTATAGAGCATTTTTGTAATGGACATTACAAAGTATGAAGCATCAATATTCTCTTCTTAATAAAGCCAAAATGTAGCTGTGACATTAGATGAAAAATAATATGATGAATATTGGACTAATTGTAGTACGTATGTTGTTTTAATAATAATAAAACATTTTTAAAAGATTAGGGGCTTTGGTTTTGCTGTATTTGTTTATTGCGACAGGTATGAGACCTTGGCGTGTACATTCATGAGCTAACTACAGCACGTACATCACTAAAATCCGACAACTTGGGCAACAATATTTTGATATATAAACCAATAACCATTTACCACAGTAAGGTATTGGTAGACATTATTTTTGAAGATAAATTCTTAAGATCAACTTACGATATTTCTTAAATTTTGCCCACCTCTAATTTGCATGCAATGCACAGTTTGCTGGCTCTGTTTAAATATGTCAGAAGAGTAATTTTAATGCAGTCTGTTGAGGCCCGGGGCACATCGTGTTCCATGCACCAGCCAGTGCTGTCACTGCATCCCTCCATGTAGCCAACTCATCGGTCCGAGAGCAAAAGAAGAGGAAGAAAAAGAGGCAGAGCGGGAGGATGCACATAAGGTCACAGCTGTGTGGGGCGGGAGAGGGGGTCGCGCAAAAAAAAGGTTCTGGACCATGTGCTTCTGCTACTCTCTGTAATGTCCACCACTGCCCTTCACGAGTACTCCTTACAAGAGTATTGCCTAGTTGAATTCTGTATTTAACAAAGACTTGTGCAATATATAATTTTCATGGTACCTTCACTTTCTGAAAGATACAATTCGAGCACTTTCAAGGTCCATGTTCAAGTTTTTCTAGAACCATACAGTTGTGGTAAAATTAATATTTAAAGTAGGGCTGTCAAAATTAGTGCGTTAACGCATGCGATTAATTTTAAATTCTTAATAGCGATATTTATTTTTAACGCATGTTTCTACACAATTAAAAATTTTTTACAAGTATTTTCAAGCACTCAATTCAAAATTCAAGCATTTTCAAGGATTTCAACCACCCGTAGGAACCCTGATCTGGGGTTTCGAAAAAAATGTCCAAATTGAGAAAAACTGACGTAGACCAAACGCTGGCTGTCAAGCGGAGGACCACTACATTCTGATTGGTTGCAGCCAAACAAATGTTATAGTGCCATAGAACCGAAATCCACCGAACTCTTAAATATTCATGTTCCGCCACACTACTTGCTATTGGCTACCACTGAAAAATAAATAACTGTCAATTTAACTCCCTCGCCACGTTTGGGGTGAACACATGAGATAAGAAATGGCGGTAATCTTCTTACGTTTACGAAAATATCAATGGGAATTATTCAAATTAGGATGGCCATGATTTCCACTATCATGATTGGGCTGATCTTAGCTATTTTTATGAGACCAGTATCAGCTCACGAAACCCAATATCATTTGTGATTTTCAAGTCATCATGACACAGGTGTTTGCTTGACAACCGAAAAATACATTACATTTCGTAACAAGCAACGGTTGTCGTGAAATGCGCAGTCGACATGCGGATAACACATCGGGACTGAAATCAGTTGCCCAAATAAAGCAGTTTTTCCCAATCAAGCAAATGCTAATTTTTCGCCAAAATATGAATAAGTGCAATATTGTAACGATGTTGGTGTTGTCCATGCAGCGCTCGACCACAGCAAGAGTTCACAACAACAATCTTTATTCCAATAAAGAGCTTAAACTGTCTTTCTCCACACACTCACCGAAACAAATCGAAACCAATGACCCAATTTTCACACACTTATCAAACTGTGTTATTTTTTTAAAACAAACAAAACACAACACTACCCTTATAACATCATCATCCCGAGTACTCACCGATGAAAAAACGGCCAATTATGTTATTTATAAACGGCGACTTTGACTTAATTTGACTTAATTAAGTGAATAAGGATTTTGATATTTGTTCATTTTTCTGAGTGACTGAACTCGGTTTTGCAACTTTGCATCATCGACAATGTGGGTTTGAATCCCAGGAAAGCACGACGCCAATTTAGTGTTGAAAAAAAAAAAAAAAAAACGTGTCTCCTAAATGCAGAAATAAAAAGATATCTGAATAAGCGCTCCTCAAAATACAACGACTTCTGGCATTGTGTGGGCAGATAAATCGTTCTCACCACCATCTCGATTGAAGGAAGAGATCCCAGTGTTCGGGAATAAAAGCATGTCAGACGGTTCAAGGTGGTAATTGTGAAGCAAATCAATTTAGCCGTTCGAAGTTCTGCTTCAACATTTTAACAGACATCAAACACAAGAGGGAATCTTTAGCCAAGTCAATTGGCACATTATGAAATTGATTTAGTGAAAGCCGTCATTCACATGCATCCCATATAATAGAAAAAAAATCCAGATTAAAAACTAAATATCTAAATAATAAAACTAAATAATTAAATATTGAATATACATCTTCAATTTACAGAATACTAAGCCAAATTAAAATGTTCGCTAAAAAAAATGTGAGACGATTTTTCTCTATATGATGTTTTTTACTAAATATTTATTTTGAACAATGTTCGTTAAAGACCATTAAAGCATATGTGCATTAATTCACAGGGTAACATGGAAATAGTAAAATTTAGGTTTTGTTTTAACCAAGCTTTAAAAAATTATGAAACTATTGGAGCGTTATCGGAATTCAGCATTTTTCACATAAAAATTACTTGTAAACTCTTAAACTAAACTCTTATGTGAGAGTGTCTCACCGTTTTGAGAAAATACGGCATTATAGAATTATAAAGTAATAGCTCGAGCACTAACAGGTTGCTTTCCAGAACACATCATGACTCAGCAGGAATTATAAACGTTTAGCGAGACTCAAAATATGGTGATCAATGATTAAATCAAAAGTTTAAACACTGAGTAGGAGCAAAATCACACCATTCACTTTAGTTTAATGTATGTGCAATACAAAACTAAATAAATGGCAAATGAACCGCGCACATTATCACCTAAAGGCCGTGCCAAATGCCGACAGTGATGTCTGAGAACAACCGAATGAGCAAACAAAAGCCAATTCGCTCAAGCCCTTGACTTAATCACAGGCAGAATCACCATAGCAGTGGCCTTATCACGCCACACCCTTCTGACGCAAGCACTTCCCATAGTTCCCCCTCCCAAAACACACACACCACAGCCGTTCGCTCCGCTGACTGTTCCGGTTAGTTCCAACGTGGGCTTCCTAACTGCAGTAAGGCGAAACCCCATGTGTCAGCCAATCACAGGCCGCCCAACAGTCACAAAGCAGGTTAACACCCAAAACAGGAAGTGTGTTACCCACGTCACAGCAACTCATCTAAACTGAGCAACGCAATCAAACCAGAGCCAGTAATGGCAACCTTAGTGACATCAAAGTGAGCAAGCACCTGAACAATAATCTATAAAGACATTTTTTGCACCAATTTACTCCTATCTGGTATGTTTAAAACTCAGGCCTTTATAATTAGGAAACCGAGATAGGATAATGCAAATGTGATGCATTTGCATGTGCTAGAAGAGGGTGTAGAAACAAAAGCCGCGGCTTTCGAGTACCTCCTCCGTTTTCGCATACTGGGCGCCGTTTCTGACAGCCACTGGCACGTTAAGACACACCCTCCCCGCCCTGAGTACCCCACCCCCGCTCACTCTCCTCACTGCAGACAGTTTGGCAGAATTGCAGGGGTTGCTATAGGGACCAGATTCTTTCCCTGGTTAATGATTGTGCTGCGATGGCAGGGGGTCAAGTCTGTCACATCGCTTCTAATCTGCGGAGACGTGGACAGTCCCTGACCACATTCTTAAACACCTCTGCCCACTTCCTTTAGGTCTGAGATCTAACCCATAGACGATGTGTCTTGCTTTCCCGCTGGCCACTACACTGGTGCCTCACTTCCTCTGCCCTCCTGGACAGAAACCCTTGTTTAGGCATTGAGCCGGATTATACATTCTATATGGTTTGGAATGGTAGATGGTTTTAACTCTAAATTACCTTTTGCATTATCTGTGATTTTAAAACTACTGTACTTGTAAAGAACAGAATTAAGATGGATAGTTAGAAAGTGATTAGATGTGAAATCTGTAAATGTTTAATGCTTTAGTCACCGTCCTCCCAAATGTTTCCAAACAAAAAGAGAAAAAAAAAAGTTTCACAATATTGGAAAACTTCTCCTACACCAATTAAACCATATATCATTCTGGCACACCATGTAAACACACTTAGGTCTGGAGGAGAAAGTGATGAATAATTATTTTTCTCGCAAAATATATGTTTTGATTAGCGTGTTCAACAAAGACTTGCTGGTGGTATTTTTGTGATGACCCCCCCCCCCAAATGTATGTGTGGATTTCTATTGGGGTCTCCGGTTTCCTCCCCCAATTCAAAATCACGCGTCTAAATTATCCACAGGTGTGAGAGAAAGTCCGTATGCATGTGTCTGTGTCCCACATTGTGATTGGTCGACCACCAATTCATGTCTCTCTCTCAGACCTAGTGATCCAGAAATAGAAGGGTTTGGAAAAAATAAAGAACTTAATAAATGCAAAAAGATAGATTATTTGCGACCGTTGTAAAAAAAAAAAAAAATCACCATTTCCCAAAATTTGCTTACAACTAAATTAATTAAATAAAACAGGTAAATGAAAAGCCTTTCTTTGGGCCCATGACTTGTTAAGCCAAGTTTGAGACGTCCGTGGTAGTATCAACAGTAGCAGTAAATAAATAAGTGTACATTTTGACAATATTGTAAAGTTACTTTAAATGTCCAGAATTTGGCCCATTGCCATTTAATCAAACACTTTCTTCTGCCATTTTTAGAGAAGAGGACATGTTGGGCAACCCTGATCAGGACATCAGCCACTGTAAAACCGAAGGTGTCAATCTGACCTTAAGCTGAACAGAGCGGTGGATATAAGAATAGAAAAGGATTTTACGCTGGACTTTAGAGGCTGGGTTTTATAACCCAGACTGGAGGTGTGATGACTACCTGTCAGGCTCAACCATATCGGAAACAAAGACAAGTGACTTTGAAGAGAGAGTTATGGTCAGAAAAGCATGTGGTTACGCCAATTAACCCTGTTCTGCATTTAAGCTTCCGAAAGAGGAAGTCTGTAGCATGAAGACAGGGCTAAACTCAAATGTGTTGCTTTTTAACAGACAAGCTTTAAGAAAGGTTAAACGAGTGAGAGAGAAAAGCACCAGTGAAAAGCACAGCCTCGGTCACACCCAGGCCGACTGCACCCTTCTCCTAAAAATAACTGCAGTGTTGGACGGTGACAGTCTCTCCCACTAAAAACAGATCGCTCTTCAGCTAGCACGCCTGATCCGAAAGCCAAGTGACGCTGAGAACACCAGTACCAATGTCACCCTGACAAAACCCAAAGGCCGAGACCTGCGGAGGGAAGCTGAGTGTTTAACCACTTTGACCAAAGTTTGTCTCCAGCTGTTAATGATTACCGTTGTCGGGCACACCCAGAGGACGCTCTGTTCCACCAATGATAATGCCTCGCTCCGCTGCCTCCCAGACTCCACCAATATCAGCTTCTGCAGGAGACGCTACTCCCAAGACTCACCCGCTCGATGGTGAAGCACATGGCTGACAAATCCGTAGCCTGAAGGTGACGTCCTGAACAATTGCATTAGCTGTCTACCACTAACAAACGGCCCTGCAGGGGGCAAATGTGCAAACATTGGGGCAAATGCACACAAGACTGGATTAGTTTTCAGTCTGATAGCGATTGATGAGTTGTAGTCAACAACATCCAGAAATAAGTTATGGCGCTTTCTTATAAGGCCGGATATAAAAAGACCTGCCATGACATAAACATACGGTATGTATGAAATACATATGCACTCATGCACAACACGCTTAAATGTTCATTTTATGAAGAAGAAAAAAAAAAGACTTTAACCCTTAAAAAGTAACCAAATACATAGTGTTGCATATAAACACAACTTTGGCTTTCATTTAGAAGTAACCCAAAAAAAGTTTTCATATATGACATCATTAATCATGCAACACAATAGCAAGTGCAACTCAAGTTTTCACAACTAGGGCTTATTTTCAGTGTTGGCGTAAAGATGCAAAAGCAGTGCGCTGTCTCTTTAAGAGAGCAGCTAAGATGGTGTCTCTGGCGAGCTGCATTCGCCGTGTTTCCTTCCTGCCCTCGCCGCCTGAAACGCAGCACTGCAGATAGGCGATTCTGACAGAAGTGCCAAGACGGTTGTATAGTGGTTTAAGTTTTTAAAAGCATTGGTGTTATTGTGTAGGAGCTTTGGGAGAAGAGAGGCTGCCGTGTTACAGAAGCTTTCCATCAGCAGCTCAGACCTTATCAGCTCATTTATGGAACTCGGTTGACCAGTGAACTCTCTGTGTTCACTCTGCTGAAGTCTTCTCTTGATTGTTGACGTCGAACGCTGCAGCTACCCCCAGAAGAGTGTACACAGTCTGGCTAACTGTTGGGAAGGGTGTTGCCTTCACCAGGGAAGTTCTTCGCTCATCCACCACAGAAGTTTTCCGTGATCCTTCAGGTCTTTTGGTGTGACTGAGCTCACCAGTACGTTCCTTCTTTTTAAGAACATTCCAAGCTGTTGTTTTGGCCAGACATGATGGTTTTGCACCCTCTTTGATGGAGCAGGTTCAGTTTTCCTAATGACGGCTCACTGGGTCTCATCTTTAAAGACAACGGCAACAGATTCCAAACGAAAAGAACGCTGTGCCTGTATCTGCTCATTGAAATTGAGCTGATGAGGAGACTACCTCATTCCACACTGTGGACCACCAGAACAGCCAGTTGTCCCCTTACTTTTGGTCTCTTCACGTATGCAAACTGGAGTCTGATTTGGATATTAAGACTCTCAGATTAAAGCTTATAGTCTCCAGCTAAAACAGATGTTCTTCGTTCTTCACTGTCTAGAGACTAAATGTTACAATTGTGACAATGTCCCAATAGTTATGGACCTGACAGTATTTTGCGCACACTCTCACTCTCTCACACACACAACCCTAAAAAAGAAAAAACTTCAGAAAAAGACACACATATGCAGACATGTCATTCAGATGACACATTAAGCCTTTAACAAGCATGCAAACATACAAAAATATTGTAAATGTATAAATGGCACATAAATAGTATTTTGTTCACCTAGAAGTAGATATTACTAAAAACAAACATTTAGGCCATATGGATAATGTTTTAGTTCATTTTGAAATACGAATGGCGTCTTGTTGAAAAGCAGTGCACTGTCTCTTTAAGAGAGCAGCTAAGATGGTGTCTCTGGCGAGCTGCATTCGCCGCGCTTCCTTCCTGCCCTCGCCGCCCGAAACGCAGCGCTGCAGATAAGCGGCGAGTCTGACAGAAGTGCCACGCCGCTTTTAAAGTGGTTTAAGTTTTAAAAAGCATCGGCGTTGTTGTGCAGGAGCTTTGGGAGAGACGAGGCTGCCGTGTTACTGACGCTTTCCCTCGGCAGCTCAGACCTTATCAGCTCATTTACGGTCAACGGCGAGAGAGCGAGAGCGGCTGCCTGCTCGGAGATGAGAAACTCGGGCGGAGTTTCCGACAGCGACGGTCTCAGCGAGCTAAGCTAGTAGTGCCCGAAAAGCCAACGATAAACCGACTTACTTTTTTGCTTCGGATCTCCGTGTGCATCTCGGTATCTAAGAAGGGGTGGAGTAGAAGGGGGGTCGATCGGGCGGGGTTGGATTTGAATAACACTGATCTCGATGTCACTTTTGCAGCTCGGTATCAGAAGAGAAAGGTGCGATCGGTCCGTCGGCGGATGACAGGAATCATATCCCCGGCGTCGAGAAATAAACCCTCTTTCCGTCGCGCCGGTGTGTGTGTATGTGTGTGTGTGAGAGTGTGTTGCCGTGTTTCAGGGTTGGGCTCGAGCTGTGAGTCTCTCCTCCGCCTCTCCCTGCTGCTGACCCCACCCTGCGTCTCCACCCCTTCCCTCTGTCAATCACAGCCGCAAGCCACCGCGATAACACAACATCAGCAGCGCGATCACGCCCTTGTCGCCGCACCCCGTGACGTCACTCGCACCGGCGCTCAGCTCTCGGGGTCGCGGGCTTTGCATGAGCTGCTCTTGTTTAGGGAGCATTGCAATGAAGATCAATGCATACAATGAAAATGTAAGAAAATCTATTTACAGTCCAATCATAAAAGTTACACACTAAGAAGCCGTGTTATTGGGCAGTAGTAGGCCTAAGTAGTACATTTGAATAACTGTTGAAAAGAGATAAATATGTAACAATAAAAATACAGTCAGTCTTGTATAGTAATATCACGTTTTCATGTTTTTTTTATACAGTTTTCGATAACAAAACGTTGGAAATGGTGTACAGAAGTTGTAATTTTCTTGTTAAATATTTATATTTGATACAACTACATTTCGTTTAGAGGAAGGGAAACTGTAAAATATTTAATTTTTAATAATGCATACTTGTTTTGTGGAGCAGAGCTTTCTGGTGGCTTAGTCAGAGGGTCATGGTGATTATCACATCTAATGTTGCATGTTTAATTCCAATTAGGTGTTGTTTAAATGCAAAATAAACAGAAAATAAAAGAATTCTACGTTCAAATTATATATATTATATAATTGACAAAATCATGTAGAACGCTTTGTATATAGAATATCACTAAAATGATTCTTGCAAATCGTTATTTTTGGTACCAGGTGGCATTGGGAAATTATAGATTTCATTGGGACGCTGACACAAATTTCCACCCAATGTCTTTTCTTTACAGAAGTACACTTGGACACAACATCACCCGGGGAGTAAATTAAGATTTGACTAATGAAAGGATTGCATTCATGATCAAGATCGGCTCTCATTGTGCAATTCTTTTCAATTTCAAAGTTTATTTCTTAAAACATTTCAGGCACAGTCACAAAAGAGTATTTGTTACTTTCTGACATGAACAATTTTAATCGTGCCAAAAGCAAACATTTGATTAATGTTCTGTCAATGAGATGACAATTCGTGTTATTAAGTGACGGACAAACAAACAGATCATGCTGACGGTTTCCGACTACATTTCCCAAAACGCCCACATACCCTTCTAACCGGAAGTGTAAACGGCAAAACATGAAACGGAAGAACAGTGCACTGTACTAAAATACATTAAAATATACATTTAACAGCATATTCATCTCCTTAAAATGTTAAAACATTGCGATTTGTTTTTATTTTATTACGTACATTCGATCATCACTCGGTCTTCTATAGTAATTTTGCGAAGCATGTTTTGTATTGTAATAATTTAAAAAAGGTCATGAATTATGTTCGGAACGCTTCTTATACCGAAGTCAAAACTCCAAAAACATTTAACATCAAGCCTGACTCTAAATCAACATCGCTAGGAACACGAATTGAAACTACATGTACCAATACATAAAGTACATCCGGTCAAATCCGGAAGTGTTGCTGGTGTTTAACATGAAGCGGTAAGGTCTCGGCGGAAATGTAGTTCTTAAATGTAGTTTTTTAACTAAATTAAACGATTTTCGATGTGTTTCCCAACAATAGATGTGCTTTACCAAAACGTATTGTAAGTTTTGTTATATTTTGAAGTCACTTATTAGTGCTGCCAGGCAATAATGTAGGTTCTGGGCTGTATTATTGTCAGGTTATTGCTTACAAATTACCGATTTAAAGTCGTACATTGACTATTCCAGGGTCGCTCGTCATACCTGTGACGATGTACCTGTCCCCGAGGAGCAGGAGACCGAGGGCCAGAGACAACTACACAACCTTTTGCTCCAGCAGCTCGACACCGACGTGGACATCGACAGGTCACTTCACGCCATGCGTATACATTTAGTCAGGTCTTGTTAAGGTTAAATGGTACTTAAAAACAAATGTATGTGCGTGTGTGCATTTATTTATTTATTTTTTATTTTACCTTGTGCATGAACTATAACTGCAATGGCTTTATATTGAAATTTGTATTCACAGACATATATCATGAAATCCTCGATTGTTGTCAGCTATATTGCTTAACGTAGAATGCATTACACATAGACTCATTAAAACAAACATTCTACACCATAA
Source organism: Paedocypris micromegethes (assembly GCA_028031935.1). Lineage (NCBI taxonomy): Eukaryota > Metazoa > Chordata > Actinopteri > Cypriniformes > Paedocypris > Paedocypris micromegethes. The sequence continues at coordinate 15,989,540 of CM051496.1, forward strand.
ATTCTTCCATACATTAGTTTTCTGTAATCCATGCCAGTCTTGTGTCTTAACACACTCTCTTTTATTTTTTAAAGGCTGGTTGCAAAGAAGAAATGCTTTGCTCCAGCATCAGTGTACAAACCCTTTGGGGAGCAGGCGGCTGGCGTGAAGAGTCTGTCCCAGTTCCAGTCCTTGCAGGAGGGTGACCAGGAACTGGCCCGTTTCAGAGAACTCGGCCTCACAGATGCTGAAATTCAGCTGTGGAGAAGCAAAGACCAGGCTGAGAGCTCACTGAAGGTCTGATTCTCTCGTCCACCGCCCATTCAATGGTGAATGGAAATAGCTGTCATCCAATAAAAAATGACCGTTGTCTTCAGGATAGAGGGGTCAGTGTGGCGCCCGAGGTGAGAATAGAGCGCTTGAAAGTCATTGAGGAGAAAATATCAGCACACGCAGAGCTGCTTTCTCGACCTCAGCGCTTCTCAGGCAGCCGGCCACTCTCTCGTCGAGAGATGCAAATTGAGAAAGCTCTTTTTCATGGGAATGATCGCTCCAGCTTCCTCACAGCACTTTATCACCAAGGTGGAATGTCATCAAGTTGGTGAACCTCTCCTAGTACAGTATACCCACTATTGTCGTTTTTTATTTCCTCAGATGATGAGTCACAAGTTAGCCAGCAGGGGGCGACAGATGCCAGTTTAATGGACGGCTTCTATAAAGACGTTTTAACAGATGTGAATCCAGAGTGTTTGCCTGAACCAAAGCCTGACATTACGCAAGCAAACACGGTCTTTGATTCCAATCTGTGGAGAGATGAACAAGCACCAGTACATTTGGACAGTGTTAGCAGGACACAGAAGGCAGAAGACTCTGCTAAACCCGTGACCGTGTCGGCCCACCAGTCAATCGGCACACTGAGTGCTGCGCATGTGTGTGACGGCCCGCTCACAGTGAGCGGGAAAATACAGCCGCTGTCAGAAGAAGACATCATGAGCAATAGAGAAACCGAAGAGGGCATACGTCGGCTTCCTCGATTTAGGAACTACCAGAAAGGGGAACCTTCAAACGTAAGTGCCTTGCAGTGACATCATAAGATCAGGGTTCCAACGGGTGCTTGAAATCCTTGAACAGGCTTAAATTTCAGTTATGTGTTTTCACGGTCTTAAAAATGCTTGAATTTTAAATGTGGTGCTTGAAAATGTAATTGTTCTTACTTCACAACAAACAATTTTCTAATCGAATATTTCGCCTTTTAGAAGAAAGTAAACATGTCGAGGAGCCTAAATGTCCAACTGCTCCTCCACTGAAGTAGTGATGGGAAGTTCAATTATTTTAACTGACTCTGATCTTTAACTCTTGAACAATAAAGTGAACAAATGATTTTGAGTCATTCATGTATTTTGTTCATTCACATTTTGTTCATTAATTTTATATCGACGTTAATGAAACTAATATTGACAGTCGACTCGACAGACAGTTGTCCAATTGCTATTTTTAAGCACAACTTTGTTTTTTGTTTTCGTATATTATCTCTTTAAATGTGATTAAAATGGTAAAGTTTCATTTTGATTGTATTTATGAACATCTTTAAATATATATTTTACCACAACTCTGCAGTGCTGGAAAATTGAACACTGACCATGAAAGTATTTGAAAAGTGACTTTAGGAACCCTGTGTGATGATTCCAAGTGAATTAAGATGTTGTGTGATGCAGGTGCTGTGTGTCAGGAACATGAGGTCACAGACGTCGCTGGCTCAGCTGGTTTCTCTCTTTTCGAGGTTTCAGATGAACGACGAGGAGCCTATTCTATACAGGCTTCTGACTGGCCGACTGAAGGGCCAAGCGTTCATCACCTTCTGTGGTGAGAGTCCACATGCTCATTGCAATCATGGTAGAAAGTCGGTCATTCCTAATACACACTTTTCTTTTTTGATTTGATTGTGCAGATATCAGAAGAGCAGAAGCAGCTCTGGAGATGTTAAACGGATTCCGGCTGAATGAAAAACCTTTAGTTATTGAGTTTGCCAGAGAGAGAACTTAAGCAGAACCAGACAGTTGTGGCCTGTTGGACTTGTGACCAAAATGGTCCTGGTTCAAATCCTGAACTGGGAGGTTCCACACCTAAAACGTCTGTGAGCTAGACACCGACGCTTGCCTGCTCTCTGGGCACCACGTCTTAAGGCTGCCCACTGCTCATGTCACTGTGTGTAAACCCACAGTTCGAATGGGTTAAATGCAGAGTATGGTTTTAATTTGACTGGGCCACTATTGTTTTTGGATAAAGCAATGATCCAATTTTTTGTTTATAAAAATACTGCAACATGTAGTGTTTGAGATGAGTATGCACACTTTTGCCTGAATGATATTAGTAGTTTAAGTTTAATTTAATTAAATAGCTTTTCGTCGTTGTTTTTCATGTCATCATACACTGAACCACGTTGTGTCGCTCTTTCTCCTTTTGATAAACTTCAAGGGTGAAATGTCATGAATTGCAATGTAAAAGGTGTCTATATTTAAAAGATTTCTTCTGTTATTGAAGTGACACTTTCATAAGCGTTTTAAATCATCATTATACATGTTTGCCAGAACAGAGGCAGGCCTTTGCAATTTTTTTTGTATTTTATTATAAGCACATTTGTATTTTATTGTAAGCATTATTTGTGTGTTTGTGCATTACATTGTTTCTTCTGTACAGTGAAGATATTTCTCCATGACTGTAATCTGGTGCGATGTGTTTGTCTCTGGAATCTATGAGCTGTTTTTTTTTTTTATCACTTGTCTTTATTTGCGTTTCCCATGCAGTGACTGTTGTTTAGTTCTCACTCACAGTTGAGTTCAGTGTGCAGTGTGATGGTTCTCCTAGTTACACATTAGTTACACATTAAAAGTAGCAAGTTGACGTCGAAGAGCTCCGGCGAAATCATTCGTTTTACATCTCTCTCAATAAACAAAAATACACCCTTGCTGACTACTCATGCGTTTCCCAAAATCATTTGAAACTAATAAATGCAGATTTAATACGATTTACAGCGAAAAATCTAAATGGATCAAAATTGTTGATAGCTAAACGGACAGAATTAGTGGGAGATCGATAGATGTTGCTAACACCGCCATTCCATTTCTGCTGCTTTTCTATTTCTGGGTCAACGGGAGCTGGAGCTAATCTCATCAAATAAGGGCCAGAACACATCCTGGATTGGTTGTGGCCAGTAAATCACAGAACAGGAGACAAACACTCAAATCTACGGTCATATTAACACGCGTTTTTGTCATAATAAACCGGAAACCCAGAGTAATCCCCGTATACTGTACTGAGGTAGTACAGTACAGCTAACTTGCAGCCCACTTTACTGTACATTTTCTCTACTAACCTCCAAGTTAAAAAGTCATGCATGTGACTTAAATGATTATGGCTTGGTGCCGCCTTGATCTTTGTCAATGATGTGTAAGGATGGATTAAATTCTATATTAAAAATAAGATTATATACTAAAATCTATATAGGAAGGAAGTAGGAAGGAAGGAAAGTGAGGTGATGCCAATATTTGTGCATAAACACATTAAGTCAGATGGGACAAGCATCTCGCTTGGGGTTTTGTAATGCAGTTGTTGACTTGATATTCAAGACTCCTTTAAGAGGTGCTGTAATTGTGAGTTTTTGCAGACAACTATTATGAAACATATGCTTATGGTACTATTCATATTAATATTTTTTGAGAGCCCAACATCTCATGCAGTTAACGAATGAGTACTTCAGCAACACCTCTTGGAGTCACTGTTCTTTGTGGCACTAGACTAGAGGGAAGATGTTAAGAAACAGTCGATATTTTCTGAATGCTTAAGCTTTTGAGATGCAACTACAGGAAATTGTTGCAATAAAGAATTTAGCTTCTGCTATATAATAGTGTGAACACCCATGGCGTTATTTTATTTATTTTTTTCTGGTGCGCAGACCGGAAGTGCAACCTCACCCACAAGAGGGCGGTCTCGCAAAAAAGCTGACTCCGCTAAAACCACGTGTGCAGTCTGGAACTTTGTTCCTTTTTTTGCCAGCTATCGTTGTAGTATATTGAAATAGGTTACGATATTCATTCATTCTAGATCTGTTTTAAACATTTCCGTTTTGTTTGACTTTATCCGGAAACTAGTTATGCGTTATAAGTTGAACTTTATGCGTTTAAAGTTACGCTTTTTTTGGGATTTGTTTATTTCTGATTAATTTCAGTATATAATTATCAAGAGTATTTATTTGAACCATTGAAATACTTCTGAAACCAAAAACACAAACGAAGCCCTTTATTTTCCAAGCATCAGTTTAAACCAAATATCTAACAGAAAACAGACTGCATTTGAATAAATGTTTTATTAATTATGAATTCCATTGAAAATTGAATTTTACAGCAAACTATTTAATTAAAAACAATTTTCAGCAACTAAACATTGTCAAGCAAGTCAAAACAGTAGTGGCACCAGACACAAGTGCACTGCTTAAGGCTTTTGTGGCCATCAGAGGCTTCAAAGAACTACAAAATACATGACAAGTTAATAAATGACAATGCAAAAATACATTTGATGATGAAGGTGTTTATACTTTTATATTTACTGAGTGAATAACCATTTCTGGGGCACAGAGGGGGCCAGCTTGAGCTTTCCAGGCCATTATTCTGAAGCTACAAGACATTTTCAGAACTCAAACGTAGCCTGTGAAGTCGTACCCAGCTGCTGTGCTTTGCCGAGGTTTCCTGGAGTCCTGACCTGCCGTGATGGAATGGATGCTGGTGCCTGTCTGGGTTTTGTTTGTAATGTTAGGGTGTCCAGCAGCTGGATAATAGGGGGTTCCACGTGGACCACCGCGGTCTGGATAGGGGTAGTTGCGCCTGGTGCGTCTGCTCCCGTCCAAGTCGTCGCAGTAAGACGCGCTCAAAAAGCCTCCACCCAACATTGACGTGAGCGAAGACGCCAAGCCCACGTAGAGGCAGTCGCCCAGCTCGAACTTAAGACCGGCTGGCATTGAGTTCATATAGAAGCTCTGCACCACTTCATGGGTCTTCCACGACACTGGAATCAAGGACATCAACCCTGCCAGGAGAAACAGTGAGCCACCCGCCCCAGCCACTTTAGATTTAACCGAAGAGCTCTCCATGCACACGGTGCACTGCATGCCAATGGTGGACACCAGACAAGCAAAAATGGAGAAAATGCAGGAGATGACCATCATGGCTCTGGCCGCTTGGAGGTCAGTGGTCAGTCCCAGAAGAGTGTTGTAGGTCTCACACTGAAAAGCCCCGGTGCTCTGGTAGACGCATTCCATCCACAGACCTTTCATACTGACCACCGCCGTCACAATATTGGGTCCGACGTGTGCAGAAGTCTCCCAGTATGGCAAAAGAGTGGCAACAAGGGTTCCCAGCAACCCAAAGAGACCCAAAGCAAAGCCCAGCAGCTCCAGCGCAGCTATTGCCATGTCAGATTTTGTTCTCCAAACCTACTGATCACGAAGTGTAGTTAGTAAGTCCAACAAAGACTGGCAAGTGTTGACGGTGGAGACACAATCCAGTCAGCTGTGGATCCCACCATTGCAGTGGCTCTTTAGACTAGAGGCAAATCCCGTTCAAGCACACAGACATGTCTGAAAATCACAAGTTAAAGATTTACTAGAGGCTCATCCTAAAACGAACCTTACCAAAAGCAAGGCCACTGCGATAACGGACAGTGTCCATCACGTGTTTGTTTCTGCAGTATAACAGGAATTTACTGAGCTTTATCGATTATTCCTGCTCTGGATGTTTCTAAATGTGTTTTTAAACAGGTTTAATGCTAGTTGAGTGTTTTAGCAAGATAATATTGGTTAAGTAGTACTCAGCTAAAAAGTACTTAATGAAGTACTAAGTGATGAAGTTTTGAGTTGAGTAAATTGGTTTGTATTATTACTGGTTTGTCATGTACATAACAAATTCTTTAAGGTTATAAAAACAGATAAACATTGTTTTCCACTTACCTTAAAATCCTACAAATCTTTTAAAGTTAATTTTACTAAATATTTGTCCAGCATTAGTTTTGATCAACATGTATGTCCCTCTGTAAAATAAACAGATTAGTTTTAACTAAAAACTGTAAATAAAATGTCAATGTTTATAGTCGCTACCCTCAAAGAACTAAGCGGCAAAAGATGGATACATGAATGAATGCAAAATGTTTATAATAATAATTATTTTACATAATAAAATAGAAACAGTGTACTAAAAATACTAAATTATCTCACATACAGTATAAAAAAAATCACATATATATACACAAACACACACACACACACACACACACACACACACAAACACAATCCTTCATTAGACAGAGGTATTCATTTATTAAGTATGCATTGTAATTTCTTTTAAACTATAAAATATTTCGGACACAAACAGTATTCGATGCAGTTTTCTAGAACAACAGTGGTTTAATTTCAATTCAAGATTAGTAAAGAAACAAGCAGTGACGAGACAAATAATGCTGTTAAACATACCTGGTTAATTTTTCAGGATGTAGAAGAGCTCAAATACTGCAGTGTATCTGTGTTAATTCAGTTTGAGCCGGTCTTAGCTGAAGGCTTGACCCAGTCTGTTAAATCACTGCATTGTAATGAGATTATACCAATAATCCACCTCTTTACTGGAAGGGTCAACATAAAACTTTTTCAAAATTACATATTTATGTGACAGACCATATTTTTAGATTTCAGATTTTAGATTATACAGTAGATGACAGACAAACAAACAGACTTATAGATAGGTAGCAGACAGACAGTTGAATAGATGGGCGGACAGATGGATAGATGGATAGATAGATAGATAGATAGATAGATAGATAGATAGATAGATAGATAGATAGATAGATAGATAGATAGATAGATAGATAGATAGATAGATAGATAGAAAGATCGATAGACAGAAAGATCGATAGACAGGTCACAGGCAGGTCTCTGGGGTCAGAGGTGAGGTGAGAAGGTGCAGCAGCGAGAACATCGGTTCTGTGTTTGGTTCAAGAATAAGGTGCCGGTAAAGATAGAGAGACAGCAGAGAGGGTGAGAAAAGTGTGTCTACAGAGGTGTGAGTGTTGTGCCATCCACACACACACACACCTCCCCACATGTGATCAGAGGTGTTTGTATACACACAGTATCAAGAGTTTGAGTCTTGACATCCAGCCTGAGAACCTGCGTGACCTGGAGTAATAGATATCCAGTGTTCAACTCTGTTTAGTATTCACCTCTGTGTAGTGCCTAATTCTGTGTAGTGTTCGACTCTGTGTAGTGTTTGACTCTGCGGAGTGTTCAACTTAGTTTTTGACTCTGTGTAGTGCCCAATTCTGTGAAGTGTTTGACTGTGTGTAGTGTTTGACTCTGCAGAGTGTTCAATTTTGTGTGGTATTCATCTTCGCGTAGTGTTCAACTGTAGAGTTCAACTCTTTGTAGCGTTCTTCTGTGTACTATATTAGAGTGAGTCATTGCAACACATTGAATTGAATTGATTGAATTGAATTGAAAAATCCTTTATTAGTCCCACAGCGGGGAAATTTCACGTCACAACAGCAAAAACAAATCCAAGCAAATAAATAAACAAACATGCTCTTCATTGCGTGTTTGTTAGTCAAAATAATTTAGCACTGGGTCACTAGTGGGTCTCTGGGGTCAGAGGTGAGGTGAGGTGAGAAGGTGCAGCAGCGAGAACATCGGTTTCGTGTTTGGTTCAAGAATAAGGTGCCGGTGAAGATAGAGAGAAAGAGAGACAGCAGAGAGGGTGAGAAAAGTGTGTCTACAGAGGTGTGAGGGTTGTGCCATCCACACACACACACACACACACACCTCTCCACATGTGATCAGAGGTGTTTGTATACACACAGTATCAAGAGTTTGAGTCTGAACATCCAGCCTGAGAACCTGCGTGACCTGAACATGGGTTCAACACCTGACAGAGATCTAGCAGTGATGCTTGCAACCTTGTGTTTGGAACAATATGACAATGATGAAACTGTTTGAGGATTTAAAAAGAACAAAATAGAGTTCTTCAAGTGTTCTCGTCAGTGTTTTACTTGACACACTTTCAGAGGTGTGTGTTTGACACCAGACTCACACCTCTGAGGACACACTTCTCTCACCTCCTCGGCTCCTTTCCCACCACAACTCTACAAGTGCCGTGAATTGTTTTTTAGATCACCAAATGTATATCTTTCAATTGATTATTAGCAAAATAAACAGCAATAGTATTATTATTAATAACCATCAGCCCAGTGGTAACTGATAATGTGGTAATTGATATGATGTGTCTGTATTTTAGAATGTTAACACTTTGAAGGAACTTTGAGATCCAGCTTGTGGTGATGCTCTGGTGAGAAGCACTGGCAGTGGTGGATGTAGTATCTTACGTATCTGAGGTCATGGTGCTTGTAGTTAAAAGCTGGTGACCTGCTAGTGTGGGAAAGGAGCAGAGGAGCCGAGGAGGTGAGAGAAGTGTGTCCTCAGAGGTGTGAGTCTGGTGTCAAACACACACCTCGGAAAGTGTGTCGAGTAAAACACTGACGAGAAAACTTGGAGAACTAATTGTGATCAAATTAAACTTTATTTTAGGTTGTACTTAAAATATACACACAGAATACACACACACACAGAGATGTGTGTTGAAATTGCTCACAAAAAATATGTTCTGATGAAAGTAGAAAAGTATAGGAAATCACTAAATGTGAAGTGACGCTATGTGGATGAAAATCTGTTCATTTATATTTTAATTATTTTATTATTTTCACATGTCTAGCAATTAAATCTAATTATGTTAAAAACCTGTTAAATCTCACACAAAAGACATACATGAATGCGTATATACATCTTACATTATCATAATTATACATGCTTTCACACATAGTTATATACAAACCTACAGGGTTACATAAGAAGACATGCATACATTCACACACACAACCGTGCATATATCCATATACATATTCATGTTAATAAGGCATAATAAAGTAATAATATATTTAGATAGATTTAGATTTTTGAGAGAATAGGAAGATATATTTTTTTAAATATATTGGCTTGTATGTACAGTGTATTAATATTTTTACTTTATTAATCCTTATTAATTAACACATTTAATGGGGACATCCCCACTTAATTAACATTAAGTGTGTCACCACACACACACAAGCCTGGTACAGTGTTGCTCTGAGACACTACAGTTGTGGACGGGATTCAACCTCTAGCTTGCAACCTCTCTAAAATCCAACTTCTTACCACTGGACCACAACGGCACTTTACATACTTTACATCTATACAAGTATAACTATATTAATGTGAACATACAAATAATAAATACAAACCGAGAGGATCACACACTTCTCTCGTCCACACACATCTATAAATCAAAATGATATTAACTTTATTTGTCCCACCAATGGGAAATTCATAACAAACCAGCACCATTGCAGAAGAAAAAAAAAACATGAATGCAATAAAAAAAATATAGAAGCCAAAAGCAATAGAAGTCAGTGTTCTGAGTCTGGTTTTTTAATGCTCTAATGTAATCACACATGGTTACATAGTTCACATAGACTGTACATTTATATGCTTACATACTTTGATACAAATATTCATATGTACAAACATTCTTACAAATGTACATACACGCATACAACACGTCTATATTTTTCCCTTTTGGTGACTGATTTCAGATTTCATGGCCATAATAAAAAGTGTTTGTGTGACTGGCAAAAGACTGGCGGCGTGTGTGCTGGTCACGTGTTGGTGAAGCTGCGGGAACGGCAGAGTGGAAAGTGAGGAGAACGCTGCTGATCTTCAGGGCGAGAGCTGCTGTCACCTCAGCACCTTCTCACAATGTGAAGAGTGTGAGTAACATGAGGGAACAAGGTCAGGAGACGCTCCTCTGTCAACCCAGAATACACCACAGCAAACACGTTATTGTGTCTGTCATCCACTCTTCAGGCCTTCCGACTCTCAGCTGTGTGAAAGAATTATTTTGTAATATATTAATTCAAATTACAATACAAAAAGTGACATATTTTACATCAATTCATTTTATTAGTTGTGCATATATATACTATATATACTATATGTGTGTGTGTGTGTGTGTGTGTGTGTATGTGTGTATATACTGTAAAATTATATATATGTATATTTTTTATATACACATGTATAAATATAAAACGAGGTGTGTATACATAATTATATATAGTGTTTAAGATAAAAGCAACTCATTAAATAGACGTATAACGGCTTTGTTTGCAAGTTTATTAGAGTGTGTGATTATGTATCTGTGAATAATTATGCGTGTGTGATGGTGTGTGCTTACAGTGAGTGTGTGTGTAAATGAAGTGTGCTCGGTGAAGTGTGAGGGATGGTGATTTGCCTCACACCTCACTAAATGAGTTGAGAGGTGTGATGCTGGTGTGAAGGTGAGGACGCCGGGGGTCAGTGGTCCGACCTGAGCTGAGGTCTGCTTTAAATCAAGCCAAGTTTAATATTAATCCAGAATATTTCGGAAATTGAACGGTCGTTCGTAACTGGCTGGTTTTAATTTATTCCGGTCTTGTGTGTTCATGTTTATGTGTTTGTGTGTGTGTGTGTGTGTGTGTGTGTGTGTGTATGATGATGATATTAATGAGCTAAAAATTAAAACATGCATTAGATGTGGGACATTTTCTGATTCTGGAATAAAACAAGCTTTCTTGACTAGATAGGTGACAGTGCTGGTGCGGATGTGGGAACGCCACGTCTGTTCCGAGGACGTGGCCAGTGATGGGAGAAGGTGAGAGTACTGAACCCAAAGGTGTCATCCACACACACCTTGCCAGATTCAGTCTGAGAGGAGAGAAGGACAGGGTCACGGAGGTGAAGCTCTCGCTCTGACCTGGAGAAGAGGTCCAGTCACAACTCACTGATTTCAAGATAGGATAATCAAATTAGATGTGTCTATTGAATTCAAAAGCGTGAAGAACATTGAATGAGAGTGTTTTTTCTATTCTTATTTATAGCGGCAAGTTAGTCAAGTATGTGAAACATTTACTGTGTGTGTCAGGGAGAAAGTGTCATTTTAATATAAATACTGTACTCAAATATCCTGTCTGCAAAATGTATTTTCTATCAAGATTATATTATTTTAAAACTATTTACTAAGTTTTACATCTAAGTAAAAACTACCATTTCGATAATTGCATTTAAAAACTATTTCTACACGGTGTAGTATAACATTAGAAAGGTCTTGTTAGAAAGGTCTTGTTAAAAGCTGGTGAACACTCAGACTTGCACAGGTCATGGAATTTCCTCTCAAATAATCCATTACACGTATTTTGGAGTTTGGAATCGACCTAAGTTCTATGATCATAATGATTAAATCCATCTCGGCTCCAAGAAAAGGTTATATTCCGGTCATCATGCTGTTCAAATGAGTCACGATTTCTTTAATTACATTAATATATGGGGCCGTTTTGGTCCAGTGGCAGGTAGTTCAACCTACCACCCAAGCAAGTTGTACATTTAATCCCAGTCCGGTGCGTTGCACAACTGAGTGTCCTTGGGCAAGACACTGACCACCACATGTTCCCTGGGTGCCACGGCTTAAGGCTGCCCACTGCTCCGTGTATGTGTTTTCACTGCACTAGATAATTAAATGCAGAGCACAAATGCGATACGATCCCTAGTTGACATAATGACACACTCGCCACACTATCTTTGCAGAACAGGACATCTTAAAAATCAAACACTGCAGTTTACACAAACGTATAATAGTTTCTTATTTGCAGGTAAAATAATTGTTTTTTCATGTTTTAAATGATAACTGACACCAGTGACCTAGATACCAGACTTAATATTGGAAAACTCGACTTTTTAAAGATAAAAACACGGACTAGAGCCACTTTGACAGAAAAAAGTTACAAAGAAAGATTGGGTCGTTTATCAGTTTTACACTAACTTGCCTAATGACATTAATCGGATTAAATGAATCCCTCAATGTTTCTTGACTTTTTGGGGGACCTGACACTGGTTAATCCATTGGCTGTTGTTTCAAATGTAGCTTTGTGTTGACAGGCTTTAAAAAAAACACACTGGTCAGGCCTGAGAGGCCGAGGCTGCTGATTACTGACATTCCTGACTGCGGGGGAGAAGATTTTAAGAGCAGTTATTGGCGGGGGGGTTTCCAAGCTTGAGATCAGCAAATGTTAAAACAGACTGGGACTAGACAGACCCCCATACTAGAACACCCCCAAATGATCTGAATAAACAACAAACCACAGACTGTCCATATCTATCTATCTATCTATCTATCTATCTATGACGGCGCTTAGTCCAACAGAAATGATCTATTCCAACTAAAACATCATGGTTATACGCCATCACAACGTATAAAAAAAAAAAAAAAAAAAATTATATATATATATATATTATATATAATATATATATATATATATATATATATATATATATATATATATATTTACTCAACTCTGCTTAATTGGGCCGACAGTTTAAGTGGGCAGCCGCTTTATTGGGAGAAATGTTAGTCCAAATCACATTTCATAACGCAAATCAAGTGCTGCTTTAAATGCTAAATGCTCGTGGCCTGATATGTCCCAATTATTAGGAGTCAAACTGTATCTGTTCTCTGACTTCTTTTTTGATTCTATACGCCAGTACATAGTTGTCTACCTTAAAGCAGATTTGATTTAACAAAAGTCTTGTGCATAATGATTTGCATCAAATGCTCCTCGTTCTGTTTGGTTAAAAATAAATGTTTGGATGGATGGATGGATGTAAAAATAGACATACAGACGGACAGATAAACTGCTGAATATTTGGGAAATAGTTTATTAATCGTCATGTAGAACAAGACACAATACCACCACATTACCATTACATCATCAACTCCTAAAAACACTGTCTGACACTTTTGCTTATCTTCACTAACGTCAATTTGCTTGCCGTCTGTTTTCCTAATTAATTAAATGAGTAACAGGATTGAAAACACGGAGCACGGCATTCTGGGCAGAATCTGTTTCCTCATCTAAAAGTAACACGTTGCTATCGAGCCTCACCCATTTGTGCCGTTTGCCTGACGCGGGTAAGTTTGCTGGCCCGACAGGAGGTCGCATTGGCGCAGTCTTCCAAATTTGCTCCTCCAAATGGAAAGACGGAGTCCATCAAGCCCCCATTAGGACCTCATTAAATCCGCGTAGTGAGACATTTTGCACCCTTCTAAACGGGCTGAAGTGTGAACACGTGCTTTCATGCAAACAGCGCGCGTGCGCACCAGCTGACCGCGGGTCAGTTTTAATTCTGGCTATCGGCATCTTTGACCGTTTTTATTAAATTAAGACCTGATCTCGAGACAGCTCTGAAGTTGTTGAAGAATTCGCCCGCAGACAGGCGATCGTATTATAACTTAATGAAATACCTCTTACACAAAAACGACGTGCAAGAAACAGTCTGACTGCTAGAAACTTTAACGATATACAGTACGTCTCAAGTATTTCAGTTTGTTGTTTTTGTTGTTGTTTACGAGTACAAAATTTCTTGGCAACCTTGAAATAAATGCGTTGTTTGGCCATTTGTTATGAATGATGTAAAAAGAAACAAATATTGCGGATTTTACCGTCAATTTTTAAAGCGTCTAACCAGATTCGTGTAATTGCTCGCGAGTAACAAATCGAGTGTAGGAAACGATGCCGCCGAACTAGACTTTGAATAAGGTTATAATTAATAAATCGAGCTGTTGGAGATCCACGTCTTATTTATCACTGTGAATATTCAAGGCTTTTAACACGAAGACAGCAGTGATGCTGATTTAATCCTGGCGTTATATATGACCGCTCTCCTGCGCCGCTCCCTGTCGCGTTTCTCGCAGATGGTGCGTAAACTTGCTCCTCGGTGTTGTTGCAATAACCCAACGGTACCAGATTTCTCACCCTCACGCTGGGGCGCACTGTTTATACAACTGGAGAAGCCTTCACACCAAAATGTCCAGAGCCGCTTACATCTCAGTCGTTTGGCAAACACCTCAGTCCCCCTCCTAAAACAACACCGGCTCATTTGGCGTCGGCATCATCTCTCACGCTCCGCCTCTGCGGCTCCAGCTGTATAAAAGCGCCCGATCGCGTCTCCTTTATTCAATCACTCTGCTCCGGAGGACAACGATCTTTCAGCTGTGCTCATCGTTTGGACATCTTCCTATTCGGGACTATTAACATGAATTCCATTTGTCTACCCGTTGCGCTTTCCACTGCAATGGAGACTGAGACCCAACTGTCTACCAGGTGAGCGACACACTTGCTTTTTTGTTGAACGACAAAACGTGTCAATGCATTATTTTTGCAAATGGCTCCATGATATGCAAAGCTTTTGGTGGTATCCACAGTGTCTAAGAATAGGTTCAGTCTGAATGCATGCGTAACATTGCTGTTTCTGCACACCAGAGCTTCACTGTTACAGGAGCTTGGATCACGACTCTGACCATGTTTTTGTTTGTGTCCCACAGCCCACCTTTCTTATGGAGACCGTGGCTCGTGACGAGGACGGATGCGAAAGTTGACTGCCGAAAAACCAAGCTGGCTTGTGTAGGTTTTTTCACTCTGTCGCAAACAATCTTGCATGTTAGTATTGGGAAGCAATAGTGAGCTGTTTCCAACTCTGCTCTGAGCAATATGATGGCTGGTACTGTAAATGTGCAGGTAAACTGAGATGATGTGCACTGGCGTCTTCTGACACAAAGCCATTAAGTGACTAAAGTCAGAGCAAAACTATAGCGCTGAGACATTTGGCCATATGGCACCACTGTCTGAGTGTGAACTCTGAGCCTGTGCCCAGAGAAGAGGTGTAGGGGAAAACAGCTCACGCCTGCCAAGACTTAAGTAGACACCTCCAGGTTTAGGGAGGGAGCTGGAGCCGGTTTCCCACAAACACTTCAGCTTGACACCCTCCATGTCACAGCTTTCGCATCCTGCCCAAGGTGTTTTACACCCACGAAGCTGGCAGTGATATCACCCCATAAACACGGGACAGGAAGCATTGTTTAAGTGGTGTTTTGTGCATGCGGTCTTACACGTCTTTTCTCACTTTTTACAGCCTTACTCCAGGCCAGCAGTACCAAGTAACACTACAACAGATGGCAAAGCCCAGTCGTTCCAGCACCCAGTCAGGTCAGTGCACTTTCTTCTTGCTTGTGCAATGATTTCTTTGACAATTCTATCAGAAGCGTAATGATAAAATGTTTGACACTTGTTGCACAGCTTGATGTTTTTTTGTTGTTGTTGTTTAGGCTCTTCTGGCCCAGATCAAAATCCTTCGACTATCTCTTCAGTGATGGAGAAGCTCTGCTTAGGAATTTTCCAGTGCAGGCCACAATTAACTTCTATGATGAGTCTGACAGTGAAGACGAGGAGGACAGCTGTGATGAAGATGACGACTGTGAGGAGGATGATTGTTTTAAGCTTAACCCTCACTTCACCAGCTACAACTAACCGTCCGGATTCTTCCGTTGCTGGTGCCGAACCACTTTCTGATGTCGGGAAGAAGTTCATAAATTTAACATTGACACTGGATAATGCCACATGCTCTATTAGAGAAGTCATGTCATGAATTATTCACCACATGGACTTGTCTGTCTTTTGAGCAATGAAAGAACAACCTGGATGATTCCAGCTTCAGTTTCTTTGAAGCTGATAGATAATTTACTTTCATTTATAAAGCAGAAAAATGAGCAGATAAAGCAATTCCTGTTCAAGGAAGCGGAGAGAAATGC
This sequence comes from Paedocypris micromegethes, assembly GCA_028031935.1. Lineage (NCBI taxonomy): Eukaryota > Metazoa > Chordata > Actinopteri > Cypriniformes > Paedocypris > Paedocypris micromegethes. Next base: position 16,005,316 of record CM051496.1, read on the forward strand.
AATCCCACATTGGGAAATGTTTTAGAGCAGTCTCAGGGTTTTCTTTTCTTTGTTTCCTTATATAAATATCTATTTGTATTCTATTTCTCATCTTTAACTTATGATTTTTGTACATTTTGTGTATATATTTATACTATATTTTTATACTTTTGTACTTTCTTTTTAAAATAAACTATTTAAATAAGCATAAACTTGCTTGTCATTTTTAACTCAAGTTCTTTGATGATTTCAACCTTTTAGATCAGAAGGACATCTGCGGTTTGTCCAGCAGTCTGATAAAAGACAGCGGCTATCTAACTCTGATAAAAGACAACGACTTTTTAACAGGATCTAGCTCTTTCCGGCAGACTAAAACACTGTTTGATGATTGTGCTGCTTTTATGAATAGATAAAAACGCAATGATACCACTGAAAACGTTAACGGACAGAGTGAAAACCAGAAAGACCACCAGAAACATTTTCAAAGGAATCATGCTTACTTCCAAACTGTTTTTCAGCATAACGTTTTTTTTTTTTTTTTTAATAAATATTATTTGAATGTTCCCCTTTCAAAGGGGAAATGGGGAGTGAAAGCTATACATAAATATTTATGACTAAAATTCCATAAATTCAGTAAAAAGGAATAGTCTAATAATCTTTCTGGTTTTATTCCAAAGCGTTCTCTGTCTGTCCATCTATCGCGCTATCTCTCAGCAACGAAAGCGTTAAAATGAGAATTGAGCATTATGGGAAATGCCGTCTTTTATTTCTAGGCGTGGCAATAATTATACCCTAAAATATATGCCCCTTTCCTACTTCTTCGACAATAAAAATATATCTCAGTGGTGCACCACATCTGTACAAATTAGAAGAACTGTGACTATTCAAAGAAAAAAAATTGTAGTCTTTTTCCAAACTCTTTGAGTGAAGCGAAGACGTGAACAGACACAGACTACACTACCCAGTTTATCTTCTCCCACTCCTCAAGCAGTATGACTTTGCGTGTCGTCCAATTTTATTGGTCAGTCAGTGGAAAACAGTGGATTTTATTGGTCGAGGCACATGTCAATCACAGCGAGTCTGACTCATGTGGGTGCTCCCTCGTTTGGAAACAGGGATGGAATCGAGTAGCATTTGCAACAGATTGGAAGGTACGGGCTGTTTTTCGTTTGTGTGTTTTTATAAGCAGCGAATCCACACATCTTTGACATTTTCTTTTCTATAGCTAAAATACTTGGGTTTATAACTGCACATCTTTACCCGCAAAGAGATCTCGAGGCAGAATGACCAGCTGTAAGTCAGACTGAAAATATGTCCTATTAATATTTTATTCGCTTTAAAGGAGGCTTGATGGCTTTAGGAAGACTGTAACAGTAAATCGTTTTATCAGTGTTTTTAAAGGCTAACGCTATTATAAATCTACTACGTTTTCAAGGAGCGTTTTAATGACGCTCGAGTCGTTATAAATGTGTTTTGAGCCGGCGTTAATGTATTAATCGGGAACCTTTAAAGTGCTGTTAGTTTTTTTACGCGCGTAGAAACGATACTAATCTTTCAAACAATTTATTCAATAAAGAAGTCATATAGAGCTTGAGCGATATAAATATAGCTCATGCATCTCTCCATGCCCCGTTACCATGGTAACCTCCTCCCCCGCCCTCCTTCCTCCCCCATCAGAATAATCTAAGACGCTCACGTTTAAATAGATTTGAACAGAAAGCTATAAATTGGCACGTCAACGTTTATATCTAACGGACATCAATGCGTTGTTTCCTCTCATCAGGTCGACACACTTCACACTGAGTTCCTTTGTGATATAGTATGGCAGCAGGTAAGGAACAAATGGCAAAGTAACAATTGAATGTGATCCTTCGCAGTTCAGATTTTTGTCTTGATTAAACATTCAATCTGAAATTCAGTGTCAGTAAAGTGCGTGCTGTATTTGACAGAGCTGATCCATTAGCAAAGACATCACTTGGGCTAGATTTTAGAACATAAATGTTTTGTGGTCTGTTAGCGTTCCTAGATGACAGGGATGCAAACTCTCTCCTCAAACGTTTTCCACGGGCTAATGGCATCCTGGAGGAGTTGCGGCCAGGCAACATTGAACGGGAATGTTCAGAGGAGAGTTGCAGCTTTGAGGAGGCCAATGAAGTGTTTGAAAACAAAGAGAGAACGGTAAATTACTCTCACTTTTCTTAAAATACTGTTTATTCACATCACACTGACACTATGATGTACGCTCTATTTATTTTAAATTGCACATTCAAACTTACCCAAACGATGAAGGGTTAATTAATATCATTGGCAGAAAGTTAAGCCAAAAATGCTTTGGTTCAGGAACCAAACTCTTTTTCAGAGCTTGACTTTGGTGCCTGGTCTGCCTCAAAGAGATTCTGGCCAACGACTCAGGAATGTCGAGTCGTTCCCTAGCAAACTGTTTATCTGTGGAGAGCCGCTGACCTCAGCTGGGGATATGGTGGAATGGAAGAATGGAAGCTATACATTGAGGTCAAGTAGCTAGGCTCTGGACTAAAGGCTTTTTAAAAAGCTTTCTGATCTGTGGCATCCACAAGATTTCATTTAAGGACCAGAATCTACATAGACAAAGAGCAAAAATTGACAAAAAAAAATCCATTACCAGATGGCAAAAAAAAACACTTTGTGCAAACACAAAAGTGCAAAACTTGAAAAAGTGCAAAAGAGCAAATTTGAATTCTGTTAAATTAATTAAGTTAATTTGTGATCATATTTACTGTCGTTCCATTTTGTTATAGTATGTATCATTAGCTTTGGGCTAAGAAATAAAACATTGGCAAAAAGAAATGTGTTAAACTTTTTTGAATGTCACTCACTAACTCAATCGGTCACAAATTCATTCAAACACTAATCTCTCACTCACTCGTTCACTAAATAACTCCCTCACCCATTCAAACAATCATTAACTCACTCTTTCACTAAAATTCTCAAAATTAATTAACTACTCACTCTTTTACTAAATCACTCACTCATCAATGCACCCTCCCAATCACTCAACCACTCGCTGAACTACTAATCACTCAATCAATAATTAACACACTAATTTACTCAATCTTAAACTCACTCAACCATCAGTCAATCATCCAATTATTCATTCCTTCACACAATCACTCTTTCAATCACAACCTCAATCAACCATTCGCTCACCTTTTCACTCACTCACACACTCCTGAAAACCATATTCAAAGCAGAATTGTTGTAAATAAATTAAAAAAAAAAACATGGAATTTAAATTATGGAGAATATTTAAATTTTGGCCCAATGTTGTTAGCGGCGAATCATTACTTGCTTTTGATTCTAGATGGAGTTCTGGAAGAACCGCAGCTACACAGTAAACAGCAATGCTGATTCACGCCTGGAACGCCAAGACACTGTGTACATGGTGGTGCCTCTGTTGGGTGTGGCTCTTCTCATCATCATAGCGCTCTTCCTCATCTGGCGTTGTCAGCTGCAAAAGGCCACACGGCGCCGTCCAGCCTACACCCAGAACCGCTATCTGGCCAACCGGAACACCCGCAGCCTTCCCCGCATCTTAGTCCATCGTGACCCTCCTTCGCATTCGGACAACTCGCACCTTAACGACAGGCCCAGCGTGGTGGTCAGTGGTGTGGAGAGAGGCGGAGCTTCCATCCCCCACCCGGATGCGCATCATCACAGCCATTCTCAAAACAATCGCTCTCTGTATGTGCAGGACTCATCTTTGTCGGTGGCTTCTCACTTATCCGGCGCCACCCCACCTCCTTCGTATGAGGAGGTCACCGGACACTTAGAGAGCAGCAGCGATGAGACCACCGCTCCCTACTGCGATCCTCCACCCAAATATGAGGAAATCATTCTAGAGAAGTGAGTTTTCAAAACTGGGACACTAAACCCTGAGATGTGAGGGAACGTCTGTCGTGATGCACCAGTTCCCAGCACATGTCCTAATGTGGCTCCCGCACCGGGCGTAGTGTGACCGCCGTGTGTTTGACCTCCTGAGTCGTCGCGATGCTCTCGCCTCCTGTCGTCGATCGGTTGGTACACTACACTGGTAAACGTGGTTGTTTTCGCAAACTACTCTAGTTTGTTTAGATGCTGCCTCCAGTCTTCTCACTGCTATATTTACACGCTTTTCCTTTACGGGACACCCTGCCCTCCGCTGCTCTACTATAGTAAAGTCGCCACAGGAAAGGAAAACATAAATCCATAATTGTGGGCTGCAATTGCCAGTCAGAGTCTCATGTGCCAAAACTAGCTGAGATCAGTTCTGAGATAGTCCTAATGATAGCACAAACCATCACTAGAGGTCACTAGAGGTCATTATACTCCTAGTTGTTTTTTTTTTTTTTAATATTCGGTAAGGGAACAAAACGTCTACTAAATCCTGTGAGTTCTTATGCCAGCAGTATTTTTTAATGTTTACATTTTTTATTTCAGGTTATACATGAATATGTGTGACTTGCTACAGTAACAGAAAGAAAGCAAAGCTAAGCTACGAGTTCTCCTTCACATGAATACTGCACTGTAAAACACCCAACTTGCTTTTTTAACTGTGTTGAACTGTGTATACATGTAAAAAGAGAAGACAACTAAAACTTTTTAATTTGTTTTAATTATAAGATACTTGTTCCGGCAAAAGTGTAAAGTTGAGGGAGCAAACAATTTCCACTTTATGTTTTTGTTTTTTGCGCATGTTTAACGACACAATGTTTTTTTTTTTTATTTTATCACACGATTCCTTAATGCAGAAGAAATGTTTGGTGTGACACACAATTTACATTCTTAAGTAGCGGCGACAACTTTAATCAATTGACTTAACTCTGATTGTCAAGTGTAATGAACCTGCTAAAAGGTTTCGTTCAACTCTAAGAAGTAGAGTAAATCAAAACATGCTTTGCCTTAAATTTTTAGGTGAACTCTACTGTTCTCTCTTTTTTGGCAGTGGGATAATACACCACTTGTGTAAAAATTTCACGCACACACACATACTGTTTACCAAGACCTTTTGAGATTTGAGTAAAGGCCTTATGCACAAAGCGGAATTGGAAGTCAATCATGGTAATTTCATAATCATGGCGAGATTGAACCTTAATGCTGTGCTCCTGTCAGTCCCTCGCATAACAGCAAACCCCAAACAACTGTCTTATGGGCCGCAAACACTTAATAACACATTCCAAGTTTTTGTTTCTGTGTTTTAGTCCAACTACAACGTGCTCACTATATATTTTTGAACCTCACATTAAACTGTGTGACTTTGTATAAAGCTTTTAGTGGCTTTGACATCACCAGGTGCTAGACTGTACTAATGCTGCTGCTTCTCACCCTGTTGGTTTTTTATTTCATGTATGTCCGTCTTTGGGACGTACAGCTTCTGGTCAACTAGTCAACCAAACTGCCAATTTCTCACACGCGGCTGAATCGTATTTTCCAGCTCAGGTTTAAGCCAGTGAACTGCTGCAGGCACAGGAAACGTGTAAATAATCTCTCGCACTGCCATCCTGGGATGTGTTCAAGGTGGGTTTGGAGCAGTTTTTGGAGTTAGCTTTTGTGATGGGTAATACTGTAAACGCTAAACGGTGTTGTAGAAGCATCAGTGGGTTTCTAGGTAAAGCACTAACAACGGAAGAGCCTTAATACACATGCGCTGAAATCACTGTAGTGTTCCTGCTAACTTAGGGGCTTAGAACTTCATTCTAACCAAATGTTTTCATCTAAACAATCCAAGACCGGAGGAATTGGATGTGTTGACAAGCACAGGGATGCGATTGGTGTGCAAGCATGCTTTGATTCTGCGGATGGCCTTGCCGACTTTGTGTCTTCTCGCTGTGACAGAGAAGATGCAGCAGCTTTTTGATGTGACACTACTGGATCAAATTATGTAGAAGCTGCAGATAATGTCAGATGTAGTTGAATTTACTGTTGACGAAGGGGGTTTATGTGCTAGGGCGAATGTGCCATAGACGGCACAGCCGGAATATTTGTTATTTCCAAAGACAAACGTAATGCACCATTGACATTTTTCAAGTTCGACTGCATGTTTGTCATCTGTTGCATTTTCACATTTTTGTAACATTTTATTAGATATGTATATATCACTGTGTGGAGTTCCACCACAGGTATTCAGTGTTTGCTGCCAATGTATGTTTTTTTTTCTTTAAAGTATCAACTTACGCACTATTGTTATCACAATTTATAATTGTGGGACAGAATTGTACATGTGTGTATGTCCAGTGTGACTATTATTGTTGGCATCATTATAGTTTATATCACAGTAATTTATCAGAACTGTGGCTTTGGGTATAAGTGTTATAATTATTATCAAACAGATGTATAAGCCTATTGTTTCACTTGAGATATATTTAAGAAAATTATAAAAGCATTTTCTGACATAATTTCAATTTTTATTATTAGGAAAAAGGTATTCATGGTATAGAAAAAGCAAAAATATTTAGGAATAATTATGTTTGATTACGGTAATTTGTCAATAAGAGGGTGTGTTTTTTTTGTCTTCCGTTGCAAACAAGGCTTTTTCTTTGATGCTCAAATGGATTTTATTAGAGCTTCCAACGAGAGTGACATAAAATTAAACCTCTGTTCTGCCACAAACATTTTATGTGCATAAGTTCATTAAATATGCATTTACGATAAACATATCTGACTAATGGTTATTCTTGAACTGTGACTTGAATGTGTATTTACTGCAAATACTTTTAAATGAACGATACATTATTCAGTTTTCATATTTATCCAATAAATTCCACTTTACAAAAATTTACGCGGAAGAAAGGGACAAAAAATATAGCTAATGCCAACGCCATGGTTATGGTTTTTGCAAAGCAACGGTCAGCAGTTTTTTTGTAGTACAGCAACAATGTGTTTTAGCCCCGCCCCCAAACGTTCATTGAACTCTGATTGGCTGACGCAATCAGAAATACTTCAGATGAAAAGTTCATCTCGAGTTTTTCATTCAGAATTTAAATGATATTAATGACGATATATAATAATTAGTTTTATAAATAACAGTTTTACGCTTTTGAACAATTAGAGACAGATAAATGAACATTCACGCCCCTCCCATACGTTACGTCTCGTCCCAAGCGTCATCCGTCGTGTGCCGCTGAAGGTGGGTCGAAGAGTTTACTTGAACTTACATGCGTTGTTATTATCGATAAACGTGGTTTAGATGTTGTTTGTGATTTTTTTTGTATACATCTTCAGACATTAGTGTTAAAATCACGGTTAGCCGGTTGATACTTGAGCACGTGCTTCAGTTTAATTTTAGCCCGGTTAGCTTTGATCAACAGTTGTTTACTTCGGATCAAGCCTCTCGGTCTAGAGACGTATATGCCCGCTGGCACTTAGTCAATATAAACTTCACATTATGTCTAAAATAAGTGAAAAAAATGACCGCTGTTCTGTCTTGTAATTTAAGACCGTAACCGCGTTACTTCAAAGCACAAACAAAAACGAGCCACGTTTGTCATTGCATGCATCAAACTTTACTTTTTAGATTTTTTACAAACTTTACATTACATTATTTTTACCTAATATCTCATTCATCGGATATGTACCATACATCATATACCGCTGTTGAACGCAGTCTACTTACTAATCATGCTTTCAGTTTGCGCCCTTAAAGCAGCTTAGCTTTTGTTGTCATGACAAGTCATTCTAACGTTGTTTCCTGGACTCCTGGCTTCTGTTGGTTTCCAGGTGAAGTGTTTGGAGAAGTCATGGCTTCTTTGGCGTACTTTGGAGATGGTCCGCCTGTTGTGCACGAGCGCGACCCCATCTTTACCGAGGTCATCAATCAGAGTATGCGCGTGCCCGAGCGGCTCAGGGTCGGTCCCGCGCCTCACGTGCACGAGCCTGGGGAGCAAAAGGCCGAAGATATACATGCCGCATATAGCATGCACATCCCGGACAGACTCTCCTTAACAGGTGTTTTTATAATATTAATATATTTAAGTTATTTATAAATAATAATGCATTTGTTTAACTAGCACAAACGGACATTTTTGTCACACACACGCACACACACAACACACGCACACACACACACACACACACACACACACACACACACACACACACACACACACACACACACACACACACACACACACTCACATTATACCACAAAGTTCAGTCTTTTCTGTTTTTTTTTTTTTTTTTTTGTAAAAAAATTACAAGATTGCGAGCAGTGAACAAGCTAACAATAAAAAATAAAAAATGATAATGAATAAACATATAAATAACAATAATAATAATAGAGAAAAAATGAAGATAAGGCATGTGACAGCTTCCAGAATGGACAAGGTCACGGTGGTCTGTCAAGCTTTCCAGCTGGAAAGATGGCCAAATCCTCTTATAACCAGCCAACAGACTGACGGATTTAGCTTTTAATTCTCTTAATGGTGTAAAGGTAATTTTTTAACAAAAAAATATGTTGGATTCACTGATGTAATATAAGACTATACTACATATGTACAACTGTTGGACATGAATGCTTTGTTTTCAGTTTTTAAAACGGGAACTTTTCTGAGCTGATGATCTCTGACACGTGTCGTGATGGTCTGTGTTGACAGACGTCCCCGATCTGAGTCCACGACCTCTGTTTTCTAAACTTCCGTCATCGATGTGGGATCTGAAGCATGGAGAAGCGATTCTGAAGGAACATGCGCAGGTAAAAAGAGTGAGGATTTCTGAGCTATTTTCAGAAATTCAGCCATTTTAACTATGTCCCAATCAGAGTCATGTATGATTGAGCCTTATCGGATAATGATGCGTAATCCGTACACACACAAATACACTGAAAACACTTGATCACTCACACAAGCACACACTGACAAAAATACTTAAATAGCTTAAAAATACAAAAATAGCTTATCAGGGTGTTTGGGAAAAGTGCACTTTGGTATATAAAGTTCAATTTACTAGACTAATGCACATTTTGAGTAAATAAAAGTCGTGTTGGGAAAGCTTACAACGACCACCAGCTTCTCTTTAACATTGTTGCTGTTTTAGACTCAAGGAAACGTCGCTCTTCCCGTTTTTATTAAAATATGCGTTACCCAGACTCCATTCTGTTAAATTGTAAATGAGAAAAGTATTTTGTGTGCACTATATATATATATATATATATATATATATATATATATAATACACACACACACACACACTAGACGTCAGCTCGCCCTTGCTTTCCAGAGCAAAAGCTCATCGCAAGCTGTGCTTGCTGAGTACAATATGGAAAAGGCTGAGCAGGCATTGCAGCCTTTTCCATAGTATTTCTCGGCGGACGTGGCAACTTCCAGCTTAAAATGCGGATCTTTCGATTAAAAGCCGTCAGCAGTCATTCGGCAGACGGTTTTATATGAAGTGTTCGCACAGCAGAAAACCAACGCGGTCGGTGGCGCCGCTCCTGCGAATCACTTCTCTCCTTTCCACGAGTCAAGTCCGACATATGGTCTGTGCGCACGCAGTCGTTTGAGAGACTGCGAATATTTGCAGTCCACTTTATTCTTTTATATATGTGCGTCATGATTTCAGATTTGCAAAATAACGTACACATAATACTGAATGGTTTTCTAAATTTTCAACCGAAAATACAGTGAAAACCGGAAATGCGATTAATTGCGTTAACAAAATTTGACATGAGTAAACATGTTTAATTAAGCACATGAGTTAACGCGTTAACTTTTGACAGCCCTAATATTTATATATGCTAATTCTCGTTGTGCCACTCTGTGTTGGGGGAGCATTCCTTTTTATGATTTTTTTTTTTTGTGTTTTTGTGTTGTGCGAGAGCTCACTGCGCAGGTCGTACAGTGACCAGGCCTTCGGTCGGACCCCACCTGGAACCCCATCACATTTCAGACAAGCCCTCCACTCACCGTCTCCGTAAGTCCAGCTAGAAATAGCCAGAGAAGACGTGTCACAAATGTTTTACATGATGCTTCAAGGCCAAACGCAAAGTTCATGAATGTGCCGCCATGAGCATTATAAATGTACAAGCAATGATTTGTCCCTGCTGGAGCAAAAGTGAAATGTGATATTTCAGGTTGTTTTAATGCTATTACACACTAAACTAGTTATGAGTTATGAGTCTTTACTATAATGTGATAATATCATATATACTGTATGTTCCAAATAAAATATGGTAAGGGGAAAGCCTGTTATTACACTAATTTGTTTTAAAAAGTATATATTTATGATATTTTTGACAATCAGTTATTTCAGATATTTTTTTGTTTTGTTTCAAATTTGGGGATTATGGTTAAATAATAAAACAATATTTCTTTAGAACATTTGCAGTCACAAGGAACAAAACAGAAGATTTCAAACACAACGGTCAGTCGGACAGTGTGTTAATGTACTGACGAGCAGTTGTGGCCTATAGGAAGAGAGATGGATTTATGTCCAAAGGGTCAAAGGTTCGAATCCTGGACAACCAGGTTGCACAAAAGTGTGTCTGCGCCAAGACCCCAGGCTGGTGTGTGTGTGTTCACTGTGTGTCAGTACGTGTCACCGATTGAACGCAAAGTGTGAAAAGCGTATACAGTATAGCGCTTGTCCGCAGTGTTTGTTTTCGATGTGGCCTTTAACACACTTGCGGTGCAATTGTGTTCCAAGTTGATTTAAAATTGGCCTTCAATTTGTGTAATTTTCAGGGTCTCTGTTCCCTCATCTTCTTCTTGAGTTTAAATATGTCCGTCAAGGTTATTAAAGTTCAGGTTGTGGGCAGATGCCAGATCAGTATGAAGACTGCTGCCAGTCACATTCTCACCAGCCAATCAGAGTAAGGGCCGCCTCCACGTAGTGGCAAAATTCAAGCAGAAAAAAAAAACATTCGAACGAAAATGTGAAGTTTGCAGTCTCAAAATAAAAAAAACAAATGCACCAGCATTTTCAGTTGTTTCTTATGCATATATGTTTGATTAGGTTTATTGCATTAGTCTGATTCCATGAATTATCTGGAATAAAATGTATATTCTCAAAAAGCTTTTCAGCAGTGGGTAGCTTGGATCTAAATCCTGCCGGTAGATACGACGATAACCATCAAACCATAACAGACTATAGCATTCATCACACTGAAAACACCTTCCACTCTGGAACTTTTCTTTTTCCCTCAATGTTAAAAGTTCTGACACATAGCAACAAATATTTTTATATTCAATACAGTACAATATTTAATACAATAACTATTATACATATTTGTCTGTGTGAGTTTAATAACAGCAGTGCTCCTCTACTGTTATGGCCTCTTTGCATTAGCCGCACTGTGGGACGTCCACCTGTCGTACCTGCTGACCTTTCCCCTCCAGAGCCCCAGCGGCCCCCCTCCGTCCCACCCAACCTGCTGTCCCCCGTCAGCATGCTGCAGGCCGCCAAGGAGCTGGGCCAGCAAGCGTCTCAGAGAATCCTCCAGACCGTCACCCAAAAATACTCCTCCAGGTGACCTAGAGCCCAGATCCTCATTCCACCCCTGCCTGTCTAACACTTGCATGCCTGCAGTTTCTTCCTCAGAGTGATTGGTTAGTGATCATCACTTTTGCACTGTCGGGCCAATGCCACGGACCAGCAAGATCCTGTTTGGAATATCCACCAGTGATTTGGTGGCATGGTGCAAAAGCCCGCCCCTTCTTAGCTTTAACACAAACTCCTCCCCTTGTAGCCTAGTTAATCAATATTCAGAAACCCACTGTAGTGGCATTATCAAGTTTTTTAAGCTTTGAAAAGTGTGTTGAAATGGATTAAGCATACACCCTTTGCATACACCCTTTGAAGTAGTCACGTGTTTGCTCGAATAATACTAGTTCTGGTGAAATGTATCAGGACGCTCGATCGCTTTTGGCCCGACAGTGCAAATTGATTCTTGGCCTCACGAACTAGATGTGTGCGTGGAAGAGTAAGATCACCACATGTAATTTGTTCTATGGTTTATAGATGGATATAAGCCTCGGTAAGATGAAGAGTCCAGTCCAGTCGTATAACTATAGCGGCAATTTACTAAGATAACTGCAAACTAATATTCAAAGTCTTCTGGTGCTAAATTGTCATTTCACAATAAGAGCTGTAGGTGGCAGTGTTAAATCACTGAACGCTGAGCGGGAAAAAAAAACACTCACATATTGTACTTACTATTAATGCACACTTCATTAACAGTGACACGTTAATTAAAAAGACTCACTATTTCAGCCAAGAAAGAGAGTTGAGCTTGTCACATGAGCTTGTCGAGAGTCGTGAATGAGCTGAAGTTGTGGATGAGGAGCTTATAGAAAGATTATGATGTTTCCCGTTTCTTGTGATAAATCAGCACAAAGATCTGCTGAATATCTGAAGCTTTTGCTCCGGTCTTTCTCTATCATTCTTGGGTAAAGTGTGACGAGTGGAGGGTTCTGTTTGTTTAAAGGTTTGGCCGCTCGGAGAACGGTTCTCCTCAGGCTGTGGAGTTCCAAGCCGAACAGAAGATGTCAAGGTGAGTGTTTTCTACCCAAACCATGGGTGTGTGTGAGTTGAAACTGTTTCCTGTGGCACAGCTCCTCACACGAGACCTGGCTCAGTCCTGAAGAAGACACAGGCACTGCTGTGGAGTTCATGGTGCTGCGCAGACAGGTCTGCTTCACGTTTATATATACGCACATACAACAGATTAGTAATAAGTAGTTGTTATCTGGTCATTTGCTGTTACTACTTGGCCGCGTTAGTATAACTATGTTATGCTATGTGAAGTTTTTTATTTTAGTTATTTCATTTTTAGTTTATCAGTTTTCAGTTTTATTACAGTTGTTGAACAATTAAATTATATATATATATATATAATTTTTTTTTTTAACATTATGAATGTTATCCAATCAATATTTGCTCTTCCATCTATTTCATTGGAATCAGGTGGACACGGAGGTGTAAAGAGTACCTGAAAACCTCACTTGAGTAAAAGTACATCTACCTTACGGTAGAAGTTACTCCACTACAAGTAACCAATTCCAAGAAGACTGCAGTAAAAATTTTAAAGTATATTTATAAGAAGCTAAGTATTTTACTTGTACTGTAATACAGGCAAAAAAAACAACAAGAAATGTGAAAAACAAGAAACTCTTATGAGGTTTTATTTTCTAATATAGAAAATAAATTGAACACCTCAATGTTTCAAATGGGCAGTACAAAAAAAACAAAAAAAAAAAAAAACAAAGTCAAAGTCAGTCTCGGTCAAACTCATACATGCCAATAGTGCAACCGCTAATTCACATGATTTAGCTCATAAATAGCATGCAGTACCTTCAGCACCCTGCAGATGGCCATATCGAAATAAAAAATTTAGTAAAGTAGAGTAAAAGTTGCTTATATTTTTGATACTCTGTACAAGTATAAAGTAGCCAAACAAAACTCAAGTAAAATGTAATAATGTTACATTTACCTGCACAAGGAAAGAACAGAATCTGACTCGTCAATTAAAGTTATCTAAAACCATTATCTTTTTTAACTAAAGATATAAGTCTTGCTTTTGACCAGTAGTTATTGAAACAATGGAAAGGAAAGTCTCAGAGATTACTGAACGTGTGGACGTCTGTGTTTGGAGGTGGTGAAGATGAGCCGGCGCATCGCAGCACTGGAGAGACAGAACTCAGAGCGCAGACAGGCGGAACTGCTGCTCTTCTCCCTGCTGATGTCTGCGTGTCTCATCAACGGCTGGCTGTGGATCCGCAGATGAAGCATCTGTTCGAGCTTTCCATTGTGCATCACAATTTCCCTGAGTCTGGAAGATGGAGCCGACAAATGTCAAGAAGTTACCTATGTGTTCACTCATTCACTCACTCCTCTCTCTCTCTCTCTCACTCTCACACACACACACACACACACACACACACACACACACACTATCTCTCTCCTCGTTACCCAGCTAATCAGAAAGTGAGAACACGCAATTTGAATTTTCTGTATTTAATAATATTTGTGATTTTATGCATTAGTAAAATATTTATCAAAAAGGTGTTCAAATGTTTTTGTTGATTGATCAGTTCAGAAAAGATGTTTGCTTTGTTAGCACATAATGTGATAAATAAACAAATACATATTCACACAGTACAGTGAAAAATGTGCACAATATTATGCAGTATTTTTTTTTTTCAGAGACTTGTTTTAGAAGTGTTTCTTAAAATAAGGTGCTTAACAGGATCAAAATCACCTTTAAAATAAAACTGAAAACAGTTTCATGGTGGAGACAAAAGTCAAACACAAAACTTGGTGATGAGATGAAATATGGTTACTGTTAACCAGAACATCTTAACAAAATACAAATAAAACAAATACAACTGAATTGCAGTTAGATCACTTTATTAAAAAAATTAAATTAATCAAGAGGAAAAAAGTTACTAAAATACTTTAGAATACAATCCAAATTAAAAACACAAAACCTTATAGAAAATGTGCACGAACTATGAGAGACGATGGATGAAAAGAGAAGATTCTCGCCACAGATAAACTGATGGTACAGTAACAGTTAAAGAAACCTTCCTCACACGACCGGATTCGGGCTCAAGATGGAAGATAATGTGCGATAAACACGTGTTTTGTGAAATCTTTAAACGTAGCAAGACCGTTAAGAAAGAGACGGAGACTTTTGATGGAACAATGTTTTGCTGATCTCCAAGAACATTGAAGGTGCGCGTCTCGGCCTGTCTTTGGTCTTTTGTCTTGTTTGTGCCAGAATCTGGTGATTAACTTCGCATTTCACCACTTCGCATGTGGCAAAACTCGGGGCCTAAAATCCACAGCTAGATATTGGGCCAATCAGGGCCAATATTTAACTATTTTGTTAAATTTAGACATTTAACAATATTGTGTGATACTTCTATCTGAAAAAAGAAGTTAAAAGCCAAGTACCACAAGACTTTTCCCCTCAATTTTCCATTTTGAAATGCTTTCCAATCAGCCCATTAGGAAAAAAGTACATTCATAAAAATCAAGCTAAAAATCTTGCATTAAAACTTGGAACCTATATTGTGATTTGTTTCATAACCTGACTCAGTTGGTCACGAGGCACTTACGGCTCAACCATTCCAACTAAAAAGAGGAAAAAGAACTCAAACGTCAAACGTTTGAATGTCGCTGCAGAAACGGAATCTGATCCTGCATTTACGTTTGTCTCCAGTAGGAGGCAGAAATCCTTCAGTGCCGAGTTCCTTAAAATCAGTACATTTCTTTTCACACTGTCTATGAGTGGATTGAGATGATGACATCTTTACACGCGAAAGCAGCGCAAATGCATCTGAGAAGACATGTTTGCATCCAA
Source organism: Paedocypris micromegethes (assembly GCA_028031935.1). Lineage (NCBI taxonomy): Eukaryota > Metazoa > Chordata > Actinopteri > Cypriniformes > Paedocypris > Paedocypris micromegethes. The sequence continues at coordinate 16,020,608 of CM051496.1, forward strand.
GGCCTTGCGTTTTAACCTCTGCGTAAAGCACAAAATCTACAATCATTTACTTGGCAACAGCCACTAAAATTACTGGCTATGTGCTGGAACGTAAAATTAAAGGGGGACGTTTCTGTAATAAACAGGTCGTTTCAGTCGTCGTTTCAAAACGGTAAAGCGTGCCCACAAACTTTTAAAGTTTTTTGTAGTGGTCCAACAGTTGAAATTGTTGTAGTGGCACTTAGAGGTCCCGAAAACTGATTTCTGATGGAACTTGTTCACATCAGAATGTGATTGCAATAAACGCAGAAAATTAGTTCATTTACTGTATGTATATTTAAAAAACCACATTTACTGCCAAGAAGCAGCATTAAAAACAGTCTGATCAATACTATGGCGCTAGGATGAGTCACGACTCATGAGAGAATTGACCTGTGGTGCAAAAAGTGTGTAAATGGCCTTTTAATCCTCTAGGAAACAAGTGTAAGCGCCACCTTGTGTCAGGAAGTGGAACTGCCGGTCACTCCACTCATTGTCAGCGAAAAACATTTGGTGTAAACAAAAAATGTTAGAAGCAGGGTGAAAATCGAGTGTGAGCAGGCTTAAAGACTGTGAAAAACACCAAAAACAGTAACAAATTCTTACATTTCAGAACATCTTAAATGTGCACAGTTTAAAAAGAAATACTGGGAAATCGAGACGAGAGCAAGTGAGGAACTTCACCCTGGTTCACCTGACGGCTCAGCATAGTGCTACTGGAATGATGGACCTCGGTTCTAACTGGACACACAGACCCAAAACCGGTTGGGTCATTCGTACGCTCACATGGAGACTAACAAGATTTAGGACCACAGGTCTGATGGTCCATTAGTCAGCCTGAAAATTGTACAGAACGTGCTGGATTGCGAGCTGAAATAAAGACCCTCGGCATTCGGTTCTTCCCCATGTGTTTTACAGTATTGTGATTTTTTTTTTACTTACAAATAATGACTGCTGGTCGACATCATCGCTCAATACTCAAGTGCCACACATATTAGTACATAACAATATAAAGCTCAGCCCAAACGCCAGTAAAACAACATAGTGCAATAGGAGTTGTTTGGTCCAAGCCAAATGTAAAAAGACCACAGACAATACTGTAAGTGTCCCGGGTATTGGGAGCGTGGGGAATCCTTCAGGGTGGCGTCGCTCAGATGAGTATTTCCACCATCTCGCTGTCCACGTCCTGCTGGGGGCCGGGCGGGGACAGACTCTGCAGCGGGGGTCTTCTCTCCAGCGTGCTGCTGTGAAACATCGGCACGTCTGAGGGGGGGAAAATACAAGCGTTTAAATACAAAATTGGTACTGTAAAAAAATCTATTCCAAATTTCAGCTACTTTAAAGCTAGACACACACACACATACAATATCATGAAAAGATATATTGCAACATTTTAAAATATTGATATATAATGATAAATATTGAGGAATAATGTCCCAAAACACATGCACACGGATCCATAAAGTAAATAAACAATTTAGTTTGGGGAAACAATGCCATTTTTCACACGTTTTTAATTTACTTCATTGATTCCGATTAGAGAAAAATAAATGATAGTATAGACATACAAATGATAATGAGTGAAATCATAACCGTGTTTGAGCAAGTGAAATCAGTGTGGTTCATGTCTACCAATCAAATATAGATCACAAATGAAGCCTAACTAAGCCTAAGCTTACAAAAAAATGTAACAACGTCCACAGAAGGTTGGCATCTGCAGACCAGATTTAAGTATTCATTTACATATTTTTCAACAGATTTTATTCAATTTAAATTTTGCAGTTTCACTTTGTTTAAAGTGTCCAAGGTGGATTGTAACTGCTTTTTTTGTGTTTGTTGCAAAAGTGGAATTCTTTCATGTTTTCCGTCTGCCCTGATGTCACAGCATGATGGTGCATTTTAGAGCACGCTTTCGGTTTCCACAGGAAGATTGGGAAGGTAAGGACTGCTGTACCGGCGATGCGATCGGGGATGTAGACCGGACTGGGGCTGGTGATGCGGTTCTGCAGGGCTGGTGTGCTGGGCTTGCTGGACTCCTGACCCTTGTCCGTCTGCGTGCAGCTGTCCCTGCTGCCGCTCTTGGAGTGTGTGGCGGCCGGCAGGACTGGAGACGGAGAGGAAGAGATGGACTCGGCCCTCACAGAATCACCTCTGAACTCTGGGCCCAAGAGAACACCTGAAGAAGAACACGGACACGATCAGTTGATGGTACCAACCATCAGCGTCTGTCTCCTAATCAGAATCAGCAAATCATCATGGCAAAGTCGTATTAAAATGCAAAACAGACAAGAATGTATTTCTTTTATCACTGTCATCATATCCACTACCTCTCTAGCCATCATTTCAATTTTCATTCCTCTCTATATCTCCATTTTGCTTTCAACAATCACTCCCATTCACTAGTTTTTTTGCTCTGATTACTGTGCAAGAGAAAAATAAGAATCCACATTTAAATCATAAACAAAGATAGAAAAAACAACTGCTTATCATTTACAACAGATTCCTGAAACTCAACTCCGTCACGTTGTTTCACAATGACTCCATCGTCATCATTAATGTGCAGCGCTTTTCATTTATAGTTTGTGTTTGTTCATCATAATGCGTGTAGTGTGTCATGGTTATGTTTATTTTTTTATAATGTGTGCAGTGTTTTTTTATGTATATGTTGATGCATTCATGCTTATTTACTTGTTCTTCATATAGATTTTTTCATGTGCTGTTGTGACATGCAATTTCCCCGCAGCGGGACAATCAAAGGCTTTTTCAATTCAATTCAATTCAATTTATTTATGTATAAATACTGCAGCATCTCGCACAATAAACATCTAGAAAACACTGAAGCCCTACCCAGACTGCCCTTCCAGCTTCGATCTTCTCGCCGTTCTTCTGTGATGGGGCTGCTGCCGCTGAGCCCCAGAGAGTGGGACAGAAGTCCGGAGCCTCCGGAGACGCCCGTGCCTGTGGCGATGGACATCAGGGACTTGGAGGGTCTCATGACCGGGGCATCGATTTTGCTGGCTGGTTCTTTCCTGGAGCGCTGGTGCAGAACCTTTATCATGGCGTCCTTCTCTATGATCTGAGCGTGCAGGTTCTTGATCCTGCTCTCCATGTCCAAGCAGCGGCGGTTGGCCATGAGGATCTCCTCCTCCTCTTTCTGGATTCGGGCCTCCACTGACGTGTCGTAGCTGCTGCTGGGGGAATGACTGATAATGGAAGAGGACGTGTCCCTGTACAAGCAAAACACCATAGATGAATATGATTTCAATAGATGAAGTCTATAAAAAAATTAGATAAAGATATCAATGATAAAGTCCCTCTAGACAAAGTTAGTCAAAGTTGTCTGTGCAACTTTGTAACAGAAATATTTTTGCTTTAGAACACGTTTTTCTGTCAGACGTAGACTGAGCCATTGCTCCAGCTATACTTTATGTTCTCTTTTTAAGTTAAACGGTGTATTGTGTGATTGTTTTTTTAGGCTGTTATTTTTATTTATTGTGTTACTAGGTTGATATAATTATTAAACTATTACCGATATTATTGATTTTACTGTGTAACAAAATGTCTCTCTTTATGTATATTTGTTGTAAGGGTCTCTTTGGTGATTATAAATGAAATGTACCATGTTATAATTGTTAATAAATTAATATATTTAAACATGTAAAGTTATACGCCCACATTATTGTTGCATTTGTGAAAAGGGGCTTCACAAATTCCTAATAGGTTTTTACAAATATTTTGAGTCCCTTTTTGTAATGACGTGTTTTTGTAAAACGACTCTTTGTAAAAACGACTCTTTTTGCTATTTAAAAAACTATAGGAGTCACACTATAAAATTATTACAATTATTTAATATTTTTATTGAAATGTAATTTGATACATAATTTTATTAAATCAATGTTTACATATTATTTTTAATGTAAAAAAATGTTCTTCTTAAAAAAGAGCTTTTTTACGTTTTCATTTTATTTTATTATGCCACATTCGACTTTCTCAGACTAGGAAACGAACAATGCATTTCATTAAAGTGATGTGCTGTGTGTGTCAGTGTGCAGCGCTGATTTCTGAACCTTTGCGTGGCCACAGAAGCAGCAGCATCCAGTGCGAACTGTCTCATGACGCTCTCCTCCAGGTATTTCTGCTCCCATTTGGTCATGTCGGCCTCCAGGGCCAAAATCCTCTCCTCCTTTTCCCTGAGGTGCTCCATCAGAGCGGCCGTGCTGAACTCAGGACTGACCGTGTTCTGAGAGGCTCCCTGCCTCTGTTAGACACACAGACACACACACACAAACCACATTATTCGTTATTAGATTCATTAAAGGAAATATAGACAAAAGAAAATTGGAACTGTCTAGTGAGCAGCGTGGACGAAACACACATCTTGGATGCTGGGAGAGTGAAAGGAGGCGATGAGAGGACTGGAGTTGAGATGGCATTACCAGGCCTCTAATGATAAACACAGCTGCTTGCTTGAATTCATAAAGCAGCAACCTTTCCTCCAGATTAGTGCTCTCGACAGGAAGCAGAGGAAGACGCTCTGCTGGGGCAGTGAAAGCTGCTGCTGACTTTAGCCGAGGTCTCTGAACAGGTTTAGTGCTTGTGCTCATGAGGTTAAAAATCAAGAGAGGGAAAGATTATAAGAGTGGAGATGTGTCAAGAGAAAGAAAAAATATAGTACATTTTTTAAAAATCAATAAGTGAAAGTGAGTAGTAGTGGAGAGACAGAGAAAATGCAATAGACTAGGATTGAAAAAAAGAAGATTGAGACAGAGATTTTGAATAAATAGCAGAAAGTTGGAGAAAGAAAGAGAGGAGCTGAATATAAAGACAGTGAGAGAAAATTAAAGATTATGAGAAAGAGAAATCTGTGAGGAGGAAATGTTGTGAATAGGAGAGCGAATAAGAGAGGAAATGTGGGTGTTGGGTAAGAAAGAAAGAAGAAAGTTGTTTTCTAGAAGGGGGGAGAAAAAGGAGCAATGCAAAGAGAGAGAAAGTAAAGACAGAGGAGAATACGAGAGAGAGAGAAAGAGAGAGTGAGAGAGAGATTGAGAGAAAGAGAGAGAGAGAGAGAGAGAGAGAGAGAGAGAGAGAGAGAGCAGGACACTGATTAAAGCAGGTATGAGAGAGAGCAGGAGCGAGAGAGATAAGGGAACTGGTAATAGAGAGAGAGAGCAGAGGTGCATATTGTAGGCAGATAAGAAGGAAAAGCAGGCAGGAAAGTGTATTTCTTTAAGTGGTGGATGCTGCGGCACTGAACGCGGTGAAGAATCTGAGCTCTGACCTGCTGCATTCTCAGGGACTCCAGCTCTCTCTCCAGACGCGTGCGCAGCCGATGCTCCAGCTGCTCTCTCTTCTCGCAGGCGGCCTGAAGCTGCGCTAGAGCCTGCTGCATCCGCTCCACCTTCTCCACGTACACCTGCTTCTTCTTCAGCTTTACAGACACACAAAAGCACATCACATGCTATCCAGAACTTGCAATCTATCCTTCACCCTCAAAACCAGAGTTAAACAATTCCAGGAATGTGTTTGGCTTTAGTGTGAAGTGACAGACGTTACTCCACGCTGCTGTGGAGAGCATCCTAGTCATGCTTTAACTGCTGTTTATACGCCCCACTGAGCTTCCGGAAAGTTGTTGCCCCATTTAACTCAGCGGAGGCACCGAGATCCAGTCCAAACGTATTTGGCACCAGTTTGGAAAGGGGTGGGTGAAGCGGGCGAGAATTCAGCCATCTTCAAGTCCTTTCATGGCTGAACACTCGAGAGGCTTTGTTATGGGAACAAGCTGGCGTTTGTGACAGTGCAGGACAAAAGCGGAATGTCCTAGTGGCTGTGTGCCCCGTTCAGTGATGACCATCTGAGAGCCTGCCAGATGAGCTGGACCACAGACCCCAATAGTCAAATGTCCAGAACTGTCAAATCTACCGTATTTATGTGATAATAAACGCCCCACTGATTTTTCATTTACGATTTTTAGTTACGTTTACATTAACTACATTAATAGGCAAACATTTATTTACATTTACAGTAATCCCTCGCTACTTTGCGGTTCGACTATCGCGGATTCACTGTATCGCGGATTTTTTTTCTTTATTACATATATTCACGGATTCATTTTTTCCCGACTGTATCTCGGCAGAGGATGCTCGCAGTGCCTCGAGACCGCTGCCGGACACGTCTCACCGCGCGCGCACGCACTCCCGCCCGATCCTCTTGTTCACACCCTTTGAATATCTCAGCGGGGACGACGCGTGCGGCGGGCAGATTGTTAACATTACGTACTTTAATAAAGAATACTACTTGAAAAAAGTGTTTTAAAAGTCGAAATAAGTGTTAAATAAATGTAAATGTTGTTTCTCCACTTCGCAGAAATTCACCTATCGCGGTCGGGCTTGGAACGTATCTACCGCGATAAACGAGGGATCACTGTATTTCTAAATGTAGTAGCCTATATCTTCAGTAGGCATGCTATGATTACACTTGCTATGTCCATATATGGGCGTAATCCGGTTTAACCCTTCTAAAATTTGAAAAAAGGGGTGATTATATTTGCATAAATATAGTAGTTTCATCCCAATTCTTGTTTTATTTTTGTATACTGTATATTGACTAAATAGGGGTTCAAGAAAGAACCATGTTGGTCTGTCATGCTCCTAGTCAGTGAATCTAAAAAAATGTATAAATTGTCATGGAGGTATACCTCTTCCTCGAGCTTGACCACCTTGGCTTGGGCGTTGTTTAAGGCCTGATCTCGAATCTCAATGTGCCTGCGCTGCTCTTCGTTGGTGGAGCGAAGTGAATTCAACTCAATCTCCAGCTTTTCCTTCTCTCTTTGAGTTTCTTTACCTAGTAAAAACAAGGAGTGGTTTAAAGTAACAAGTATAATACTGTAAAAACAGTAGAAGTCGACTTACTCTGAACTAGAAGCTGTGAAATGGTTTTGCGGTTGTCTTCAGTGCCCTCACACTCCTTTGCAGCCAACTGCTTGTTTGCCGTTTCCATTCGCTCTATTTAGAGGGTAAAAAAGAAATATCAAAATATGATTTGGGGTTGACAAAGAATTACTATCGTGGAGATGCCAGCTCATTACTGGTTAGATCCCAAAATATTTTTTAAAACCACCTTCACATTAACGGCTTTGTGATGTTAGAATAGCTGAGGTGACTGGCAGCAGTTAGTCGGGTTCTTCCTAGATTTATGTCTCTCACACACTGATTGTTTTTTGCTGTCCTAGGATGGTCCACTGCTCTAAAAATGAGTCATTTTTAAGTTTAATCGACTGGTTTGTTGCTATGTTCATTTTGTGTACAGAAACTGACTGAAATTGCTCTTTTAAGTGCTTTAAAAGAGCAATAACTACATTGTGAAATGAGCAAGGAATACAAATTACCCTGTTACCTTATCTCAAGGAAAATGGTTAGACATTAAAAAATGAACTTGCAAATTTGTATTTAAACAGGCAATTTTGAAAGTGACATCATAATTTTTGAAATTGTATTGCACATTTTTTTTAATTCAAGAACTGAACCCAAAACTTGGGTTTTCGCAAACACAAGCTCAACTGATCGAGCTACGAGAAATCTCAAAATGCAAAATGAATGTGATAAAAATAAAATACAGTGAAATCCTGCAATGATGAACATGTGACAATCTGTGACAAACATGGTCTGCTGGGCTAACTGGGTTAAAATTCCTGAGCTGTAGCTATCTTTATGTAAATAGACACAACTCATCTGTTGCACTGGCATCATAGACGTTGTACATATAATAATATCTGGCATAAGAGCGATGTGCACGTAAATCCATTTATATCCTTTTATTTTACAGTACAATGTCACTGTACAGCTGTTTCTAGAATAACTGCACATTCACAGGAAACAGTTTTGAATACAGAAGGAACATAAGATTAGATGTGTTTCATTTTAAGCAGTGTTGAGATTTTACCCCTACCAAAAAATACACTAAGAGTCTGCTACAGTTTCACTACAGTGAAAATGGGATAAACAGAGCCAAAGGAAAGCAGAGAAGACAAAATTCCTGTAAAACTCCCTGAGAGCTCCCTGTGGAGTTCAGGACTGGGCTCGCTGCCATAAATCAGGGTTTTTCTGCTCACCGCTGGGCTAAAGAACACAGTGCGGCTTGATCGTGGTGGTGGCCGCATCGAGAGCAGCAGAGAAACCAAAGCCAGAAAACATAGCTTTAGGACGGACTGTGAACGCTACACGTGTTAGTGAAACGAAAGATCTTCTCACCTCTGAGGTCTCTGTTGAAGTCGTGCAGCCTGCGCACCTCCAACTCGAGCTTACTTCTCATGGTTTTCTCCAGGCCTTCCCTTTTTGAAGATGATCTGGCAAGGTTCTCATAGGCTTCGGACACCATCTGAATCTCAGTCTCCAGCTAGAGAGAAAACATTTTCGGATATCTAAGACGAAGCTTAGATGTTTGCGTTTCAACAGGACACAAACGTACCTTCTGCAGCTTAGAAACCTTCTCCCCACACACTTCAAGTTCCTGCTTCATCAGGCGATTTTCTTCTGAGAGCATGTCCACCATCTGTTGGGCCCGGACCAGCATGGCATATGGGTCTCCCTGTATGGAGTGCGGATGAGGAAAGTGTTGTCCTGGAGCCTGCTGCTGCTGAGGGCTCTGTTGATGGTACTGATGTTGATGCATGTGGAGGCCCCTAGGAGCCGAGCCGTAGTGATCATGTGGAAACCCGTGGTTTCTCTGATGGGGAGGGTGACCAAGACCCGGACCGTACGGATCTCCTTGGTGGGAACCAGGCCCCTGTGGGCTACGTGCACCCATGGAATAGGTCGGTTCACCCTGATGACCCATCGGGGGAAGAGGGTGGGAAGATGCCAAGATGCTGCTCAGAGCAGAAGACTGAGCGCGGGAGAGAGACCCTCCAGACGTCACGGACGATGAAGGGCTGTGGTGATGGACAGACCTTTGGGAGTGACACGAAGACTCCTTATTTGACCTATGGAGAGCAGAAAAGTTTATTATCTAATTAAAATGATGAATAGAAATGAAATTCTCTTTTAAAATATTAAAGGACTGCGAAAAACATCAATGTCCATGATGTGCACACAAACTGTAATGCATTCCGACCGTTGGGGAAACTATTTTTACCGGTCAACATTCTGGTTCTCTACAACATAATAAGGAAACAATCGTGTTGTGACATGTTGTGGGTGATTATTCGAATTTGATACGCATTCTTTCGCTGTTTGACACACGCGTTGGGGAATGAATTCAGGAAAACAGGAAAAACTTGCTTTTCCCATAACTGGTTTCCTAACAACATGTCGCGGCACCAAAGGGAAGGACTGTTGTGTATAGAGACATTCATAACTCTATATTTCTTCACTTTTTTCTTGATCACTTGTTTCAATCTCACTCACCGGAAAGATCCATACTCAGGTGGCGGCTGGTAACGGACATGGGGAATGTCAGCTCTGACTGGATGGCTTGTGGCCCGGTGGTCTGGGTAGAAGTGTCCAGGCTCTTGGTGCAGAGGTTGATGATGATGCTGCTGCTTGGGTGGGGAAGCCATTCCTTTAAACGGGTAGTCCGGAGGTGGACCCCTGTGAGCGGGCCCCGTGGGCTTATAGTAGTCTCCGGGCAATCCCGGTGGAGGCAATTGTGGTGAAAGGGGCGAACTGGTAACAGGCGCATGAGCCTTCACCCCGCTAGTGGCCAGGGAGAGCTGCATTAGTCTTTCACTGAGAGAACGAACATGACCCTGCTTTAGATCCTTCAGCCCGTCATCTTGATGCACCTTGCCTCCATTCATCCTCTGCAATGTTGCCCTCCCCTCCGGTGGTCTGACTTTAGGGTTGCTGACACCAGTCACATAAAAAGCAGCGCCAACTGATGGCGGAAGTTGTGGCTGAGGCGGCTGAGGCTGGTGGCCACGGAAATACTGCGACTGCACCTTTGCCTCTTCATAGGTGGGTAAGTCTTCGGGATTCGGAACTTGTCCAGTTAAGCAGCTTCCACCACTGGATCCAGCCCCTCCACTGCCGCCGCCAGCACTGCGTGCATTCAGCTTTTCCAGTCCACTATCGGCCTGCAGCTCCTGGCCCTGAGGCTCCTGCCTCGCAATGTGGGACACCATTGAATGATCGTCCCCTGGGCTCCCTGGCCCCGGGTAGCCTCCAACTGGACCTTGCTGTTGCTGCTGCTGCTGCAGGGCAAGGTAATTTCTGCTTTCTCCATAGCGCATCTGTTCTTGCAAGAGTCTCTGCAGAACCGTGTGGCTGCTGCTGTTGTTGCCGCCGGACGTGTCTTCGGACACGGAGGCTGCCGCCCTCATTTCCAGTGATCGTGACCTGCCAACCTCATGGAAAGAGGAGCTGCGGGCACGGTCCACACTCCCTGTGGAGAACACAAATGAAGAAATGAAGCACTACTTTAGTCTCCAAACGACTGAAGGTTAACCAGCCAATGTAGAAAGCCTAAAACGAACGAAAAGAAGTAAAATCTTCTGCAGATGCTTACATCAATGCTTAAACCCCGGAGCCCAGATAAACCAAACTCTTCACACGTTGACAGATGGGCAACTTAGTCATTAACTGATTATATGACAATTTCAGTCTATTTACTATGATAGATTAAAATTCTAACCTTGTATTTGACCTCACTTTTTATAAAGGAGCCCAGTGTCAAGGTGATGAAGTTCTCCCATGATGTACAACAAAAAAAACCCTATATCAACCCAATCAGAGTGGCTCAAATTTATTAACATGCATTGTAGTTGATCCGTTTAACTCATAGCGTACATTTCTAAACCCAAAGCTAAAAGCCAAACCTGGTTAAACCTCTCATCTAGATGTTTGCATTTGACAAAAAAAAACAGTTGGACAACAGTGAGCTGCTGAGCAAACAAAACCGATAGGTGGAAACCATTCCATTCCATTTGTGCCAATCTCAGCTCCAGCAAGCCTGCTTCATCTCAGGCCTAAAACAGTTAGTGTGTAAGTCGATTTATATCTGGAATGGTTGCCACTACTGCCTTTGAGAGCTTGTATTTTAGTTAGTTAATTCACCATGAAGAGAAGTAATGAAGGGGAACTTATTACGTCTATTGTTTTCTGAAAATCCTCGCATTCTCAAGGAGGATGAGGCTTTTTTCCGAAACATCTGTGGTGAATAAATAAATAAATTTCAGTGATAAGTGAGTCAGAATACAGCTTTCCATCAGAAAGCCACAGAGACGGCGAGTGAAAGGTGAAAACACATATCACAACCTCAAAACTTTATCTACGAATTGATAGTATTTAATTGCCCTGCAAGGAATCAGAAAAATTCAAGTTTCTCAACAAATCTAAAAATCAGAATGTGATAAAAGTGAAATTATTTTTACAAATCTCAACTCAATACAGTGCTTTGTTACTCTAAACAATTTTTTAATACAAAACGTTTAACAGTGTATAACAGTGTTCGATAACTGGTTGACATAGCAGCAGAGGTACTTTGTGCTGTGTGCATGTCAAATAATCAAATGCATTCCTTGTGTAAGCCGTGCAAACAAACAGCGACCATTGATTGGTAAAGATTTGATATTATAACGCAATGATCAACCGAAACAATCTAAAAGGAGTCTGAAGATTCTCGAACTACCAGACAAACATTCTGAAGAAAGTAAACAATGGCTTAGAAAAACCACGAGTCGATTAAACACTTAAAAAAACTGCAATTAAAATAATTTTAGGACAATTGCTTCGAAAAGTGACTATTTTCTGATTGTTTGTTTAGTTTGTTCGAATTGATTGTTCAGCATACTGACACGTTACAAATGAAATAAAACAAATGTAATGTGAAAAGGTATGAAGGGCTTCTGTGGTTTATAACATTATATATATATAACTTTATATCTCCGGATGGGTTTATAACCAATGTTTTGGTTCCCAGGCCCTTGCTGGTCTCCAATAAACCATAGTGTCATACCATAACTCCCATGATCCCCATCCTGCTAGTCATTTCCTGGGTTTGACTGGGTAATTGACTAGTTCACCTACCTGTGTGGCTGGTGTGGCTGCAATAATCAGTCACTACTGGCTGGTCATGGTGCTGTCATCCACTAGGTTCACTGTTCTCAAGAAGCTCCTCAGGTTGGTCCAAAATTCAAAGTGAATCAGTGAAGTCCCGAACTCTGAGCTACTCTAGAAAACAAAGGAAACTCACAGGTTACAACAATGGCTTGACCCAAAGACAGAAATACATTTCATGCAGAAAATGAAGCGAGAATGAGAGAGGTCTATTTCCGGACTGTGACAAGTCTTTGTTTTTTTACCCTCTCGCAGTCACCGAGGATCAGCCCGCAGCTGGGCACATAGGTGGGCGTACGAAAATGCCACACTCAGCGATGAAACAACAAAACACCAGGAAGTTCAGACATTGTCTAACAATACTTGTCAGAAAAGTTGGTTGGGAACTAAATAGAGCATTTAGCAAATCGTACAATCCTTAAACAAACATCTGGGGTGGGCAAAAATTGGTATTATCTTGTGCCAACCAGTTAGATTTGCTATTTTGAAAGTACAGTAGCCTCCTGCTGGGAAATTAGGCTGGGAAATTTGTGATCCCGGGAAATTTGAGCGAACTTAACTGAAAGATGCGTACTTAAGATTGGCCACACCCACATGTCAATGATACCAACCTCACAGCATCACATTGAGTCTCAACGCTTCAAGATCATCTCAAAGTTGAACGAAACGTCTGCTTCCAGAAAGAGAGTCATACAACATTACAGTTTTTAAGAAAACCTGGAATTTAAAGGAAAATTATGCTAACTTATCCGGGATGGGTACGAGAAGTTCTTAAGCTAGGTCAAGTAATAATGGTCAAAACATATATTGTAGAAGCATATTATATAATGAAAATTTAACTTAGTATCAAAAAAGAACAAAGACGCAAATTTGAGCTGTTGATTTAGAAATTTCACTGCAGATGTCAAATACTGACAATACAGTAACTGTTGCATAACTCAACTGTAAAAGACAGACAATTCACGTCATTGTTCTTTTAAAACCATGTATTGTCTTGTGGTTAATTCAGAGGACCACACAAGGGTCATGACAGGGTCTTCACCCCTCTCTTAATGTCTCCTCTCACACCACAGCTGACGTTCCAACTTCAAGTTCCTCGACTGTTTTAGATAAACAGTTTACTCCGTGTCCAGAGTGCCCAGAAGTGAATTCGGGGAATCTAACATGCCTCAAAGTCCATAGATAAGTGTTCTGACAAGAGTTTCCAAAAGCTCTGACCTCTGAGACTTGCCATGATCGTGTCAGCGACACCGTCCTCTTACGATTTTCAATACTAACCTTGGAATGAAGCTTCGTCAAGCACGGCTCTTGGAAACTAAATACAACATTGTGACTTTAAAAGAATTTAACAGCGAACCGCACAGTGACCAAACAAGTCTATTTGGTTTAGGTCGACTGTAAAATATTAACAATTAAAATATGAAGTCATCTTTTCTTCCAGTGTCTATAAAGAACATAAAATGCCAAATGCCACAACAACAGGAAAAATACGGAGCACGGTATTGAAAAGCTAAAATGTACTTTACCAAGGTAGTGGACTTTCTTTTTAAGTGAATACGCTCAGCTGAGCTCTGCTAACTGCCTGTCCTGCTTTGTTCACACGCTCAACAATACTGCAGCAGCACTTGCGCTGAACTAGCGACTGCATTCCATCAGGTGTGGCTACGAGGATAGGTGAACCTGGACCAGTGCCAGCCGTTTACACACCTTTAAACCCGCCTGATGCTGCCACCACTGCAAAAAGGACCACGGCTAATTGTTTTGAAATAGGTCAAATAGGTTTTTCTTGCCATCATGATGAAATTTTTAATTGGGCAATTTACTCAAAAAAAAAAAAAAAACGAAGAACATAGCTGCATATCGTAAAGCCAGAATAACAAACGGCAAAGTCAGAACTGCACATCGTCAAAGACGTACGGACGGTGAGAGGCATCGGCAGAATTGCGAGAATGTCTTGGCAGATTGAGATGGCTGAACTTGCCGTTTGCGAAAAAAAAATGGAGGCAAAAATTGAGGCGATTGCCATAATTGTGAGCTGTGAAGGAATACATGTAAGATGCTAAAATATTTCATTTTAAACCTGCTTTCTTTATGGTGCAAAGAAAGATTCATCTAACTATGCTTTACTATCCACATGGAATTGAGCAAAGGGAAACAGCAACAACCACAGAAACATTTTGATTTGTCCTTTAACATCTTGACAAAAACGTAAGCATTTGCGTCTTCTGGAGTGAAGGACTCGGTTCTATTAGTTAGGCACAATTCCCTTCTCTGCTTAAAAAAAAAATCAATGAAAAACTAAATCGGGCAAAATTATGTATTTCAAAGCATTTAGATTTATAACTCAGAAGTCATAGCCATACTGGTATGTTGTTTTTTTTCATATTGGTTAAAAATTCTCACAAAAAACAAAAAGAAATCTACAAATCTCTGATAACACAAAAAATTCTACAAAATGCTCAAAAAACACATTTTACTTGGTGGTCAACGCACCAAAAAAGGTTCAAAACCCTGTTTTGCTTCATGAATCATTTTACAAAAATCAAACTTCTGAGAACAACGTCCTGATTTCTAAGCCTGGCTCTGAAGCGTAAACCAGGTGTGTTTTAAAAGGAAAAAGATCAAATGAAGTATTCTGAAAGCAGAGTATTCTATGACAATACGGAGCGATCTGAATGGACTCTGACACTGTCTAAATATTTACACTTTATGCATAAGTTTCCCAGAGCCCCCATGCAGACAGTGTTTACTCTGGTAATACATCAGGAATGTGGCTGGGGTTTGGGTTGAGAACAGGCCTGGCGCTGGCACTTATTCAGTCCGGCCCTCATCACGCTGACACACTCCAGCTTCTCAACGCAAACCCACAGTTGCTCGGGTTTCCAGAAGAGTGACGGTGATGCTTAACGTTCAGTCTGCTTTGATCAACGCCAGAATCAAAATGTCACATTTTTGCAAGAAGAGGACTGGAAAACTGAAAAATCCAAAACAGAAGTACACTGACCAATGTTTCGAACTACAACAACATTTATTCCATCATCACCAATTGACTCACATTTCCAACTTGAGTGAAAGTCATTATCAAATGTTAAAAGAACTTAAGTATTTTAGTCGTACTAAATTTAGGTTTAAAACTCACCCAGGAAAGTGAAAATCAAGAAACTTTATTTATGAGTTTTTAATTTCCTAATATTATAGTATTATGGTTTACTCCTGAATGCTTCAAAATGCCAAAACAAATCAGATAAAAAAACAACAAAAAGTCAGTCTCAGTCAAACTCAAATGTGCAAAAAAGTGCAACAGCTAATTCACAATCACATGATTTAGCTCATAAATTGCATCAAGTACCTTCATCACCCTGATAGATGGCGATATCACCTCATCCGCCCAAGAAATTAGCCGCAGTAGCAAAAGATGCAGACTTGCGCAAACAATCCCAATGTAAGAAACAACTGTAAGTGTTCATTCAAATGTAGTGAAGTAAAGAATACATGTACTCAATCAAAAATGTAGTCAAGTAGAGAGTAAAGGGTGCTTATATATTTGATACACAGTACAAGAACCTTTCGAGATGGCTTGCCAAACGATACTTAAGTAACAAAGTCAATTTACTCAAGCACTTTATACCACTGCCAACTGAACACATAAAAATCCATATTTAATTCAAATTAGATTTTGAAAAAAATAAGTTTGAAATAAGGGTTCGGAGAGCTGCTCCTGATATTCCGAAAGTTGGATAAAACTAGTAAATATTTAAAAGTCCCTTAAAGTTCCTTTAACAAGTACTTATGTTCTTCCCCAACGCTCCAATAAAAAGCATCAAACGGGCTTGACATCTAAGCTTTGAATGTGATTCTCCACACTGACTGGATTTCCAACTTTTAGGACCCTAAGAACTTAGAAGATGGCTCTAAATGGATTGGATGCAGACATGTGGAGATCTGATTAGAAAAGAAAAACTGGATCTTAATGTAACTAAAGGCCCATTCACCACTGTCCTTTGGTTCCACTTTGCAGACGGGGATTTTTCCAACTCGCTTCCAGTTCACTGATGAGTTTCGCTGCAGGGAACAACGGTAAAACGTCAAACGCTGACGAGCGGTCGGGCAACATTCCACATGGCCTAGAATTTCACCGCCACGAGATCCTGACATCAAAACATCAAAGAGGGTAAAAAAAACGGCTGACCATAGAGCATTTCTTTCAACCAAGCGAGAATCCCTCAACAGATAAATGCATCATTCACAGGCGTTTACATAACAGGAGAGCATCAGTGGATGAGTTTCTGAACTCCACAGCGCTCAGCCATGTTCAGACTTCATTTGTGCTTTACGTAAGATGTGATAACACTGACAATATTGTTGTGGGTGAAGGAGGTTCTCGTGTAGAAGAAAGAGTGAGATTGTCAGTGGAGATTCACTGAAGAAAAGGAGATCAGCAATGATGATGAGTCACAAGAGCAGCAGATACCCTGATGAAAGAGTTTAGACCAATGACTGAGCCAATGTACGTAGTCGTAAAGTCACAACTCTTGGTTTTGGTCACCAACTAGAACATGGAAAACCATTGAAGATTTGGTAAATCAGCTTGTAAATGAATACATGTAAACAATTATACTTAAACTTAAGAGCTGGTCAATGAAAACAAATTAATTATTGCTTTATAAAAGTAGTTTACCAACTGTGGTCCAGTGGTAGAGATTTAGACCTGCCACCCAGGTGTTGCAAGTTCAAATCTCACAATGGTAGAACTTTACTAGATCGGGATTCAAACATGCAAAGTTGTGTGAAAGACATCATGCCCCACATGCCTCCCCTGGCACCATGGCTAAAGGCTGCCCACTGCTCTGGGTTTGTGTGTGTTACTTGACTGTGTGTGTGGTTAACTTCCCTGGATTGTGGCAGAGGACCCCTAGTGGCCATATTGACAAACTCACCCTTCATAAGCAAAAGAAAATCCATATTCTAGTGAAATCCATATTCCAATTTCAATTTCAAATTTTATCATTAATTTTAACATAATAAAACTACTAAATCATAGATCCAGGCAAAGCTTAAACAATGTTTAGATTGCTTTGACGTTGTTGTTTAAAAAAGTTTATTACGTACGTTTTGACATACTATATCCAGATTAAAAAAATATATGCTTTGTAATGTGTTTGCAGTTTCATCATCTCACAATCTCACAATCCCACTTCCAACGTGCACGTTTTTTTCTTTTTTAGACAGGATGTGATTCTGAAACATCAGCAACGCAGATGCTTGAACATCTGATTGGCTGTTGGGATTCTGGATAGACACAAATGTAGTCACTGCAAATTAACTAATATAGTTGATTTCCATCCATTAATATTAAACTGAATTATTCGTTTCTGGGTCACAGGGAGATGAAGCCAATCACAGCAGCTCTAGGCCTAAAGGCGGGACACACACCCTGGACTCGTGGCAACCAATTGCAGAGCGGGACACACACACACACACACACACACACACGCACACACACTTACGTCTTACATAGCAAACTATATCAGTGTTATCAGAAGGGTTTAGGTCTAGAGCATCCTTATTCGAGTATTAGGTTTGAATACTGTAACAGAGGTTAGCTGATGTAGTTAGCTAGTTGAATTAATCAGCATTTCCAAGGCAATGCGACAGGGAAGGAGAAGTCCCGAACAAAGGCACACAGAGATTACAAAAAAGACAAAGAGATTAGGGCAAAGGAGGGAATTGAGGAACTAAGAAGGAACACAACATTCCATTCTGGGAAAGTCTGCCACTCCGACCGTGAAGAAGGCAGAAAGATCAGCTTCCCCCGTGTCCATTACTCCCGACACAGGGAGAATCTCACACTGCCGGTCTGGAAAAGAAATAGGCCAAGAAACTTTGGCACATCTGCTCCTTCTCTCTACCACAGTTTTCTGTTCCTCGCAATACGTCTTCACCGCATCAATCCTCCCCCTCTCTCTGATTGTGTTGCCTTCTTGGAATTCTACTGTGATTAATTTCAAGGGATTGTGTTCTTTTAAACATGTGAGGGGCCTGATGGGAAGTTTGTGCTGACAGAACGCAGAGGACAGCACTCACGGACATACAACTTCAGAATTTGTCTGTTTAAGTATAGGATACTTACCAAAAAAAAACAATGCGAGTGGCCAATAATGTGATCCAAAAAACTATTTGTTTACTTAAAACATTACGCCCAAATGCAAACCTGTTCTTCTTTTGTTAAACTACTACTTATTTTACACAACATAAAAAACCCTCAATAATGCCTTGTTAAAGTTCTCACACCAAGCATGCAATTCCTACAAAGCAACAACCGTTTTGTTGCCATTTTTAAATGTGACTTTAATGTTAATAACTGGGATATTAAATATGACTGGAAGATTATTTGGAGAGTCTCATGAAAAAGTACAAGATAAAAGTGATGTTGCGTTAATTAAATAATTATTGTACAGTGACACCACAGAAATCGTTTTTGTTTTTGGCTTGACTAAAAACACACATTTTTAACAGAGACTTTGTAACATTTGTCCCTAAATGGAGATTTGTTTCACAATGTTGCAATGACAATAAATATTTTCTTCTCTAACTTGTATTCTTCCAATCCTTTATATTCATGTATTGCAGGGAGAAATGTGAAACAAAGATCCACAGTTTATTGGAGATCAGTACTACCTTTGCTCAAGCCTTTACAACAGGCCTCTCTTAAAGCACGGGAAATACTATTATTTAAAAGGTCAAATATTTCACCTTTATTCAAAACAAGAACGGGGTGGAAAAGTTGTATGAGGACCAGTGTTCCAGTTTAGAAAGGTCCAACATGAGTCACGTTTTAACTGCCTCAATTTCTTCTCCTATAACTCAAACGGGTCCCTATAATGTGGTTTTTCCCCAGCACGTCCCTGATACAGGACCAAGTATGTGGAAACACAACACTGGTCCCCTCGACTCCCGCTCAACCCCCACCCGCCCCTCCATCTAAGAGCCTTAATGGAAAGCATGTGCTGGAGATGCTTCATCCTGGCCACTGAAGCTTTTCACCAGTTTCTTTATCCTCTTTCATAAAGAAAAGGTGAGAAACCTACAATTGCTTTATTTTGCTATTATCAGTGGACAACATTTATAAATTCTATATTTCACAATAATTCTTTATAAATTCTATAATTCACAATAAGATTTTAGGGTCTGTCATAATGACTAAACTTACCATATAAATCACCAGATTTATAGCTCATGTTTTAGAAGAGCAGAGTGGCTTCTCTAAAGTGATACATTCTCTACCTGACAAATAGTGGCGCTGAGCTACTTTATGCTAATAAACAGACTAAGCAGTAAAAGTGAATGAGCTCTTTGTCCACACATTCCCTTACTTTTTCGGCAAACAATGCAAGATTGTATCTCTTTATTCTGCATCGATATTTGTTTTGTTCTTTCGTCATCACATCTCATTGTGTCCAGGCCTGTTTGAACTGGAGTTCCACTAAGTCGGGTTTTAGTAATAAATAATAATTTCATTCTTTATTGATCATAGTCGTGCAGGGGCTGTAATTAAGCACTGTTCAAACTCAAACAAATACTGTAGGTGATTTCCCGACAGTACCGAGTGTCATTTCATTGACAAGAAAAAGAATTGTGTTTCTGTATCAAATATAATGGACCAAAATATTTGTATACATTTGCAGAATTCGTTGTAAATGGACAAAGCGTCTGAAAGAAGACCATATGTTATGATTTAATCATTTCTTAAAATCATTTAATCTGCTGTAAAGCCATTGAATCTCCCTACGTAGAAAGCAGACACTCCTAACGTCACCAGTAACGAATAGAACCAGCATATAAATTGATGTACTGTATTAATTTCTAGAACTGCCCTTGAAGCATATAGACAGATGAACACATTTCTGGGTGAGGACAGAACACGGCATGAACTAAACCATCTAGCTCATGCCAAATAGAAATAAATGTCTCAGAATTAAGAAAACTATCCATTACTCCAGTCGCGCCATGGCTCTCCAGCTTGCGTAATATTAGGTATTTTTTGCTTTGGTTCAAAATGTAACAAAGCACTTTATGACAATCTACCACAATATATTCTGAGCTAAGACACAATTTAAGAGTGAAGTGTATCGCTTCACCCCACTACTGACTTTCTGAAAAAACACCAATAACTGCCAAAATGCACAAAAAAGTCTTATAATGTTCGCTTCCAAGGGACCGTCAACGAACTGCATGTTTTCTTTGTTCTTGTGCAACAGGTTGATGAGATTAACGGCAATATCTTTTTTTGAAAGTCATTGGCATTTTTGAACAATCAGGTGTAACAGCCAAAAAAACTTGTAAAGCAATCTTCCACCACCAAAACATTTAAAAGGATGAAGAGAAGTGTTCTCCATCATCTATTGTGTCATTACCGCACGATTGGGACACTGAACATCATTGGCAATTTCCGCTTAGGCTTTTCTGTACAAAAACAGATGAGTGAGGTTGAGATGTGAGAGGTGTTGGATTATCCTTGTTGCTCACTTTCGATCCTGCTTTTTTTATAGGGAAGTGATTGATTGATACTTTACGGTTTCATGCAGATGCTGCTTGACTTTGAAAAGCCCTTCATAAACAAATGTGAACTTGAAACGCTTGGGCTTTAGAGACAAGACATATTTCCTCGGGGGGGATGGGGCAGTCGCGGTTGGACACAGGCTAATTGTAAAACTTCAATAAAGATTGTGAGCTTCAGGACTCCAAAAGGCTCAGTTAAAAGGAACTGGGGTAATTTGGAGGCTGAGTCAGCAAGCAGAACTTTGGCCTCTGAGAAGAACGAAGAGGGAAGTAAGGGGGCAGAGGAAGTGAGGGATGGAAAAAGCTGAAGTGAGGAGGGGAAAGCGAAAGAAAGCTGACATTCCTGCGCCGTGAGTCAATGCCACTAGGCACT
Organism: Paedocypris micromegethes; assembly: GCA_028031935.1. Classification (NCBI taxonomy): domain Eukaryota; kingdom Metazoa; phylum Chordata; class Actinopteri; order Cypriniformes; genus Paedocypris; species Paedocypris micromegethes. The sequence goes on from CM051496.1 coordinate 16,041,608, forward strand.
TTTCTGGCAGCCAATCGCTACCTTTACAACCAAAAGCACAAGGTCTTCAATGGCTCTGCTCTGATAGCACAATGCCATTCCAATGAAGCCGAGTTCATTCTGGATATCAACTGAAAATTTCAGGGGACGTTGACCGTGGATTCCAAAGCAACCCAGGAAAATGAACAAGCCCACGCCAAAGGCCGGACCCGTGGTCCTGCTACACACCTGCTATCCATTAGAAAGCTATGAAATAAATAAAACCGGAATAGTTTACTTGAACAACAGAATATATGTGCAATTTTTTCAAAAGTATTAGAAGCACATTAGAATGTGTGATATCATATAAATATCATATAAATTCACATTTCCTGGTTCCCAAATGTGAAGATCGGCATTTCTCTCTTAAAATGCATATTTGTTACATTTGAAATGAACAAGTTCTATTTTAGGCTAAAAAAAATAATCTCCACACTGTAGTGAGTCGATGACAACCCTGTGAAAATTGTTTAAATCAATTAAAATGACTCTTTCTGAGCCAAGAACAGGTGTCTGTGGATTAGGGCGTGAAGCAAGGAGTGCTGGGAACTTTCTCAATTGGTGCCGTGCAGGATTTGAGAACAGGATGCTGAACATTTTCATCCCTAGGTGTTTTTTTATGTCATTGTATATAAACAGAACTGGCGAGCTTCATTGATCGCATCAATCTTTTGCATGTTTGCTTGAATGGATTTCAAATGAATAAAACATTTATTATAAGCCTTATATTTTTGTAAAATGTAAATCTGAAGAAGTCACGTGACTTCATCCATGTGCTTCGAGTCCTTTTACAATCAAATTACTGGTAAACATAGCCTGTTAAGTGTTAAGGGGAATGAGTTTTAGCCAATAAAACTTAACCATTCACAAACCTTTGCCTTTTTCTTTGATTTTCCCTAACACATGACTGTATTCTTGCATATCTGTGTCTTGTTCCCACCTCGACCCTGGCCGACATTCCTGAGAGGAGTCAGTCAGCAGGGCTTCACATTAATCATTACAGCACAAAAGCATAAGCGTCTCAGACCAAGATTACTAATCTGTTATTATATACACAACAAATGTGTATATATTTCGCAGAGGTAGACAACAGTGATTTAAGCTTACTTGAGAACTTCCGTTAAGACATTTTAGTACTTGAACTTTATTTGATCTATTTTTTTAATGTGCTATGTTTAGAAAGCAATTGTCTTGCTTTTACCAGAAAAAACTTGGCAAAAAAAATGTGGCATTAATTATCAAATAATATATATATAACATACATATAATAATATTACTAATATTAAAATTAATTTTCACAATTACTAAAACCCATTTTTTCTTTGTTTGAAATGTAATTAACATGGCAAACATAGTACATTGTATTGTAACCTAATTTAAATTATGAATGCAAAAACAAACAACAAATACAAAAGTGAGCCAGTTTGTCAAACTGTTTACATACTACAACGACCGTATATCAGTTTCTTACATAAAAAAGGTATAACAGTTAATCGCTGGACAGACATATAAGCACATAGGCAGACAGACGGGCATGCAGAAAGTCAAAATAGCAAAAACAGCTCATAACAATAGAAAAGTCGAAGTTAGCTTTCCTCGACAACGCGCATGTCACGAACTTTTTCTACGTAATTACCACAAAACGTTACAGCACGAACAGCATCCACACAACCCGTCCAGAGCTCTCACTACAAAACATTGATCAGATTTGTGCACATTTACACAAAATGCACACGTTTGTTTTTCAAACTTTTTATAAAGTAGGCACGTTTGCTTTTGTTTATTTTTTTGCGGGCAGCGTGATCTAAACTGAACGAAAGAGCATTGAAACTATCGTAAAACTCCTAACACTTTCGCGCGAATATTCTAGGTTAAAACGCATTTACCTTCATGTAGCCGCCGGTTTAATCCCTTTCCATAGTTCTTTACGCTCGCCACACGTTTCGCGACGCGTAGGCAGCCGTCACGCGCTTTCAAACGCGTCAATCGGAGGCGACTTTCCGTTCATCTTTGCGCTTCCCTTCACAATAAAGCCGTTCCTCTTTCTCCGAGTCATTTTGTGTGTCGCTGAGATGTTTTCCAGTGGAAGTGTGCGGCGCGCAGAGAGGGACGGACGGCCCGCCTCCTCCAGACAAACCGCGAAGAGAACGCCACTGAGCCCCGTGGAGGGAACGACGACACAACCCCCTTGTTTGGAAAGTTTGCGGGGTCTCGAAGGATTGTTTTAAAGACACGCAATTTCTCCGCTGGGGACATTTTGCGCCGCTTTCGGCTCTCAATTGGCTTCAAGGAATGTCGCTCAAGCTAGAAACGCACAAAAAAGCTTTTGTGTGTAAAAACAGGGGCCCCAGATCCAGGGTCCCCAGAGGAAAACAACACCGGGGTTCCCAAATTCATTTCATCACGTTTCATTTTCGTCAAGTCATAAACGTTTCTCGTTTTAATGGCGTATTGAGTATACTCACGTTTTCCAGTGCTCTTGTGTATACATTTTGTATTGTTTTCTTAAAACTTTTAAAACCGTAACTAAAGATCACAAAGATGAGAAAACAATTCACTTTTACTTTTCTATTTCCATATTCGATAGGAGATACTGGACTGTCGGAGATAACCACCTGTAATGTTTGCTTAGAATTTAAAATATACGTATTTAAATGTTAATTAGTATTTATTATGTAGGTACTTGATGGGAAAACAAATTCTTCTTTGTTTTATATTGTTTGATCTGGTTTTGTGATTAGAATAGGATAACGAAAAACCTAAAATAAAGAACTTTGTTTTGCAACTTTTTAAATTAGAAAGGCACCCACAGCTCAAACTATTATATTATTTGACTTTTTCTTTCCAAGGCTTGCATACTGTGGTTCAAGAAGTTCTGATCTAGAAAGTCATACTTTAAGACAACGATTGATTATAAGAGATAAAAAAAAATGCAACTGTGGTTGATTGGTGGTCGCCTCGAAGCGAAAAAATGTTTACGCTTTGAACGAGCGCCCCCGTCTGGCGACATTGATTTTTTAACGAATATATAATTTATATAACACAGATTTTTACACAACCGTGGTTGATCCAAAGTGCTGTACAAGGTAAGGAACAACGATAAAAAGAACAACACCTCATCAGCGTGATAAAACTCAAAAAACAAGGGTACAAATAGATTAATTAAACAATTTAACACCAAGTTCATATACACGGATCGTATCATAGCTGAGTTTTGAAAATTTTATATAATTTGTTATGTTAATTTCAATTGAGTTGAGTCAAGTGAGCAAAACAGCAAATTTTTCTTTGGCTCACAGTGCGTGTAATGTTTGATATCCATCTTCCACTGCAAGTTTTGAACACACGTGGTCTTTTAAAAAAAAGCAGAGCACTGCAGACGGGGCTGCGGTCGCACATATGCATTGTGTGGAGCCTTACTCAACCGTATTTTTGTTTCTTTCTTTCAAATGTCTTGGATAATCGTGTCCTTAATTTTACGTACATTTTTTTGGATAAAATAACTGGCATATTCATTATTTACCATGATGTTTTCATTTTATCAAATTACCTCAGTTTACAAAAATAATTTCACAGTCAAACTCATATGACTGGCTTGATAGTTGCTATAACATTATTTACCTCTAGTTATTAAGCAGTCACTATCACACTATCAATTATTAGTCAAAAAGAGAATGAGACCAAGTCAGACATTTCAGTTTATTATATTATTATTCTTCTTGTTCTTACACAAAGTCCAAACATTAGTCCATCAGGTATAAGATGACAAGTGCAACATGGGGAGTCTACAGTATTCAGCATTGGTAGAGACAACACGTTTGAATTACACTCCAGCATGACAGACATTAACATGGCACACGCTTTCTAACTACAATGAATGAGCAGGTTAAACATATGACCAGTCTTCTGATTATTAAATCACAAAAGGAGGAGGTCCATTCCTGTAAAAACCCCACACATTATTCTGAAGGTGGCCTCTGACCGACAGCCGCCTGAAAGAGAGTTGTAGTTGTTTGCCTCCTGACAGATGGTAGAACTGAACACTGAGCAGAAAAGACGAGAGCTTGGGAGACTGGCACCAGCCTATAAACTGCTGAGGGCATCGACTCCGGGCAGCACTTTACCCTCCAGCAGCTCCAGACTGGCTCCACCGCCTGTGCTCACGTGACTGACCTTGTCCTCAGTGTCCCACTTGGCGCAGCATGTTGCTGTGTCTCCACCACCTAAAGGTAAAAGTGAGACTGAGTGGCTTGTTACACAATTTTGCTTCAAAAGACGATCTAGGTTTGATACATGTCGCAAAAAAAAAAAAAAAAAAAAAAAAAAAAAAAAAAAGTGAATAAGAAAAAAAAGAATAAAAATGTGATGAAACATCAATTCATTAAATGTTTTTATTCAGCTGAATAAACGTTGTTACTTTAGTTTGTCTTGAAGAAAACACACACATTCCATTAAAAATAATTCTATTATGTGGTGTACGTGACAACTAACGGCAGAGTTCATTATAGGAATTAACATTATGAACTTAGACTAGTGAATTAATATGTTCATTAACTTACACTAGGATTGTTCATAAACCAAGGTTGAACTGTAAATACATTCTAGGAATAAAAACAAGCGAAATCCCACCAATAATGGTGATGCAGCCATTTTTGGTCGCTTCCACAACTTTGTCCATCAAGTTCTTGGTTCCTCGAGCAAAGTTGTCCCACTCGAACACGCCGACTGGTCCGTTCCAGACGATCTGTTTAGCTCTGGCTACTGCTTCTGCGTAGAGCTTGGAGCTCTCTGGTCCGCAGTCCAGACCCTGGATGAAAGGAAACCAGAATGAGATTGAGGTAGCTCTTACTGAGGTCTACAAGACATGAGCAAGTTGAATTTAACTTCCGTATGTATGTAGTTGTTTCATACCATCCATCCAGCTGGAATACCATCTGCTACAGCTGCGGTTCCTGTCGCCGCATTCTCATCAAACTTATCAGCCGTGACAAAGTCGACAGGAAGTGCGATCTTAACTCCATTCTTCTCTGCCTTGGCCATCAGGTCTTTCACAATTTTAGCTCCCTCTTCATCATAGAGCGAGGTGCCAATCTAAGGAGAAACCAGGAGAAAGAATGATGAATAGGAGTCAAGAAAAAAAGTGCATCGTTTCTTCCCTGTATGATTTCTCCTGTAACTGATGTCCTTCAGAATGAATCAGAAATAGTATTTACATATATTAACAAACTTTGGAACTATTAAGGAAATTATGAAAATGTCTTTCTTTTTATGAAGGTGTCTTTCTAGATAGAACCTGAAATGACAACTTCAGCTCTAAAAACAAAATTGGGAATAATAGCAATGGATGATGAAAAAAAACAAAACGTGACCGAGTTTGTACGCTGTTCGAGTCTGTCTACGAGTTTCAAAATATTGTGACCGAGTTTCTACACTGTTCTAGTGATGGAATATTCTACATCAAGTAACCAATAAACATCTTTTATAGTTGGTTTGGAAAAAGCTGTACTGTACAGTCCTAAACTAAAGCTTGGTTCACTCACCTCCATGTTCTTTAGAACCTTCAGGAAGGTGAAGGCCATTCCTCCACCAATTATCATCTCGTTCACCTTGTCCAGCATGTTGTTGATCAGCTGAATCTTATCTTTGACCTTAGCCCTGCAGGACAACACTGGTTAGACACAGCCAATAATTTTTTTTTTTTTTTTTAAATAATGTAAAAAAAAAGTGCAATTAAATACAAATGTTAAAGTGATTACCAATGCATGGCTTATCTTTGAATCAATTCACCCTGATCTTTATTATTAAGACAAACATCAGAGGTAACCCTTGCTGTCATGGCTGCACACGAGACAACCAATAAACATGCAGGGGTGGAACTGTTAGTTGTGCAACTATGACGTTCACGTTTTCACGTCTGAATTTGGTTGGAATGCAAGTTTACTTCCAAGATCATGCTTAACCCCAACTCTGGGAAATCAAATCAATAACTAACTGCTAAAACAAAAATTTGGAAAATCTGAGACACATTGTTCTTTAGTCTGCATGGTGCACAAAGAACAGTGGCATGTCTCTGTGTGACAGGAGGGAGGGAAAGTCTAGGATTAGATCGTTTATCCTCTTATACAATGGCCTTGACAGAGCGCGTCACTCACTTTTGTCAAAACCATTGATTCTTATGGAGACGCAAATCGTTTTGATCTATGCTATACCATAGTCTTACCCGCCGAGGATGGCCAGGAAAGGCCTCTGAGGTTTCTCAAGGGCCATGGCAAAGTAATCCAACTCCTTCTTCATCAGGAACCCAGCGGCTTTCTGGGGCAGATCCACTCCAACCATGGAGCTAAAGGGCAAAAACAGATGAAAACGGTCATTTCTTCTGATCATTTTCCATGCAAGCGTTCACAATTGCTGGCCATTGGCATGTGCAGTACCTGTGCGCTCTGTGAGCCGTTCCAAAAGCATCATTAACATAGACGTCGCCCAGTTTGGACAAGGAGGCTCGGAAAGCATCGATTTCAGCCTGACTTGCTTTGGTCTGTAAGACAGAAAGCTATTTATAAGACATTTGTCATTCCACAGCATTCAAAGTTCACTTAAAACGACACTGAAGCGAAGGCAAAGACTACGCAGCCGCTCTATGGTTGGTCTAGTCCTCCCTCTCTGCCCTTCGCAGCATGCATTCCAGACAGGGCTCAGAGGACCAGAAAAGCCACACATGACCTTCATATAAATGTCAATGGGTCAGCTGTATACAGGATCCTTCAGAGACCTACGCTTTCTTTAAGCTGCATGCTTCATTCCCACATCAGGCCAAAGACTCCAGAATCTTATAAAGTGGTGATACAACATGCCTTTGCATATCTGGCTTTACAAACTCACAAATCTGATAGTGAAAATAAAACCGATTACAAACATTGCAGGTGGTTTACCAATTATCCCCAAAGTCATTGAAAATCTTTTACAAGATTTCCGCTCATTTCCACAAAAATACAATTAATTTTGCATGTTTTAGGTATGTATATTCATTTAATTGCAAAGGTTACGTTTCTGTAATGAAATTTTTATATACAATCTTGTATATAAGCCAATTAGAGAAGAGCAAATTATTAAAACACTTAGCCATTTATGTAAATGCATACATATATTGTGTTTAAATGACCAGCAGATGTACCCATTTCAGAAAATATAAATCCAATAAAATGTGCAAAACAATGTCTTTTATTATTAAGATAAAGAACATTATCGGGTTCTTTTTGGTTAAACTGTGGTGGCCTAGGAGTTTTGGTTTGAAATAAATAGATAAACTACAATTTTTTTTAGTGATGAAAAGCTGTTTCTTTTACCCAAGGTTTATGTTCTCTACATTTTTCCTGTTTAACCAAAAATTACCAACACTGGGGATTATTTCTGGGGAAACGCAGCATGAGCCGTCACAGTTCCTTCCTGGCAGGTCACTGACCTTGTTACCCGATGCATCTTTACCCTTGCCCTCCTCGGCCACATGGAACCGCAGGTTCTCCAGCAGGATGACAGAACCAGCAGGTGGGTCAGCACAGGCCTTCTCCACCTCAGGGCCCACGCAGTCCTTCAGGAACTGAACATCTCTTGAAGATAAATTAAATATGGTTGTTGGCAAAGAACTGAGATGAATTACACTAAAAAACACATTTCCCAATGAGCTATCGTGTTCTGAGCTCTTACTTTCCCAGCAGGGTCTTGAGTTCTGCAGCCACTGGGCCCAGAGAGTACTTGTCTGGCATCGGGACACCATCAGGACGGCCCAGGTGGCTCATTAGGACCACGGCTTTGGCCCCGTTGTCTAAACAGTGCTGAATGGATGGCACCGCAGCCTTGATTCTAGGGTAATACATTTAGCATTAGTTTCACATACGCAAAGCTTGAAAGATTTTTATAATATATACAACATGTTTTATGACATTTGGATTCCTTCCAGAGACGATTGAAATCCTGCAAACATGTCCGTAGGCAGCACATGTTTATCATTAGCATTTGTTTTATGGTGTATTGCTTTAATGTACGGGTCATCACAAGGTGGGAATAGTTGACTTAGGTCCAATTAAATGTCATTTAACTCAAAGGAGCCAAAATAAATTTTCCATTCAGTTCAAGCAGTTCCATTTTAAGCTGCTTGTAAACGTTTTGGTGTGTTGGTTCATTTTAGTCTCTGAAAATTCTAAAATTATCAGCAATGACGACAGGGACACATTTTTAAAATTCACACATTAAAATATGTCTGGAAGTTTGTTTGCTGAAGAATAATATGTAAAAACATTTTACCTCTGGTTATTCGTTATTGCCTTATCTTTCATTGGGACATTGAAATCAACCCTGTGAGGGGAAAAATACAATTTTATTTTTACACACACACACACACACACACACACACACACACACACACACACACACACACACACACACACACACACACACACACACACACACACACACACACACACACACACACACACAGGGGGAAAAAATTGTATGAGCAACGCGTTGTACTCGAAATAAACGCAATGAACACTTGTGGCATGCTGCTGTAGTCAGCACGGTCAAGCGGTTCGCGCGCGTCGCAGCACGTTCGCTTGGTTTCCAGGACTACAATAGATTACGTAACACAGTAAAGCCCCTCGCGCAGTCTGACGAGTGCAGAGGTGAACGGTCAGTTCCGCATATACAGTGATCAAATGCATTCGGTCTGTGTGCCGTCGGAACGGGATTGCATAATAAGCATGCAAATACGGGCACGAGCCGCTATCTGTACAGATTCGCAATTGCAAAATCAACCGGATATAAATACGAAAATATTTTTTCCTGAGTAATATTTTAAACAAACAGGCAGAAGAAATAACTTGATGTGACTGCAAGTCATGCAATTTAAATATTGCGTGAATTTAAAAATAAATAAAAGCTACAATTTAAATTAATTGTATGCTGTATAGTGAAAATTATCTGCTGGTTTGTGTGGTAAAAAATAACCACACAAACAATACATTTTTACGTTATTGAACTAGTTCAAAGGACCTTTACAGCCGGTTTTCGGTGTGGCAATAAAACTGATAGAGGATTATTTGGCGAAGAGGTGTTATAACCGAGACATTTACGGAGCATGTGACAGTGTTGTCAAAGATTGAAACGTCTGCACTCAAAAGTCTGATTGTAATGTCTAAAACGTGCAACCGGTGTAGCTGCCTTTCCGCACGTATCATGGATGGATCTTTAAAACGTGACGTGACGTGAACTTCCGGTTATCGTTTGACAAACTCGAAATAAGTAATTTATCGTTTGAACCACTAGAATTCTGAAGAAATTAGGACATTGCTTTCTTGCACTGTCTTCCTAAATAAATCCTAAGATACATGGGTATGTTTTACGCTGATATATAACGGAATGTGGCCCGTCGCATTCAGACTCACCTCATGATCACGCGTTTTCCTTTCACGTCCACCTTGTCCAAAGTGAGTTTGTTGGAAAGAGACATGTTGGCCGTAGATTTGCTGACAAGCGTCTCTGTGCTAGTGTGGTGCAGAGCTGGGCGAGTTCCCGAATGAGACACTGACCTTAGCTTGATGGACGAACAGCGTGCGGGCGGGGCTTATTGAAGTACCAAGAATGGCTGCTTCGCTCATTGGGTAAAGTCGCTGTCAATCAACGAGTTTACAAATGAGTTGATTGGTTATTGACTTTTCCTCCGGTAGTGCTAAAATACCGAATGGAAAAAAATAGGGGGAAAAACTTTTCAAGTCGAGACGCTTATTTTATTTTAAATAATTAGAATGTAAATTTAGCTTATTCTACACATTACGATTGAAATATCTTCAACATTTATCGGGATTCGAATTAAACGACATTCATAAAACCTGCACAGCTCCTGCCATCCAAGCAAATAGTTAATCAACTTCAATACTCACCGAATTTAACATCTGCCAATCGGTCAATTAGTCAAGTAGTTGGGACGTGTTTATGCTTATAAATATGCCATGACGTTAAAAATGTCATCATGGGGACTTAAGAATCTGTAACCACAGCAATACAAAACAATTACTGAAACAATGAGTCACTACATAATTATATAAAATTTCAACATATACTGCGAAAAGAAAAGCGATTATGGCACTTGAAAAGTGAAAGGGAGGGAGAGGGAAAGTGTTCAGGTATGGTCAGACATGAAACAGGCTTATAACTTAACTAGATTCCCATTCTTTTTACACACACACACACACACACACACACACACACACACACACACACACACACACACGGTGGGCTTTAGCCTCGAGACAGTTGCGTGACCTGCCGGATCAACCCTGGATGTACAGGGATTCAAACCTGGTGGTTGCAAGCATAAACTTTTTTACTAATATAAATAATTGTGATTAAATAAAAAGAGAATGATTTTGGTTTGTTAATTTATTACATTTTTACAGACACACCAATACAGCCACAGAACTGGTTCTGGTGAAAAGAGGCTCCATTTTCAAAATGGAAAAGTTCAGAATGTTGTTCAGGATCTCCCAGCACTCGATGCACGGTGTGCAATTCCGTCACTACTCCTTCCATTCCTTGGGTTGTATCTTGCCAACAGGTGAGAGATTCCAGGAGATGCCAGTGGATGTGATCACCTGAGCAACACAGAAACACATTTAAACCAGGAGTTATACATGAGTAAGCTTTTCTTTTTGCAGATACTCACATAAGCCCAAACTGCAGTGCAGAAAGTGATTCCACCAATGAGTAGAGGGGTTCCGAACTTGGCGTGGAACTCGGGGCTCAGATCAGACTTCTGTCGAACAGCCAACTGACGACCACTCTGACCTGTTTCATTCAACATTAACTGTCACTGTACACAGGTCAACGAGAGTATGGATCATAGTTTCCAATGAAACATTGGACGGTGGGGGGATATTTATAATATAACATTTATATATTTTTATATTTTATCAAATACGTTCTTAATCACAGTAACGCGTTCATTGGCAAACCTTGTATTAAACATACGTGCAGAAGCAAAGAAACTAGCGTTAGCTTTCAGCGAACAAATACTTTTCAAATGAGCACTGAAATAAACGTGAGCTGCTTAAGAGCAAAATATTAACGGTTAAAAACGACACACTTACCGCTAAGGTTCAGGGCAGCCTTAGCAAAACGATACATGTTTGTGATGTGTTTGTTGCCTGCGACTCTTCGTGCTAATACCCTTGAACTGAATGGTAGAAACAAAATGGCGAAATGACGGCCGGAAATGAGGGACGCGTGCACGCGTCACTCTCCAACCAATAATGAACAATCGATCCGATCGATTAGGTATAAAACGCATGAATGCAATAATATAGTTTATTTGTGTTACTATAATTTATTTAATTGTGTAGTATACAAAAATAAACAAACGTATAAAACACGTTTGTGTAAAACGTTTTACAAAACGTACAAAATCCAAGTACATCACGTGAATGTCAGATTTAAATGAATACACTCATGTCATACACGTTGTGCGTCTGTATATAATTATGTAAATATATTTGTTATACTAGAAATCTAAAACATGTCAGGATGGCCGAGTGGTCTAAGGCGCCAGACTCAAGGGTGATTCCCTTCCGATCATACGGGTGTTCTGGTCTCCAATTGGAGGCGTGGGTTCGAATCCCACTTCTGACATTGTTTTTGGTTTTTTTTATAATTAGTTTTTTCAATTTTATGCATTTCCATAAAAATATTTAAAATGGAAGTAGACTGATCCGATGACATGTTATAAACATACGTTGACAAAAAAAATAGGTGTCTTTTTTGTCGATACACTTTGTTAATTTTGTCAGACACTTTGTCAGACACAAAATTATTTGAAGCAACACCACTTTATCAATGACATCTTTAAAATGAAAAATATTCAAATTCAAAATGAGCAATATATATATATTTTAATTTAGTATATAGGAGCTATTGTTCAGCACGTGATTACTTTTATGAATTTTATATTAATTATTTGATCAAAGGTTTAATAAGATAAGGTAATGATAGAACCATACTGGTAAACCATTATTAAAAATAATGAATAATTATTGCTTCATTTGTAATGAAACCATATTAATCTGAAGCAGCATAAACAAAAAGTTTATTAAAACATATTTTAAAATATGTAGTCCATTTAAACAATTGCCATACATATTTTACATGGTTATGGTCATTTAATAATTTGAATAGTCACAAAGTTTTAATAGTTAAAATAAAGTTCATAATTGCATCAAATTAACACACACGTATAACTTCCTGATATCTAATTGCGTCACACCTCTTGACACACGAGAACTTACTGTACGTAGTTTGGATATGCCACATCGGTCAAACGTGACATAAGGATCAGTCTCAAGATGAACACACTGAAGTACAAAATAACACAAAACAAAATAATAAATCACAGTCTTTAATTATGAAACCGGGAAAAGACAAAAGTTGTAAAGTATTTAAAATACTGCAAATAAAGTTACAATCTCATGGAATGTTACATGTTTCTGTCCTGAGCAGAAATTAAGAGTAATATGCACATGTCACTCTCTGCAATTTCAAGGAAACAGGTCTGCCATACATTGCTGAATAATACTTTTGATTCCAACATTCAATCTGATGCTTATTTTCCACACAGCCTGATATATACAGATTTTTGGTTTATACAGAGAAATCAGTTAATTGGAGTAAAAAGTAAAATCTGAGTGTCTTTTAAGTAGTTGTAGCTTTAGCAAAGCTTTAAGACAACAGTGATATGGCAATACAATTATACATCGGAGATGAAACATATAGTCACAGTGGTCACAAAAAAGGAATCAGTCAGCTGAGCTATCAGCGCTGCCGCAGAACTAATGGGCAAGTTAAATGTGAGAAAAGCTGCATTTGGATTCAGCCAGCCTGTCTAATCCTTCTTTTTGTCCTTGATTTCCTCCTCATCCGTGTATTCTGTAGGATCCTCTCCGGGTTTGAGAAGCTTTCCAATATAATCATATTTCTCTACAGGGGGAAAAAAAGAGATTACTTCACGCTTCGCACTCATTGCAGAAGCTATCAAACAACAGATTTTCCAGAAGGCCATGAAAAAACCACAGATAAAGTTGAGGTCCAATCAGAGAGGAGGAAAAAAGTGTGTCCTTCAACTCACGTGTGAACTGGGTCTCCCACTCATTCAAGCTCTCTTGCTGCATGGCATTGAGATCCGACAGGTCATCGTGAGTATCTTTCAAGGCCTCTTTCTCCAGACAGAATGTGGCCAGGCCTCTGGAGGCATCTCTGCCTGCGAACACTCCATAAGGACCCTCTAAATGTGAAGAAGAAAAACGAGTATAAGAGATGTCTAAACTCTTGCTTAATGCATTTTATTATCATGTGTTACTGCATTGTCAACGTAGAGTATTGGTTGTAAGTGGAAGGACTCATCCCCGTTTTAAGGCTCGTGTATGTATCTAGTCAACCTTTATCCAAGTCTAGTTAATCATTCAATGATGACAAATAGATTTTTTTCTTTAGTTCCCAAAGGTTGACAAATAGTATAAAATGCAAAAGCATTCTATGCAAAAGCTCTAACACCAAACATCTGAAATTATTTAATTTATACAAATTATATATTTATGTATATAAAAATTAAATTCAAGCAATGGAGAAAATAAATGTACATGCAAATGTGTTTTGTACTTTTGTAACTTAAGACACTTTAATTTGTAATTTGTATACTTGTCAACATGTATTGTAATGTTTCTATGGTAATTATGTTCAGATCACACAGCAATAGGCATTGTATTAATGTAATACTGGTAGGTTTGTTTGCACTTGCTGCTAATAATGACGGGGGAAAAACAGAACGAGAACAAACTGTTTAAAGAAGGCGGAATAACCACCAAGGATCGCCATTTACGAAAACAAATTTCGTTTGCGTAAAAGTAATATAACAAGTTGACAGCTCAAACAAGTCAGACACGGTTGTGTCTATCACTCGTGGCCTTTTCTAGACATATTTAAAAGCTGAACGTGTAACAAAACGTTGCATCTGCTACCAGTTTCAAATGACATGACACGAGATAAGTTTGAGATTTAAAAATAAGCAAAAATGTGTGTTGTTCGTGCAGTACCTGGACCGTAAAACTTCTTCCCTCTCGTAACATCAAACACTTTCCCGTTGACAGCCATCAGAATTCTTGAGTTTTTCAGCCCATCAAACTCCAGAAGCTCTGCCAAAGTGAAATCTCTTTTCGGCATTTTAGGTAACGGCTCCTCGGCCGGGCCGTAGTCTGCGGGCTTGTCCCCGCGTACGATTTTGTACAGCAGAAATAAACACAGACATAGCAAACTTATGTTGAGGGGCGAAGTGAAAATCTCTTGAAGAATGCCAGAAGTTAACTCGACCGCCTGTTCAGCCATTTCGCTCCTGATAGTTTGCGTGAGAACTTTCAGACTCCTCGACGACTGTAACACGGCACACCAATCAGAGAAACCAAACAAACAATAATTTTGCACTGGCCAATCACGTTCGAGATGGGCATACCTGGGATATGTAGTTTTGTTTGTAGTTCTGACGCTTAGACGTCGATAGACTTTTAACAAATGTTTAGGTTAGCTAAAAATGTCCTAAAGCACAGGAAGTTTACACATAATAATACAAATTCTAAGTACAACAATTAATCATATTTATACATAAAATACAAGTACTTGTTAGTCTGTTACGCAATATTACAGTTTTATTAGTTTACATCACCAAACGATAGACTACGTGTTACCTACGTGTATATTAGAGCTCTTAGTGTTTTATTTAATGGTGATTAAAAAAAAGTACATTTGCGCATAAAACGAGTGTATAGTGACGCTGTAATCACTACTATGCACTACTGTTCAAAGTCAAAAAATATTTCATTTCTGTGCGTCGCCGCAACAGCAGGTGGCAGTCTAGACTACTCAGTTTATGATGCGTCACTGATGGAAGAGCGTTTAACGGGAAAAACAAAACACAAGTCTAAGGATCAGTGACGTGGCCGGACATCAAGGTACAAACCTTTCATGCTGTTTAATATGTTATTACTCTTTAAAGTATCTTTATGGTCACATTTCAGCCTCGTGCTTTTGGTTAGCAATAGTATGCTAAATATTTTATAACCAGTCGTTTCAGTTAAAATGAAGCAAAATACCCATGTGTTATGAGTACTGTATGTTCTAAATATTTGTTCGTGTACTGTGTTGCGTAATTTGTTGGTGTATATGCATACTATGACTTTTAATAAGTGTTTATTTTTAAGTGTTAATCTAGTCTTGCAGTGAAATGTCATGGTACTATATAGCAGGTTATTATATAGCAGGCTGATTGTGAAAATGGCTCTATACAGTAACAAAATCTCCTAAATCTGAACGTAATATTGCGCGTTTTCCAGAGCAGACTGTTATGTGTTAAGATGTCAGACACCGAGGGCTTCACGTGCGAAGAACCTACAGATCCAGTATCACCCAAGCCAGAGTCTTCAACTGATTCCGTGTCAGACGCCTCCACTGATGTCTCCACAACCCGAAAGACTCGAAGGAGACCGGAACCAAAACTTGAAGAGAAGGGTTCAGAACCACCGCAGCCAAATGAAACTGCTCCATCCGTAAGACTTCAGCAACAAACTTTGATGCCATTACCACCAGATCTCCCAAATGTGAATAATTTACGTCTGTTCTTCCACCAGTCCTCCACTGAGGCAAGCGTTTCACAGGGTGGTTGGGGTTACTGGGGCAGCTGGGGTAAATCTATCCTATCCACAGCTTCTGCCACTGTGGCAACGGTGGGTAAGTGACATGACTAGACCAAACTTTATTTCTCTCTTTTTTTATTATTGATCACAGAATAATGCTGTTTTCTGATTGGCGAAGGTCAAGGCTTGTCACAGGTCATAGAGAAGGCAGAGACCTCTCTTGGGATCCCGAGTCCAGAAGAGCTTTCATCTCAGGTGGAGGATGATGAAACAAATGGTGATTGTGCCCTTCATGTTGGCCATGATGGAATCTTTTGAGTTGATGTCAGTCACCATCGGAATAACATCTGTATCTGTCGGGATCTTTACACGCAGAAGCAGATAAGGATGCAGATGAAAGGTCATATGGGATGGGCGATACAATAGGAATGATTTCTTCCAGCAGTATGGGAATGTTGTCGTCTCTGACCACAGCAGTTCAGAGCACGGTAAAAATTCTTTATTTCTCTTGTATCTTTGTGCACATGTAATTTAGAAGATATATTTCTGTGTTGCGTTCATGCAAATATCAAAACACTTGTAGTGGAATAAAAGTGTATGCTAAATTCATAAAAGAATAATGTACACTTGTGAGATTGTTACAATCATGGTCAAAGTTTTGTAGTTCAGTACTTCTGTTTTTTTTTTGAGCAGAGCAAAACGGTGATATCTGGAGGTCTGGATGCATTGGAGTTTATTGGGAAAAAAACGATGGATGTGATTGCAGAGGGAGACCCGGGATTTAAAAAAACCAAAGGATTGATGAACAGAAACTTGACCTTGTCGCAGGTGCCCTTTCTGCTCTATTTTACTTTAAAATGTTTGCTCTAAAACACTTAATTCTGTTTTTTTTATTTTTCTTTCGAAAAGGTTCTAAGGGAAGCAAAGGAACGTGAACAGCAGCAGCAGCAGATGACAAAGGAAGACTGTTCTGAAACCACCAGGAAAGCTCATTATGGGATGTTGTTTGACGAGTTTCAAGGCCTGTCCCATCTGGAGGCTCTGGAGATTCTCTCAAGACAAAGTGAAGCCAAGGTTCTCGCGCAATAGCAATTCATCTGTTGACTTGGTGATTGGTGGGTCCTGATCTGCTGTGATGTTTGGCTGTAGGTGAGATCGGTTCTCACGACTCTTTCTGGTGAAGAGCTTGCCACGCTCAAAGAACAACTACAAGAGGTCAAGGAACATTTCTCGCTCCTGGAGTTTGATGATGATGTGGAGGAGGACACAAAAGGTAAAAAGCAAGTGATTTTGCTTATTTAATGTGGGATATAAAAAAATATGGGAAAAATTGTCTTCAGGTGACGATGGAGAAGAATTCGTGAAGGAACTGACAGATGCTTATGAAAAGCTGCAAATTGCCACATCAGCAGACAAACTTATCAAGGTATGGCCCATACATCATCCATCACATCAGCTCAATGTTCCTGTAGCTTTTCAAATATTTCTGTGTTAGCAATACCGAGGTTTATGAGTTTACTGTAAAATAAGCTACGCTTATTTATTTTTCTCAGGCCAGACAGAACACATTTAGCCGGATGACCAACACACCACAAAGTGAAGGCCTGCAACAGGATACAGAGGAGAAACAATACACTGTTGAGGTCTGAATGATCTATATTCACCTTTTAATCAATAATTCTTTATTTTTACATCCTTAAATTGAATTGAATTGAAAAATCCTTTATTAGTCCCACAGCGGGGAAATTTCACGTCACAACAGCAACAACAAATCCAAGCAAATAAATAAACAAACATCACCATAACGCACTGCACACATCATAATAGACAAACAAACAAACACAGACCATAAATGAACCTGCCCGTCATAAGCATAGTTCCAGTCACCAGTTTAAATTTAAGTTCAAATTGTAGAGTCTAGTCGCAGCAGGTAGGAAAGATCTGCGATATCTCTCCTTCACACAGCGGGGGTGAAATGCTGTTAGAAAGATGCTAACGTCACTGGATGGGTTACAAACCATATTTTCCGACATTGGGAGTAAAACACAAAGTACAAGCTTTCTTCATCCATAGAGGTGGTCGAGCTTACTGCATACATTTCTAGCTATTGTTCAGTTCTATTATTATTGATAAACAGGGCAAAAACACGAGTATCTTGGTTCTAGTTTTCATGGGTGGAGATTCTACTGGTGAAGTCTACTCATGTTCGTAGCAAAGATCCACCACCAATACAGGCGTCTTTTTCACACTGATTGTTTAGTATTTTAAATGTTTGTTCTGTTTACAGGAGGCTCACTTCTCTGCCATCACAAGCTTGGCCGAGTTTACAGCCAGATCCATCGAGCAGTTCCACAAGACCGCTGAACTTGTGCTTTACTCCAGCAACGTGGAGAAGATGACGACAGAACAAGCCAAAGTCTTATCACAGTGAGTTGCCATGCAGATCAACTCAATATACTTTTTTCTACTGTGGAAAATAGAGACGAAAATCCTCAAAAAATTCTAGTCTTGGTCTTTGCAAACCCATCTCGAGGGTCTTATCACACCCCTGATATAAAGAAATATTAATGTTTTTCTCTGTTGTTGAATTTTCAGAGTGACTGTTGTAATATGCAAGGAAATATCACTAATCTCCAAAAGGTTCGCTGCATGTTTGACCAGCATCGGGGTAAGATAAAAAAAAAAAATCAAAATTGGGTTAAAAAATATTTTTTTTATACTTTTTTTTTTTTTTTTTAGATCAAAGAACTTTAGAATCTCACCTACAGTGTTACAGTGGTTGTACTTTTTCCCCAGGCAAATGAAAAAGGAGACGTTCTCAATCCAGTCATCACCAGCGTTTTTCTGGAGGTTTGTGTTTGGTTTACAATTTCACTCTTGGCACAGGTGCTCGGACTTTTTTGTCATAATGATTGACATTTATTACTGTAAAACTGAAAGATTGCTAAGTAATTTCTAAATATAGCATGGTTACCGTAACATTGTATTCATAGGATAGGATAGGATATTGACCAGATTCGCTCTGGCTGGCTAATAAAACTACACTCTGATTGGTTGAAACGGTTAATTACCAGTGAAATTAAATCCACATGTAGTTGAATCAATTTTCATTCCAAATCCAATCTCTAATGCTATTAAGACATTAAACTTTCCTAAATTAGGATGTGGATGATTCCTATTTCCATCTGCTAATTTACACACATTTTAAGGAGACCAAGTGACCAGCTTTTATTTTTTAAAACGTTCAGAATTTTCTATAGGGCCCAAGACTCATTTCAATTTTGATCAGAATTCCGTTCTGAAAGCCGGAAAAATATTATTAGTTAACCTATTCAGTTATTTTGGTTCCAGGCCTCGAACAGTGCCTCATACATCCAGGATGCATTTCAGCTTCTTCTGCCTGTGCTGGAAGTGTCTCACATCCAGAGAACACTGAAGCCAGCCGAGTAAATCCACCTCGGTTTTTAATGCCAGCAATGTATTTTTAAAAGACAAGTGAAACATTCGACTGACTGATGGGTTATGATGGACACTTCAAACGTGTATAAAATACGCTACGTTTCTTTTGTGTAAATGTAACATAAGTTACAATTTTTTGACTTGTATATTTTCCAAATAATTGTGCAATTGCATCAGTATTAATGTCTGATTATCATCAGTTGTTAAGGGTGATTGGATAATGATGAAATGTCAATAAAATATGCCAGGGAAACACACTTTTCTTCTTTGCATTTTTCTTTTTTCAGCTTTTAACTTGTTTACTTGGGGAAAAAAACAACAAAAGATCAGTCGTCTGTTAAGCAGAAGTTAGAATCTGTAGTTACGTGTCACAGTAACCAAGTTCAAGGCACCAATACTACAAAAGTGTTGTCCTTGCGTTTATATGAGTTTCTGCCTCGTCTCCTGGTTTCCTCCAGTTTTTGCAAAATCCAGAAGGTGGGCTTAGAAGAATTAGAGGTGTGTGTCTGTCCGGAATTATAAAGTGGTATAGAAGACAATTAAATGTATTTTCAATGACAAAAACAACATTATACGCTACTTTATGGTAAATTTCCTTCACCCATTACAGAACACAGTGAAAGATGTAGAAGAAATACTACAGACTTGTAATAATGCTGCCTTACTAAATGTGTTTTCTCGACAAAACATCGTCTCAATTACTGCACAGTTCCTGAGAAAGTAAGTTCCATTTTGAGGTTTTTAATTAAAAATAATATAAGAAACAACCACGCTTTTACAGTAGACCCTTCACATCAGATTCCTGTCTGAGGGTGTTCAGACTCCCGAGCGTCCCGTGCTCTGATGTCGCACCTCCAGATGTTTTCTCTGGACTCGGTCAAAGTGTTGAAGAAGTTCACTGTAGTCGAGGTGAGGCTGAAGGTATCTTGTGTCCTTAATCTCCACCTTTGGATCTTGGCTGAAAAATATCGGTAGATATTCTACAAAAAGCCACTGAGATGTTTAAGACGTCTATGTGGCTCAGGTGCTTACACTGTTCTCATGAGTTCAGGGTTCGGCACGCAGCTCAGCCGATGCGAGAGCAGCTGAAAGGCCTGGCTTTGAGGAAGCAACATCAGCAGCCCATAAAGAGCCTTGATGAGAAATGGATTGCGCTCCACATCCAGTAACTGCAGTCGGAGGTCTACAAAAACGTGGACGGTGTTGAGCGATGGTGAATGTTCTTTGGTGTATTGAGACTCACAAGTGAAGATGGGGCTCTCAATGAGTTGCACGAGCTTGTCCACCTCCATGAGAAAGTCCATGGTCATCTCCAGATCTCCACTGGACTTTTGTGAAGGATAAACGCTCAAGGCATTCAGATCAGTCATCGCTCAAGGACAGAATGTGGAACAATTTTGAACATTAACGGCAGAGGATACAATTTCTGGATGAGGTCATAGGCGTGATGATAATTCTGCGTCAGGAAGCAGAGAGAGACCGTGGCCACCGGATTGTGACACCAGGAGCGATACAGGCAGCAGAACAAGACAGAGCTTTCCTTCAACATACAAGCGTTAGACGTCAACTTGCCTGTATTAAGCTGAAGCTGGAAGCCTTACCTGAGTATCGAGGTTCTTCAGCTGGTTCCTCAGCTGAAACAGTTCAGCAGAAGTCAGCAGGATAGTGTTGAGCGTCTGCACCATGGTGGAGGCGAACTTCAAATCCTCTTCTTTGAGCAAGATGTCTGCCATGGAGTGGAATATGTTCTCAGCGTGCAGGAGGAGACAAAGCTGTCTGGTGGAGAACGTTAGAGAACTCTCAGGTTACTATGGTTTGTATTGGGACTTGAGCCCTTTTGGGGAACGTCAAGTACCTGATAATGAAGGTCCCTCGCATTTCTAGAAGTTTCCTTTCCAAACTGAAGCGGTTGAGCAAATTGATCAGGAATTTGTAGAAGTATGGATTCATACTGGGGGTGGAGGGGAACTTGTTGGTCACTTGAGAGCCTAACAACAGTAAGACATTTAGAAAAAGATCACGTCACGTTTGTACCCCACAGAAACAAAGTGGTGTTTCTGTGAAGCCGCTGGAAGACAAATCTGAGTCTGATACTCACCAACCCCCGTTTGTTGGCCTTCTCTGGCTGTACATGGGACTTGAAGCTCTGATCGGCCTTCAACGGTCTCCGTCTGACCTGCAGGTGATGATGCAATTTCTGCTAAAACCTCCAAGTCTTTTAAAATCACCTGAAGGAAACACAGTTAAAGGCCCATTAAATCAGCATCACATGATCATGGACTGATGCCACAGATCAACACTCACTTCATCAGACTCGTCCGATAGTGTCTTTAGCAACATGGGAAACAGTCTGCTGGTGTGCCTGAACATCTGTAATGAGAATAGCCAACAGATTGAGAACAACTCATAAAATATACTTAAAAAATACAGGTAACTATTTACCCAAAGCTTTTTAAGCAAAATGTTTCCCTAAAGCAAAGGAAGGAGATGTTTCTTTAAAAAAGCTTGTGCAAATTACTATATTTATTTTGAGTAAATTATTTCTCAGTTTACTTGGAAATTGGCCATACTTCTGCTTCTGTGAGCCATTGTTGGAGATGCCTTGAAAACATTTATTTCTTACCTTTCGAGGCATCTTGATGTATAAATGGTACAGCCACTTTAGGACCGCTATGCGTGTCATCATGCCGGTGGATGAGTCGTGTAAATGTCTGTCCAGGACCTGCACTATGCCATCGAGATCCAGAGGCACTGCAGACCTGTCTGAGCTGGAAAATGAATGTGGTCCAATTGTGAATCATACTGGAAGTTGCTGTTTTTTACCATACACTATAAAGTTCAACGCTTTTTTTTTGGCAAACTTACTTTTTGTTTGCCTGTAAAATGCATGATCTAAATGTGCACATTTCTCGTCAGTTCCTGTTAAAACTTACCCAGCCGGTGCAAAAAAAGTCACGCTGAAGCCATCCGACTCCTGAGGCTGACTTAAGGAATCTGAAAAATACAAACAGCGATTAGACAATAAAAGTGAAAAGCCTAGTTTTAAGCCACAAGACCTCACCAGGTCGGTTCTTCTGCAGCCAATACAACAACACTTCCTCTTATGAATGAACGATACACGACCTGCACAGTGGCCAGAGAGGTTTGGAGCCAAACGTCTTGCTCAATAGTGGCCGAGTCTCTATGCCTCTCCAAAACATCTCAAATTGTTGCAATAATATTATAAATGTGAATTATTATGTATAGTAATGTGCAGGCCATCTGTACCAATAAAATGTTGCATATCTTGCACATTTGGAAACAAAATGTTATTTAAACTAAATAAACGTAATGTTATTAAATTCTAAATGAACTTTCACAACATGCTCAATTGGTGGAATAATCAGGCTGGTCAGGTTTAGCCAAAGTATACTTAAACACACTTTTAACCACGAAAAATGTGGCACAAAAATGCACTACTGTGTTGCACAATTCTGACAATTGTACAACAAAAATTAAAACACAAGTTGCATTGGCCGGGAATCGAACCCGGGCCTCCCGCGTGGCAGGCGAGAATTCTACCACTGAACCACCAATGCATGAAATGGCTTGGTTTTTTTCTGACTTAAATACTGGTGACCACTAGGTGACCACTAAAGTCTCCTAGTGGTGGGAATGTACGTTGGCATGCATGTACCTCACTACACTTTATTCATTGGAGGTTCAGTGGTGGAATTCTCTCCTCTAGGGTCCAAGCAATAAATAATACTTTAAAAAATATATAAAGTATCTTCCTTTGAGTTATTAAATACATTTTGCTTTTTTATTAAATATCAACAAAACATTTCCATTACCATTCAAATTATTCTTAGCCAGTGCCTCTTCACGTGGAGAGTAACATTTAGTTTGTGATTCTTCATCATCATCATCCTCTGCTGTGACAAGCTTCATCAGGCTGTGGTCACACGCACTTGCTGCTTCTCTGGTGTCTGCACATTATTTATTAAGGACCTTGGTGATTTTTTTAGATCCAAGGATTTTGAAGAAACACATTTTGAATAAATAAAATGTAACTGAATATATTAATGGAATTTAGATGGAGTAATAAGTAAGTGAAGGATACTTTTCTTGCGGTCATCATAGGAAAGGCAGGGCAGCACAGCTGTCAGTATTCCAGATGTGTACGGCAGCAACAATCTTCCTGCGAGCTGGATAAACTCTCTCATCCATGTCATTGCTGTCAACTGGATGAGATTGTTAGCTCAAAAGAGAGAAAATAAAGTATGAATATGAAATGTAGTGAAATATCCTATAAATGGAAACATATTACGATGTAAACTTTAATTGTATAAATTGGACCACTAAAAAGTCTTTCTCGGAAAACAACCACTGAGAATTTAAATTACATTTTTTTTTTTTACAAACATTATGTGTTTGTAAAAAATAGATATTAAATGTGAATAAAATATTTATATTTATACATACAGTATAATTAATTCAATGAGTTTTGAATTACGGAATACGGTATATACAAACTGACATGAAAATACGTTTTATTTACTTAAAACTTATAATTATTTATACAACTTGTAACTTACTGGATTTTGATTCATCAGACATGTGACAGTGGATGACTAAGATGTTGGCCATTTCTGCAAACTTAACACTGGAAGAGTTCTTCTTAATTTCCTTGAGGAACTCTCCTAACACAACCTCACACCTAGAAACAGAAACATTTAGGTCAGAAGTTTTCAAACCGTGGTCCAAGATAAAAGATGGGTCACACAAAATCACTTGAAATCAAGCCTTGCCAGATTCAGACACGTAATCACCGGTGTCTTAACAAAAGCACAAAGACACGGTGAGAAAAAGCAAAGATTTCTGACATCTCATTTAGCCTCATTTGAATTACTTTGCATACAAATGATCTAAAATGATGATAAAACAGGGAATCTGCAACAAAATTTGGAATCTACCCAATATATATTAGGATATCGTGCGGAATAAAACATTTGTTATCCACTTTTTTAAATAACTCGTATGAAGTGAAAAAGGAACACTGATGTGAGAGTCTAATGCAAAAAGGAAGCGAGAGAAGTATAACACACACATTCGCCTGATCTCTTTACTGCTGTCTCCCAGAATCTGAAAAAGTCCGTCCAGAATTTCTGGCAGATAGTCCAAAAGCTTGATATTAGAAACAGACTCCAGCACATGGATCTGGATCAGAAGAAAAATAAAAACCCAGACCAGAGCAACATACAATATTGTAGTAGAATTCTGAAAACAAACGCTGAGTTTATCTTACCCAGGAAATGATGAACTGTCGGGCATACTGGTTATTGGAATAAATCCTCTCACGCAGCAGAGGCACAAAGGCCACTAGATCAAATTTGTTGCTCTCTGTCACAATGTCCTTAAAAAACAGACAAACTGAATTGTCGTCATATAATTTTTTCCAAAGTGACATATTTTGCCACAGTTTCCCTGATACAACTTCAAGCGTTCTCATGGCCCACAACCACGATGTTGCAAACTTCTGCTCTACTGGAAAAGCTACAAACTACATCTCTTTGTTCACTGCACTCACTTTCAGAAGCCGGTCCAGAAGCTCTGATCCACTTTTTACGTTAGGGTCAGAATCCGCAGCAAGCTAGAGAGCAAACGTGTGGAAATTGAATGGTAAAACTAAAACTGGAAAAGTATTTTATGTTTTTCTAACTGAGTGTCATTTAAAAAAAATCGCTTTATTCAGTTATACTGAAACCATCTTCAATCACGCAGCTTCACCTTGCTGAGTCCATCGAACAGAACATTGAAGTGGGGCAGTACTGCTCCTCTCGCCACCTTTACTATATTGTAAAGAGCTTCGCAGGCGTAGTAGCGTAGGCGACTGTCAGAGTCGTTGAAACAGATCAGAACTGGATCAATGAGTTCCTTGAGGTACAAGCCAGAATCCTGAAGAAACAATAAAACACTTTCAGAGACAATTTGTTAAAACAAAAAGTCTAATTTTAACTTGACCAGTGGTGAAGATTTGCATACTTTCCCCAGAGCGATTGAGCACGCTGCCAGTCCAATCAGGCCTCCTTTCCGGCTGTGAGGGTGTTGGGAAAGAGCAAACTCTGTCGCCAGGATCTGGATGACATGTCTGATCTGGGCAGAGTTGTTCTGGGCAACAAACTCCCGCACAAGACTGAAAACATGTGGAAAATGAATGGATGGGAAACCATCGTGTCATCTAATGAAAACATTTGCATTTGTATTAAAATGTTTTATGAATGACTGTTGACACTAGTGGTGTTTGGACTGTGGGCAATTGATCTTTGCACAACTAATGGCATCATGTGGTTGGTCAGATAATCAAATGCTTTGGAACAAGATTGTATGCGTGTGCTGTAAAATAAAAAAAAACACAAGTATGTGTGAAAAGATCACACAAATATAAAATTGACGACCTAAAACTTATTAAAATCTAATCTGTCCTAATAAGATAATTGTACTCACTTTTCAATCTCCAGGGCTGCCACTTTCCTCTTCTCGTAGCGTTTGTCATTGAGAGCCCTCACAATGTTTGGGGTCAGTGGGGAGAAATCCTTTTCGATGCTCATTATTAAAACAATTTCAAAATTTTTCCAGAAAATGCTTTTAAATGTGTGCAGTTTATTGAGAAACTGTCATCTGATGGCAGTTCTTGTATCACCGAAATACTGTAGGTTTCATAACAGCAAAACTGACCGCAACTGAGCCCTCTTAGCAACAATCATTACTGTAAATACAGTAAAACGGTGCAGCGACGATGAAAATGGATGAGCTCCATCGAATGATGAATAGAAGAACACTTAAAGCGATAATTCATTTCAAAGGTGAGTAGAAATAATTTGTCCACAATACGTACAAAGAAGTGTTTCCGGTCGGCTAATAAAAGATGTTCGGCAATGGAAGAAGCAATGGACCACAGGCGGCGCACATGACTTCCACCGACTGACAGCGCCTGGTCAATCGAGCGTCGATGGATAGATTTGTTGTGATGACGTCACGATTACATGGTTTTGAAAAAAACGTGATTCTTGAACTTGCTTTTAAGCGTTTGACTTCACATTAGGCTTTAGATAATGTTTCCATTTTTAAAACATGACTGGGACAAAATTAAAGTTGTAAACTACAAGAAATACTTGTACAGCATATACAATAAACACTAGAGGGCGTAACAAAGCAACAATAATATGAGAATAAAAACAGCATTTAGGAAATTAATGGATTCGAAGTAACGTTTATATAGTTTTATGTTTACAATATTACTTATTTATATTTATATACTGTATACACTTTCATGTTATAGATACAATAGCCACTTGAGGACGTAACAAAGCAGCATTAATAAACACGTATTTTAAGCAAACTGAACTAAATATGATAATTTGATGAATGAATGCATATATATGAACATGTACAAAACACACAAAAATATAGAAATTAATTTTATATGCATATTGTGACAACACATGTGACTGAAATAACAGAGTTCACCAAGAACTCCAGAGTCCAGACACGTTTTCTTTTACAAATACAATACTACAGAGAAGAATGAGGTGCAGAGGAAGACGTTATATTTAGTTTCTCGAGTCTTTCTGTCAACGATAACTCCGTGTCTTCCGTGCTTCCTACGAGAGGCTCTAGAAACTGTTTTCCAGCCACTCGCTTTCCAGTAAGAGGGTCCACCACCTGGCCCACTTTAAACACAATCTCCGAAAGCTCGTGTTTGACGTGCTTGGATCTTCTCTCGGGCAAGGCCTTCAGCAACACTACATCCCCGATCGAACACTGCTCCAGAGCATCATGGGCGAAGTAAGTCTTCCTCTTGTTGTAGTACTGCAGAGACAAGCGAGAGACTCAGTGAATGCAGAAAAAAACAACAGCATACATGTTTCCTGTCATATCTCACCTTAAGCAGGTATGGATCGAGCACTAGTCTAGTCACTCGAACCTTCGCCGTCTTTTTCATCTTGGTTCCGATCACCCGACCAATGATCCACTTCGCATGAACCGATGCTTGTTTGACGGACATGGCGTTTAAGATTTGAAATTATCTAAAATTCCACAATAATAGAGATTTAAAATGTAAGACAAAGTTATGTTACAGGCGCACTGGATGAAAACTCTAATGGGTTGCTCAAATGAGCGTCGTAGACTTATACAAAACTCTCGTTGTATAAATGAAGACGTAATTATGTATTTGCTTACCCGTTATGACTTCAAATACCATGAAACTGTATTATAAAGGTCATAATCGAAATAAACAATCCGCATGGACTTGAATGTCAAGCCTACTAGTGGCGCCCGTTGATGACGTAAACCGGAAGAGTCTCTTATGAGAAACGGACTCGGATAATTTGTAGTTCCTAAAAAAATAAATAAAAAAAAAAATAAATAATTTGTAGTTCCTTTGTCCGTGTGCAAACAATGCCTGTTTGTGCAGAATTGACTTCGTATCGAAAGGCTTTTATTGGAACCCCACCACCTCCCGAAATGCAAAACTGTAAAAACCAAAAAAATTACATTTATTACAAAATACTTTAGAATATAATAGAATAGAATAGCCTTTATTGTCACAGTGCACATATACGATGTGAGTCATATAAATGTACAGTGAAATTATAGCGACTTCCTATCCAGTGCAACACGCATTAATAAATCTATTCAAAATGTACAATATATTACAGTCACAGAACACAGAAATTTACAGCAATGGAATTTGTGGATATATGGATTATATACATTTTATACATTTTGGTTGAGAAGGGGGTTATTTTTTATGAACGTCCTGATGTTGGTGCATATGTCCATTTAAGGTAGTGATGGCTTGGGGGAAAAAAACAGTTTTTCAGTCTGTTCTCGCTCTGATGCACCTGAATCGTCTTCCTGACGGCAACAGGTTGAACAGATCAGAAGCGGGATGAGAACTGTCCTGGATGATGTTCTCAGCGGGAGGTGTAAATGTCCACAAGGGAGGCGAGAGGACAGCCGATGATCTTTTGCGCTGTCTTCACTACTCTCTCCAGCCTCCTCTTGTCTGACACAGTGCAGCTCCCGTACCATACTGTACTACAGTAGGTCAGCAGACTCTCAATGGACGCGCGGTAGAAGGTCAGCAGCAGACTGAGGTCGAGGCCGTGCTTCCTGAGGACTCGCAGGAAGTGAAGTTTCTGCTGGGCCTTCTTGATAACCGCGGTGGTGTTTCATGTCCATGAGATGTCCTCAGAGATGAGGACGCCGAGAAACCGGAAAGCATGGACCCTATCCACACACTCTCCGTTGATCAGGAGCGGGGCAGGGCTGGTGCCGTGCCTCCTTAAGTCGACGATGATCTTCTTGGTTTTCTCTGAGCACCAAGTTGTCAGCTTCAGGACCTCCTCTCTGTATTCCGCTTCTTCACCCTTTGAAATAAGTGTGACCAGTGTGGTGTCGTCAGCAAACTTCACAACGAGGTTCCTGTCATGGGACGGGCTGCAATCATGTGTGTAGAGGCAGTACAGGAGAGGGCTCAACACACAGCCCTGAGGAGAGCCGATGCTCAGTGTGCGGGTGGATGACAGGTGCGGGCCCAGTTTCACAGTCTGGGGTCGGTTGATGAGGAAGTTTTTGATCCAGGCGCATGTGACTGGCGGGAAACCAAGAACTTCCAGTTTTCTAATAAGTATGTCTGGGATGATCGTGTTAAAAGCAGAGCTAAAGTCCACGAAGAGCATCCGGACATAGCTCTGCTGCTGCTCCAGGTGTCCCAGCACGGTGTGGAGTGCTAGGGCGATGGCGATTTATTACTTGTTGCAGTTATTCTTTTGTAGATTAATTAAAATATGTGATGGTAAAATATTGTAAAACAAACATTTCACTTTACATATTTTCTCAAAAAACTATACTGTTGTGTAAATAGCTCAATCAAATATTAGTATTTTTTTTATTATTCTTATTTGAAGAAAAATAATACACAAATCTCTTAATGCTTTAATCCTATATAGAATGATGTGTTGGGAATATATAATTATTATAATTATTGGGAATGTTGTTTATTAGTAGTAGCAGTCTTATTATTTACCTTACTATTATGACTGTCATCGTCATCATCATTAGTATTTAACTATTGAATGAACATTTTTTTTATTTTCCAACATAAGCCCACGTTTATTGAGCAGTTTTTTGCGTTTACATCACTATGAAAATATTGTTGCCGCAAAAAGCAATCTGAATATCATCCAACACCCTTTGAACTATTTGGCCTGCTGTTACAACTGGCCTGGACTCAAGGCTCATGGAAAATGCATTTGTACAATAAGTAAGATGTTTCTAAAATAGGGGAACAGATTGTGGCATGTACTCTGAAGCGTGTTAGAGAAAGTAGTCAGTGCGTCCCTGGGTGGGAACTGGATGAGATCCAGTAAAGTCCAATCTGGCATTAATCAGAACAGCGCAAGAAAACGTGGCTTGTCTCATGTGATTCCCATTTAAGGCAGTGCAATAAGATATTTGGTGGAATACTTGCACATTGAGAAACACGCTGAGCTAAATGTTGATTTCAAACCTTATAGATTGTAAACTGAGCAGCATGCAGAATAATCTGTACATTGTTCGGTCCGGTTCCTGAAAGCAAGCACGTCTGTCAGAAAAAAATATGCTTAAAAGTACATTTTCTGCCATTGCGTTTCAATTGACATAAAAAACGGCAGACAAACTGCTGTGACACAATGCAAATAAGTCAGAACATCACGAGCCCGCGCACAAACATTCTAGTGTTAAAATTGCATGACTCATTCACCGCGTTTATTTTCACTGGAGATGGAAATGGGACTTTTAAATATTTCCCCTGAAGAAATGAGAGGTAAATTTAAACAGACATGAGTGATGAATGAAATTGCTCTCTCTCTTTTCATCGTCTTCCCATTATTGCGCTGTTTAATGAGGCTAGTGTCTTAAGAAAGTTTAGAAGAAACATGACAGAGAGACACTCACATGTATTTTTTTTAGTAACACAATTTGATGTTTTTACATGTCAGAGATTTAGTCCATATCTATCTATCTATCTATCTATCTATCTATCTATCTATCTATCTATCTATCTATCTATCTATCTATCTATCTATCTATCTATCTATCTGTCTATCTGTCTATCTGTCTATCTGTCTCTCTGTCTCTCTGTCTCTCTGTCTGTCTGTCTGTCTATTCATCCATCTTTGGGTCTGTCACCATTCCATCCATCTAGCCATCCATTCATCCATCTATCCATCTATCTATCCTTCCATCCGTCTATCTGTCATGTTACTCTTTTTGCTCCGGTCTCTTAAAAGAACCGTCCAATCGTCCAGAATATACTAGTATAATGTTTATTCATGCTCTGCTTTTACCTTGATTCTTGTGCACATCAGTCCAAGCATCTGGATTGGGCTGATCTGAAAGGGTTCTGTCTCCTCGGTTAGAAAGTAGAAATGCCAAATGAAAAAGAACGTGAGTGATTTATTTCTCAACTGAATAACTGAGTGAGTATTTAATTGTTGAACATTCCTCTCTTTGGACCCAGATAGTAAATCTGTTCACAAGAAAGCACGAATGCTCCTTTAATCACTTTTCCGTATTGCCTCAATGGCTTGACTTTACATTATGCTGATAAATGACTTGAGTGTTTTTATGGCAGATGCTACAGTGTGATGTTGCCGTTTCTTCGGTACGTGTCAGTTGTGAGCTGATGTCAGTGTCCCTTGAAAGCAAACATGAGATCACCGTGGAAATACCTTCAGACTAGCTGAAGAAAGTCATTTATTAGTTCCTTCAATAATATTATTGCCCACTTGACCACTGCGCAGGTCACGGCCCATAAAAGCCTGGCTCTCGTGTCACACCTGCCACAACAACACTCGACGCATTCACACGAGACACAAAACGGCCTAAATATGTTTTAAGAATGTGCTACACTTAAAAAACATATGAATAATGCACTGTTGGCTAGGCCTGTTGCAAAGCGCGCCAAGACTAAAGCTCACAGTCTCGGTATCCTGGGGGAAAAAGGGAACGTCAATGGAGCAAAACACTCAAACGTGCTCACTGGCAGAGGACGTATCCCAGTCTCGTCATCGGTGGGGAAGAAACACACGCGGCCCGGTCCAACTCTTGTCACGCTGTTTACATAAACATGATGTACCAGTTCTGCTGTTCGCTGCTCCTTCAACAAACAGAATAAACACAACAGACAAAGAGACTGGCTGTGAACGAGGCCTTGAGCAACTTTCCACAAGTGTTTCCCTTGTTCCTCTAGTTTGTCCGGAGAAAATTGAAAACATGTACATGTCAGGTCTTTATTTATCTGACACTGCACTGGCTATGATTTTATTCCTCCCTGCTGAATCACCAGTTCCTATCCAGTCCTAATCTTCTTTGTGTAATCAGTAAGTCATGGGCTGCTTTTTGCAGCTTGGCCATGTCATTATCATGCAATCTGATGTCATTGCTAGGACAGATTAAAATGTTTGATAAGTCGAAGTATCCTGTCATGCTCTACAAACCAATTCTGGCTTAATAGACTGAGGATAAGGCAGTGTGCTTTTATTTGATTTGGCTATTAAAGGCTGTGTTCAGGAAACAGGTTTGCGGTGTGTTCTTTAGAAGTTCGCTTGTCTGATGTTCTCAGCTGTTCTCTTACTGGGATGTTTCCTGTTGAGATTTGGATATTTGTTACAAAACAAATGTAGCTTTTCCCTCTTGGTTTGCGCAAACGCACCAGCAGAAAAGCACTCTGTTTCATAGTACAGCCTGTTCTTTCTTTCCTTCTTTTTTTTTTTTTTTTGTTATTTGTGAAAAAAATATTTTTGTGTTCCGTCCGTCCGTCCAACCATCCATCCATCCCTCCCTCCCTCCTTCCATCCATTCATCTGTCTATCTAAGGCCTAGTCAATTTGACATGTCAGTGAAAAGTGTAATACCAGTCATTTAAATGTTACAATGTAACTCAAAAGAGATGTCTATTTTGAGTGACCTTAAATTGATGACTATTCAACTAATTTTATTAAAATGAAAATCTACATTCTATGTCTTATCAACTTGGAGACAAAGTACTGGAATCACAATATTTTTTTAAAACAGTAATAAATAAAAATTATAATACCCTGATAAGAATATGAGTTATGATTTGTTACCAGAGGAATCATTGAAGGTTTGAAACAATCTTGAAACTAAAGAATTTAGTTTCTATAAAATAGAGTCGATTTTAAATAGCAGATGTCAATGAGTTCAGACTCCATTTATTGGATATGGAGTCACTGTAATTTCTTGTAAAAAAAAAAAATAACAAATTTTTTGAGTGGAATATTGAAACAATTTATTGTATAAAAAAAAGATAGACAGCTTCACACTGTGAAACGGCCCACACTCAGTCCATCCTCTTCAGATGAATAATGCTGTTGATCACGTCAACCATGCCATGAAAAGGAAATAGTAAAGTTCTCTGCCCATCAAACTATAGTCAAGCTCATGTATGAAAATAATTAACAGACTTTTACCCTATATCAAAAAACATCATCCATTTGAAATGTTTTTACAATTCAACCACTGGTTTTACTCCTAGTGACATCCAGATGTAGGTTGTTATGAATCTGAACACGCGCACAATGGGGGTTTATAGGGAGTCACCTATGATCTGTGTGTAATCTTCAGGGAAGATCAGACTGAAACCTGCATCATTTACAGGTTAGTCCACGCAGCCGAAGCATGTAGAGGATGATGTATGTAGATGTATGGGATGCTGACAGACTTTGTTGATGGAGTTTCAGATTGAACTGCATGAGCTGCTGGATTTTTCTTCAGTCTTGAATCTCAAACACACGCCGCCTGTTTCCCTTTTCCCCTCAGTGATGTCATTGATTATTGCTGGCAATCACCCAGTCCTGACCACCAAATGCTCCAACATCCATAATGCATCTGCCTCAGTGAATTCTGCGCAGTGCCTCTTTGCTTATCTTAATCTGTCACATTACGTGAAAAATATTCAGTCAAATTTTTCAAAGTCATGTTGTATCAACAACGCACATCGGAGTGGAGGTCAAAAGCATGAGATGATTGAGCTCATCACATGAAACGTGTAGAAAATATGAACAAATATATGTTCATATGAAAATATGCAATAACAAATTAAAAATTGTTCGAAATGGAGAGTTTTGATTTATTTAATCCTTCCACCTGTGCTGCAGTGTGTGTGATTGTTGTTATATCGATATTAGTTGTGAATATACATACAATTTCTCATGGTTAATCTAAATTAGGATTAGGATTGATTCAAGATCCAAACGTTTATTAAAATACTAATATTCATATTCTGTGTCGGAACTGTCCAATTCTAAAGTGATCTGGCACTGAATTAAACAACAAAAAATCTCTCTGAACCAAACTCTTAACGAAATTCGCACATTATTCATCATTATCACAGACGCTATAAAATATTGTTCGAATTTAGTTTTTAGTCTTATTCTCAATTCTAACTTGGACAACAACCTCAAAAACATACTTCTGTTTAAAAATACTACATAATTCCGTGACCCAGAAATTATATTAACATACCTCCCTATAAACATTATACAGTGTGTGTGTGTGTGTGTGTGTGTGTGTGTGTGTGTGTGTGTGTGTGTGTGTGTGTGTGTGGGTGTGTGTGTGTGTGTATGTGTGTGTGCACGCATATTTACTGTTAACACACACCTATATTTACACACACACCTACACACACATACACACACACACACACACATGTCTCACAGGATCAGAATCCGGCATCGCTGAGAGATAAAAGACATTCTAACTCTCACTCACATATGTAACCAATTTGTCTCCAATTGACTTGTGTTGACATGTTGTTCTGACATGTTTTTGTAGAGCTGTCTCCTCTTAGAGAGAAGGAAGTGAGCTTGAGCATTGACTGGATCCTGTCTGTTATGAGTTGATGTTCTCCTCATGTTCAGTTAGATTCCTTAGTGTTTTTCCCGGTATTGGTTGTTCAGGTAAGCATACATGTACCTGCAAACGTTCATGTAAGCTAGAGCATATCTTCACCTTAGGTGTGAGTAAAGGCCTGCAGCACTGATGTGTGGTAGATTCAAAGTCGATTAACAATGGTTGTAAAAATCCGTGTTTTTTTCCCAGCTGGACCAAACGCCGATTTATTTCTGAGCAAACATAATGTAATAGTGTGGACGTGACAAACAAATTACAACATTAATTAAATGACTTAAGATTAATAATCTGCTGGTATCTTTGAGGAAAAAAATGTGGCTAGTAATGTTTCATGAACAGTATCTGGTTCATACTTGATATGTGTGCTGGTTGAATTGAAGACCTGTTAAAAAAAGTGTCTGGCAAGATAAAAAAAAATGTAAAATTTAAAATATGTGGACACAAATGAACAAAATCAGAAACAAATGTGCAAATGCACCATCATCATTCATCTATTTTCTAGACGCAATCTTCCTTTTTTGTGTCATGGGCAGCTGGAGCCAATCTCAGCATCTCTTGTCCTGAAGGCAGAATTTATAAAAACAGTGTGTATCTCAGCCAATTGGATGATGGCCAACCAATTGCAGAGTGAGACAGTTATACAAAAGGATAAATTTGTATAGCAGCATCTTCCCAACAGCAGAAGTAGTAGATGTGTATAGAAATGATGTAATGAGACACAACTTCTTTGAACGATGCGTTTTGTCAGTGTATTTAGCACATTGTGGTGCAATCAGTACTTGGATGAAAAAAAATCTTGACAGTGCTGATTAATTTGCAGTGATGTCAAAAAAAGCAACATGCCTGTTCTAATAACATGTTCACTTTCTGCTCCAGGCAGTGAAGTCATCTGACCGATCCAACCCAGACCACAGATAACACTCAGACTCAAAAAAATCGTATTGAATGAGCATGGGAAAGATGTTAAGATGTTGATGGATTCACTATCACTCGGACAAGACTATGGAATAATTGTCTCTGTTGTGCTCATTGGAATGATCATATTTCATAATTAGGCACAAAGCAGCTGCAGTGGATCAAACACAATCTCGCAGTCCTACAGTTATCATTATTAAACTTTCCCTGGCATGTTTTTCTTTTCCTAGAAGTCTTGATCTCATTTCTGTTTTTAGAGCTTTTGGAATGCAAATGCAGGCCTGCTGCTCAAAACATTTTTTACATTTTCTGCGGCATGATGGTTTGTGTACCGAAGTGTACATAATTGCATTATCTCATTTCTTTTTGCCAAAAATGATGCATTCAAAATTTTGATGCAATGACGAATTCAGTGTCAGGATAGGTTAAAATGCCCCGTGTCCTATGGTTAAAAATCTCTGTAACTAGTTGATTTTACCTTTCTTGAAGCATTAAGAATATAATATGTGGGATTTCTTGAAGCTTTAAGAATATAATATGTGGAATTTCTTTGGAAGATAATGTCTTTTGGATCTAAATATCTACAAGCACAGTTTGTGCTTTTGTTAATGTTATTATTCATATTCAAGTATTATTAAATTAATGAAAGGCACAAACTGTTTTTAAGGGAAGTAGGGGAAAGTGGCCAAGTATGGTCGGAACCATAGAAGAAATCTTGTAGAGACAGTTAAGTACGTATTAACTTTCCACATTCAAGTGCCCCTCCATGAACTGACACCTAGCAGTGGTCGAGGTGTTTCTGTGTCCGAATGATCCTTGGAGCATTGTTTTTGGTAGCTGAGAGTGGTAGGGTCTGGTAGGATTTCTTAAGGCCCCACAAATCGGTATCACTTGAATGCCACCCTAGAGCCAGGTCTACATTTGGGGCATGGAGAACATGTTGAGAAATGGTTCCCACCAGGCTTAGCCTAAAAGAGTAATGTGAGCTTACCCTCTATCAGGCTCACCACCAACATGAAGGGGCATAAGAAGTCATCAAGAAGAGCATTGTGGACTTGCTGGCAGTCGTAAGGGAATGTCACAATGACCCAAACAATCGGAAATGTATCTGGATAATAGGGCAGCACATCATCTTCCTGAATGTGAGAGAGCCCACAAATAAGTTGTAAGATTAACTTTAAGATGTACAAGCTGGAAATAGACGGGCTTACCTCAATGCATCGTCTTAGATCTAGAATATAAATATTAAGTAAGTTGAATCCTGTTCTATTCTTGCTTGCATGTACTGTGGTTCACTAACTCAGCCGCCAAGTATTGAAATTCATACCACTGATTCTCCAAACGTTCAGGTATGGGGCTTTCTCACTTAATGTTCATCACTTTCTCACTGAAGGCATCACTGATCTAAAATGAGTGACGAGTTTTGAGTTTTAAAATGAGTTTTGATCTTCTGGGCTAGTCAAGGATTGTCAATAACAAATTGCCCATGATTGATTTTAGTGTTATCAAAGTATTGTAAGGATTTCCGTGGGTGGCGTTGGCTTTCCCGAAGAGCGCTGATGCCTTCAAGATACTCGTGCCCCATACACCGCACGACCCCGAGTATCTGCTGACATCACACACAGAGACAGCTTAGTTGAGGTGGTGGTCTTTATTAAAGCACAGCTTTAATCACACACTCTACTTTTTACCTAAAGAACACACAAGACAAGTAGCCAGGCCACTACTCTGGCTACACACTTCCCCGATGGTAGGTTTACCATCACACAACAAACAGTTATACCAATTAACACACATGAACTTCACATCATACACAACACAATGACACAAAAAGATTTACATAAAAACAAGTATTTACAACGAAAACAACACTTATAAACACAAATAAAACAGAAACTGCAGGGATTTGTGGGTAATCCCTGGGCTAACCCCCCTTGCTGTGACTCCACACCCCCTGCCGGGTTTTCACACCTCTGGGGCTCTGCTCCAGCACAGCCCTCACAGCAGCGGATCGCCACAGTATTATTAAGGCCTTTGACTATTTGTCTGACAATATTGTCATGACAACACCCTAAGCTGCGGGTAAGCCTAAGCTACCTAAGGGTAGCTTGTGGAAATCTGAAGCAACTTAAAATTCTGTACGTGAAATTCTGTTCTTTGTTGAAGACAGAGGAGAATGGTCATCAAGCTGATAGAAAGGCCACAGTAACTCAAATAACAAGACATTACAACAAAGATATGCATCTCTGAATACACAATACATCAAACCTTGGTGACAGCCGAGTTACAGCAGCAGAAGACCACGGAAGGCCATGGAAGATTTAGGCATTTCTAAAGGCAAACGCGGCTTCAACCCGTTCCTAGTAAGGTGTACTTATTAATGTAACACAGAGTTTAAAGCATTTGCATCTCTCTAAAAAAAAAGAAATATCTGAAATGATTCTATTAAATTATCATTGCAGCACATTGCCCAACATGTCCGACTGACCCAAAGTCTACCAGTTTTTGATGAAGCAGTAGGAAACTCATCGAAAACATTTCCTGAACCCCAAATGTGTATATAATTTCTCATACTTTTATATTCTGTATTCTATATCATCTTATTGAACTTATTGAACTGCAGTACATACTTTTTTGATGCTGCTGTAGCAAAAAAATTCCCCCACTGTGGGACAAATAAAGGACTTTCTTATCTCATCTTATCTTGTCTTCACTTGTAATTTAAAGACACATCTCTTTTTAGCCCTTTATGTCCAAAGTCCTGGGAAGTTCTGTCTTTTGGCAATTGACGAACAATCAAGCTCTAATTCTGATCTTGCCTCAAGTGGAGGGGTGTAAGTATCTTGGAATCATGTTCACACATAACAGGAACGTGAGATTGTCAAACAGATTGGACTTTAGCAGTAGTATTGCACTCTAGGCATGTCCCACTGGATGAAGGCCCAAATCAAGACAGAGGATACTCTGGAGTTGGAGCCTGGGAACACCTTGGTATTGGAAAGGGAAGTATAGGTGTCATTACTCGAACTGCTGCATTGTGCATACATTCTACCACTCCACCTTCTCTGCTTTATTGAGTTGTTTACACATGAAAAGGAAACTTGGAGAAGGCAATTGGGTTTTTTTTTTTATAGAAAAAGTTGTGTAAATAGCTTTCTCTTTTTTGCATTATTCGCAATGTTCACAAATGACACAAAACTGAACAGACTAAATTCAGCGATTCAAGTTTGGTGTATTTTCAATAAACTACGTGGTTCAACGTCACCAAATCAATATTTACATCAAAAGTTTTAAATTACATGAAGTCAAAATGTGTCTAAAGTGTGTTAAACTGTAAAATGTTAAAGATAAGACACAAAAAAGATTTTCATAAAAATGTCGGCTAAATCTTACTTCAATCCGAAAAATGACACCAGAGAGATAGACAGACAGAAAGATTGAGATTTCAATTTATTTTGAAGCCAATGCTGAAACCTTAATGTGTCTGATGTCAAAGGAAATCCCACAGACGTTTTGTAGTCACTTTTATTTCCCTGATAATGATCTCAGTTAATGGTTTGAAGTTACAACCAAACATAATCACATAGTCTCATCTCCGTTCTCTTTGTGAAAAGTGAGCCCACAATAAAACTATATGTTTTAACAAGATGTAAACCACACTAACAATCAAAAAAGAAGGCTTTTCTTTTAATGATATGTTTTAAAAAGCAAATCCCCTTATCCTCTCAATTCAGAGCTTTTCGAATGAGGCAAATGTGCCCGGTGACGGCTAATAAAGACTTCTCTATTCTCAGCGGCCGCATTCTTGGCTTACTTGTTAAGATGCTGTTAATTAAATATTTATATCATTCCATCCTTTATGATAAGTGATGACTCTCTGTACGGCCACAGCTTACAGGTATTTGTATGCTTCAGCGTAGATTGACAGCCAGACTCACTTCCTCTATCCATTTACCTCCAGCTTGTTTGCTTTGTGATTCATGCTTTAATGCTGTTTATGTAATGTCTGCCACAACTGTGGCATGAAACATATTCACAAAAACACTATTATATGTCACATGCTAGTGGTTGTAACGTTTAAAATTATGAAAGTTGAAGTTAAAAGTAGCTTAAGAAACATGCTTTCTGTCTGGATTCAGCAAGAACTTTTGTCGTTGCATCCTTCAATGTACTTATTTAATGTACGTAGCTCATTGGTAGATAATTCATTTATTATTTACTGTTGTATCTTCTAAGAAAAAATGTATAAATAATCTCTTTTTTACATCACTCCTTACATGTAGTTTTTATTATTATTGCTGAACTGTTTTGTTGGGTCATTTTTAGAAATTACAGATTCTCACAGTACTGCTCCGAATTACAAGAAGGCATTGGCATATAGCAAAAAAACTACTTTTAAAACGTTTTCATGCATGTAAAACAACATTTTCGAACCATTGGAAATGTCGCGTATATAACCAGTATTTAAATATATCTTACTATTTTTTGTGATATTTTGGCAAATTGCCCAGGAGAGCAGGATTATTTTTTTATTGTGTGTAATGTTTGTTACAAAATGTGTAATGTTACATTATGTATGTTATTTTATTTTATTGTAATTATTAGATATTGTCCATGTCAACTTAAAATATCTCGGAATATATTGATTATATTGTGGATTTTTAGTAGATCATCTGATCTTAAAAAACCCTTAATCATGTTTTGATTTTACATCCTGAGGGCTCCACCCCCAATACTCCTTCACAGCCAATGTAAATGGGCAGGAATTTTTCCACCTGTTTCATCCTCTTCCAGGCAGTTGAGACATATTTCAAGCCAGGAATATCATAGAGATTCCACCCAGTGTTGGACTCATTTGACTTGGCCAGACAAAAACCTTCTAGCAGCACCACAACAACCTGCCAAATCACCCAAGCAACCTGTTTGCAACACTATGCAAAGTCCTCAAGTCAACTTTACAGCATTATAGAAGACACCCTTGCTTTAGATAACGTGAGTAGGGATAGTTGCAAGAGTACTTGAGTGAATTTGTCAATATGGCCCATGCTCTGCTAGAATCCTCGCAAGAAGAAAATTATCTGTGAGTGAGTCTATTGCATGAAGCATTTTATTTACTTGCGATAAGTTTTTTTTTTCTCACTTGCATCAATGATATGACTTAAGCACAGATGAAGAGATCTTTCTGAATTTCTGTTAAGTTATAAATGTATGTGACGTTGATACTTGTTTCTGCTCAACATCGTAATTTTTATAGTTTACCCACAATTATGGTTGTATTTAATTATTCACTATTTATCAAAGGCAAACCCAGAAAATGACCCAGAAATGAAAGAAGAAACTTTGAAAACGAATCATCATCAAGTTCTGAAGATCTTATTCCCACAATCAAGACCTCAACATCGGAATATAGCTATTGAACACGATAAGGTGATTTTGGACGAAATTTGTAGTTGGTCCTGAGAATTTTATTTTTCTTACAGGCTTTAAAAAAAACAAAACTTAAGAGTAATCTGAGGTTTCCCACAAACTCTTTGGTTCACTTCTTGACATTATGATTAATGGACCTTTTCTATCGACTTTCTTTAAATAGTTTCCCCAATCGACTGTTTTTGTGTTCTGGTGTCAGTGCCAGTCCGCCACAATGACTCATGGGAAGAAGACTTGACATGGCGGATTAAAGGCGGAACACTGGTGATCTCAGTGGGTTTAGAATCACCGTTTAAACTGTGTCATTGGAACAACTGAAGTATCGTTTTAAACTTCATGTGTTTACGTGTTGTTTTTAACCTTTTGTCGCACTCATTAACAGCCTCACGATTGTTCACAATTTAAATTGTTTATTGCTGTACACATGAGGTCAGACGTGGATCAGACTGTACCTCATAAACT
This sequence comes from Paedocypris micromegethes, assembly GCA_028031935.1. NCBI lineage: Eukaryota > Metazoa > Chordata > Actinopteri > Cypriniformes > Paedocypris > Paedocypris micromegethes. The sequence goes on from CM051496.1 coordinate 16,082,572, forward strand.
CATACTGGGTGTTTACGCTGTCTAAATCATTCTCTGAACCAATCAAACACATCTGTCCACTCTGGTTCTCACAGTATTCCTGTCATTACGGCTGTAACCAAGAGCAAATCCTTCAGATTACTGGGCATACGGCTGTGGCGGGAATGAATTCCCATGAGCACTTGTGTAATATGTACAAATATGGATTATAGACATTTTATAAGTTAATATAATATCAAGTCAGGTTTATACGTGTATGCAGTGGGATACGGATGTGTGAGATTTATTATTTTAAATTACTACTTGGATTGGAAGTTCCAAGTTCATGATCTCATTCTTGAAACACCATTTGCGTCACTGAACAGGAAATTGTCACCGACCAACTAAATTATCAGCTTATTTTTGCTCTAATGTAATTATCAAGAGCAGGTAAAAAAAAACAGTACATGGGAAAACACAGCTGCTAACTCTAACTTAATTACAGTAAAAAAGCTCTACGTGCACACACACACACACACACACACACACACACACGCACGCACGCATGCACGCACGCACGCACGCACGCACACACGCACACACACACACAGACACACACTCACACACATTATTTCACACCTACATGTACTGTATTCATTTGGTAACTTTTTGGAAATAAGTGTTGATCAGAGAATATAAATATAATTAAAACATTTGCCAATACATAATAGTGTGTAGACATCAAATCTTACAATTTTATCTTACACAATGCACATTTTTTACATTTCTATTTTGTACAATGCACATTTTTTACATTTCCTCTTTTTACATTTCTATTTTGTGTGTTTTCTCCTATACTGCACCAAACGGAGTAGTAATCCTAATTTCGTTGTAACCTTGTGTCGCAATGACAATAAAGGCATTCTATTCTATTCTATTCTATTCTATTCAAATGTATCACCCAAATTAATCTCTTTTCATAGATTTGTAAAGCCTGGTTTTCAGGGTCTGGGTTTCAGGGTTTCTGAATTAAAACGAAAAAAGTTTTACCACACAGCTTTTTTGTTAATCATCATCAAATAATTTTATTTACCTTGACAGGTAAAGTAAAGCTCTATTGCTCAGACACTGATTTCACCACAAACTTTCAGCTTTCCGTCTATTCATGTCAGAAAAAAAAATTAAAATATTTTTCAACAAAGTGTATGTGATCATTTTAATTTTTTTGAATTTAAAGTAATTTACACTAAAAAAGAAACTGTGGCGTTATTCACATGTTAACGACATACTAGGTCTTATACTTGGTCCTAAATATCCTTTAAGGATTTTTGTATACTTGAGTTGACTTTGTATACTCAAGTTATGCATGACCACATCATAATGCATACGTATTTGTTTATATTAAGGTTTGTGTCATAAAAGATTAGCATTTTCCTTTTACTTCATAGGGAACATTGTGACCATAGAATGTGAGAATCTTTCAAGAAAATGGCCTTGCAAGTGAGAAATGAGCTGAGAGCGATCATTGCCAGCTTATCTGAAGGGTCCCAGGAACCCTATTGTGACTCTCCCCACCTCCCTCAAGAGCCAAAGCAGTTTCCCTTAACCTTGCTGCGACAGGAGACGCTGGGGAGTTTAATCGCGCAGTGTGTCGGCCCTTATATAGACAGCAGACGTTAGGTAAACGCAAGGTAGACGTTAGGTAAACTAAAAATGGGTAGTTTTCAGTCAACGGCTTTATTCATAACTTTGATACGCCTCTCTGTGTTGGCACGGCGCGCGAAACGCTGGGCACACTGCTGCAAGATTGTGTGCATAAATGTTTTATGTGGACAAAAGGCTTGGTTTGGTTTACAACGTGGAGTCATGAGCAGGTCTGCTGGAACTCAATTAAGACAAACCAGGCTTTGGGCTAATAAAAATGTTTTTACCTTAAGCTAGATGAAGTGGCTCTCAAAAACAATTCATATTCCAGCTCTGAGTGTATGATTATTAGATTTATCAGTTAGCGGCATGTCTGGCTTCATACTTAACGGAGACACTTATTTTGTCTTTCCAGATTTAGTTTATTTTGTGTTTCATCACAAAACTATGTTCCTTTTTATCAAGAAGTCCATGTAACTCCATGTAGACTGTTGGATTCAGGTCAAGCTGTGTAACCGTATATCTATCCTGTTATGGGCTTGTAGTCCAGTGCAAAATCAATGACATTTTCAACCCTAATTCAGCCTTCAACCTCGGATACAAGAGTGGAACTGGGTCACTGATTGCAGGTTTATCTATTTTTACTCAGACCAAACATAGCGTTATACCACTTTTGAAAACCAGACGTTCATTAGACAAAACATCTTGCCAGCATCAGCCTGCCAGAACAATATGACGAAGTTCTAAAGTCGAACTTTGACTGTTAAAATCTTACTTTTTATACAACTATCACGATTACGAGACCATGATTCTGTGAAATATTAATTAAAACATGCAGTAGGCCTTATTAATTAAGAATTTTAATGCAAGTTAGAGTTCAATGTATTTTTAAAGCGATTTTTACCATCTCACGGCAGCAGATATATAGAAAAGTGTATACAGTTTGACAATGACTGGCATATGTGACGCTTGATAAGAATCCCTTCGCAAATAATAAATAAATAAATAATAAAAATATAATAAATTGATGTGACACCATCTCACACCTGAGCAGAAGAGTAGATCGATGGAGAACACAAGAGAAGAGAGAAAACTAAAAAGTTATATATAAATATATAATTATATATTTTATAGCCCATGAAGATAACTTGTGGAAAAGAGTGCTTAATGTAAAAGTAGGATACAATTATTAAACGCAATTATTAATTAAACTAATATTTGAACCCAAACTCTCTCTCTCTCTCTCTCTCTCTCTCTCTCTCTCTCTCTCTCTCTCTCTCTCTCTCTCTCTCTCTCTCTCTCTCTCTCTTAACTCTTCTTAATAGAGTTCAACACACTTAATAGAATCAACATTTAGACATTCAATTATTCTATTCGATTCAAACTCTGATCGATATGTAGGTTGAGTATATGTCAAACATTTTACGTAAATCTATATTTAATAACAATAAAGTGTTGCATGGTCAAGTGTTACATATCGTACACAATAATAAAAGTAATTGGAGTCCGACCCAAGATGCGTTTACTTTAACAGCAGGTGCCGTATAAAATGTGAAGTCATGTGTGTCCCCCCGCACAATCTTTATAATAATGTAGTCTTCTAGTATGTTTACTTTCCAGGAATGTAAAGAGCAGCCATTCATTCTTTAACACTGAGATCGTGCTTCTTTGCCATCAGTTTCAAAACAGGCACACACACACACACACACAAGCATTTAAAGTTATACATTGAATTAAAAAAAGCGTCTATCTGAAGAGGAATGAGCTAATCTTATTCCTTGCCAATAGCCTGAAACACAACCAGTGCCTGAACACAGACTTTTTGGCAAAACTCCTCCAGACCAAACAAGGAGTGCTAGACAATCAGGGTTTAGAAGTCTGTATGCGGTGGGGGTTTGGGGGGATATATAGAAATTTTCCCAAAAAGCCCCCCTTGGCTTTTCTTGTTTTGTTTTTTCAAAGATTTGCATCCAGCATGTATCTGCCAGACAGTTTCCTGCATCTCCTACAATAATAAATGGATAAAAGTGACCGGTCATTTTGGAAATGCAGTCTGAGATATTTGGAGATTAAACAACATCATTAGAGAAAAATATTCCTATTATTACAAGTATTAGAAAGGAATGTAATGCAATATAACTTTTTAAGATATGACGTTTTGGCATGGCGCGTGACTCATGGTTCTATTTTCATATTTGCTGGATGTCATTCAGACTTGAGAGTCGATTTTTTTTATGTTCTTCACACTTTATTACTCCCTGTTAAGGAGGAAAAAAAACATTTTCAAGAAAAGACTATTTATGCATGAGTCCCTTTTGTAAGCCGTTTCTCTCCGAGGTCACATTGAGCCGCTAGGATTCGTTTTCTGTTCCAGAAGTCTTCATGCTGCTAACACCCCAGTCAGAGTTAAAGCCTTGGCTTGGGCTACAGAGGTTATGGAATTCAGTGGTGTCAACCTTTAATAATGTGTTCCAACACACACCCAACATGATTTCATGTGTTCCTCTGGGACCCATTCTTTACAAACAATGGAGAGACACTTGGGTTCTGGCCAAGCGCCTGGGCATGTCACAGCCGAGTTTTCTTCTTCCTTGAGTGATTGAGTGATAGATCTGGTGCTTAAATGTCACTTACTCTCGGAATCTGGGAACAAAAGAAGGTGTGATTGTCTTATCTGGAGTGATTTCTAACAGATTTTCCATTTAGAGGGGAAATGGTCTCCATGAGGAAATCTGGCTCTTGGTGATGTAGAGAGAGCTTGGTTCGTTTTATCTTCACCCTGACTATCTTCTCTTTTTTTGGCCTCTTGTTGGCAGAGGTGGCCTAAATACATGCTCCAGCACCAGTCGGGGTGGGGTTCGAAAAAACAGGGGAGGAAAAAAAGTACTGTACAAGACCCAAGTGTCTTGGTTTCCCTAATTACGTAGTGTTCTTTTTTTCTGTTCCACTGACCCCCCACCCACCCCTCATCCTCCTTGTTTAAAGCATGGGTGTGCAATGACTTGCTTTTAGGGGATAAAACCCACACTTTGGGAGTGGAGAGGGATATTAGAGAGCAGAATGGGCCAGAGTAAGGTACATCTGCTCTTGCATGGATTTCTTCTGCTGGTTTTCTCTAGACCCTCCCTTCAAGGAGGTAAGGTGTCTCCAAACTCATTTACGATTGTGTTCTTTTTGCATTGCATGCACAGTGGGACCGACAAGCCGCCTATGTGTATTTCTTTCTGCATTCTGAAGTGGCAGATGGGGGCTGATGATGGGGTGGATGCAAATGCTTTCTTGCGTAATATTGTGCAACTTTGCTGCAAAAGGCTTACATTTTTATTCAGATGTCAGCAACACTGTGGGACGATAAATAAGTGTGAAGATAAATTTTCACACTTCAACACTGAAAATGTCAAACTTTTTCTTTCTCTTGTCATTATAAACTTAGTGAATCATACAGAGATCTTAACTTGTCCACTTGGTTGGGTCTTGGCAACATTTGAAGTTGGGTGTGATTTATCACTTTTAATTGGCAGATTAAAAATTGTATATAAGTATTAGTTTTTTGTAAAGAACATGCTCAAGAACAAATGTTTAGCATTTAGTGTGTGCTATACTTTACTGCCTAGTTTCACCACAATAAAAAGGCATACTTCTTCAGGTTTTAATAAATGCTCTGTGATAATGATTTGAGTTTTATAAATGTGAAACGTTTTTAGGTTTTGTATTTGTCATTGCTCAAAGTTCCATGTTTCATATTCTTTCAGAACTCATTCCAAACCCAAAGAATACAAGATTTCAGCTTGTTAGTTCAAACATCTAATATTTATTTTGGGATTTATTTGAGTGATTCACTAATACACTGTTACTTTTCACACTTTAACAATAAGTCAAGAGGACGCAAACTCAGATGAGGATTGTGTGTAAAGCTTTGCTGGATAGTTTAGCTGTGGAGCTGTAACTCTTGAGATTTATGACCCTTCATCCCGTAGCAAAGGACAAGCATGAATCTCATAAACTGCTGAGCTACAGGAATGAGTTTCCAAATGTATAAAATGTTTTGGATTTCTAATGCAATGTTGTTTGGAATAAAAATGTTAATGGGAATGCAGTGAATAGTGAATCTTGCTTCATCTCTAAAAATGCATGAAACAACCCTCTGTTCACTTCCATTCCAATTATGTTGAAGCAAATTTGAACCGTTGAACTTCATTTTTAATGTACTGTTTAACTCGTCTGCATAACTATATCTTATGTCATTTTGCATGCTTATGTATTTTTAGGAATCTACATACCAGCTGGTGCAGGGCCTGGAACTGGAGCTGGTCTTGGTGCTGGAACTGGTCCCGGTGTTGGAACCGGTCCAGTAGGTGGCACTGGACTTGGGGGTGTTGGTCCCGGAGGTGCTGGAGCTGGATTGGGTTTTGGTGCTGGGGGTTTCGGAACAGGTCCAGGGGCCGGTATCATACCCGGAACTGGTAGGACTCTCTTTCCACAGTTCAAAATGCAAAGTCTTCTCAAAATGTCAATTCATGCTAAAGAACTCTACTTTATTGGGACATTTTAAGGAACTGGTGTTGTTCCCGGTTTAAAACCAGGTAAAACAGGTGAGTTTGTTTTGACAAATTACAAATAAAAAAGTTTAATTCTGTGTGATTCATTTGTTGCTATTGTGGTGCATTTTGAGTTGAGCTGAATCTTATTCGTCTTGTTTTACTACCAAATAACAATTTTGCCAACAGGCTACATAAGAGGAGGAGTAGGACCTGGTGGAGTAGGACCTGGTGGAGTAGGACCTGGTGGAGTAGGACCTGGTGGAGTAGGACCTGGTGGAGTAGGTCCTGGTGGAGTAGGACCTGGTGTTTTTGGCACCGGAGGACTCGGTACCAGAGGATTCGGTACAGGAGGATTCGGTACAGGAGGACTCGGTGCTGGAGGACTCGGTGCTGGAGGACTCGGTACAGGAGGACTCGGTACAGGAGGACTCGGTGCTGGAGGACTCGGTGCTGGAGGACTCGGTGCTGGAGGACTCGGTGCTGGAGGACTTGGTGCTGGAGGACTTGGTGCTGGAGGACTCGGTGCTGGAGGACTCGGTGCTGGAGGACTTGGTGCTGGAGGACTCGGTGCTGGAGGACTCGGTGCTGGAGGACTCGGTGCTGGAGGACTTGGTGCTGGAGGACTTGCAGCAGGTTTTTAAAAATGTTTAACATTCTTCTCATGCTGTTAGTTGATTTGTAAAAAAAAAAGAAAAAAAAAGAGAGAACATATAAGGTGCCAATTGAATTTCCATATTTAATAACCATTTAATCCTTTTATAGGACGTTATGTCAAGCCACCCAAAACAGGTATGTAACCCTTGCTCAAATGATGGATTAGTTTTAGTAAAGAGGTCACAGATTGTGTGTAAATTAACAGGAACATATGGAGGGCAGGCAGGAGTCGGACCCGGTATTGGGCCTGGAGCTGGCTCATTGGGACCTGGAGGCTTTGGAGGTGTCGGACCAGGGGGAATTGCACCTGGAGGTGTTGTTCCAGGAGGCATTGTACCTGGGGGCACCAGGCCTGGGGGCTTTGGGCTTGGAGGAATTGGACCAGGGGGTGCTGGAGGAATCAGCCTTGGAACAGGTAATGTGATCGCAAAAAAATGCTACCAGCAAAATTGGTATACTTTTGGTATATTTCTCATTTATTTACAACACGCAGATTCTCACTAAAGGCATCACAGCTATGAATAGATCTTATGAAATGGTTAAGTAGTGTAATGAAATTAAACTTAATTTCTGCCCTCTATGCACATCTGTGAATTTTCTACCTTCTTGTTGATGTTAGAAGTAGTTATAATATTCAGAAATGCAACAAAACAATTTAGGGAAAATTGTCTATTGTCCAAGACCAATTTAGTTCATTCTTAACACAAACAACATGAGATATGTAGATGATGTTGTTTCCGCACAGAAACACCCATTCGTCAATTTCGCATTGAATCGACCATTTCATTTAACCATGGAAACAACAGGGTTATGTAGTGCTTTTGGACCCTGTGAGAGGATTCTCTGTTCCAGGACATTGACATCTGAAGTGCATTATTTCATTGCTCACTAAAATTTCATTGATCACTAAAAGTCAAATTATTATATGTATGATATATAATTATATAAATAATTAAAAAATAGTATTAAATATTTGCTATTATACATAATAGTATATGTATTGTTAACGCTGATTTTTTTTTGTAGGTGGTGGTGTAAAACCCCCTAAATCAGGTGAGATAAAAATTGTGCAACATAGAACATCTCTTTTGGAACAATCCAAGCAAGTAACCGGTTTTAAATTAACTTGGATCTGGAGGCCTAGGTACTGGATTGGGCGTTTTAGTGCCAGGTGGCTTTGGTCCAGGAACTGCTGGTGGGATTGGCACAGGAGTACCTGGGCAAGGTAGAGATTTTTTAACTCTCCTCTTTAAAACTATCTAACAATTGTAAAAGACTTATTCACTTTTTGTTCTCCTGAAACAGGTGGTCTTGGGCCCGGAGGAATTGGTCCAGGAGGGGTTGGAAATGGTTAGAAATTGGAAATGGGTGTGAAAAAACACCCAAGTGTTTGAAGATTTTCTGGTACTAAATTGCATTTCTTTTCTCCCCTTTACATAGTTCAAAGTGGGAAACCCCCAAAAACAGGTCAGTTTTGTTCAGATTCACTGGTAATTGATGTGTATTAACTGATATGTAAACTGCTATTGATAATAAACTGATAACAAAAAGAATACACTGCTCCAGGTGTGTGTGTGTGTGTGTGTGTGGGGGGGGTGCGTGTGTGTGTGTGTGTGTGTGTGTGTGTGTGTGCGCGTATGTGTGTATGTGCTGTGCGCTCCACTGGGATGGGTGAAAGGCAGAGCACCGGTTGCTGATTTTGACTATACTTGGCCACTTTCCCACGTGTTTATATAAACGTATGTACAGGGTATGGTGGAGCTGGAGGTTTTGGTGGTGCACCATATGGAACAGGACGGCTTGGAGCAGGAGACCCAAGACTTGGTTCTTTTCCACTTACACCTGGAGCTGCTGGAACAGGCTATCCAATAGACGGTACCTACCTAGTGTATTCACAAGTTTGCTCTTTTTGTTTTTTTTTACGCTATTTTCAATATAACAGTATATTAGTATTAACTTACAACGTAAAAAGTAGGTATTTAATATTCACAACTGAAAAGTGTAATGAACAATGGTTTTATAATTCACAAATAACATACATTTTTGCGATATTAACAGGACAGTAAAATATATTAAAAGCATGCTTGGACAATCAGAAAAACAAATGTTGTTTTACAATCATGTATGCAAATAATATACTCATATTTAGTAGTATTGCAACTCAGATGGGTTTTGTTATGAATGTTTTCAGGCAGATACGGTGGATATGGAGGTGTTTATCCCGATGTCAGAAGGACTGGTCAGAAACCACCAAAACCAGGTCAGTATACAATAGACACTTTTGACTATAGTTTTATTTTGTTTACCTGAAACTCGAGTTTTACATTCTGGCACAGGATATGGACTAGGTGGTGCTGGATATGGACCAGGTGGTGCTGGAATTGCGCCAGGTGGTGCTGGCTATGGACCAGGTGGTGCTGGAGTTGGACCAGGTGGTGCTGGAGTTGGACCAGGTGGTGCTGGTGTTATACCTGGAGGTGCTGGATATGGACCTGGTGGTGCTGGAGTTGGACCAGGTGGTGCTGGAGTTGGACCAGGTGGTGCTGGATATGGACCAGGTGGTGCTGGATATGGACCTGGTGGTGCTGGATATGGGCCAAGTGGTGCTGGATATGGGCCAGGTGGTGCTGGAGTTGGACCAGGTGGTGCAGGAGTTGTGCCAGGTGGTACAGGACTTGGCCTTGCTGGCACTGGGACCGGAGGACCTGGTGGAGGTAGAGTTTTTAAAAAGATAAGCTTTGTGTTCAATTTATATTCATGTTTAATGCACAATGTTTTTTATATATATTTATTAGCACCCATTCTTCCTCAAACTGGACTACCAGGAGCTGTACCTGGGACAGGCAGTGGAGTAAAAGTTGGTAAAACTGGAAAACAACCAGTGCCAGGTAATTTTTAATTTTTGTACAATCTCTGCAACAAATGACTTTGGTTGTGATCTATATGACATGCACAACAACTTTAATATTGAAAGAAGCAAGGTTGAATAGTGTTATCCCTTACACCACCAGTTTGAATACAGAAATGGCTTACTCTGACTCACTCTGATGCCTCTGAGTTAAAATGCCAATCTTACTGTGACAATTTGTGGCTGATGGAGTTCCCCAGTCAAACTCATTTGTGGCATCTTACAGAGCCCCCTTTCTAGAAGTGGCTCCAGAAACAAGTACCATATCACCTAAAACTATAGTACCATATACCCAGAAAGTAGCTCCACAAACAAGGACCAAACAAGTACCATCTCAACATCTTATGTATTTGACATGCAGAGCGGTCTAACATTTTCACCATTATCTGCTGAGTGGCATGGTGGTGCAGTGGGTTGCGCTGCAGCCTCACAGGTGTGAGTTAGGGACCTCCGGCCCAGTGATGCTGAGATAGGCACCAGCTCCCCGCGAGGGACCAAGCAGCAGATGATGAATGAATGAATCTGCTCTGGGGCCATTTTTCTGTTCTGGCAGAGAACAGAAAAGTCTGTTCTCCTCAGGCTCTGGCGATCACAGCTCAGTCCAAAATAACTCACACAAAAAGTCAAAGATGGATTCTTCAATAAGTTGTTCCAAAAAGTGTGTTCAAAAAAGCATACTTTAGTTTATGTATTAGCTCTGACAAAACAGGTCCCTTAACAATATGTTAAGGACAAAAGGTAAAGCAAGCTCTTGTTTGGAGGTTTGTGGGAGATGAAGATCTCACACTCAATGGTCACGCTAACCGATCGCTTTACTTGATTTTAATTGTGCTCTGTGAGTTTCAACAAATATTTAAGAATAAAAACGATACACCTTTTGCTTTTTTTCTTTGAAGGTGTTGGTATTCCTGGATTATACCAAGGAGGTATGGTTCCAGGACAAGGTGAGAATATTGTCATTAGCCTTCTTCCATACATTGCTTGTACTTTTTGATGATTTTTACCGACCAGTTAAAATTAAAGACCTGCTATTAAATATTTTTATTTAAAGGATTCAGTGGTAGAGGGGTTTTGCCAGGTGTAGTCACTGGAACACAAACCGGTAACTTTTTTGTTTAAATATATCAGAAATTATAATTATTGTATAATTCTGATACAGTTTTACTTGGCAATGAAACTCATTGATGAACCAGTGTTATTTTACAGGTCAGCTTGGTCAAGGAGCTCTTGGAGCAAATGGTAAAAAATGTGAATTTTCTACTAAAACGCAATGATATGAATAGAAAATGATGCTCTAAAGAATAAACTCGCATATATTTTTGCTGGTAGCTGGTCGTGGGAACTTTGGTCAACAATTGCCAGGGATATTTGGTGGTTATCCTCTCATATCACCCAAAACTGGTTAGTCATGCCTATGTCCTTCAAATATGAAGATCAAAAATGTAAATGCAACAACAAATATAATGATAGCAGTAATATTGTAAAAATAAAAAATCAATTCTTGCCATTTAACACCATTTAAATGATTGTATAGGTTCTGCAAAGTCTCTGGCCAAAGCTGCCAAATATGGTAAGTCAAAAACAATAGAAAAAAGATACCAGGAAAAAATAAAGAAAAAATGACTGACACTAAAAAAAATTACTGACACTAATGACTTGGTTCAGGAGGAGTAGCGGGAGCTGGAGGACTCATACCTGGAGCTGGAGGACTCATACCTGGAGCTGGTGGACTCATACCTGGAGCTGGAGGAGTGGTACCTGGAGCTGGTGGAGTGGTACCTGGAGCTGGTGGAGTGGTACCTGGAGCTGGTGGAGTGGTACCTGGAGCTGGAGGACTCATACCTGGAGCTGGTGGAGTGGTACCTGGAGCTGGTGGAATGGTACCTGGAGCTGGAGGACTCATACCTGGAGCTGGTGGAGGGGTACCTGGAGCTGGAGGACTCATACCTGGAGCTGGTGGAGTCAGACCAGGTGCTGGAGGAATTTTACCAGGTGCCGGAGTACTTCCTGGATCTGGAAGTGCAACTTCTGGTATTTTGTATCCAGGACTTGGTGGTGTTTATCCTGGGGGTAGGTTATGATTTTTTTTAAAAGCTTTGTAATTCAAAATATATAAATTGGAATAATTAATTATTTACAGAAGAAAGATTAATTAATACTTTTAAAGGTTCTTCAAAAAGTAACTATCAAAATTTCACTAGGTGCTGGTGCAAAAGCACGAAAGTATGGTAAGAAGACCTTAACTTTCATGTTTTAAAAAAAGTAAATAATAAATAGAAAATAATTGTTTATTACTTGTGGAAAAAGAGATATTCTAATAACTTTGTTCTTGTAAAGATTTATCATCTAGATTACCACGCTTTTGATTGCTTTTCAGCTTCAGGAATAGGAACAGGTGGGCTTCCTATTTCCAGCTTGGGGGCAGGTGGTCTTGGTGCTGGAGGACTTCCTGGTTCTGGTTTGGGAACTGGCGCTTTAGGTGCTGGTGGTTTGGGAGGTGGTGGGTCTAGTGCAGGAGGTCTTGGAGTCATACCTGGAGTTAGTCCCGAAGGTACCAAGGAAACGTTGATTGTATATGATCACTAAAACAAATCAACAGAGTTATATACGTATATAGACATATCATTTTTTTCTGTATTTCAGGATATGCTGCAGCCAAAGCAAGAAAATATGGTAAAACATTTAATTGTAATAAAATATGAAGTATGAAATATTTTATAAAATATCTTGAGGGCTGGGTGACCTGACTACTTATGTTAACAAGGACGTCACTATTATATAAAAACTAACGCCATGGTTCAATGGACACCTTTAACAGCTCAGCTGGCAGGTTCTGGTGGAGCAATTGGTACTGGAGGTCTGCCAGGTGGGGCCATTGGAGGTGGTCTTGGTACTGGTGGACAACCAGGTGGAGGTCTTGGAATTGGTGGTCAGCCGGGTGGAGGTCTTGGAATTGGTGGGCTTCCTGGTGGTGGTCTTGGAACAGGAGGATTACCTGGCGGAGGGCTTGGAGTTGGTGGACTTCCTGGTGGTGGTCTTGGGACAGGTGGACTACCTGGCGGAGGTCTTGGGACAGGAGGAATACCTGGGCGAGGTGTTGGAACAGGTATTTGTAATGGTATAATACAAGAAAGTGAGAATTGTTAGATGAACAAATCTTGCATACTGTATGTTGTTTTCTCTGCAAAAAATGTAATTAAATGGAGTCAACCAATAATATCAGTATTTATTTTAGAAAGCCCCTTTTGAAATGGAATAATAATAATATTAATAATAATAATAATGATAATAATAATAATGCTCAATGGTTGATGATTTAAATAAAAGATATTGACTGTTGCCTGAATGTTTGGTCATGTGACTTAGTACAGTTACCTAGATTCACGGGGATGGTCAAATTAGCAAGTACTCACCTTGTCTTTTATTTGATAACATTGTAGAAAATAAAGTGTGATGTGATTTGTTTTAATGACTTTGGTATGCTTTTGTATTTTGTTCAATTACTTTGAAGGATATGGACCAGAAGCAAAAGCTCGTAAATATGGTAAGATAATATTTTATACAAACCAAATGTTCTAACATTGTTCAAAAGCATGATATACTCTTTTGTCTTTTTGCAGGTCTTGGATTAGGACAGGGTGCAGCAGGAGTAATCCCTGGTACTGGTGTGGGACCTGGTGGAGTAGGGGCTGGCAGTGGGAGCTATAGACCTGGAACAGGAATTGCACCAGGATTTGGACCCGGACAAGGGGGTGTTCCGGGGGTGGGCTATGGAACAGCAGGTGTACCTGGTGGAGGCTTTGGACCTGGAGGTAAAATAAAATAAATTCCTATAAATGTAATAAACAATTATAAGGAATTTTCCCCTTTTTAGGTTGTGTGTTGTAGAGAACCTCTGTTAAAAAAAATTGCCGTTATATTATTTGCAGGATATGCTGGGGCCAAAGCTCGTAAATATGGTGAGGGTCCAATTCTATTAACTTATCAATATCTGAGAAAACGTCCAAATCAAATTACACTGTGAATTTGATCAAATAGGTCTTCTTGGTGGAGCTGCTAGTACAGGGTTGCCTGGAGGAACAGGTGGGGCTATTGGTGCTGGAGCAGTGCCAGGCATCGGGGCTGGCGGTGGGGCGACAGCAGGCGGAACACCAGCCGGTTACGGACCTGGAGGGGTACAAGTTGGTGGTTATGGACCCGGAGGTTTGCCAGTCGGATATGGACCTGGTGCTGGAGGCATGCTGGCTTACTTAAAACATTTTTAATTCTATTGCCTATACTATGTATAACTTAATTTAACATACTTGATCACATATACTGTATTTAATCCTGCATGTTTTATCACGTTCACTTATAAATCTTCTAATTTTACAAGCAGCTTATCCAGGTGGATCCAAGGCACTTAAATATGGTAGTGAATTTAAATATTTCATAATTTTCAGTTCCAAATAACACTTGGAAATACAAATCACCTTAATTTGATGTTTAGGTATTGGTGGTGGTGGTGGAGCTGCACCAGGATATGGTCTCCAGGGTCAAGTAGGAACAGGCCCAGCAGGAACCGGAGCAATTGGTGGCTATGGTCCAGGGACTGTAGGAGGTCCAGGGGGAGGATATGGAGCTGGAACAGGATTTCCTGCCGGCACTAATGGGGCCGGAAGTCGAGGAGGCATTGGCCTTGGTTATGGATCTGTAGCTGGAGGTTCGTAATTCAGTAAAATAAAAAAAAATACTGTATATTAAAACTGTTAATTTTCATCTTCTATCTTGTTTTTTCTGTTCAAAGGCTATGGACCTGGATCAAAAGCTGCTAAATATGGTATTTATTTAAACTTTTATTTATATTATTTAGGGTAAAATAACTTGGCAAGTGTACCAATTTTTGCAATAAGGTGTCTTGACTAAAGAAAACTTGTATAGGTTTGCCTGGTTCTGGAGTTGTTGGAGCAGGAGGTGTACCAGGAGTTGGAACAGGAGCAGTAGTTAGCCCTGGAGGTATGTAAAAGTTTTTTACATTTTTAGTTTTGACTCAAAAAATACAATTTAAAATACAGTGCCAGTGTCAGTGAGACATAAAATGGCAAGACTAGAATAAAAGAATTATGAAAAAATATTCAGCGCCACCTAGTGCCAGAGAACAAATCAGCACATTACTTGACTTATTGTCAGTAAAAAATTGTACACAACAAAACAATGGCATAAACAAACACACACCTTGATACCCAAGCATTAAATACTGTATATTATTATTTTTTTGCATTTATTCTAAATAGGGCAAGCGACTGGTATTGGGCAGGCTGGTTCAGTTCCAGCAACAGGTGGCACTTCAATAGCAGGAGCTGGAGTCGGGACTGGAACTGGTGGGTAAACGCTGTTAAAACAGAGACAATCGATTTATGCATAAAAATGTAAATCTACGCTTTACATGTTGTGCATATATGACGCAACAAAACAGATCTTTATGAATAATTTGTTGTTTATTTCAGGTGTACCAAGTGTTATTGGAGGAACGGCACTGCCAGGCAGTTCTGCAGGGTCCAAACCTGGTACTGATGGGGGCCAGAAAGCTGGAGAATATCAAGGTCGTTTAGTAAAACTAATATGAGATATCAGTGAAGTTTAAATGGTTCCTGCTTGACCAATTTCAATTTTGTTGATTTTAACAAACAGGTGGAACAAAAGCCCCAAAGACTGGTAAGGACGGCATTCATCAAATTCTTCTTGGTTTTTCTTGACCATCCAAATTATTTAACAATTAATTAATTAATTTAACAATCAATTCCATTGATTGATTGGTTGATTGGTTGGTTGGTTTAAATGCGCAATATATTTAAGTATAAAAGTGAACTTGATTATTACCTACTGTAAATCACTTGCTCCTGAAGATAAGCAGAGCAAAGCACAAAGTAAACGCTTGAAATCTATTCTATTTGATAAACGGCCAATTTGTTCACTTTTTAGCCATCTTTTTTATTTTGTGATCATTACAGAATCTGGAGGGCCAGTAGAGGGATCAGGTGGGTTTGGGTGAAGGAATGACCACGGCTTTGTTTAAACTTTGGTTTATTGAGCTGTTGGTTATGAAGGCGTTAACGAATGTACTTTTCATGTGCACCGTTATATTTATATTTTAGGTGTTACTGCTGGGTCTGTTGATGGTGAGGGTCTTGGACTTAGTGGGACTGGGATACCTATTTTAGCTGGAGGAACAACAGGTAGTGGTACATTTTGGAAAACATTATTTAAAAAAAAAACACACAATGTGCACATATCTCATATAATTTACAAATATATTGGCTTTAGCAGTCATTTATCTTTGCCTTAAAAGATTTATACTTTTGTTTATGTATACCCCATTTTTAAAAAACCTGTTCTGAAACACTATTTTTAATATCTCTTTTAAACCTTTGATGCAATCACAATTCATTTGATAACTATTTATGTAGTGCTATGTATTTTATAAATGAACCCACTATTTACTATTGATCATATTTAATGTTGTTTTTTAGGATTGGCTGGAACTGGACCAGGTTTGCTTTTAGATTTTAATTAATTTCTGGTTACTGATTACATAATGTAATTTACCTCCCAGTCTAAATATATTCATGTCTTACTCTTTACTTTCAGGTGGAACAGGGCAACCACGACTAGACGGTAAGAACACGAACTAGACAGTAATCAAACACAGTCTTAGTCAAACTAGTAGCTTAGTTTGTAAGCTAATTAGTGGCTTTTTTTTTTCCAAAAAGTTTCATATTCCTCTAGTGGTGAGGAGATGTGTAACTCTCATGTTGCTTATACCGTAATCCACAATTTAAAAATATTAAAGTATGTATTTGTTTACTGTATAATAAGCACAATTAATTCCATTTAATCATTTATATCTACTTGTATTGTCATAATCAAATCATATTAATTAAAATAGTGTATGTTTTAAAAATATTGTTACTGTATGTGCTTTATCAGGTGATAGTGGTTCACTACCTGGAGCAAAACCACTAAAACCTCCAGGTACTTCAGAACATTCTTTCTCAAATATTTTCTTTCACCTGATAATATTTGGACTAGTAAAAGTTACTTAAATACTGGTTTAGCAAGGCATTTAAATTTTTTTAATATTCTACTGTACTTAGGAATTGGGGGTGATGTCATTGCTGGGCGTGGTGATACTCCTGGCACCATTGAGCGAGGTGACAGTGGAGTTCCTGGGGCCACAAGTGGAGTTCCTGGGGCCACTGGGGGAGTTCCTGGGGCCACTGGGGGAGTTCCTGGAGCTGTTGGAGGAGTTCCTGGGGCTGCTGGTGGAGTTCCCGGAGCTGTTGGAGGAGTTCCTGGGGCCGCTGGAATAGTTCCTGGAGCTGCTGGGGGAGTTCCTGGGGCCGCTGGGGGAGTTCCTGGAGCTGTTGGAGGAGTTCCTGGAGCCGCTGCTGGGGGGGTTTCTGGGGCTGGTGGTGGACTTCTAGGACCTGCTGGTGTGCTTCCTGGTATAGGTGGTGCACAAGGTGGAGTTAAACCCCCTAAAGGTAATTTGAAGATTCAGAAAATTGTGGACGTCTTACTGCTGCAGTTTTTAAAAATACATCACTTATTTTAGTGTACGGAGGTACAGGTGGTGCCGGAGTTCTTGGTTTTGGAGGACTAGGCCAGGCGGGAGTGGGAGCTGGTCTGCAGCCTGGAGGAGGTGGTCTGCTGCCAGGGGGAGGTGGTCTGCTTCCAGGGGGAGGTGGTCTGCTACCTGGAGGTGCAGGCACTGGAATTGGAGCACAGAAACCAGGCAAAAGTATTAAAAATGTTATATATTTTCTAGTAAACATTAATTAAATTGTAAGTTAGTTTAATTAAACATAAGCACACTTGTATAATATTTTTAATACTTTGATAATGTTTATGCTGACTGTAACTGATTTGTGCATCATTTGTAGATTACGGGGGAGCTTTGGGAGCTGGAGGTTATCTTCCAGGAACCGGTAAATATACGATTTTATTTAAAGAAAACAGGTTAATTTATTCCACTGTTTGTTAAACTTTAACTGTAGTTGTTTGTGTTCAAATTTGTATTTGATTTGATTTATTTTTCTCATTTATATTGCAGGACTCCGCTTTCCCAGTGGGGCTGCAGTTGGCGCAAAGCCGGGGAAAGGTATCAGAACGAATGAGATGAATGAAAAATGTTCTTTTGATCAAATTCTTAAAATATTAATTTCCTTATTCTTCATAAAGAATAAAATACTTAAAACATCATACAATTCTTAAAACAATACAATTATTAGGTTGCAAATAAGCTTTTTATCGTGGAAAGTGAAGTTAAAAGACCATTGATTGTGTTTTTATTGACTGGCAGTTTATGGGGCAGGAGGGGCACTCGGTGGTTTCGGAGGCCCGGGTGGATATGGAGCTGGACCTGGTGGCTATGGTGGTGGTGGTGGTCCAGGTGATTTGATGATTTTACTGTATAGTGAGGTGGTGTGATTGCATACATTTACACACAAATATACTTAAAACCTGTATTTAACAGGTCTGGCTTATGATGCTGATAGATGAAAAAATCCTTGAAAATGAAAAGTGAAAGTAATATAATCTGTAGAGAGTAGAACCGTCCAAACGGATCCTTGTCTTTTTTTATCAGCTTATGGAGCTGGAACACAGGCTGGTGCTGGAAGAGGAGGAGTGGGTGGAGGTCTTGGACCGGGAATACAAGCGGGAGGTGCCGGTGGTTTAGGAGTCGGACAAGGAGGAGCTGCTGGAGGACTAGGTTCATATGTCTTTATAGCAATAAATGTTGATAATTTGTTGATAACACTAAATTGACAATAAAATGTACTTAGTGCCCCATTACAAAAAAAAAGTAGATTTGCATAGTTTCACTTTCTAGTTCAGAAAGTTAAAAGTATAACAATAAAACAAGAACAAATGCATATAATTGCTTTTAGTTTGTTATAGTTTTGGAATCTTCTGGCTCTTAATATCTGTTTTTTGCAGGTGGCAGATATCCAGGAGCTGTGAAGCCTGGGAAAACAGGTTTGTGTACAATAATTCAAAATGTATATACATTTAGTGATATGCTGAAAAAACAAATGCTAAGTTTGCAATGGCTGAATAAATAATTCCGCAGATCCTCTTCAGTCAAAATACTGTTATGAATCACTATTTTGTTACAAAAATACTTACTTACATCACTTCTTATTATCTTCAGGTGTTCAGGGATATGGTCCAGGATACGGACCAGGATATGGACCAGGAGTTGGTCCTGGATATGGACAAGGAGTTGGACCAGGAGTTGGGCCAGGATTTGGACAAGGAGTTGGTCCTGGAGTTAGACCTGGAGTTGGTCCTGGATATGGACAAGGAGTCGGGACTGGAGTTGGTCCTGGATATGGACAAGGAGTTGGGACTGGAGTTGGACCAGGAGTTGGACCAAGATATGGTCAAGGTGTTGGGCCTGGAGTTGGACCAGGTGGGGCAAATAGACAACCGTATCTCAGTATTGAATAAATTATTTCAGAACTAATTTAATCTGAGTGTTTAATTGTGGAATTAATTTTGAGTGTTATTCTAGGATATGGCGGCATTGCAGCAGCCGGGCCAGGAAATGTCCCAAAATGTACGATACCATAGTGCATGTTTTTATTTACAGATGGGCTTTTTGTTAACGTGTGTTGTATAATTATCTCTAGCAAAAGCAGCCAAATATGCCGCTCTTCAAGGCTTTCTAGGAGGAGGAGGATACAGAGGTGAGATGTCTCGAGAAAACAACTCTCAGTCTAGATCCCCGACATAACTCTTAGTGGTGGATTAAAAAAAAACATATTTGTCCTGCAGGGGGCGCTGGATGCCAAGGCAAATACTGTGGAAGGAGACGAAAATGAGTCAGCGGCTGACGGAAGTGACCTCATAAACACGTGGTGCTACTGGGCGATCTCAAATTCACTTTTTTACCGCTGTAAAAGTGCCTGTAAAAATAAGTGAGAGATCTGGACTTCTTTTTCAGCAGTATTATTAATTATTGGTGAATCTTCACAGGGATCTCTTTGCACTGCCAATGCTCCTTTTACGTCCTCTATTTCAAAGTGAATGGAGTTTCAAGTTAAACTTTTGCAGCACATTCATTTACTGAGAGAAAAGTCGCCAAGTATGAAAATGCAGTGCTTAAAATTTTGCGATCACTGCAGTAGGCCACAGCCATGAGAGCTGAGGATTACAAGCTGTCTTTAAAGATACCTCAGGAACTTGGAGCAGTTTCTTTTCTAGTATCCGGACACTTGTAAAAACCTGTTTTGTTGGATAAAATGTAACTAAATTATACGTTGGTGTATCGATGCATTTAACCAGACTTGTTTTAGGGTTCGTAAGCTTTTGCTGGTTGTGAATTACATTTCATTTTGTGTTCTGAGAATGTGACCTGAGAATATGAAGGATAAACAATCAATGTGGCGAATCTTGTGATGTTCTAATATTCATTGTAACCCAATTGTTTCGCGGATTCCATGCAGATCACAGCATAATTGATAAATATTAAAATAAAACAGTAAGAAAAATTGCTTCGTTCTCTCGCGTTTATTTATTCATTTTTTATATTCATTTACAATATTCCCAAAATCGATTATATTCAAATAGACCATTATTCGATGGTCACGGAAACTCGAAGCTCGAGGAAAACGTTGCAGTTTTAATTGTATCTTTCTAGTTAGCTTTAATATTCATTCTTATTAAATATGTCATTCCTTAACCAAGTAGAAGCTTGTTGGAATGATACACTTACTGTAGCTCAAATTACAATACACTGTAGATTGCATAGATTTGATTAAAAATAAACACAGCCATTTTTGATGTATTGTTACACAAATCCTTGAACCCACACTAAAGTTGTGGTAATGACCTTCTGGCATCTCACATACGATTCCACATTTGATAATACAGTACGTGTAGCTCACACTTGATACACGCTTCTTACTCCCTCTGGCGGTGGTTAGGAGAAAAATTGATTACAATTGATCGAATAGTCTGCGGACGTTTTACATAATAAGGATCTTTTATCTTTTTTAACTTGGGTATATGTTCAGACCTTTTAGTTAATAGGCTAGTTAAAGCACAGTTAAAGCAACAATTCACTCAAGTCAAATTAAAATAATAATATTTTACCCACAAAGAGTTAAGGATTCAAATGCAACAGTAGAAAGCGTGGTACAGTTCCAAATGTATAGGTCAATGGTTAAAAATAACGGTTTTGGGAATTGCGTATTTTACTTTCCCACGCAAAGCTTTCTGATCAAGGCTATTCGTGGTTGAATTTGTGGCGAGAGAGACCATGGCCTTTCAAAATGTCTGCTGCATGACTAGAGTTGGACAAGCCGCGGCTTTATGAAGCGAGAGGGTGCAAACTCTGGAGTTCAGCAAGTCTGAGAAGAACCGGCGGCGGGTGTCACTCGATCCTCTGTGGACGGACGCGCTTGCCTTCTGCAAGGTGGGCTAAATAAAGTGCGGGGGGTTGCGCAGTCTCGGTTCAGTCGTCTGACAGGAAATACAGAGTAGAATCGTGAATTGAAACGGTTAAGAAGCGCTTACTGTTGTTGTCCTTATCATCTCCCCTCCCTCTTTCTCTCTCTGTCTCCACAGAAGAGAGAGTCGCACGAGCAGAGAAGGTCTGGGCTGGATTCTTGCTGTCATGCTCAAGTCTTGTCAGGACCTGTATTGCCGAAGAGGAGGAAAGGCAAGGTGAGCAAACACAGTTTTTGTTTTGCTCGTGAGGTTTAGACATTTTCAAAGAACGTTTATCTGTTTACTCGCGATTTTCGGCCACTCCCACTTTTGCGTTCTAGTAAAACTCGTAAAAAGTTGCTTAACGTCGGAATTTGTTTTTTACAGTGTAGGTTCTCAGTCCCATTTGTACGCAAATGTTGAGACTTTGGATATTTAACAATTTTTAACAAATAATTTGGTAATAATTCAGTAATTAAAATGAACGCAGATTCTAATGAGTGATCGCCTTTTGTTTTATTGTCTTCAATGAGCAAAAGTTACAATTTGCTTGCATAAAAAACGGTAGTTTGCCAGGAAAGCTTGGCCAGAATCTGCTTTGATGTAGTTTATCTGTGGTAAGTCAAGAGATGTGCTTTTGCTTGTTGATTATTCTAGAAGGTTTCATTTGTATGTGATGGTTGTATTTAAAGGTACGTACTTGGTTCTGGTTTTCTGTTCTTGAAGGGTTTTGTGAGAATTCAGCGAGCTAGTGAGTGATGTGCGTTCACGTGTGCGTTTACATGTGATTGTGTGCTGTTTTGGGTAACTGAACGGATGGAAGTGTAGATAACCACCAGCTGTGGGACACATGACATCCTGCTGTAATGTCGCAGAGAGAAGGAAACTCCCCAGAATTCACTATGCTGCTTGCTTTGTCATTCATGTGGAAACCAGTTAATTTATACAGCATAGTTTCCATAGTGCCCAATTACCTGTGATTTATTTTTAACACCTGTTAGACTAGACACCCACGTTTTTATGCTCTGCTTTTCACTTCATTTTTGTATCTCTCTATAAATCTGTCTTTATTTTTCTGTCTGTGTGTATGTCCATCTAGTCTATCTTTTGGAAATATTTATGTCTGTCTCTGTGCGAACTTGGTTTATTTTTTTGTCTTTATTTTTCTATTTGTCTGCCTGTCTGTGTCTCGGTCCGTCTAACTGTCTGTTTGTGTATCTGTCTATCCATCTGCCTTTTTTGTCCTTCTGTCTGTCTGCGTGTCTCAGTCCATCTCTCTGTCTTTGTTTTTTCTGTCTATCTACTTGTCTGTGCGTCTTTGTCCATCTATCTATCTGTCTGTCTTTATTTTTCTGCCTGTTTGTCTCAGTCCATCTATCTGTTTTTATTTTTCTGTCTGTCTGCCTGCCTTTGTGTCTCGATCCATTTATCTGTCATTTAAATATCTGAGTTTCTGTTTGTCCCGGTCCATCAATTTGTCTTTATTTTTCTGTCTGTTTGCCTGTCTCTCCACTATCAGCTTATTTATCTGTCGGTCCGCCTGTCTGTGTATATTTTCTTCCACTCATCAGTTAATTTGTCTGTCTGTATTTTTTACTAGGTGCTGTGAATGTAACTCGGTGCTTCCTCACTGGTACTATGAGAGAGAAGGACAGTTCTTCTGTAAGAAGCATTACTGGTCGCGGTTTGGGGAGCAATGTCACGGTTGCTCTGAGTCTATCACCACTGGCCTCATTATGGTAAGACTTCATGTACATATCATCACATGCTTTAACACGCACCATTTGCAGCTCATGCGTGTGATCAGTTACTAGAAAATCTGCAGCAACCTATTCTGCAATCCCAGTTTGGGGAGGGGATACTCCACCGGAGTGGGAACACCACCGGATTCATGAATACATGCATTCCTTCACTAGATTGCACAAACAAACGATTAGCTCACTACAGCCAAAAACTGTTGAAAGGAATTTGATCTCTTTTCTAGTGAAATATCGGCTCTAAGGTTGAGAGTTCCTATTACCATTTCCTCTTTGAAACAGGGGGCGGACACCGCCGCCCTCTCACAGTCTCACTTCCGTTCATTGTGCTGCTTCAGATCTGTGGCTGATGTCACATGCCCTTTATTACAAAATGACTCCCTCCATTCAGCCCAATTCAAGACAAACTGAAAAACATCAAATGATTTGATGCTATCTGTTCTTTCCCTGCATCTCTGTAGGTGGCTGGAGGCGTCAAATATCATCCAGAGTGTTTCATCTGTGAAAGCTGTAGCACAGTCATTGGAGATGGAGACTCCTTCACTCTAGTGGATTATTCTCACCTATTTTGGTGTGTATTTTCTTTGTGGTCCAGGCAAATAAAAAAACATTTCAGACTTTCTAACATAATAATTTGTTTTCAATCTTGCTGTTTTTCCTGTTTAATAATGTTTTTAGTGGACAGTGTTATTATCAGAAGGTGACAACTGGGAATTCATCAGGAAAAGGACATTCGCACACAGTCACATCCTTGTCATTTCCTCCTTCTGAAGAAAGCAGACAAGGTTTATCCTTCGCTCTGGAACAGAGTCCTGACACTGATTCTGGTCCTCAGATTGCAGTGTCTCAGTAAGTCGTCACGGACACATGTAAACGTGTGTGTTAGTCCTTCTGATTTTGTTTTCCCCCTGGATGTGGAATAGGATGGACTTACTTAACATAAGCCCAAACGTTAGGCCTTTAATACACATTGGAGACAGAATTCTGGAGATCAATGGCATTTCGGTTCAGAACATCCCGATTGAGGAGGTCAGTGCTGTAAACTAATAAACTGTACATTTCACTGTCTCATTTCAAAATAACCTACTCTGTGTTTAATGTTCACTTGTCAAAAGATACACTTGGTGATTTACGACACACAGCACTGGCTACAAATTACAATTGAACACGACCCCAAAGATCCCACCAAACAGAAAGACTTGTCTAGCCTGCTTGGAGAAGAACTGGACCATCCAGGAAAACTGCCCAGTAAACGAATAAGTCCTCGATCCAAAAGTATTCTGTAAGATTTCAACTATAGTACTGCTACATTGTGCTTTTGTAATTTTTTTATTAATTTAAAATTGCACATTATTAAAACACATATGATTATTTGGACACTTAATAATAAACAATACAAGAATCTATACAGGTTATAAAACAAGGTTATAACAAGTTTTCCTTTATAATTGCTGAATTGGTTGTTGTACGATTCAATAGTATCGATTAATCACTTGAATTTTATATTCATTGAGTTTTTGGCTTAAGCCAAATTTTCTTTCTTTGCTTTAATATCTGTTAGTTAAATATCACAAGTAACAATGTTTATACTTCGATCTACTTGTGAAAAAAATCAAAACAATATTATTATTTTTTATAAGGCCTCTTTCGAGACGCTTAAGTTTGCCATACAATAAATGAGAAACAAATGAAAATACTTTTAGATATTTTTCTCCTGAGTACTAAGGAATCAAATTGTGATGGATTTAGTTTTGATCGGTGGGATGTGCAAATAATGATTTAAAGACGAATGAATTAAAGACAGATTATTTCCATTTTACATGCCGTATATTCACATGTACTGTTTTGAATCAGAGTATAGAGCACAAATCATCTGTACGTTCTCATACGTCTCTCTCTCTTCTTGCAGACGCAGCTGCAGCATTGATAAAGCTCCATGTCCACCACGTCACGCTGCTCTGCTTTCCCATAGAAGAGACATTAACCGGTCGGAGTCTTTGAGATTTGACCCCACAGATAAAACTCAACGCATCTTTCGTCCTTCTGACCTTATTTATGGTGAAGTCCTGGGGAAAGGCAGCTTTGGCCAGGCCGTCAAGGTAATGAACTGTGAAACATAGAACTTTCAAATCATCCTGGCATTTGTGATAAGCCACCACATGGCTTTGGTTGTCAGGTGACGCATCTGGAAAGCGGAGAACTCATGGTGATGAAGGAGCTTCTCCAGTTTGATGAGGACACACAGAAGACATTCCTCAAAGAGGTTTGTTGTGCCTAGAGAGTAGTTTTCACATTTTACACTTGTAGATGCCAGTGTCCACTTGATTTTTACATTTTAAAACAATAAAATTTGTTTATTCACTTTATTTTATCATACTTCACTTTTTTTCTGTCTGGGCCAGTATTATACAGTATAAGAAAAAAATATAAACGGCATAAAGTAATATTAGTTTCGTTGCTTTTAATATATTTTTGTAATTCACATGAATTGCCATTTGTTGAATTTATTTTCTTGAATAGGTCAAAGTAATGAGATGCCTGGAACATCCAAATGTCTTGAAGTTTATTGGTATTCTCTACAAAGACAAGCGACTCAACTTGATTTCCGAGTATGTGGAAGGAGGAACATTGAGAGACATTATTCAGAAAATGGTTGGAGCGTATTTCCTTCTATTCAGAATCAGAAAGAAGCATAATAATGGAAATGAATCTTTTTTTTGTTACTTTTGGTTACTGTAGGACTGGAATCATGCTTGGAATCTCAGAGTGAGCTATGCCAAGGATATTGCGTCTGGAATGGTGGGTTTTCATAATAAAGAATACTAAATTTATCTATCCATTATCCATATAAGGATATAGAATATACATCCTAATGGGACATGGTGGGTCTGGACCCAGTTCCCTTTACCAATATGCTTTAAAACCTTTAATGCCCATCTTTTTTAGACCCATTGGTCTTGAATTGGGTCCAGGCTCAAAATGCCCAGGTTTCTTTTTTTTTTTTTTTAACAAATATCTTCACTGAAGAACACTGCTCACAAAACTTGTCGTGGCAGGTCGTAAGAATGTGAAGCAGCCACTGCAATGGCTGATTTTTACTGATAAACATTCCACCATGTTTCCCTGCAGTTTTGATTGAAAATAAGAAAACACATCGCTTAAAAAGTCCATGTTCTTCTAATTCCCGCAGAAAATTAAATGTTACAAACAATTAGTTAGTAAACTTAATTAACAGATACTAAACTGCTAAATTTTAAAACATTTGTCAGGCTTCAGTTTGGGAATTTAAACCAATGTTTTCATTTTGTCAGTAAATGTTTTCGCTTCTGTTTTCTCGCCAACACAGGCCTATCTGCATTCAATGAACGTCATCCACCGGGATCTAAACTCACACAACTGCTTCGTTCGAGAGGTAGGAAAGACAGTGGTTGTAAATGGAGAACAGATTTTTACAAATTTGCTTGAGAGAACAATTTTTCCCCGCAAAGAACAAAACCGTAGTTGTTGCAGACTTTGGTCTGGCCCAGCTTGTGAAGGAAGAAAAGACATCATCTCCTGGACAAATCTCCAAACTGAACAAACTTGGCCGTAAAAAACGATACACTGTGGTTGGGAATCCTTACTGGATGGCACCAGAGATGATCCACGGTGAGTCTTGCAGGTTTTTGTGTGTGTAACTTCACTGGATGGTTAAACACAGTGAACAATTTTGTGGCTGTATTTACTCATTCACTCTTTTTTTCATATACAATGAAAGCCTTTCCTGTAGTTTAATGGAAGTGTTAGCAACACACACAAGGTGGTTGGATTTATTCTCAAGTAAAATTTTAAAGTTAAAATTCAAAGTTTAACAGTAATTCAAAATACAGTTTGTAAAGTCACTTTGTAAATGTATCGGTATTAGCAAAACGTTGCAAAAATACCATATTAACTTTTTGTTCTTTTCAGGGAAAGTTTATGACGAACGTGTTGACATTTTTTCGTTTGGGATCATACTATGTGAGGTAAAGAGGAAACGCTGAACTTGATGCACACACACACACACACACACGCACACACACACACACACACACACACACACACACACTCATAAATGTATTTCTTGTAATAGATTATTGGCAGAGTGTATGCCGATCCAGATTACCTTCCACGCACTCAGGAGTTTGGTCTGAATGTGGATGAGTTCCTGGAGCGCTACTGGTCCAAAGATTGTCCAACATCTTTCTTTCCCATTTCGGTCCATTGCTGTGCTCTGGATGCTGATAAACGGTGAGTGTTGTTTGAAATACGCACACTAATAATTTGTTTCTTCTACCTTAAAGAAGTTGTAAACCTGTATTATTTATCTTTCTAGTCCATCATTTGTCAAACTGGAAGAGTGGCTTGAAAACCTGATGATGCATTTGGATATTGGACTCCCTTTGATGTCAGAACTGGAAAAAATACGTCAAACATTTAGTGAGAATCACAAGAAAATAAATGTAACTCATGGAAATCGACCAGAGAAAGTTGAAAAGTCTGTTCTGAGCCGAGTCTGAGACTTTACAAATGAAAGCCGATAAAAACACAAGTTTCACTTGAGAATTTACATTTCTTTGTCGAACAAAAAGATCAGGAGTTATCAGATACTTGAAGAAGTAGACACTTAAAACTTAATTAATGGCTGCTAAAAAAACTGTCTTTTTTATTATCTCGTTTATGAAAACATTTTTAGTAAATGATCTTTGTATTGACATTTATTTAACTGTGGTTTGTCTATAGCCTGTATCCTAGATACAAAGGTGCTATTTAATTGTTAAATAGTACATTTAACATTATTATGTACAGAATGTTTGTTAATGATACATGTTTGTTTTTTTCGATTTAACGTTTGTAATAAATGCCTCGATGTTTGTAATAAACGTGAGTAATAAGTGCCATGATGTCATTTGCTGTGCACGTTTGAGAGGTTTAGATCTTCAAATTTAGGTTTAGGTCTTCAAATAACTGCTTCATCAACTTCATCGATGATTCAATTTCTGCAAAGTTTTACATTCTTTACCATGCATTTAATATTTAGTTTACCGTAGTTTAGTTTAGGGCCGCTTAAAAAACATTACATTTATCAATTTTAATTAATTTTAGGCACAAGTTGTCAAACAGAATTAAGCTCCAATCAATCATGGTGGACAAAAAAGGTGAGTAGGACATAAAGTGGATTAGTGCAATAGTTTAACATCCTTTGACTTTCCGCCAAGACAAACTTCCTGTCCCATTCCTCAGACTTCCTGTCATACAAGCGTACTCCAGTGTTTGACAACATGTTGTTTTCACCAAGTACTCCATAAGATGCTTTTAGTTAGAGTATTTTTTTCAGTTCAACTATAGCACATCAACTCTGTTGGACTGTCATTGCAGAAGTGTTTAAACACTGAATATTTATGAACATAAAGTGTTACAATTTTCTGATATGGCCATTGGTTTTCCCTTGCATATTAAGATTGAAGTAGCCATTTTACAAGAATCTAAATTACCTTGCATTATGCAAATGAATGTGACAATTGAGAGTACAATTTAAATAACTGTGGTTTAGTCATGGAGGCGTTTGTCCACAAGGGGGCGACACGGACACGGTTACAAAAGCTTCCTTCCATTTAAATTGCTAAACAGAATTCAATCCACAGAATTAAAATGCAATTCAGAAAGGTCTTAATTAGAATTCACTTGACATTCCCCCAGTCCTCACATCGAGGCTTTTCACCTCTAATTGTCTCTTCAAACAAAGAACTCCAAACTTGCCTGGTTGCTAAATTATGTACAATTACACCAGCTTTATAAAAGTAAATTTAGAGAATTTAACGAGCTCATAGTTTTGTGTGAAAGCACGTGCAGAATGATTAAATGAAAAGAACAGTATTTGTCCCGTTTTTTTCTGGAGTGAACTTAATGGGACTTTCCGCTGGCCAGGCTCTTTGTTTTAGCTCAGAAACTCTCCATGGGTCTTGCTTTCATATGTCTGGTATGTGGATAGTATTTTCACCAAGCTCTGCTGCTTCTTTAACCCTTTAGAAACAGGTGGAATTTCAGATAAAGAGCCGAAACATTTGTGAATGTATTAATCTGGTAACATTTTTAGTTTTATTTACTTATGTATAGAATATAAAGAGTATATATATATATATATATATATATATATATATATATATATATATATATTCTTTCAAAGATTCGAAATACGTATTTTGTCGATTTATTTTATTAATTAATAATTTTCTTGTACATTTTTAAGGACATTTATAGATGATTTGACTTGAATTTCTCATGAAGGTTGTGTTTTTTTTTTCTTGTGGTTTTGCAGGATTTTGATTTGCAGGACTTTTCTCACAGGCATCAAGACATTGTGAGACATTCTTTTTATTGCAAAGAACTTCTCATGAGCACTCAAGCTAGCACAGATGACCAGAGAAGAGTGAGAAGAATTAATTATTGTTAATTTGTTTAGAGTGCAGTGCAGTGGGACAAGCAGAGAATCTGATTGGACAAGAGTGCAAGGGGAACGCCTCTGCTTTTGTCAGTGTGGGGCCTTTAATGTGGAAGGATGGTGAAGTGCACGGCACAACATTTCTGTAAGGCTGTGACGTGCATGAACACATGGGTTCTTAAAAAGACAAACTCAATCAAATATTAGGAGTTTGCATATATATAACCGGACTCAAATCCGGTTGCTTGTGCAAATAGTGGATCACAATTTGTGCATTGTGTATTTGCAGTAGGATGGGAAATTATACTGTTGAGAGGTTGCGACTTTACCATTCACTTTGATATTGACTCCTGTCTGATGTTTTCACCTCAGAAATGTCTAAAAGCTGTGCTATGTGCTCTCAGAAAGACTCTGTTTCGCATAAAATGCTTTTATGACCTCAAGGTTAGATTAGACAAATGGTCTTCTGGGAGCTATGCCACTAAATGTAGATACATTTCAGAAAATTCAATATTAAGCTGCAAGAATACTCACGAAAACAAAAATGAACATTTATATCAGTCCAGTAATTTTGTCGCTAGACTGGTGACCTGTAAAACATTGTCTTTTATTTAAAATGTAGAGATACAGTAATCACACTTAAAACCCAAAATGGTTTTGCTCCCACATACAGTAACTAGGCAATAAAACTCATTTTGCTCGAAGAGTGAATTACAATCAGTGTGTTCACAAAATTCCATCCAAATATCAGTACCAAAAATCTCTAAGACTTATGCAGAAGATCTTTTACATATCTTTTAAATAAAATCTCTGGAATGTTCTGCCTTGCACGATTTCTGATTCAGAAACAGTAAGTCTACGTATATTGAACCCCCTTCTTTATAATATAGCATATCTGTATATACAACATGTCTGAAACTTAATAAAATTTAGAAAGTGGATCAACACTTCTGGAGGAGGGAGATGAGGTCACTCCAGACCCCTAATGGAAGATGGTGTCTTCTATAGCGTCAGATGAGAGACAGCATCACTCTGGCTCGTTGAATGTGTTATTCTGGATCACTGGAAGAACGCTGGTGTCCCTTTTACCATTATGATGAGTCCTCGGTAAAGTTCAGTGCCTTCCTTATTTGTGGAAATTAAGAGGATGATGACAAAAGGATGATGGAGACCCACAGAAAATGGTCTAATGTCTGCTGGGTCTTAATCTGACTGGTTTGTTCTGTCAAATGCCACTGATTGGACACCTTGCAAAGTGGGAAATATCCTCCTTCACACCCGATTCCGAAGCTTCTCGTTTGCAGAATGGTTAACATCCATTAAAGGAAATAGAAAAACACTAGATAAAATAGTATTTGGTCAGAATACCAGTCTTCGTCCTTTAATACTGGATCTTGACCGGGATTCAAGCTACATCAAGTCAAAAAACTTTTTGTTTCTAGTAAAAATTATCTATGCATTTCTCTCAAAATAAGACCCAGGTCTTCTTCTAGTGAAACATTAAAAATAACATTCAAAAGCACAAGGCAGTTTCTCAAGTTCTACCCGATTCCTTGCAAAAAATGACCTGCTGTTATGCTTTTGGACAACACGCATTGCTGGTATTGAAAGGGTGACATTGTCATATATACAGGATGCTGCATGTCATGTGTCACAAGTCAGAGGAAATAATAATCACTCAAGCCGATAAGCATCTTATCTCAAAGGTACTAGAGATGAAAGGTCAGCTGAATTACTGAATGGATTTGTGAGTGTTGCATTATAGTTTTTTGGTATGAAATCTATTTGTTTGTCCATTTATCTATCTCTGTCTGTATATGTGTCCCTCTTCTCAATATATGGATCAATGGAAATATAGATAGACAATCAAACAGACAGACAAATTCCAAAATTTTTACAATCCTTTAAACAAATGCATTACTATACGTATACAATCCACAACAGTTAATTGGGACACACCGGGACACAACCTTTTTGCCCCAATAATGCGACACAATGCGATTATGAGATAAAAGTGTTATGAGATATGATTTTGACTTATATGATTTTTAATTGCTCACAATAAAGCGGCTGACCCCTTTAACCAGAGGTCCAATCAGATTTTACTTTTTTACTCCATCTATCTGTTCACCGATTCATCTGTTGGTCTTACACTATAAACAGAGAGATAGATAGTCTATTTTTAGGGGCATTGTAGAGTTGCTTTATTCTTCTTGTTTATATTATTAGTTTAAATATTGTCTAATAGTTACTTTTTATGTTATCATCCATTAATGTCTTGTGATGGTTTATCTCAGTGTACTATATCATAAATGTATGAATGTATGTATGTATGTATGTATGTAGGTAGGTAAAGTAAAATATTGTGAGATTGTCAATATGGCAAACCATGTCGAAATTGTGCTCTGCATTTAACCCATCCAGTGAAGTGAAATGTATGTATGTATGTATGTATGTATGTATGTATGCATAAATGAATGTGTGTATGTATGTATGTATGTATGTATGTATGTATGTATGTATGTATGTATGTATGTATGCATGCCTCCAAGCATGTATGCGTTACTAAAATATTGTATTTACAGCTTTCGAAATTCCTGTTGCTTTCCTTTCTTGACTGCGGCGAGCTTCCGTCTCGCTGTTTCCCGGGCACTAGGACCGCGCGGGCCGCTGCGTCCGCTCTTTGTTCGGCGGGCATCATCTCTCCTCCTCTCGCTCCGCGGTGACTCTTTCGATCCCCATCATCACCGTTACTCGGGTCTGGATGATCGCAGTGGCAGCAACATGGCTGTGAATCTCAACAAGAACAGACTGGCCCTCCTAACAGCGTACCAGGACGTCATCAACGAGACGTCGGCCACCGACTGGTAAGATCGCGGAAACTTTGACGTTTATGATGACGTTTTTGATGTGGCTGACTTAAATGCTGGTTTAATGAAAACTCAACTTGCATCGTAACTCTATCTGCTTGCCCGAGGTGTGGGGGGTATGGGATGCCTGAATTAATGCGCCTTGGGTGGATGCGTAATCTCTGCTTTACTCTTAAGGGGGGCTGTGTTTGTAAAACCAGAGCCGATTTACCACATCTTAATTACGCTAAGGGTTGCGTTTGCATATACTTACCATACGAATTCACGTGCTTTGCAACACCGTTATTCCAGGCGACCCCCTTTTTGTTTGCTCTCCCCCCTGGGTAGTACAGTAGGCTGTGGTTTGTGCTTTAACCTTTAGAGTTGTGGCAGAGATTGTGTGTTGTTTGCTCAGTTGAATCTTCTCTACGGTGCTCTTCATGTCAGAGAAAGCCTGGTCATGGAAAGCCAAACCTCCCTGCTGTTTCCAGATCTTCTCTGTGTTTGAAGGCTCATGGACCTTTTTTCTGTTTCTCAAGATGGGCGAGGCAAGAGGTTTCTGTCAGTCCATCACATTTTATTGTCTCTCATTTCCCTCTTGGTTGACCTTTCATTAGAAGCGTATCTGTATTTGAGTTTCATTTATCACAATGGGATTCCTGCATTTGGTTCGGCCCCCATTGTCGGCCCTCTGTCCAGTCAAGTATCTGGTCTCTTTGTGTTGAAAGGAAACTGTAGATCATTGATGCCACTGTCCTTTAGTTGAAGCACGTGTTGAGTTCTGGGATGTTTGTTCTATAATGTTGCCCAATGTTTAATGAGCATTACTAGCATATTATTTCCCCTATATTATTACTACAGTTTATGCATATTCTCAATCTGTCAATCAGCAGACAATTCCTAATTGTTTTGGTCAGGAAATGTAATGAGTATTCTGAGATTTAGTCCGTATAGATAGATAGATAGATAGATAGATAGATAGATAGATAGATAGATAGATAGATAGATAGATAGATAGATAGATAGATAGATAGATAGATAGATAGATAGATAGATGTATAGAATAATCAAACAAAATATTGTTTATTTGAGCCAATTATTTAGGTTTGTTCTGCTTTGTGAGTTGTGCAAATAATTTAATTATGAATACAAATTGTAATTGTACACAGCACAAACACTATCATTAACCAATCAAAGCCTCACAATTAATCATGTGATTCACATATTTAGACCTAGATGAAGTGCAGTTCATTGAGCACAGTACATCAACAATAGTTTCTTTCTCAGCTCTGGTTTCCTCTATCATACGATATAATTTGCTTGATCAGATGATTGTTACTTTGTATAAAACCAATATCCCAGAGTTGCACCAAGAGTCATCCAGATACTCTCCAACCAGAGAGGAACAAAACCTCTGAAAACAACACGTTCACTGAAAAATCACAGCCTGAACAATAAAGCCATCCTACTTGCTTTTAAACACAATTTTCCCGGTTGTGTCTAAGCCTCGTAATAGTCTTTATTTTCACATAGTTGACCTTATAACCCACTCTGCCTGTCCTTGTTTGAGCAAACTGGCTTTCCTTTTCCTGGTATTCATTAATGTGGCATTGCAATACAACAAACAGTGCACCTTTGAGACAAAGTGAACTCTGTATTCAGTTGTGGTGTAAATATCTCAGGATCATCTACATTCGGTCAACCACCAGTTTATTAGGATTTAATCATTTGTCATAATTAGAGGTGGAATGATACAGCTCGTAAAGCTGTGTGTAGTGTGGAACGATGCCAAAACACAGGATACAAAGCACAATTTTTTCAAGATGGAGCCTTGAAGAACTACAAAAATGGCTACCAGGCAGATGTAGAAAAACGCTAAATAAATTGTCATTCTTTTTATTATTCAGATCAACTAATTTTAATCCAAACGTGTGAAGCAGATTATGTGTGTGCGTAAAATTAACATATATTGTTACTAAGAAAATAAATTCACCTTGGAAACGGCTTTAATTTTAGCATTTTAATACATTACTTTGCCTTTCCAGACCTTGATAAGGTTAAAGCACAAGATGTTGGCGTGTAGTGTTGGAGGATGGGTTCCAGTACGTAATCCTGGTCGTTATTGAAGATCCATCACCTTTGTCTGGGATTATTTTGATGTGTGTAGGGCCGTGGGCTGTTGAAATGATCATACATCTGAAGGTGGGCAAAGACGCTGGTTAGGTACTTGGGGTCGGTATTCTCAAATATCATTCAAGGATCCTTCTGTGATCCTGAACTGAAGAAAGCCACAGGATATGTGATCCTCATGTCTGAAGTCCATTAAACAAAGGTAGCAAAGGTGATTTGGAATTTTTCCATTTACCTAGAGTCGCTTTTACGTATAATTTTACCAAGATTTAGTAATTTTGTGACAGATAATCGTTTTGAACGACGCTTTAAAAAATTCTCTGCATTCCAGAGCTTTTTCCTCTGACATTCCTCTGAGTAATCGATGGCACACAGCATCATATATAGTGAACATTGTGTTTTCCTGGAAGGACGTAAACAAATTAATTTTGAATATCCCATGCATAGATTTTAATATTTTGTGCAGTATAATATTTTAGTATTTTTGTTGTTACATGTGAATATATATGTTTTTTTATTTTCCAATATTTTTTCTTATTACGGTTGTTGAGATTTAAATAAATGTTCCATACATTGATCCATCCATCTATCCATCCATCCATCCTTATACAATGTCAATAGATTAATAATCACATATTACTTGCCAGGTTTGTACAAGACAAGCAAGGCATTTGATTGGGTCTTACGATAAAGACTGGAAACACTTTAACATATTTGAAATATTTACATTGTCAGGTGTAGATCACAATCAGTGAATGAAAATCAAAATAAATCATAAATGGACAGTGAGATGAGTCTGATACACGCAGCAAAAATGAAAGGTTTTACCATTAAAACAGCAAAAATACAAGTTTGTGACGCTGTACAATTGATTGCCTAATGAAATTACACTACAAGCACTTTCAATCAATTAAACATAGTTTACCCCCTTTAGCCACTCTGCTTTAGTTTTGGCGTCTTTTTCGTTCCAAGTTTTTGCCATCCCATCAGGGGCTGATTTGTAATGTCTTGTTGTTGTTTAAAGATTTTCCATGAGGACAATTTATAAAAGAGACACTTCTAAAAACATCACGCTGGTTTTCAGACACTTGTATCTCTTTCCAACTGAAACAGACAGCAGCATCTTTCATTTCCAAAAGACCGAGTGGCTCTACAGCAGGAAGCCGCTGCGCTCAAGCCTGCACGTTTTTTTAGGCTATTTGAGCTCAAATGAATCTCCCGAACACCTCGAGGAACCACTCCTTGCATGTTTCATCCAAAAAATGTTGGGAAAACTGAATTTGTCATGTTTCTATTTTCATACATTTGTGAAAGCCAGAGCTCACCTGGGGATCACGAGAAGCTCCGGAGAGTCTAGCATTCTTTCTGCATCACGTCACTAGCTGGTTATTTATTATGACAAAGCCATTTTGAAAAAGCAATGCTGAACCTTCACAGCTAGAGGCTTTTTGTTATTTAAAGTGGTTTAGCTACTTTACAGCTGAGGCTACTGAACAATTACTCAGCTTTTTACAGTTTTTAGCCCAGAATTTTGTTTTTTTTAAGCAACTGCGAATGAAAGTTTTTTTTACCACTTACTCCATTTCTGGGTCACAGGGAATCTCATCATACTCTGGATTTGTGACCAACCAATTGCTGACACATTTTGTCCATTTTCTGATCAACAATATTCACATGAGTCAGAAAGTAAAAAACAAAAACAACATCAAATTTTTGAAATTTGCTGATAAAATAAAAAATCGTAAGTATTGTTGAGCGGTAACATCGAAGAGAACACCCGCCGTGCATCACTCAGCACAGTGTGGTGATCTGTGTGGGCAGATGATGCTTTGGCTTCTCTCTTCATGCCCTCGCTGTTCGTGAAAGGCAGTTGATTCACATCTCGGTTCCTTACTTTTTTCTAGCCTTTGGTTGTGAGTGGCATATATTAATAACAGAAGAGGCCCTTGCCTAACTCTTGACCTTTGCCATTGCAAGATGGCAAGCAGATTCATCTTGAGATGTGAAATGGTCCAGACCACTAAGTTCCAATGCATTTATGCACTAAGTTCTCAGATGGCATTCTAAAATAGTAAAGAAAACCTGAGACATGCTTTAAAAGAAAAACAGGTTTTTGGATCTGTACTTGTACTTAGCGTTAGCTTTTTAGCATACCTGTTACTTAGCTTTAGCATTTTAGCATGTGACTTCAGCATCTTTTATAATACGTATAACTTCTGTTTTATTTTAAGTAATTGGATCTTTTGTGATGATTTAGTTGTTTCGACATGGTGTTAGGCGTGAGAGCTGCAACTTGATTTAAATTGATGTTTCATTTCCATGTAAAAGATTTCTAGTTTTTTCCTCATAATGTGTGAGGAAGATCTTGTTTATCCTCATAAATGTGTGCACACAAAATGTTAACCAAAATACAATGGTTAATGTTATGATTGGGTAAAAAGCACGACTTGGCTGTCTGTGTGTGTTACTTCACTGGATGGTTAAATGCAGATTTTGATGCAATCCCTAGTGGCCAGATTGACAACTCACTACCTTTACTTTTTTATTTTACTGATGACTTTACTACATTTTTGAGAAATGCAACGGAACTAATGAGAGTGGTTATTCAGCACATTTACATCTGGGAATGCTTGAGATTAGACTGATAACAACATCAAGCGATCTTGGGTATTCTTTAAACCTTGCTATTTAGATTTAATGTGTTTTTTTAAGTTTCTTAGGGATGGATTTGATAAGAAGAGAGTCAAAGTTGTAGATAAAATCCAAGTCTTTTTAGACTTCAAATGTCATTTGAATATGGAGAGTTCATACAGAATACTTTAGACAATAATCTTCGTTCAAAGTGACTTCCCATCAGGAAACTCTTCAGCTAAAATAAGTTTCCCAACATCCCTCTGGCATCGACCGACTTCCCGGCATCAAAACCCTCTTTGTCTGTCACCATTGCTCTTTCGCTTCAATTTAGTTTTGGCTGTTTATCTGTTTTTAACAGCAAACTAAAGTATACCACACGTTCACTGCCAACTGTGAGTATTTGGGATCATTTGCTTCCTTGTAAGTGCTATTCTTCTAACTAAACCGGTTTATAGTGAGTGAAGCTTGGGAATAATTAACAGTGTTCAGCATTTATCTAACATTGCCTTCCTTGAAAAGAACTGTGACTTCAGAGTTTTTAGGTTTTCTATCTTGACCTGAGCATGTGAAAAATAGTGACTTTAATATGTTTTTAAATACTCTATTCATTTTCATGAGTAAGTTATGCTAAAACAAATTGACATAATTTCATCGCTCTTTAAAAAAAGTCAAATTACAGACTAACGTTGATCTACTTGGTCACTAGGGTTTATCAGTGAATCATGAAAAAAACACGATCTTGGTTTGTTCCGATGTTAATCACAAGACAAAGGGAATAATAACAAGCCCAATGTAGTTCTTCTATTTTCAATCCATCACCCTCACTTTTTTGTTGGAAGGGAAATTATGACTTAATGTGAATGCTTGGGTGCATTGGCTGTTTGCTTTACTCACTTTTCACGTGCTGTCATTAGACAGATCTGATGTGCTGAAATGAGAAATTGATTTGTTAGCTTGGTGCATTTTTAATAAAACTATAAAGAACTTTTCAAGACAAAATACCAAACGTATTGCTATTGCTGCAAGCATTAGTTTAGTTCTATAGTCCAAAATCATTTTTAATGCCAATCTCAAATTCACCTGCAAAATTTGAATATAAAAATTGGATGTTGATATTTAAATTAAGATTTTTTTACTGTAGTCTCACTCATTGGTTGATAGCTTGGTCAAATTAAAGAGAAAATGTATAACATTCTAAATCAGGAATGTCACAGTGCAACCTCATCACTCTGCAAAAAATGCCATTTAAATGAAGATAATCCGTTGACTTCTGGTCTTTTTAGACCTTAGCAAAAATCCTGTGAGCTTTCGGTTTGGAATTGAAAACTGGTTTAAATCAAGCAAAATCATTCTCTCCATTTTTTCGGTTTTACATTACAGGCCGACATGTCGGTGAGCTGTGAACTCCATCTGGCTGTGCTTAGCTCCCATCCACAATAGCATTCGCTATGATTAATTCTGAACCCTGCGGCGAGAGGAGATTCAGCTGATCTGGAGGGAATTTAAGGGAAAGATGCAATCCTAAATCAGCTCAGACTACAATGAGAGTAATACACTCTTTACGTGTTTTTATTCAAGCTCAGTCAGTAGACCTAATGCTTGATTCTTCAGGAAATGAGAAACATGAATGTGTAATGCCTAAATTTACCTATTTTCACAAATGTTACATAACAACAGGCCTGACAGACAGAACAGGAGAAAAAGTGCTTATAGGAAATTGAGTCCATTGTTTACAGTAAGCGATCTTATAAATGGTTTTATAAATTGTGATTTTTCAAACATACGTGTCTTAATCTTCAACTATGGCTATTCTTTGACATCGCTAAGGTATGTAAATACAAGCATTAACGTTGGCGAAAAAAATGCAATATTGCGGGATTCAAAGTTTGGAAATGTGAAATGTAACATATTTTCCAGTTATAGTGTATTTACAGAGTTTTGATTCCAATAAACATGGTCAGAATGCATTGTTTAACTGAAAAAAACAACTGCAAAAGTATATTCAAACGCTTTCCAAATGGTTTAAGTAATGCTTCTTTTTCAATTTATCTGAGTAGAGATTTTTGCTTGCCAATGGCTACACAATAATATTAGTGTAAATCTTTCACTGTTAAACACAGAAAGATATTTTTTTAACTGTTACTTTTGTTTGCCTTTAACTGTTGGATCCCTGAGTACACTGAAATGAACACAGCCAGAATATATTATATACAGTGTGTGACTAGCCAAACTTTTGCATGCTTATTTAAAAAATAAGCCTTGAATATTTGACCAGATCAGATCATCTAAGATATATATGTAAATACTGTATTTCCAATATGCAAGACAAAGCAGTCGCAATCATTCACCAGACTCTATTGGACACCATTAAACCATTCTTGGCTCAATTAATATTGATATAAGAACACAAATACTGACTCTTATTCTGACACGTTATCTGTAACTGCAAAATCAGGGTCGGAGCCTGTTCCAGGATAAAAACATGCTAATTCTAACATGTATTGCTAATTAATTAATAAATATCTAAATTAGCCATTAGGGTTCAGAGTTGGGGTAAAAAGCTGTAACCTGTAGTTCGCAAAATACAGTACTTGATTAAAAAAGTCACGTTTTGTTTTAACATTCAATCAATATAAAATAATATTAATGTAACATATCTGGCACAGTATATCATTGAATAACTATTAGTATAACTTATTAGCACAAGTTTGCTAAAGACATAACAATGCATCAAATAAAGTACAAAACGGAAATTACAAAACTTCTGGTTTACCAAATAAAATATTTAAAAAACCCTAATTTAAAAAATGTCTCCCAGTTTGATTGTTTACTCTTGTATACTGGGCTATTGCTATTGCTGTTGTTATTACAGGGGTATTGTCTGTGTTTATTACTTGTTGTTAGTTACAGACCTTGAATTTTAGAATTCACTGGAAAGTAGTTCAA
The DNA here is from genome assembly GCA_028031935.1 of Paedocypris micromegethes. Classification (NCBI taxonomy): domain Eukaryota; kingdom Metazoa; phylum Chordata; class Actinopteri; order Cypriniformes; genus Paedocypris; species Paedocypris micromegethes. The sequence continues at coordinate 16,122,528 of CM051496.1, forward strand.
TTAATAGACCACAAGACTGAAAAGGCACCACTAATTAATACTGAAAAATTGAAGGATTTCAGAAAGAAAAATGTGATACAGGCAAGTAATTTTATCTTTTAGGTCAGGTTGTTCTTAACTTCAGGGAATTAGCAAGTCCATAAAACAATTTTAAAATAATAAGTTAAACATGTAGGCAGGTAATTTTCCTACCAATAATCCCTGTTTTATGGACTCATACGTTACAAATGAGCATACTCGCCATTGTTTTTAGAGGTAACACAGACATTCCGTGAGAGTGGATTAGGCAATTAGGACCAGATTTGTTAACCTACACCCACAGACTAGCAGGCAAACGATAATCAAACATAGAATTTGGTAAAAAAAAAAAAAAACATTAATCTTGAAAACTGCAACCTCAATGAGCCAGTCAGAAAACCTGCTAAACATGAGTATGTATGATGCAAACTTTGAGAATATCAGATTAGATTACTTTAGATTAGATTTTATTAATCCCACAAGGGGAAATTTCCGTGTTTAGCTAAAGCGTAAACTATACAACAAAGACAGTAAATACCAGAAAAAAGCCAACAAAAAAATTAAACAATAGTAAAAAATGAAAAGAATGAAAAATGAAAAAATTTAAGAAACAGCAATTAATAAAAAAAAATTATATACTTGATATATAAAAACAAGACTATAATATATGCAAAAAAACAATAAAAGTAAAATTAAACAACAACAGTAAAGAAATGTGCAAAAATGAGAAAAAAGACAGAAACAATAATAAATAAATAAATTAATATATTGATTATTCATTAAAATAATCATACTTTTTTTTTTGGTACATTTTAATACAACGCCAGTATCCTCGAAGCTGTGATGCATGCTAGTGCTTGATTGTCTTTGTGTTTCTATTCCTGCCCTTCCTCTTGATTATTGTGACCTTTTCCATTTGACGAAAGTATGTAAATTATGTGCAATTAGCAAAACGCAAATGAAAAAAAAAACACAAAAGAGTGAAGTTCCAGTCCGGTTTGGATGTGGATTTGGTGGTGTCAGTGAGATCAGATTTTAATGGTTGAGTAAATTAGCAGCGTTTTGCTGATGCTAGCATCCGCATTAATGGATGTGAAGGAGAGGGTTGATGAGTTAAGCCTCGTGCCCGGCGCCTGAATCACCGCTCTGCTACGTTATCACTCCCCGGATGAAAAAACACCAAACATGCGCATCAGCTTTGTCTCTCATCTGATTCGCTGCTGTCGTCTTTGTCTCCTGTATATTTTGGTACAGATGGAATCCCAGTGGTTCATCCCAGTAGACGTTCTCTGATTTTTGACCTGACAAAAGCCTAAAACGAGGATATGAAATTTCACCAGGCCACAAAATCCCTGCCGAGGAACCTCGTCGCAGCTTTTGGTTGGAGCAACTGGTTTGCTGCCGTGGAATTTTAATTCCCTACAGGCATCAATCAGTTGGGAATGAGCAGACCACATTCCACCTGTGTTTGCTTTTCCTCCTCTCCCTTCTTGGTCATGTTTCCGATTGCTGTTTGACACAGAAAGTCTCCTGGAATGGCGCTGGCAAACTTCAGGAAGGGAGGAAGGGACTTTTACATCCAGATCTGTTCAACCCAAGCCAGGGTCACCTTTCCCACACACAAGGCTTGTTTTTACAGTATATATTAGCAACGTAAAGGTGGACTCAAGTTTATGAACACGAGAGCTGCTGCCTCAGAGAAGTTTCACTTTGAGACCTGGGGGTCAAGGCACAATCGTTGGCTTGCGTTGAGTTTGTAAACTTCTGTCAACTTTGTGATTTTCTCCCGCAGTCCAGAAGCATTAAGTGTCCGGAAAAACCAAACTCCTGTAGGAGCGAGTGAGCAGTTGTGTTTGTGTTCTTCGCTGTGATTGGTTGTTCACCAAGGTTGCAATTTCACCTTAGGCCCATAGAGGCAAAATAATGAGGTTGTTATTCAAATCAAATAGTTTGAGCTAGACATTAGTATTAGACGTTTAGAGTCAGACAATATACGCTATATAAACAGCATGCTATAATTATGCATTTAACAGACACATTTATCAAAACAACCCCCAACTTTCCTTGGGAATCGATGCAAATGCTGTTTCAAACATGGGACTCGACAATAGAGCAAGCGATATCGATATAATTCACCAATTAAGTACACATATTGAACGTTGCTTTAAGGCATTATGTTTTATAATTGTTCTGGCTGACTCTGCATACACGAGTGAACAGTTACAACTCAGTAAGAACTCTTAAATGAAAATAGACAGCAGTTTGCTTTATCTGATTGGCCAAGAAGCTTTTACTGTAAATACGACAATAATGGTTATGGTTCATTTATGTTGTGTCTTGCTTCTTCACTTGTTGATTTTATGAAACCCATAGACTTCTTACATATGTTTGTATGTTTCTACATTTGGAGTCTAAAATAGATAATCAGAAGATTTTGTAGTATTTGTTCTATTTTCATGAAATTGGGACACAATCAGTTGATCATCCAGACTTGAGCGTGTGTTCATGTGTGTCCGAGCCTGTGATTGGTTGCCTCCTAATCTAGACCGTGTGTCCTGACGGAAACACAACTTTAGTTCCCCATGACCCAGAAAATGAAGAAGCAAGATGCAAAATAAATGAAGTAGTCATAACCATTATTGTCGTATTTAAAGTAAAAGCTTATGCATTACATATATTTCTGGTATTTTGGTAAAACACTGGTATATTAGATTTTTAATTATAGTTGCTCTATGTTTTTTATGTACCTCTGCTTAAACAAGTTATTGTATTTAATATATATTTCTAGAATTGATGCTGCTTTGAATGTCTCACCTTGCTTCAGGAATGAAGGTCTGTGTGTGATGGCCATACAGGAATATAGAGAACTGTCCTTGCTAAATTTAGCTGCGAAGCCACCGAGACAGTGATTGAAAACGGAAGAACTGATTTTTTTTTCAATCTGAGAACAATCTCTGATTACAGACCGATAAAAATAAACATTTTACAATCTGGTTCACATTTTTTTTATATCAAACTCGCATCTGTCACATCCATGGTCCTGTTTCTGATGTCCGCTAAAATTTCCTTCCGAAGGAGAAAAGCATAAGGAGTCCAAATGTAAAAATGAGGATGCTTATTGTAACCCAGTTTTTGGACTAACCAGGCCTGAGATTAGTGGCCGTTCTCATCCACACTCCCCTCAGGAAGGGTGTGAAGCTTGTGTGGGTGTGTGTGTGTGGATAACAGGATTTGCCCCTGTTGATGAAGGCAATTTTTGGGAATGGCAACAGCGCTGGCCTGTGATCACAGCACAGAGTTGGACAGAACGGACTGTAAATCTTTCTGACTCTCACTGACGGCATCAATGACACATTTCTCAGATTTCACTTCCTGAGAAATAAAGCACAATTGCGTCATAGTTTAACTTTGTCGTTTCCCTTTTGAAAAACCCAATAAAGCACAAAGCAAAGCACATTTTTATTTTAACATTTAATTTTAATTTAATTTTAGCATTTTATAGTAAGTAAGTATGAGTGTAATGATTTTTTTTGGCCTAGTATAAATTCTGGTTTATCGCTTATTTATTGATAATTTATTTATTAATGTTTATTAATTTATTTATTAATTATTAATTAACTTCTAACAGTCATGCTTTTTTATCAGGAATTTTACGAAGAAACAGAACATTCATTAGCACAGGCTGATGTGTGTTTTAACTGTGCATTACATGTTTTTAAGCTAATTGTATAATACTATTACTATTATAATTATAATGTTTACGGACATATAACAAAAGCGCAATTTGTCCAAACATTTTTTCAAATTTTGTTATTATGATTCCATAGTTTGTCCTACGTTTTTCTTTGAAAAAAAAACAATGAATCTAGCATTATCACTGATACTGACAGCACAGAGAACATTTAGCTGTCGATGTGTCAAAGTTTCGCCACGATCTTTAGCTGAAGATATGTGGATTTGTGGATGAAAAACAACAAACGCCCTGGCATCATTGTGGTGGCAGCACATTTAGGAATATGGCTACAAAAACCCTTGTTTGGCCGACGTACAAAGAGTGTGTCCCACTTCCCCACTTTTTCTCACTCTTGCTGATCCATTTCTCTAGTTTCCATTCATGGATTTCTTGTTTCCATGCTGATTTTCGTTCAATTTCACTATTGTTCTGTGATTTCCTGAATGCAGTTGGTCACATGTTCTTTTACTACTTATAGTGATAATGTGAGACAGGGTTGTCTGGATTAATTCAGTCCGTCCACAGAGTATTTCAATGTCATGTTTGTTTTTCTGGAGGCTGACGGTCAAAGACATTGGCTGTTAGGCAAGCTGATGACACAGCAATGTAGTTCTGCGCAGACTCTCTAGCCAGAGAAATGCAAATAAAATGAGTCTGTTGTTTAATTTAGAGGTTTTTTTTCGTTGTCTGGTGCGCAAAAAATAGTGACGTGATGCACACAAGCACGATCAGACGTGTGCAAGAGAGGACAAAAATAGATTTTTTCTAAATCTATAATTATATATATATATATATATATATATATATATATATGTATTGTAATTCTCTATAAATTCTAAAATTAAGAAAAGAATAAATAAATAAAATGTTTTTTATTTGGAACATATGCTTTTCTTTAATTGTTTGGTGAAGTATTCAATATAGCAATATAGCTTGCCTTGTGTAGTTTACCACTATTCTGTTTTGATCGAGTGAGTGAATAGCTAACGATTAGTGTTTTATGGATATACGATGTTCTCTTGGATTTGAAAAATAATTAGAACTTGAAAGTTGTGTTAACACAAAAAGTCTGAAAGTAGAGTTACTTAAATTTTGTATTTTCATTGAACCAAATATATTTAGGGTAGATAGGTTCACCTAGAGCTTATCTATGAATTCTCTGAAGAGCACATTTTTGTGGAATTCTGTGAAGAAATAAAAATGCATCCCAATACACATTTGCAAAACTCGGTTATTTTTTTTTCCCACAGAAAGTGGATAGTGGTGTGACTTCTGTTCTGCTGAGCAATAAACAAATGTGTCATTCTCCAGACATGTTCCCCTGAGAAGGAGCATTGTCTGCACGAGCGTGATCCTTCATATATCCAGAATGTTTTCATGAGGGCAATCCATATGCATCCCATCTTGTTATTTCCTTAATAGCTGGCTAGTACACATGGACCGCTTCAACAAGCCAAGTCGTCTGCGGATTCAGCATGTTGTTTTCTTCCTCTGACAGATGGCTAGTCGGTATTCACTGTGAAGCGGTGGTACAAATCGTGTTTGTTTGTCATTTGGGCAGAGCTGTTGCGTTGTTAAAATCCTCAAACCCTAATGGGTGGAAGAGTTGTTTGGTCTCCATCTTTTTTCATATTGAACTTCAGACATGCTAGGTTAGGTCTCGACTACGTGAGAACACACTTACGTTTTACTTTTAATTTTCCTTGGGCTATTGTGATAATGCCCGTTGTAGGGATTCTCACTACATTTTGACAGAATTCGGTCTAATGTCCAATATCTAATTCAGGTAATTTTTTTTGTGAAGAGTGGCTTTCATTCATCCATATTTTTAAAATGCTTTTTCAATTTCTGGTTCACTGGGGAGCGAAAGCCAATCACAGCAGTTGTTTTTTTTTAGCGAGGCGATATTTTCTTGATATTTTCTTGATAAATTCTCATAAATTTGATTGTAGATGTTCACTCAATTTAGAGCGTCAAGTAAGGGAAAAATAAAGAGCGTTATGTATGAAAGAAAAAGTGTTGCTAGATTATTGATACCAAGACTCTTACTTTACTTGAGGCAACAACCCTCTGAAATGTTTGGTTCTGGTGTGAAAAGGACTTCACGCTTCAAGCCAGTTTGGACCGTCCTTTGTTTTTCCTCTTCTGTATCTACAGAGGCATCTGTTGGTTCTATTGTCCGCAGTGACGTTTCTCTGTGAGCTTCACTGATGAGGTGGAAATAACCCTCGCTGATGTTTCAGCTGGACATCTGGACAGACATGGCTGCGCTTTCATGCAGATGGCCAGTACTTTACAACTTCACACAAGTGGAGGAAGTCAATTTGTCATTCACCCCAAATAGTATTTGGTATAAAAAATGTGAGTTTAAAACTCATGTATCTACTTCATGTAGATTTCAAAGGTTTTGTGGTATCTGCGTACATCTTTAGTGTTTTGCTTGAAGGAGAAAATGGCACATTTGCATGTAACATTGATTACTATGAAAAGCTTTGTGAGAACAGCATTGATTGCGTGTAATGAAATTAGCCGAAAATGTAAATCAATGGAACATATTTTTAGAACAAAAAACCTCCATTAAAAATACAAATATAAATTAGATCATTGAGATAAAAGTGCTATCAAAGTATGATCATGTCATTGTTTAAATAAGGAATTATGTTGACAAATTGTTATCTCTTTATTTCATTCATCATTTTCAGCAAATCTTCTTTGATTTATATAGAAGTGAAAAGTGTTAACTAAATTCATATCTTAAATCAAGTCTGCTCTACCAGGACTAAACGCTTAAAGAATTAGGACTTTGTCAGCCAGAAAAATTTAATTCAGTAAAAAAGGCAATTTCCTAGATTTTACAATTGACTAAGTTTAGGCTAATAAAAACAAACAGCGTTTGTTGTCTGAAAAAGACACAGTTAATACACTCTGCTTCAATGTCAACATGTAACTAGTTCTACATCTCAGTCGAGATTAGTTTATGTCCTGATTTTCACTAGAAATGAGCATTGTGAAAATGACATTAGTGAAACTAGACATGTCCATGGAAAGCATGAAGATGTCTAGTTTATGTTATTTGGAAGCAGGATTTGTGGAGAAACTGAGTTTTTTGTGAGTAGAATTCAATCGTTCAAAATAACAGATATTGATATAGTCCGCCATCCAATGAGTGTTTAGCAAAATCCATGTGATTTCACAATTGAAATTTTTCACGTGTTTACATGTTTCTTCCTCCAACCTTTCGTCTCTAAATGTCAAGCATCCATTATAGTCTGTCCACAGGTTCCAGTGGGCACCTGAAACAGTTTTACTCTCTTTGCACTGGGTGGGTGTCTGTAGAAGAACTGAACACACTGGCATTTGGAGTCCTGCACAGAAGTTCAATGGTCATGCTTTTCACCGGCCCTTCTTGGCTAAATGTCATTCTGTGCTGACTCGAAGCTCTCTCTTCCCGTACGGAGGAGAGCTTGTTCTGGAGTCTTTTACGCCTCCTTCCTGCAGCTTTTTACAATCCCTTCTAAAGAAACAGCTTTTCTAAAAGCAACCACCTCCTCCCTGATGTGCGGTCTGGGCTCTTACACAAGGGAACTGACAGTTCAGACTTACGGGACTTTCAAAATGTGTGTGTGTGTGTGTGTGTGTAGGTGTGTGTGTGTGTGTGTGTGTGTGTGTGTGTGTGTGTATGTAAACGTAAAAAATATATATATATATATATATCAGGGCTGTTAACGCACGCGATTAATTTTAAATGCTTAATCGGGTAAATTTTTAACGCCATAGATCCAGAGAGCCAGCTAGTGTCACCCAGGTGTGGCTCATTATGATCAGAAGCTCAGAGTGATTACTTTGAGCCTAAATAGCAGCAGGTGAAAGTGTTTAATGACAGACACTTGCTTGTCTCATCGATCTTGTTTTGAATGTGTTTTGAATGTTCTTGAATGGACTTGTTAAAACTGCGACTTGACCTTATTTAGACCTTCAACTGCAAATACGTAACTTGTTCGTCAGATTCCAATTTCTGTTCAACAAGCCGCCACTGTAGATTCATAGGGATTAGATAAATACAATACTGTATTTACTTACACTTATATTTAAAAACAGACATTCTAAGCTTTATGTAATTTCTTTATGTACATTCTAAGACATATTTTTCATGTTAGAGTGATAAGTATTTTTTAAGTTATTTTGTTCTCAGCTGACAAAAAGAAGGCAAAACGTGCTTCAAGTTTTAGTTTTATTATTATTATTATTATTATTATTTATTTATTTGCACAAAAACTCCAAACTGTTCTGTTTATATTAAGAGTGTAACTTAAAAAATGGATACTTCAAACTTTCAATTGATGTATAACACATATGTAAGTCCAAAATTGACTTTTTTTGTGTGCTTTATCTTGAATAAAGAGTGACTCGACCTCTGAGTGTTAAAAAACTAAGAAAATATATTGCAAATTGAACAAAAATTATACTAAAATTAATTGTTTTTTAAACTAGTGTATATTTAGTGTTGAGTTTATAATAATTTACATATTACACCTTATTATCCATTATACCAAGCTTTAGTCATTTAATTGCCATTAATCACGATTAATTTGGTCAGGGAAGTGTGATTTACTAGTTAAACGGTTTTAATCGTTTGACAGCTATAATATTAATATATATATATATATATATATATATATATATATATTATATATATATAATATATATATATATATATATATATATATATATATATATATATTATATATATATATACTGTACACACACATATATAAATAAATAAGACAAAAAAAAAAACAGTCTATATTTAATTTGTGAATATGTATTTATTATGTTACCACTGTTTTGGGTGTCCACTATTCTCCAAGACTTTTTGAGCGACAAAATAATTCTAGTGATTCTCCTTGACTTGAAGAGCTTTTTTTTGGTTTTATGTTGCAGTTTGAATTTTAATGCTGCTTCTGTATGCAAATGAAACAGCGGCGCTTTACGGAAATGACATTGTGAGTTTGTCTGCGCTGATTGAAGGCGGAAAGCAGAAGATGTGCCTGAATTATTCAGCTTTCACAGTTACGTTGACAGCAAGACGTCCTTCACAAATCACTTTATATCAGACTAAAATACGTGTTGTCATATTAAATGTGCTGGTATCTGTAATTTAGCTCTTAGTTGTTGTTTTATAAAGATACTGTGTGGTAGCAGAGAACTGGTTCTTCTCATTGGCTGTTTTTTCTATTCCTTGCTCTGGTTGTCTAACGGCTTGTACACTGGTGATTCATTGTCATGTCATTGTTATATGTCTATATATGAATAGATATATATCCCCATATTGTTTTGTACTGACACATTCTTGTAGTTGAATGAAACATACAGAACACTGTAACTGTAACACACTTCAGCAGTGTTGAGGGCAGATTGTGTCGACGCATTTTATCTAGAGTGGCTGAGTAAGCAAGAAGTGCTGGAGAGAGAGTTTACGCTAGTGGAAGTGATGTGACCTTATCTCCATCAGGTCACTGGGAGCCTATTGCTTTAATGCATCTCTGTAGGTTGTTATGTATAGATGCTTCATTTGTGCTAAAAATAACACAGAAAAGCGTACGTATGATTGACCATATCGAAATTGTGCTTTGCATTTAATTATCCAGTGAAGTGACCACACACAAACCCGGAGCAGTGGGCAGCCTTAAGCCGTGGTGTCCAGGGGGCATTTGGGAGTCAGTGTCTTGCTCAGAACACTTGAAACCCACTGAGATTAGATTCTGCAACATCTGAGTGGCTGGACCAACTTTCTACTGCTCAGTCACTTTTCCAATCCTTCAGAAATTCAGGTCACGGCATCCCATCATTATGTCTGAAACCTTTCCAAGAGGTTTTCCCAAGAGAGAGAGTCAAGGTTCCTATAGATTAGGAAAAGCCAGTAATGTAAAACATTGACCAATGGGTGTGAAGGGAACACGGTGATATACTGTACTGTACTGTACATATGTACACAGGAACAATTGGAAGCGCTGGAAACAGCTAAAACAAATCAATTGCATGGTAAAACAGAAAACAAGGCTCGTAAACTCAAGAATTAAAGGGTAATAATGTTCATAATTTATGAAAGTTATTACAGTGGTAGGAGCAGTTGCGGTAGAATCACCTCACCAGCGCCATCTTCAGTTTTAGAAATTAAAATGTGAATTTAAATAAGCAAGCACAGTGCTATTTAATAGCAGATATAATAGAGAATTCAGTTATAAGCAGAGAATGGATACAAAGAAAACATATCAATAACAGAAAAACGTCTTGTTGGTACGCTAAATATTTTAAGAATGTTGAGATCTACTGATGTCAAGCAGTTTTGCATTATGAAAGCACATAGTTTTAAATTGTATGAATTATGAATAGGATCTCGTTCTGTATTCATGTAAAATTAAGATAAACATCCTCTTGTGTCTCAGATTCCCAATGTCAAAAATGTTGTTTCATTATCGTTATCACACCACGTTCTCCATAGACACAGCGGACGGACGAACAGATAAAAATATCTTATTTTCTCAATGTGTTGATATGTGCCATAAGAATCACAATCATACAAAAACGAGTCCTAATGAGCTCATTCAACCTTTCCTAGTCAACTACTGCCAATCATATTCTCACCAGCCAATTATTGTAAGGGTTGCACACACGTGAAACTAATGCCAAATGTGTAAACGCAAGAATCTGAATCCCGTGAAAAAATCTGAAGCAGAAATTTTTTGATGAATAAATGAAAACCAAAAAAAAAAAATGTATGAAAGCAAAAAAAAAAAATGTGAAGAAATCTCATTTGTAAAGTATTTTACTTCTGTTATTTTAATAAAATAACAATTTTATTTCATTTATTTTAAGAGGCCTTCTCATTTCCTCAAAGATTCAAATGGTGTATTCTGCCATGACTATAAAAGGGGCTTTGCCCGGATCTTCAATACTAATGTACCACATATTTCTAATACATTCCCAGACTGGAGAAACACATTTGGTGGTTTGCCAACCGCTCTTAGTCTCATGTCTTCCAGTCTAACAGAGTAATGACTAAACAAGCTGAAAGAAATATGGCAGAACTTTCCAGCCGTGGGTTTTGGACAAATGTCCCAAATCACTCAACTTACCATCACTGTAGTTTCTCGGTAATGTAATGGATTTTAGGTTTTAGTTTTTAAATCAAAGCCCACTGACAATTGAAGGTCAGATTTATTTCACATTTTCACGTCAGTCTGAAATTTGAAATGTAAAACTCGTTTTCTTTTTCAAATGTTTGATTTAAATATAAATGTATGTGCATTACAGTGAGCAAATCTTCACAGTGATTACACCTACCAAGATGTTTCTGTCTTTTCTTTTGGATCGTTTTTGCATGGCAAGAATTACCCGTGTTTCAGTTGGTGAGAAGGTTTTCAACAGAAGGAATATTGTGTGCATTTCCCTCTGCTTTTATCAGCTTTATCAGCTTAAAGTAGTTTTTACTCTGGCTGGTCTCATCGCCTGGTCAGTTGTGGTCTAATGGTTAATGATTCGTTCTAGTGAGTGAAAGGTCACTAAATCGAACCCTAGAGAGGAAGAAACCACAACTGAGGTTTCTTGTGCAGAACACTAAACGTGTGTGTGTGTGTGTGTGTGTGTGTGTGTGTGTGTGTGAGTGTTTATACACTTCACTGTTTAGAAGGGTCAGATGCAGAGCATAAATTCCATGTATGGGTTCGATCAGACTTGGCTTCCTCACTTTCCTTCCGTTGGTTTTTCACTGGCTACAATGCAGCAAAATCAAACAAATCAGATAACTTTGATTAAGCATTGTGTTTTTTGTAATCTCACAATGACATCTATTGTAAATCTGCGCAGCATAAAATGCCCAGTCTGGTTGGGCCTTTTCGTTTGTAAGTCCAATGAGTTTATCCCAATGTAAATTATAAA
>CM051496.1:16139216-16161137 GCA_028031935.1 Paedocypris micromegethes
TTTGGGTCTCCAAGAAAATGGCCAAGATATAAAAGGGTGAAGAAGGTGATGACTGTAGAACTGAAGACGGAACGTGTGGAGATGGCAAAAATGGACAGATTCATGCAACATTGTTCAATGACTATTGACTAGTACCATATGTGAATTTGATTTTTGTGAGTTACTGTTATTCATCTTTGATATTAAGGAGAATGTTTTGCAGTATCATTAAAAAATTATTAAATATTCAATATGAAAAGGCAATATGGGCAAAAAAGAACATTTGATTTGGTGCACAAGCATTTAAGTTGTAACTCCTAAATTATAAATTATAAAATTATAAAAAGTATAAATTAGATTAATTTCTTGTCTTTAGGAGGTAATATAATTATTCTTATATTTTAGGGTTTATTTTTTTTTTCGATTGTCTGAATAGAAACATATAACAGGGAAAGTTTATATAGAAAAATAAAATACTTTTAAAGACTGGCAACCCTATACAGTATACATCGAAAGTTTTAGACAGAAATGCTATGCAATATTACAGAAATAATGTGGTAATTTTTTTCTCATATACAGTGCTGTATTGTTATTTTTCACGCCGTTGAACTACAGCTTTTCTCACTAATGTTTTTATCAGTGGATGTCCAGTAGTTTGTCTATTATCTGGTGTGAACGTTGCTACTCCTCATTTGCATAAAGGGGTCGGTTTAATTAGCGTGACTATACAGAGTTTGTTCACATGGTTACAATGCAGGACCACCCACCCACCCCCACCGCGACGTTTCAGCTTCACTCGCAGCCTTTCTAGGTCATGAGAGTCTGTTATGAATAATAGAACTAGTCGGCTATAAATGGAATTATTTATAAAAGTACAACTGCAGCAAACTTTGCACTTCAGTCCTGAGATCTATTTCTGATATGATTATCTATTTACCATCTTACCATTACTATTATCTAGGCCCATAAAACCAAGAGTTTGGCTCCAGCTCCCCATGACCCAGAAATGGAGGAAGCTGATTTTATACTTTTTTTTTCTTGACGCAGATTGACACAAAAACTGTGAACAAGTCACGGACCTACTGCGATAATTTAGATTTAGGGCCTGTAGGATTCAGATTAGTCAGCGGGAAGGAACACGGTGTGAATTATTGTATTTTAGAGTGAGTGTGTGTGTGTGGGGGGGGTGCTTTTCCTAAGGTTGAAGATTGTGCCCTAGTTGTTTAATTGTGGGACCACTCGCATGGAAAACAATTAACACACTGTGAAGTAGATCTTTATTGGTGCTGTGTATATTCATGTTTAACATATTTTCTTGAGATCGTGTGATTAAAATGTATATTGTTATCAATATCAACAATCATCGTTTTAAAAATGAGTTTTATCATAATGAGATGAGTAGAAATGTCTTACTAAATAAAAAAAGTGGCACAATTATTGCGATATCCTGTAAAAATAAAATAAAGTAAAAAGTATTTACTGTAAAATATTCCTGTCAAAAGTGAAATGTGCATTCTGCAATGGAAAGCTGTGATTGCGCTGTGATTACGAGCCATTACGCAAATGGCCAGTTTGAATTTTCAGAACTATTCTGCAATGATAGTCATGGAAGGAATATAAATAAGTATAATAATGCAGGAAATTTGGATTTAAATATGATAAAGAAACTATTTTGAAAACCATCTGTACTAAACATATTTTGTAGGCCACAAATTCTAGGTAAAAAATATTTCTAAATGCTTTATCTGAGTTTACAGGCTCCATTAAAACTTACAGGCTCGTCGAAAATGTATCAATCCAAGCTGGTAAACACAAAACATGGTGCATAACTGTAACTGTAACTGTAATTCATTAATCCACCATCAGTGAGAAAGAGTAAAATGTAGGATATACTGCAGCTATAGAGACACCTTTCTGAGATATCTAGTTCTCTCGCAGAAATCCAGACCATATGTATAAGCTTATTTGCATTGACAGGCGTCATGTAAGCCTGTCAGTCAGGAGAATGAGCATGGATGAAGGAGTGAGGCCGAGACTACATTTTCTTTCCAGACACTTGTGCTATTTTATTGCCTCCAGCTTTTGTGCCAAAAACCACCACAGAATCATCTACAAAAAACAGACAGTAGAAAATCTTTCTAGCCAATGTTAGCATTTAGCTTAGCTCTCTATAGCAGAATAATTAGATTGCTGAGTTTTTAAAAATCTCACTCAAAGACTTTTAACTTCATTATTGTAAGTCGGTTTGGACGAGTTGATGCAAAATGTATAAATGTAACATAATAAAGTAACTGAATATCAGGCATTAAACGCTTTAGCAGATTTTTGAGTGGGGAGCAGCTATTTCTAGGCCATGGCTGAATGTATTCACTGCACATTAGTTCACAAGCAGCTAAATGCTGCATTTACATTCTTTTCATGCTGTAGCTTACGGCAACAGAACTATTCTTTCACTCTTTGTTGTCTTTACTACTCATTATGAGATGAGATTTGCTTTGAGCTTATGGTTATGCACTTTCTGAGCAGAGAATATCAAACCTTTCAAAGTTTAGTACTTAAAAATAATGTTTAAAAAGTGTTTGCCAAGTTTTTCTTTTTTTTAATTAATTATAAATAAATTGTTATCCCATTTGCAGGTACTCCAAATCCAAAATAATAATTTTAAATGAAAAGATACAGTACCATTTACAATTCAAGGATGCGCACATTAAAGAAAATTCATTGTTTTAAAGCATTTCACGTTGTATATTTACTCTTTGTGTATTTTTTTAGCGGATGATTTAAAAGTGATGTACACTTTAACCCGATTGCGTACAAATCGATCACGATCTCAAGCTTTATGAAAGCGGCTGAACGTGGTTGACACGTGAGTGAAAATCGCCAGAGTTTGAGAAGTTCTGGGGCTCCAGGTTGAATGTGACTACACAGATCTGTTGGATGACAGATGATAAGGCCATGTGCTCCCCCGGCTAACACCACCTTTAACCCAGACTCACTGTAACTGTCCAGAAATGTGCGATTTGATGAAAATGCATTTGGAAATTTAATCTTAAACATCGTCATTATAGTTTGAGTGAAAATAAAAGAAGTGAAACTAGTGCTCGATCTACACACTGTACAACATAAAATAGAAAAATGGAAACAAACACAGAGCCACATTGAGTGGCTAGTGAGAACGGTGAGTGGTGGTGGGCGTCGATTGGTGCAAAAACAGAAGAAACGCCAAACTGCAGATTATTTACGAGAAGTGATGTTATTCAGAGGACCGCAAAAATGTGTTTGTGTGAGTCCATGTAGGCTTCAGTGTGTGTGAATGTTTGTTTGTGTAGAATCTGTGTATGCTTGTGTGCGACAGTGATGTAGAGAAGAGAATGATGGAGAGAGAAAGAAGAGAGAGAGAGAGAGACGGATGGATGGATGGATGGATGGATGGATGGATGGATGGATGGATGGATAGATAGAGAGAGAGAGAGAGAGAGAGAGAGAGAGAGAGAGAGAGAGAGAAAGAGAGGAAAAGACGTTTTTTTTTCTGTGTTGGGTTTTGTGATTGGGTTTTAAAAACTACATATTTCATCTTGTCTGTTAACACCAAGTAGGAATTGATGATTTCCCCATGATGATAATGAAGCATGATCAAAAGTTCCCTCTGAAACCATGGAATGAAAAAATAGGAAATACTGTTTTTTTCTGTTTGATTAAATCTCCCGTCCAATACTTTCCACCAAAACACCAAGGTTGTGAGTTTGAAAATGTGAAACTGAACGTATATCTTGACTGTAAAGAAGTTTTCTCTAATTGCTTCCCAGTTATTAACCCATTGTTCTATTCTGTTTCTCAGGGCCTTGTACACATATGAAGACGACAGTGATGATCTGATCCTGTCGGCATCAGGAGGTAAAACTGCATCTCACTGTACTGGCTGTCCTGACAGAGACCAGCTAAAAATAGCTGAATTATGTAATAATAACACTGCTGACTCTGGCTGGTACCACACATTTGCGTTGGTGAGGTATCATGATCATACCTTTGAATGTCACTGTAGATTATTATCTATTTTTAGGTTTTATCTTTAATAATAAATGGGTGAAATTATACTGTGCTCACATGCAACTGTTGTAAGGAATCGAATTATAATACATTTTATTTGAATGGTGCCTTTTGAGATCCTCAAGGTCGTCACATTTATATACTTGGACGCTTAAAAATTGTTTTTTCTTGCATGTTTTCGCATTGTAAACCAATGTGCATGAACGTATCAGTTTGGGTGTGTTTATGAAATTTTTTGCATATATGTGAACCAGAATAGTGTTTACACCGGATTTGTGCACAAGTAAATCATATTTGTAGATTTATATTGATCTGAGTGTCTGTTAACTAGATTTGTAGATTTAAATTGATGTCTGTGTCTGTAAACCAAAGATGTATTTGTAATAAAATGTGTGCTATTGTAAAATTGGATTTGGTGGGTGTGTGTAAGAACAACAATGGCGATCGGTTGTGATTGGGTCACACATAACATCCGTGTCAAAATTTGTGGCAGTTTAGGAGCCTGAATTGTCCGTTTGTCAAGTTTGAATCTTACAGAAACACACATCGGTTTTAGGCACAGCAGTGGTATTGGTCTGCAGGTTACAGGGTTTGCCGCTCACGAATACTGAAAACGTGTTAGAATTGTAGAAAGTGTTGTAGAAAGTGAGACATTTCTAGTGAATTGATCTGAAAGCGTTATCAAAATGCCATCGTTTGGCACATTCATTGATTTACTTGTAGTGTAAAACATTTATGAAATATAAATGTGATATGGTGGATTTGAACAGCACAGTGCCGCAGATTTGTTTTATGAGGCATATTTAAGCATTTGTAGAAATTCAACATTTATTGTAGATACTTCTACAATACTTAAAGTAACATTGTCTGTGCAATTTGTGCTGATTTCTTTGCAGTTATGATTTCAACATTTCAAAAATGGTTGTGGATTTTAAAATATTTTTTTGATTACTCAGTCTGTTAATTAGGGTGTTAATACGTACTATATACATATGTGTTTGTCTGGTTTCATAACTGGGGGTGAATTTTTAAGAGCACTATCAAGTGATCAACTAATCAAAACTAATCTAACAAGCCTGAGCCAGCAATTTTAATATTATACATAATACATATCTATACGTTTTCTGGAGACTACGAAATCAGGGAAAATTATACAAATGAACAAATATGCCAAAATATTAACAAAACGTGGGACAGAAATGGTGGAAACTGAAGGGACACTGAAGCACATTTTTAACATTTACAGTTAAGTAAAAACATTGACAGATTGAGGGGGAAGCAAAAAACGCAATGACCAATATGGAACATATCGAAAACACGTGGGATCATGGGATACTGAATTTAGTCATTAAAAATATCAACAGTTTTTTTAAGTTTTATTAACTCTTTAAAAATAGTGAATGAGTGGATGAATCCACAAATTCAGATTGTGTGTGTGGTGGTTAATGGCTGTTCTTTGAATTATAGAGGGTGGTCTGGCAGAGATTGCGGTCACCTTCGACAACACCAGGATCATGTACGGTTTCTGCAGCCTGAAGGAGTCGACTGCAGCCCTGCCGCGCTACATCCTCATCAACTGGGTAAATCGCCTTAGCATCCTCTGCATGTGACATTGAGTTACGCGGCCGCTAGCAAGGACCAGCGTAGAGGTCGACAATGAGAGAATAATCCACATTTCCACACAGATATTCTGTTATCCTTTAATCCAATGCACAGGGATTCTGTCAGCACAGTTTCTCTGTTAGAATTAGAGCAGGCTTTGCTTTATTTTCTAAAAGATTTAAAGATTCTCTATTATTGGATTCACAAATATCATAAATCTTGGTCAATAATATGTCAATTAAGCATTTCACCACGTGTCATAAAGAGTTTGTTTGACATATATTTAATTTTTATAATGTGATTTGTATAATAAATTAATTATAATATTTCATATAATTAGATTTTTTTGTTATTTTCAGCACTTATCAGAAGTAAAATGTGAAACAATTTGTTACCCATCATTAACTGAAAATATGTTTGCGAAAAAAAGTTTCGTCAAGTTTTTTAAAGTGCATTCTAGATGAGGTGGGCAGGACATTTTTTAAGGTCATAAAGGGATGATAATATTAAACATACATAATTAGTACTGATGAAATTGCTGCTTTGCTTGATAAGGTTAGAAGGAACGTGGGATGATAGCGGTTCTGTAATGACTTTAATACAAGGTATATTTTTAACACAAATGGCTAAACATTATTCTGAAGATAATTATATTGCCAACTTTTTTACAGGCATTTCTTACACTTATGTATCAAAATAATTTACTTAAATGCTAATGCTAATATTCTGACAACGTCAAGAAAAGGTTTTTGCTCATTTTAAGGACGTTATTATCAGTTTGGAATGTTTTTTTTTTCAGTTATAAAAAAATAAAAGTGGCGTGTGTGTTCAGGTTGGTGAAGATGTGGCGGATGCGCGGAAGTGTGGTTGCGCTAGCCATGTAGCCTCCATCGCAGAGTTTTTCCAGGTGGGTCTCATCAAGGTAAAACAAACTTTTAAACAAAGTCTTCTTTTTTTCCTTTCTTCGACAATGTACTGTTTTCATGACTTTGTTTGTATTATGCCATGGCCGTTTCCAAAAGTCTATGTTTTTCACATTAATTCGACATGTATTGAATGGTTATTCAAATGCAATTTTGTATGAAATGAAACGGGTCATGATCCATATAAAATTATTTGGTGAAAAATATAATTTTCTGAACAACCTGTCCATTTGTTGGTCATGGGTAGCTTGCGCCAATTGGGGTAAATTTGGGTCTGAATGCTGTATGCACACCCTGGAATAGTGGCCAACCAATCACAGAGTAGGACACGCAGTGACACACACTCACACCTATGGTCAATATTCCAGACTCTGGTTCTTCTGGACTGCAGGATGAAACCTGAAACCCGGAGGAAGCCAGGATTGATAACCATTTCCTTCCAAATACTGGAACTTCTACTGTTTTTTTTTTTAGAAAATAGTATCCATATTAGCTATATAATATGTTAACCATGCATGAAATTGACAGTATTTCAGTGCTGTCTCTCACATAAGAGTAAATCATCAGTGATGTGGGTGGGCCACAGACCCTTGAGGGGCTTGCTGCATGTCGGTGTGTGTGTGTGTGTGTGTGTGTGTGTGTGTGTGTGTGTGTGTGTGTGTGTGTGTGCGTGTGCTCTTAACAGCTGGCATCGTGCAGCCGAAGCTGTTTCTAGACGACTAACGTGGATCTTGTCTGGGCTATTGTGGTGGGGGTGTCTGTGGATGTGAGCGATCTGAATAAGGGGCCGCACAGCTTTTCAAACCTCTCAATCTCTTCAGTGTGGATGCGTGGGTGAAAGAGAGAGAATGGTGGTATTGAGGTAGAGAAACTCACAGATGAAATAGCAGCAAGACGACCAAGGCCAGTTCCCGAGATTGTGCTTTTGGTATTAAAAAAATTGAAAGAGAAAGAGACAGTGGCATCAGGAATGAATTGATCTGGAGTGCCAGTCAACTCATCCCTGAACAATTACTGAAGCATCCGCTGATGTAGAGAAGATGAGAAAAGACACTTGAAACCAGCCAATGAGAAAGTGATGCTAGGGTTAAATTGTGGTAACGGTTTATACACGATTCTTTCGAATTGCCTGCGTCAAGAAAAATAACAGACATTGTGCTGGGATACTGATCTTTGGTTGTGCAAGCTACTGTGGCCTCCAGAGGTCAGAAGAGCCCAAGGTCATGGCCAGTGTCTGGATCACTCTAGAATTCCAGGATTTGGCCAGTCCGTGATTAAATAATTCCAAATTGTCTCCACGCTTAATTTCATTTTCTGAAGGCTATTTAGACATATATTTGCATATTAAAACATTTAACCAATCACATTGGTATGGAATCCCCTCTTTATGTTGTATTTCTGAATACTAAGATGTGTGTTTGTGTGTGTGTGTGTGTGTGTGTGTGTGTGTGTGTCGACAAGCCTTACTACTGAAGCTCTTTTCTCTCATCAGGGCGTTGACGTCATTATTAATGCAAGCAGCATGGACGACATCGACCCTTCAGCCATCGGACAGAAACTGACCAATGGGACGGCTCCAGTGGCCAGTCCGGTTCTCAGCCGTCTGCGAATGAGAGACGAGGAAAACACAGACAACGTTGTGAGTGATTGGTGACTCGCGGGGTCTTGCGTGGGCTTGTGTCGTGTCTGCCTTCACTTGCTTATAGTCTCCTCTTGATTCAAAGAGTTGAATCAAGTTGTCTGTAAATGGCTCTTTAACAGTGTGATGTCACACGAGGGCACAGTCGTGTTTCTGTTTTTAGAATAAAGTGCTTTTGCTTAGAACCTGGATCCTTGATGCAGGAACTGAAACAATTATATTTTTTTTCTGTGCTAAGTGAAACAGTAAGTTGATCGTTCCTGATGTTTTTCCCACACATCTGAATGACGTCTACAATCGAGAGCTAAATATATCACCAACTGAAACGTGTGTGTTTACATTAGCATGTATTTGATTTGCCGAAACGTACACAGTAACGTCAGAGTAGACGGCGTGAATACAATTTAAAACACGCACACACACAGTTGACATTTGTTTTATAGTGTAGCGAATTTCCATTTTTAATTGATCACAGTTTTTTCCCAGAAGATTTGTAATGCTTTAATTTGTAAACATCCTTAAATGTTCATATATAATTTTAACAGTATAAATGATGTTAGTATCTGCATTTCCTTCCTGATTTTTGATTTATGGAACTAATAAGCCCCAAAGTGTTTTTCTCGGATCAACATCTTTGTCCCCGTCTGGCGTTTACATTTACACTTCCTTCTTTCTCGTGTCCGCAGGGCACCACCTACCAGAAAACCAATGCCGAGATCGAGATGAAGAAAATCAATCGAGAGGAGTTCTGGGAACAAGCCAAGGTTGGTCTGATTCTCCTTCATTTCCGTTTGGAGATGTGACCGGTAGACGGTAAAACCAGCAAGTCACAGAACTGTTGTGGAGTTTTTCTGTGTTTTACTCTAATCTTTAATAAGGAAGTGCTAGTGATTCAGCACCAACGGTTCGTCACATGGTTTTCAATGCATTCACTGCAGACTACTGATTTTCATTGTCGTGCATTATTGGGTTTTTCGTAATGAATTGATTGTAAGTATTATTTAAAATGCTCTTGTCTAACTCTCAAATGTAAAAACCAAGGTCTTATTAGTTATTTGTCTTCCAAAATCTACATTATTGTGTATCAAATAACATTTATATAATTTATTTAGTCATTTACATTTAGAGTAAATTAGATTTGTTTATAATTATTATGTTAAACAACTGATGATGGATCTAGGTGCGTGCGTGTGTGTGTGTGTGTGTGTGTGCGTGCGTGCGTGCGTGTGTGTGTGTTTGATTGATATGCATAACATGTTTGTATTAGTATTTAGAAGCAAAAAAATAACACATTTCCTTTTGCTCAAATTTCTTGAGTTATGAATGTTGATGAATCAATACAAATCAGATTTTGTAGCACAAACTATGAAACTAAAATTGTATGGATCAATCTACCAAATCACATCAGTGAAATGAACGTTTCCTTTTTCACAAAGCAAGAGCTACAGTTAAAAAAAATTGCCTGAGTTTTGTTTTTGTTTTGGACTAAGCATTTGTGGGAAGGTTTGTCTGTATGTTTGTTAGAGCCATTTCTGAACTTTTATTAATAATGTGATAGCTGTTTGTTTCGGCACAGCTAGCAGTTAATAATGCTAATAAGAACTAAAACCATTAAAATGACATTTTCACATGTGTACAACTGCACAGTAAGTAAGCTCGAGCTAAAATGAAGTGTTGTCTGATGTTTCTCTCATGTGAAGCGGGATGAAGAAATAAGAAAGGAGGAAGAGAGAAGGAAAGTTGCAGAGGAACGACAACGTTTTGAAGCAGAAAGGATGGAGCTGGAAAGAAAAGAGCAGGAGGAACGGGAGAAACGATACCGGGAGAGGGAACGCCAGATCGAAGAACACCGGTAAAAACCAAGTAGTGTCTTTAGAACGCAAGAGGTTTGCAGGCTAATTTTGAATTTAATGTTTATCCTTCTAAATGTACTTACAGAAAGAAGATGCAGGAGGAGGACGAGGCCAAAGAGCGGTCAAGGAATCAACCCTTGATCGTAAGTCATCATGTCTGTACTAATAATGACTAATAAAGTGCCAGAAGGTGATAACGGTGACCCCTGGTGGACTTAAAACGCAAACTCGTCTTCGTTACAGACAGAGCCAAGCTCTGAAGACCCAAACCAGGATAAGAAGGAATCAGAGGTCGAGGTGAGTTGAATCAAACGTGTAAAACTCTGAGAAAACATGGCAGTGCAGTCCATGTCTGAGATGTGGGCCGGATGTGCGTTACGATGACAGATGTTGCTCTGGGCTCTACATCTGGGTCAGTGGGATTCCTCCTGCTATTTTAAGACAAGTGTGTTTCTAGTTGGATAAAAATAAAGATTAGCTGCTTCTATCCCTCCATCCCGTACCTCTATTACCTCTACTGATGGGATTTAGTGCACTAGAGCCTATTCCAGAGACCAACCCTGGTGCATCTTAAATCAGAGATGACTGTCATATTATAGAGCTTTACATGCTCAGTTGCTCGTTGGTTCGCTCTTGGCTTTCCTAATGCTCAAAGAATCTGGAAAGGTCAAAGGTCAAAACAAAAAAGACGCAGCAAAAATAAAGAGAAAATTGAACTTTCAAGGATTTTTGGGGAATGTGTCTTCCGTTTTGGCAAATATGATAAGAAACAGAGAATCAAGGGAGTTGCAGTTCGTAACTCAAAGAGAGAGAGAAAGAAATAACTGCAATAGTTTTGTTTATTCTAACTAACATAACTTATTAAAGTAGAGGAATGATATCTTGCCAACAGGAGGCGGCGGCCATCATCGCCCAGAGACGTGACAATCCGCGGGAGTTCTTCAAGCAGAGAGAGCGGGCCATGGCCAACAGCGTGGACATCTCACCCGTCACCACTCACAGGACCGGTAAGATCCAACGGAACGTCACCGTCACCTAATTTCATGTTATCTATATATGTCCATCTATATTTATATCAAGTCTAGCTAATAACTAAGTTATCGGTGAAGAGAACAACACTAAAGTGAAAATTGAGGACGATCATTTGAACAATGTTGTTTCGTAATTCTAGTTTGGGACTTAAATGCTCAAGGACATGAAGTCCGAAAAATGATGATGTTGGTTTGCAGGATGCTTTAAAGTGACTCTGATTGCTTCATTTATGGCGTGGACCGCTGTGATAATAAAATAGAGAGCGTTTTATTTAATGTCCTTGGCATTAGCAAACACTAAGTTTAGTTTTGGGCCACATTAATCAAATACAGTACATTGTACTTCATTTTAGTATGTAATGTTTTTGTGGACGCAATCGAAACTCTTTTTACATTTTTTTTTAAATAAACATCCCTGTTAGGTCAAAAATGTTGAATGCAAGTACGAACGCACTAGTCATGATAGTGTAATAGTTTGAGTGGAAACTATTGTCTGGATTTTCATAAGAAGATCCACTAACAAAGCACAATCAAAGGGCTTAATGAATACGATAAATTCTGTCATAATGAACTTCATTTGACCTGGTAAAATAGTTTCAGACATCCTGTCTTTTTCAAACACAAATCGAACTGCTTTTCCTTTTCTGTGTCACGGGGTGCTGGAGCCAATCCCAGCAAACTCTGTGCCTGAAGCTGGGCTCAAATGGGTCCTTGCTGTGAGGCGACAGTGCTAGCCATTATGCCACAGTGGCGCCCTCTTCTGTCGCCCGATATAATATCAACGTTTGAAAATGGAATGCACAGCAATTGTCAAGAGGCATTATAGTGCTGCTGACATTTTACATTACGACATATTGATTCATTCAACTTCTCCCCTTTCTGGGTCATGGGGAGCTGGTGCTTTACAGATGACCCCAAAGGCATATATATATACATTTTGTCATTTTTAAATGTATACAGTATTTTGAAATAAATGCAAATAACCTTTAAATATGAGTTTATGCCTGTTTATTTTATAAATGGGCCTTTCTGGTAATTTATTGCACATTTTCTCCAATAAGCTAGTCTGTTATAAAATAATTTAGTTAATTGGGATGGTAAAACGCTGCATTAGCAAAAAAAGTAATTGTTTTAACCTGAAACATGGGTTGTTGACATTTGTTGTGAGTCTTATCTGATCTATCTTTATGTCAGCTATGTTATGATGCAAGTTCAGCAGATTAACTTGTCTTTCTCAACAGCGGCGCGTTTACTAACTTGCCCTTTAAGGTTATGTCTAAGCAAATGTCAAACGTCTTTATTTTAAAAAGAAAAAAAAAAAAGAACGGAATTGCACACTAACAGCTATTTTTTCTTACCCCCTTTCTCTCAACCTCACTTTTTCTCTCTCTACTTAATATTTTCTCTTTCTCACTCCATCCATTTTATTGTCTTTGTGTTTTCCCTTGTCAATCACCCACCAATCCAATCTATTCCTGATGGTCCTGGATCTCCAACCTCCACCATCTGTACATCCATCATCAATCTCTGCTTCTCTGTTCCTCTTTATCTTTCCCATTTGATTAAATCAACACCGCCCTTCCTGGTTGCACTTCCTGTCTGTCTGGTCCGATGTGCTGTCGCACCCACGTGTGTGTCCTCGTGTCCCATACGCCGGTCCCGTCTCCTGTTTACCAGGCCGGTTGGACAGTCCGTTCTTGAGGCAGCAGCGCAGTCCGTCTGATTGCAGCCCGTCCCCCTCTCGCACTCCGCCACATATACGGCGGCAGCCAGGTTCACCTGGTAGGTACTGGACAGAACGTGCCGAGGGCCACAGCATCAACATAGGACCACAAGCCTAGCCTGTAGCCACCCCTTCACTTGCTCACGCCTTTTCTTTGGCACTTAGCGTTGAAGAGCACTGTATGTATCAGCACAGCACTCAGGTCTTCCGTTGTCCTGCTGAAGAACATCTCCTGATCAGTTCAAGTTTCTTTAGACTAAACCTGTGTATTTAAATAGCCTGTTATTCCTAAAAAATTGTTTGATGTAAAGTGTAGGGTGGGGTGGAAAGACCTCACGCCTTTCGAAGGGTTAATAAAAAATGAAAAGTTATCAAGAAATTGTTTCTTGGCATTTGTTTTTCGTTGAGTTTGCTCACCCCGAGCATTTTTGCCTGTGCTTTTTAAGATTGACAAAGAGCCGAGTGACGTGTCAATCCACTTCGATACACAAGGTAGCGCTGAGGAACTTCTGACACTCGCTTGTCACGGCTTTGCATGAATATATCAGCAGCTTTAGTGAGGAGGATATTGAATATCAAGAGAGCAAGTACAAATTGTGCTTGAGCGCCACCTATGTGTTTTTTGAAATGTTGGTGTTTCTGGTACTAAGCTCTATTGATTTAGTGGCTGGGACTGAGTTAGAGATGTGATGTGTAGTTGAGCAAAGAAGATGAATATATCTAGGTGGTCCTTGCCTTCTGAACTGTAAACCACAACGACTCAAACCCTTGATGACTGTATTACATTTAGAGTCATTATGGATCATTGAAACGTCTCTGGAAAAGAATAAGACTTATTCGAAACAAAAAAAAATCTGTGTCCACGGCACCGTTAATGTAAACCTTGTGTAGTACAGTACTTAAATTTTAGACCCCATGTTACTTGTCTTTTGTGTAAAAGTATGATACACGTAATTTCTGCTATTGTATTAATTATTTTACAGTTAATCCTTTCTATCTTTAATTACATGTAACAGAAACAATTCTTTACACATGAGATTGTTTGTGTAAATACGCGTCAACAATTGCAATACAATATATCAAGCTCCAAAAATTTGAAAACTTCAAGAAAATGTAACTGTGTCATTGTAGAGCAGCAATAAAGAGCACAAAAAGAACCAACGATTCAAGCCTCTACGTCGAATCTGGTTTCAATAAAACCTGCGGCCTGCGTTACAACCCATGTCGTCCACAAGGTCGTGTTTTCTTCATCCCAGGCTCCACAGTCCATATCTGTGTCCTATTCTTGTTTTCTGTTAAGCCCACACACAAGTGTTTGTGTTTTTCTTTTATTTTCTTTTAAGCAAAGCCACAGACTGTCGGAGACCCGGGACAGAGGTTCTTTTTGTTCAGGAGATCTGATTTTATCTCACCCCTTCCTCTTCTCTCATGCTATTTCCGATGGATATCTGCCGGCCATGTCTGCTCTTCCTTCCGCCCTGTCGACCCGTGAGTGGACGCTACGTCAAGGCAGCATGTGAATGTGGTCTCGGAGCCTTCGGGCCGGATCGGCGCGGCTTGTGTGTGACCTTGTGGAGCTGACTCTTGTTGAGTGGAGTGATGTGTTCACTGTTCGATTCCACCACACATCAGGACCAACACCACCACTCTCTGTCAGTGGACAAGAACTGAACGTGTTTTTCTTCTTAAGATTCCGTGGATTTCCATTCTTTAGACTGTCTCTTTGTGTGTGTCCATGTCCCATGAGGTCTCCGTGTGTAGTGCATCATCGAAATGACTGTGTGTCTGTTCCAGAGCTTCATCTTTCCAACCCATCCGTCGGTTGCTCTGAGAGGAACATTGCATGGCTCGTTCAGATCTCGGACTTAGTTCTGCTCTGTTGAAATGCTGTCATGTCCTTGGAACTGTTCAAATGCTTCCGGAACTTTCCCCATGGTGGACCGTTTTGAGATCTTTCTATGTAAAAAGGGTTGAATCAGTGTTTGGACGAATGACGGAGATCTCATCTGTGTTTCCTGTCGTGACTCGATTTTAGTCGATTGGTATGATGATGCTGAGATGTGATTCTAGAACCATCTGACTGACTCCAATAACGGAATGTTTTTCTCACTTGACCTTTTCATGAGATGGAGTGTTTCTGTATGTATCATTCCATGATCATTGTTGGATGCCCAATCTCCCTGTAGTCGCCGTGCGTGCTTGTTCTTGTGTTGGTGAGAGCTTCTGCATGTTTAGAACCTCTGTGTTGTCATTGCTATGGGAAACCTTCGTCACTGCTCACATCACATGTCGTGTCTACATGTCCATGTAGCATGTGTGTAGTTTATCGTCGGCTATGTTTGATCCGGATGCTGGAGATGTGTTGTGGTGTGCATTGTGGAGGAAGCGAGGACATTGGTGTTGTAGTTGGCCTTGTGTGTGGATATTGGTCAGTGGATGGAGTTGTTGGACAGTCGCTCTTACCCTGAGTAAATGTGTCGCTCTCTCTTTGATGACTCAGACGACTCGGATGAAGGAATCCTGGAGCGCAGCATGACGACCGGATGCTCTCCCATCCCCAGGATCGCCATTCAGGAGGAGAAAGATGATTTCTTTCGAAAAGACTTTGGTGAGGCCCTGAAAATGCAATCTTTCGTTTTGTGTATATACTTCAGTAATGCTAATGCTCAAGATAGATAGTGGATGGATGGATGGATGGATGGATGGATGGATGGATGGATGGATGGACGGACGGACAGACAGAGACAGAGACAGACAGACAGACAGATAGATAAACTAAACAGATAGATAAACTAAACAGATAGTTGAACAGACAAATAGATAACTAGACAGACTGACGCACGGACAGACAGAAATTATAAATTATTGTTATTTTTTTTCATACTGTACTTTGTATTTAATCTGAGGCACATGCACAAATGTAACAATACCCAGTTATTATAGAAATCATAACTAATTATCAATTAATGAATGAATTACGATTAGTTATATAATTATCTGATAATCTCTTACCACAATCTTTTTTTTTCTTTCTTTCTTCAAGCGTTTGACACTCCCAAGCAGCCTCCGGTTCAGGAGTCCGGCTATGTCAAAAGCGGCAGAAGTGCAGACGAGCCTCTGCTGGACCTGTGGGACAGTGGCCCCGCCCCTGCTGCCGCCCCCTCTCAGGCTGCCCATATCATGGACCTGATGGAGGACACCCCGGAGCCCACCCTCGCCAGCTCCGCCCCGGGTCTCCCACAGCCGCTGCTGAGCTTCGACGAGGTGCCTGACGCCTCCTACTGCACTGGGACGGAAGACGACCCCTCCAGCCTGGTGGATGTGGTGGGGTCAGACCAGATGACCCTGAGTTATCAGCAGGCCCTGCAGCACGCCTCCGCCTCCGACAGCCAGGACATGGATGATGGGCAGCTGCTGTTGACCAATGGAGACTCGCTGCTTAAAGAAGGAACCCAGGTTAGATGTGATCTATGATTCTCACTATTTTTACTATCAATCTCTGCTCTTCTTTTTGTTCATTCTTTCAATCAGTCAATCAATCAATCAATCAATCAATCAATCAATCAATCAATCAATCAATCTCTCTCTTTCAAGCCACTGTATTAGTGTGAAATGTAAATGCGTTATCTAATTTTGAATATACGTTTATAAAGGCATATACAGTATTAATCTAGTTAGTTAGTTTACATTAGTGTAAATCAAAACACTTTTATTCAAATATGCACATGAATAGAAATTATCCTAAATGTGTAGTACTTTTACTTGGCCACCTGATGGCAGCATCCACCAGATTACTACACAGTAATGTCTCATACAGTACGGACACGTTTAATAAAATATATGAATAAAAATGGACTTGATTTTCTTATTTGAAAGGTTTTTTACTCATTGTTAATCAAATGTATTGGTTATGAACTATTTTCCTTTAATAGTTACAATAGTACAATTTGTACAATAGTATAATAGTAACAACTTAGAACATCAAGGAAGTTCTTCCTATAGTCTGTGTGTGAAGTAACCAAACTGTATTATTGTGAACCCAGAAATGGACAAACGGTTCAAAAAATGGATGGACGTGAACAGAATTGTTTCAGCATTCTTGAACCGGGACGTCAATTGTTATGCTGAACAAAAAAAATCTGTAGGTCGTGCCAAAGAAAAAAAGAAAATATTTTAAACTTTTGTGTGTCCACAAGCTCTAAATAATGACACTGTCTTTATATGTGCTTTGTCTGTTCTTATTTGTTTTTGCAGGCGAGTGAAGGCTACTTCAGCCAGTCGCAGGAAGAGGATTTCGCTCAGCCCGATGACTGCACCGCGAAGGTCAACCCAACACCAGTCTTCTACAACAAACCTCCAGGTCAGCTCAAGCCATTTCTGGAGACATCATAATCCATCTGATTTGCGGCTAGAGTAGACACACGGTTTTATCTCCCGTGAAAAGCTTGATGACTAATGTTTCAAAAAGAATGAAAGGACATGACCGTTTACGGCTAAAAAGAGGCTAAATTAACCTGTTTTATGCAAAAGGGTACGATGGCATCCGTGCAGCTTTAGTAATCTTGTCGAGCTCTTCTGTTCTTTCTGGAGTATTACTCAGATTTAGTGGTATAATTTCTATGTACTGCAATTGTGTGTAATAGTGTATTCATTATAACGTACAAAAGATTTATATTGCCATCAGTACTTCGCTTCATTGTGGCTACAGTCGTATTTCAGTGTTTAGAGAAGAATAGAAAGAATGAAAATAACACAAAATTAGGGTAAAAATATAAAAATAAATGTAGAAAATTATAATAAAATACAATAATAATGAAACATAATATAGAAAAAATAGTTCTATATTGCAGTAAATTATACTCTATATAGTTTAGTATAATATACTGTAAATACTGTGTGTGTAAATTATATAATATAAACATACGTGTTTTAGTGTATAATCATCGTCATTGTGTATATGATCGGTGCGTGTCTGTGTGTAATAAATACTACATAAATCGCCATCAGATTTTCATTTCAAGCATCAGTCTGACTGCAGTTGCGTGCATTGTTTACACGAACAACTTTGCTGTGAAGGCGATGTGTGTAAACATGACATGCTTAACCGTTTTTAACTCGATGGCTCCCCGGCGGTTAAACGCATGTTTAGTCAGAAACACGGAGTAAAAGATCCTAAAAGACAAACTCAGGCCTTTAGGTGTTGATGCCTCCAGGAAACACAACAGTGTAATGGATTTTTATAATATAGTGGTAATGTATAAAATGACTGCTATATTATATTATATAATGTACGTATATATACATTTTACAGCTATGAATAATATTGCACTACCCCCATGTGTATATCTCCGTGTGAAGTGTCATTACTTCGACACAACGTCACTAACAAAAAAAACACTTTTTTTAAGACATTACTTTAAGTCTAAGAAGTTGTTCTTTTTGTTTTAGAAATCGACATTACGTGCTGGGATACAGACCCGGTGATGGAGGATGACGATTAGGAGCAGCGGAGGGTGACGAAGGAAACTCCTGGAAGGAAACCGATTTTACAGCAAATACAGAAGTCTTGCATCAAAATATTTTAGGGAATTAGCCGCAGAAGTAAAGGACTTGGGTTATTGTTAAAGATGCCAGAGGGTGTTTGTTGCATATCAGTGTGTTATTTATTTCTCTTTTTTTTCCTATGAAGAGGTTCTGACAGGTCTCGTAGCAGGTTACGCTTCTGTTTCATTACTACTTACTATTCACAGAACATCAGAAGACCACCACTTCAGTGGTCCGGCCTGGTAAACGCTGTGTTTGAATTCACCTACCACAGTAGTTACTTTGTTACTGGACGTATTTGCTCTTTGATCAATAGAACAACTGACAAAAGAACTTCTGCATAGTATTAAAATTGTAACGTTGCAGAGTGGAGGTTGTTTTGCTTCCAAATCTGAATAATTTGGAAACCGTTCACTCAGTTTTCTTTTCCTCAAGTGGCCAACACCACCAACCTTCATTGCCACTAAGCATTTATTTTATTTTAGGTCGATTTTTACGATTTTGAAATTGACCTTCTCATTTAGATCTTAATTTTTATTGTCTTGCTCAAAGACAGTAGTGGTACCTACAGGACTGGGATTTGAACTTCCAAACTTTGGTCACGACTCTCTACCACTAGGTCAAAACTGACATCACTTTTGCTATATTAGGAAAAATGTAAATTAGTTTCTGGCTGTTACAGCGTTTGTGGCCTTGTATGAGCTATTTTTCTTACAGTTAGTACCTATTTTGATTTTAATACCGTTACACTACTTTTGTGTATTTAACTACTGAGTTGACTGGAGCTTAAGATCACATTCCAATACATCTTACAACAAGTCAGACATTCTTTTGAATTGGGCCCAGTTTTTTTTTTTCCAGTAAATTTCAGTGAATATTGAAGTCCGTCCCAACTCAATGTTAATCATACATCTTTCCGAACGTTTACTTTCCATCTCTTCTTACTCCACACATTAAAAGATTCAAATACCTTTTTTAAATAAAATTGCAAATCACTCATACTTTTACTGAAAGAGTTCACTCAACTACAATTCAATAATCCTGTCGTCAGGACTTTTTTAGTCTTTACTTGAAGACTAGTCTTAATTTGAAAACTAGTCTTAAGTAGTCTTAACTCTGAGCTGGCTTGAATTTTTCAAGTAGCTGGTCTGACGAAGAGCAATGTTTCTTTTTCTTTGAATGTGATTTTACAAACTGTAATTTTTTAGGACACAGTGGTCAGAAAATCCCTCTTTACAGGCCACCTGCTGTCTTTGGTCTCTCGATGTCCTCGCCTTAACTGACCTCGTCTTCCGAAAAGTTCAAAATTACATCATCAGAAGAATTAGCAAAAAAGAAACTGAAGTAAAAGCAGAGCATAAAACAAGAGCAATAACAGTAAATTAACCATAGAGTTCTGTAAATATTCATGTACTCACTCATTTTGGATGTAAAATCTTTTCTTTGTTGTGAGAGTGAAAACTAGCGATTTTTTTTGGTGGTAACCCGCATCTTTAACAGTAACCTAGTAACTAGCCTCTTCTGAACGACCTGTACATGACCTTGTTCACCCTTCCTAGTAGTGACTACTATTATTATCCTTCTCCTTTAAACTACTAGGAGATACTATCACTACAACTACTAATAATGTTACTACTATTCTTCTACTACAGTCTTTCCGTCTTTGCCACTGAAGCAAGGCTTAGCTAATCCTAAAAGGACATTTTTCTCCGCGATATCTTTTATCTCCTTTTTCCGTCCGCTTCTTACTTGCTAAATCAAGCACAAGATCTTTTGTGATATACTTTGTGCTTATATATGTTATTAAAGACCCTCAAATCCCTCAGAACATGTGTGTGGATTGCTTTTTTCCCCCCAAGACAAACAATATGAAAATATTATCCTGTGCAATCAGCTACTTTGAGATAAATGGTTTGCCTTTATACGTACAATGTTAGTCACGAGACTAAAACCTCTACATGACTTTACTACATCTTTATGTCCTCCAAAAACATTGGCTTGGTTCAGCAGTGCCCGTTTTAAATCTATTGAAATTAACATGCACTTTCAGCTCTTTTTTGGCCCCAAAATCGTCAGATTGAAATACATTCACATTTTTTTTTATTATCTGTTGCAATCAAGTCACATTATTACACATTTTACAAATGGAAACTTACAGTAACCACAACAATGGTACGGTTCTTGATTTTAAGACTGATAATCGGAATGAGAATAAAAAACGTTTTTTTGATGGAATATTTACCAATTGTTTTTTGTACATTGACGAATAAGCCAGAAAATAACCTCTAGTGCATAATTTAGACGACTTGATAAACTTTTCTATGAGGCGCTATAATTCAGATATTTGTGTTACATGAAAACATCTTCGGAGAAAAAAAAAAAAAAAGTAAAAAAATCTAAATAATTGGTGCAAAAAAAAGACAAATTGTGTCATTTTCAGATCAAAGCAAGTCATGAACCTGTCTGATACCCATAGACAACTCCAGAAACGGGTACATTTGGTACATAACATGCCTCAGTCATGCTAATTTCCAGAGTGCATATTATGGTAAGTGAGAGAAGGTTTGTGTAGCAGCGTGACGCTACTGCTCGCTTCATCAATGCTAACACATTCACGCGCCCCTGCTACAGTTGCCTAGCAACACACGGCTGGCAGAGAGATGACAGTACATCTCCATCTTCTGTCTCTGTTGTGATGTAAGAGAAGAACAAAAAGAAACTAATCATTTTACAGCGATTTAGGAATACACCAAATTTAGACAAGGAATCTTGTTATTTTATCCCCAAAAATCATATAATGGCATTACATACATTTCAAAGCACTAAGTCATTGATTGTCTTTGTAAAAGAATATATTGTGTAATTGTGCGAAAAGTTATTTGTGACTTTTTTGGGGGGTTTCTGTTGTAAAGTCTTAATTAAAAAAATGATTCTGAAGAACTGCAATAACTTTTGGTGAACAACGGGATTTTAATGGAGGGTGTGATCATTTCTGTCCATTTCTTAAAAAACTGACATTTCACAGGTTTGATAATAAAATGTAAAAACTAAAAGAGAATGACTACATGTTTTTGAAAAAACATTTTTTTGTATTTTTAAACAACATGTTTTTTAAATGTCGATAACATGTGGAATAATGGAATAGTTCCAAGTTTGTTTGTTTTTTCAAAAACAATTTTTTTTTCATTTCTGTTGGTCGAAATATCTGCTCATGATGGAATTAGTACAATAATTTAGCAATATAAAAAACCCGCGTGGCTGTCAAAAATGGACAATGGGATGATCGAGCGTTGCTGTACTTGCAAAATACAGATCTCTTTATAAATGCCATTGGAAAAAGATGGACATGCGAAAGCATCATTGTGTTCTGAGCCGAAGACATAGACTGCAATTAAATGGATTGAGGTAGAGTTGTTTGGCATGGAAACAAATAGGAAATGATGGCAATAAAAAGAGGGTAAAAAAAAAAAAGATCAAGCTACTTCACAAAAGAGCAATCAGCACATTGATGATGATGATGATGATGATGTGCTCAGCAAGGACATTCATCTACTCTGATAATGACAAGCAGCCATTTGAA
>CM051496.1:16165082-16226063 GCA_028031935.1 Paedocypris micromegethes
AAAAAAAAAAAAAAAAAAAAGCGCATTTGTCACATCTGACTACAGTGTTGCTCAAGTGTGTTTTGTTGTCTTTGTATTCATTCGTAGGCGGTCTGTACAGATGTTTTATGTTGTCTCTGCTTGTCATGGATGATTAATTTTGTATTGTGCGCCTTATTCCATAATTAAGTGTTTTGTTATTGTGCTTGTGATGCATTACCCATTATTTCTATGACTTTAAATTAGATTACTGCTGACGTTTTAAGATTTCAAAAAGCTGCTTCGAGACCGACTGTGATAAACACAGTAAACAAATAAAATTGACGATGACACGACAATAACGTTTAGATTTTAATTTTGCACACTGACCATTATGTACATTAATAGAAGATTTAATGGATCCTACCTTCTGACATAGTCCAGTTTGCTTGAGGCAGCGTGTGGGTGACTGGAAGCTGTGGGAGCTCCATCTGAACAGGTGAACAGAACTGGGATGTTTCTCTGGAGGGATGTCCTCCACCCGAGCACTCCAGAGGCTCCATCTCCAGCGCCCGCAGGCACTGCTCACGCAGTCGCTCTTCCCGTCTACGCTTCAGCTTGCGCTGGGCAAAGCTGCAAAAGCAGCAAAGCATGACGATCAGAGCCCAGATCAGCCAGAATCCAGCGAAGCACGCCAGAAACGTATAGGTGCCCTGTGACATGACCATGACGACCACCTTGGTGAAGCTGGACTCCTCCAGCATCCAGAA
This sequence comes from Paedocypris micromegethes, assembly GCA_028031935.1. NCBI lineage: Eukaryota > Metazoa > Chordata > Actinopteri > Cypriniformes > Paedocypris > Paedocypris micromegethes. The sequence continues at coordinate 16,165,811 of CM051496.1, forward strand.
GATTCAGACTATTTTCAAATGACAACCTTTTGGGAGAACTTTTCACTCAATGAGACTCAAGGCACACGGACGCACCGTAGCGATCATACTTGAGTTCCTGGCCATTAGGAGTCTATCCAAGAACATTTCGGAACCATTTTTCGTCAAGAGCAGGCCACAACGGAAACTTTCCAACTGGCGAAAGGTCAAACAAAAAGAGCACAAATCACTCAGAACACCAGAAAAAAAATACAAGGCACAAAAGCGAAACTGAAGAGGCACTTCTTCTAGCAAGATCCGCTACAGGCTTTTTCCCAAGGCAAATGAATGTCTGCCGATGCACTTTTCCTGGCAGCTGGTCCGGTCAGGGAACGCTGGCGCTCGCCGTGCCCGAATAACCCCTCCCGTGATAGGATCCTCAGATCTCCAATGGACACCAGAAGTCATGCTGCTCAACAAAGGAACAGAAGATAGAAGGGGGCAAGCATCATGAGTTATGGACTTGTCATATTTTCAAAACACAGCCGTAATATTTTTCACACGACAGGCTGTGTCATAACTAACTCACAGCTGTTCAAGCACGACCACTTTAGGGGGTAAATATTCCTTTCGCACAGTGAGAGAGTGAGTGTGCACAGGCCTGCAACGCTTAGATTACACGGAAATGGTGTCAACAGCCTAAGTTTTATTTTACTAATGCATTTAGCGGCTGTTGGACATTAGTGGAAGCCTCTTTTTGTAATGTTAAGCTGCCAATAAAAACAAACGTCACTTTAGCACTAGCAAGCTCACAACAGCTTATACAAACCTGCTCTGTTTTGCATCTATTCACAGTTCAATTACGCAAAAAGCTTTTGGATATTTTCTTTTCCTGTACTGTGACAGCAGCAGAAATGTCAGATGGCAACCTTGAGGAGGCGTATTTACAACTAAAAAGCAGTCGTTTCCATTTTAAATATGGCAGCAAGGTCAAAGAGGGTACGTGTGACTTCAGAGTAATAGAAAAACACAAGCATGAAATGTTTTTAATGATCTAGTTCTACTCTTCTGATCTTGTAGTGTTGAGCAATCCCACATTTATGGTTTTAGAATATAAATGAAAATTAATGAAAATGTATCCATCATCATTCATCACACCGTCTCTGACGTATACATAGATTTCAATAGACTCCAACACTGTGGAATCCAAAATTTTACATCAACAGCGTTTCTAAAGCAGAACATCTGGATATTTTCAGTGTTTTGCTCACAGTCTTTTGTCACAGAGTTTCCTCACATAATTCTGGAGGAAATGCCCTAAATGAAAAAGTTTTTTGCAACACTTGTGCACAAATGACACTTAAACATGTGGTACAAAAATTACAGAAAAGAAATGTCTGTGCGGTTACCAGTTATCTAAATATTTTACTAGACATTTCAGCGATGAATCTTGTTCCAGAGACCATTTTCATTTCAGAGAGGTCAGGGACTTTATTAAACACAGTCTTCTATCATTTAAATGAGGTTGTCATCACTTTCTTGTGCAGAACACCACATCCCATGCAGATGCTTAATCCAAATAATTAATCCCCACAGATTTGGAAATAAAACCATGCACCAAGACAAAGAAATATTTTAAGCATGTATTTTCTCTCACACACGATAGATACAGATAGCGCTGGCGATAGAGCACACGCACTCTTTTAACCTTTATCACCACAGAAATGGCATACAAGACTCAAAACATACACTGAGTCTAGTATTAAAATAAAGGTCTTTTCTGTGTAAATGTTTGTTAAGATTGCATTATGTTGAGACAACAAAACGCTTCTGTGTTACTAGCTGCGTCATCAGAACCAGAACAAAAATTGATTACGCATGAAATCACATATAAGTAATATAATACTGTAGTCACGTTCAGGCATTTAGGGATAAAAAAATAGATGCTTGTAAATACCGTTAACAAGAAGTAATTCTCGTACTTACTCCCGATGCGTTTTCTGTCAGCAGACGCGTTTGTTTTCGGAGGCATTTCAGTGGACGGGACGTGACTGGATCCCAATAAAGTTGCGCGGACTGTCTGAGGCACGATCTGTACTAACGAGCATCACCGAGAAAGAGAGTTTTTAATCACGTTTAGCGGGAAAAACAAATAACGTTCCGAGTTTCGAGGTCGTGAGTCGTGATGCGCACGCTGGTTAATGAACACCTGTGTAACAGACGCGCGTGCCACGAAACGCCCACATATCGGCGCGCCGCACGCGCAAGGCAACGCCGCTCACGAGGAGTGTGTGTGTTGCAAACACATAATAACGGTTCTCGTGGCTATTTTGCTCCTCCTTTTTAACTGTTTGTGCAGCGATCGTCACGATTTGGACCGAAGGTTGTTTTTTTACCTGTTTGTTCCGGGGTTGAGAAAGGTGATCGGGTTTTAGTGGTGAACTTCTGCTGATCAGGGTTGACTCGGGGTGTGAATCGAAAGCATCGAATGTCAATTCCTATTCAAACATCGACAAACGAGACATCTTTGGGAACATTCTGCCATTAAATAAAACATTTTGCCAGGAACTATTCAAGGACACTTGCATAACAAAATCAATAGAAGCTCTTTGAATAACTGTTCAGAAACATCCTAGAGACCTTTCAAAATCAGGCGTTCTTTGTCACATATACAAAGGTACTGTAAGTACTGAAGATATGCAGTAAAAAGAAAACAGATTGTAAAAAGAAATAATATAAAATGAGGCGAAAAGTGTAAATGCTTATTGGGGATATAATATGAAGGATATATTTGAAATAAATTGAATAAAATATAAATGTGGAATAAAAAAAATAGTTCTATATTAAACTACTAACTACTAATATTCATGTTCATACACAATAAAATCATACTTTTCTATAGAATTTAAATTGAATTTAAATAGAACTTTTGTCACAATTCACATTCAGTCGCTGATTCAGAGTGAACGGTAAAAATAGTCACGAGATGCAACAAGAGTGAAGACAAAAGAGCAAGAAGTCACTAGTTTTGCGATCGTCTGACCCTTGAACTCTTTCAGGGCCTGCGTCATGTCCTCAATGACTGTGATTGACCCACATATTATCTGTTGGAAGAATCACATGCCTGCAGGCCTCCTCTGTGACACAGTCAGTCCCGCTTTGCAATAGAGAAGCAAGGAGTGACGCATTGACTCAAACACTCCAGACAATGGCAGGCATTGTCTTGTGACTAATAGCAAAATGCTTTTTCTCTCCTGGAGAGTCATTCCCAAACACATTACAAAATGCAGGCTGTGGACAATGATGGTTTCTGGTTAATCTGTAATTTCCAGGTTAAACTTGATTAAGGAGATCAGACATGTAAATGGCTTCACAATTCCCAGGAAAATCCCCATTACTGACACATTGAGTGACACTGTTAATGAATAATTTAGATGTGTAACCCACTTCTTCAGAAATATTTGCTCAGCTGTCACAACAGAGAAAGGTGACCAGTTACTATTAAATAGTTGTTCAGTTTTTAAGATTACCAAATTTACCTTTTCGCAACACTTTACTCTTTCTTTACTCCAGCTTTTGCAGCAGCTCAGTCAGTAGATCGCTGTGTTTGATACACCAGATCATGGGTTTGATTCCCATGGAAAGCAGGATGTAGCAGTTGCAGGTGAAAGAGCCCACAATGCTTTTTTACATGTCACGGGGGTGGTTTTGGATCTAGTTGGAGGAGATAAATTGTTCCACCAGGGGGCATCTAAACTGGAGAAAGTTCTTGCAAGAGATTTTGATCCTCGTTGCAGAGAAACTACACATCATTTGTTCTCTGGTTGTAAATGACGTGAGAGAGAATATTCCTGTATCAAGTGTTGTGCGCTGTCAGTAATAGTCTTGAAGGTCAAAGCTAAAACTCTGAGCTTAATCCTAGCAACTGGAAGCCACTGCAAGAAGACAAACAGTGGCGTGACATGGTTCCCTTTAGGTTGATATAACACAAGTTGGCGGCAGTATTCTGGATTCTTTGCAGAGACAGTGTTGCAGCGTGGAAAGACCTACCTGGAGTTACAGTAATTACAGTAATTAAGCACTGAGATTACCACAGCCCGAACTCGAAATTGGTGGCAAATTTGTATCTTTGGCTATTGGCAATTACTGGCTATTTTTTCTGAATTAAATCGAATTAAATTACTCAAGAAATTGAGGGTTCAATGTCCTAGCAATTTTGTCGTGAGATGCTATAGTGCTCAAGAGATACTCAAAAGATATATAACAACGTAACAGCTAAAGTGGTAGGCCAGTAGTTTGTCTTTGTGGTTGAGATTTAGACTTGCAATACCAAGGCCAACCTTAAGGGTCGCTAAAATATATTATTACTATTGTTATTACCAACATGTGACCTTAAGAAAAACACTGAACTTGTTGGGTCCATGAGTGCCACAGTTTAAGTTTCATCCAGCTACTGTCCTTCACTTTCACAAGAAGTTATTGAGTCTATCCATGAGGGATGAAGAGGAGTGAACATGGGTGATGGAAACTGGTCTGAATGATTCTCTTTAACTGGATGGTTCAGTTCTTTGTTGTTCCAAAACACGGGATTTTCTTCACAGTTTCAGCCATTCAATTGTAGATTTGCTTTGTGTCTGAGGTATTTGTTAAGCTAGATGTCCCACTTTTTCTATGGCTTCGGTTTACAGAGGGATACTAGAATGCGTCAGTACAAATAGAGTTCACTGCTTTGCCTCAGTGCATTCAAATTCACTCTTTCAATTAAAGCTCAATTACAACTGGTTACATAATACGTAGTTACGTTTAAGACAAACTGTAGGGTCCTAAATGCTGAGATTAGTTTCAGCTCTCAGCGACCTGGAAATTGAATTTTTTGTTGAATGAAAGCGTCTGCCGAATTATTGTAAAAAAAAAATGCAAGAGAATATGTGTTTAGAAAATGAACAAGAGAATGAAAACAATTTAAGGACCAGGCATTTTTGCGCATATTGGCAAAGGGCAATTAACTAAATAAGTGTGTAATTCACAACCACACTTTCTGTAATAAACTTGAGCAATTCCTAATTTCTAAATATTGTGCTTACTAAAATCTTCAAGATTTTTTTAAAAGATTGATAATATCTTTTAACGGTTGCTTCTGCTTTTTCTTAAAACCAGTGAAACAGTATTTTTCTCAATAGTCTATATTATACGCATTAATATATAGTATATTAACATATAATATTATAATTAATTATATGCTATACTTAATATATTATTAGATATATACTATAATATATATATATATATATATATATATATATATATATATATATATATATATATATATATATATATATATATATACTACTACTACTTCTCTTTCGGCTTTTCCCTTATCAGGGGTCGCCACAGCGAATCATCCCTTTCCACCTCATTCTATCCTGAGTATCTTCTACTCTGACCCCAGCCAACCTCATGTCTTCTCTTACAATATCCATATATCTCCTCCTTGGTCGTCCTTTTGCCCTCTTCCCTGGCAGCTCTATCTCCAACATCCTTCTACCAATATATTCACTATCCCTCCTCTGCACGTGTCCAAACCATCTCAGTCTGGCCTCTCTGACTTTGTTGCTAACACAAGTAACGTGAGCTGTTCCTCTGATGTGCTCGTTCCTTATTCTGTCCAACCTCGTCACTCCTAAGGAGAACCTCAACATCTTCATCTCTGCTGCCTCCATCTCTGCCTCCTGTCTCTTTCTCACTGCCACTGTCTCTAAGCCATAGAACATAGCTGGTCTCACCACTGTCTTGTACACCTTTCCTTTGAGTCTAGCTGACACTCTTCTGTCACACAACACTCCTGACACTTTCCTCCACCCGCTCCATCCTGCCTGCACTCACCTCTTCACCTCTTTTCCACATTCCCCAACATACTGCACTGTTGATCCCAAGTACTTGAACTCCTGCACCTTCTTCACCTCCACCCCCTGTAACTTCACTCCTCCACCCTGCCCCCTCTCGTTTAGACACATGTATTCTGTCTTACTACGACTGACTTTCATGCCTCTTCTTTCCAGAGCAAACCTCCACCTCTCTAGCTCTTCCTCCACCTGCTCTCTACTCTCACTGCAAATCACTATATCATCTGCAAGCATCATTGTCCACGGAGATTTCTGTCTGACCTCATCTGTCAACCTGTCCATAAGCATAACAAACAAAAAGGGACTCAAAGCTGATCCTTGGTGTAGTCCCACCTCCACCCTGAACTCTTCTGTCTGGCCTACAGCACATCTCACCATTGTCTTACTCCTCTCGAACATGTCCTGGACTACTCTGACGTACTTCTCTGCCACTCCTCCTGACAACCTCGTACAGTACCACAGCTCCTCCCTCGGCACCCTGTCTTATGCCTTTTCTAAATCCACAAAGACACAATGCAGCTCCTTCTGACCCTCTCTGTACTTTTCCATCAACATTCTCAAAGCAAAAATGGCATCAGTGGTGCTCTTACGGGGCATGAAACCATACTGCTGCTCACAAATCTCTACCTTCTTCCTAAGCCTGGCTTCCACTACTCTTTCCCACAGCTTCATTGTGTGGCTCATCAGCTTTATTTATACATGTTCTGCGTATCATCCCTGCCTTTCCCTGTCATTGTGCCAACGTTAAGAGTCCCTGTTCTCAGGTCTATGCTCCTTCTCCTCCTCTTCTCTCTCTGTTCACGCACCCTTCTGCCTCCTCTCCTTCTTCGACCAACAGTAGCCCAATTTCCACCGGCACCCTGTAAGTCAACAGTACTGGTGGCGGTTATTGTTAACCCGGGCCTCGACCGATCCGGTATGAAGTTTCTTTGAATGACTCGCATGGTTCACGTTTGACTAGTTTTACGCCGGATGTCCTTCCTGACGCAACCCTATATATATCTATAATTTATACTATATGTATACCGTGTGTGTGTGTATATATTACAGTGTATATAATCTATATTCTTTATATACCATGTGTGTAAATACGTGTGTATATATATATATATATATATATATATATATATATATATACTATTGATTAAGACAATCAAGACTGATCTATCAAACCTGTTCATTTAAAAATTACTTTTTCAATCAATTGAGGACTCGAGTAAAGTGTTTTGATTATAAATATTATTATTATTAATCGAACATGTCACCCATAATCAATTAGTTAAACCTGGATCTCTAAATATCATTTCAATGATCAAATGACCATTGATCAATCTTTTAATAGAAAGATAATCAAAACTTAACATATGGTAAGTTAATTGAATTAATCATTCATTCATCCTTTCGGGCCTGGATGGCTCTGAACTTCTTACATTTTAACGAGTCAAAGACCGAGGTTATGGTGTTAGCTGCTAATTCATTCTCGGGGGCTCCGGTGCCTGTAAAATTGGGTTCCTTGGCTGGATATGCTAAATCTGAAATTGTAAACCTTGGGTTTAAAATGGACTCAAATCTTAAATTTGAAAGCCAGAACCGGGCTGTTGTTAAATCAAGCTTTTTTCATCTGAGGCAACTGAGCAAAATCAAGCCAGTTGTGCAAAAACAGCATTTTGAGACCTTAATCCACGCATTTGTAACCTCTAGACTCGACTACTGCATGGCACTTTATTACCATTATTACTTTATTACTTGCATGGCCTTTTAACCAGTACACGCAAACGAGAACACATCACTCCGATTTTATATTCCCTACATTGGCTGCCCGTATGATTCCGGATCCATTTTAAACTCCTGTTACTCGTTTTTAAATGTTTAAATGGTGCTGCTCCTCTGTACCTCTCCGAGCTTCTGCATCCGTATACACCAGCACGGTCACTCAGGTCAGCCGGCCTGCTGCTCTTGAGTGTACCCGTGACCAAGCGGAAGCTCAGAGGGGACAGAGCCTTTGCTGTGGCAGCTCCGAAACTCTGGAACGAGCTGCCGCTGAACATCAGACTTGCCTCGTCTCTGTCCAATTTTAAATCCTTGCTCAAGACACACTTGTTCTCAATGGCTTTTAGTACTGTCTGAGTGTATATCCGGTGTTTTTTTTTTTTAATTATGCTAGCCTAAATGTGTTTTTATTGTGTAAGACCTTTTTACCTGTGAAGCACTTTGTTTCAACACTGGTTGATTTTAAAGGGCTAAACAAACAAATAAACTAAACTAAACTAATCTTTTAAAACCATTCCATTAATTTTTTGATCAGGCGGAGCTAGAGCCACAGTCACAGATTGGCCGGCCAATCACTGAACAGAACACAAAAATCTTTGCAACCACACTGAAAAATATTTTTTTTCGTATTCATACTGAATAAATCAGAATTTCTTTTCCTCTATGTATTCAAATCACAATCTTGCTTTAACTAGCAACACGCTCCTCATCTACAATTACCTCATACTTTCTCCTACCCTTCAGTGCCTCCTTCATACCTCATATTGAGCTAGACTTGAATTCATTCTTATCCAAATAAAAAAGCCAGCAGAATCTATTTATGGCATTATTTCTTTTATATTTCTCTTAAACAGCGTTGCTCAGCAACTGAGACAAGGTGCGGCGAAGAGAGCGAGGTGCAAGAAAACGCCAAGAGCAGTTAGTGCCGAAGATCAGCCAGAAAAGCTCTCCAGAACAGGCAACCTGCTAAATTCACTGGTAAAATCGATCTAGAAAAGTAATCTAATAACCATGCAGAAGCTATCTGAAGATTACACAGAAGGCTATCATATAAAGCCTTTTCTGGTCTTCACCTGCCCATCTGACGAAACCAAAAAAAAAAGTGAAACACTATTTTACGAATTAGTCAAGAAAAGTCAATCTTTTCAAAAAAGTGTTTCCTATTCAGTCGTTTTAGTCACAACACTATGGTGTGGCCTGAAGAGATTTAGAAAGCTTCAGCTAGTTTCTTTCATAGAAGAGCTAATTAGCTTGAAAGGCCAGAATAAACTGTTAATTATTGTTCAGGCTTTATTGTAATAACTATGCAAAGAGTGTCTGTGACTTTATTTATTCATTTATTTTTTATTATTAAAAAAATATTATTATCATTTTGTTTATATTTTGATCTATTGTATTTTTTTTCCTTTCGATTTTGTATAATTCCAAAAAGTGGTCAAACTCTGATCTAACCCAGTGATTAAATAAAAGAAAAAGAAATAATAATCACATTTCAAGACAAAGGAGAAAATACTCCTCAGAATATACTATCCCGACATGATGCAGAAAGACTGATACATGCGTTTATGACGTTACGGTAACATTACTGCAATGGTCTTCTGGGAGGTTCTCCTGCCAAACTAATAGATAAACTTCAATTAGTTCAAAATGCAGCTGCCAGATTACTCACCAGAACAAAAAACGTACAACCATAATAATCCAGTGTTAATGTTGCTACACATTCAGTTTAAAACTCTTTTAATCACTTATAAAGCACTTCACTGCCCCTCTGTATCTCAGTAAGCTCATCACATATTACGAGCCTACACGTGAGCTGTGGTCACAAAATCTCTTCAACAAAGCATATATTGACCTGCAATAATAATACCATAATCGTATAGAAAGGCTGCATAGTCTAGTTGCTCTGAACCGAATCACTCCAGCACCACCATTGTCCTAATGCTTTGATTTTTCTGTGTTTCACTGCTTTTCTGAGCGCTGAGTGCCGTATGACCGCGAGGAGGAGTGACGGTGCCATCAGATGGATATGATGTCAATTCGTTTGGGAAGATGGAATCTGCTAGGAACTTTGGGTTTATCTTTTCTATGATGCCCTCTGGACCTCTGTAGACCAGGTGACGCTGTTTTACATGGAGGGATTAAACTTCTTCTAGGACCATTGTCAAAATGGCACAGAACACACTGATATTGTAGTGTTAGATAATGTAAACTGTAATCTAAACTGTAAATCCAGCGGAGACTGGCACTAGTGAGCTGGGTTCTCCACAGGGTTTTTTCCTTGCTTTGTCTGTGAGGTTTTTTTTTTTTTTTTTTTTACCACTTTTTGGCCAGTGTTGCATATGTGCTTGCTCACTGGTCATAGTCATAGCCATTATCTTAACATTAACGAACAACTGAATAATATGCAACAATCATTTTTTACATTTTCACACATGCGCTTTGAGACAGTTGTAACTGTGAAAAGCGTCCTACAAATGCACTGAACTTGAACTTGAAAATATGTCTATGAAAAAATGATTTTGTAATCGGAATACAGACTTTGTAATCAGAATACAAAACAATTGAACAATTAGCCATTTTCTCAGCAACATTTACTTCATTATTAGGCATGTATTACTGTTATTTACTGTGATTTTCCCTAAACAGGCACGCTGTAAAAAAACAATTTATTGTAAAGACTGCAACGCTTTGCTCTACAAAACCTTTTTGTAAGTGCCAAGTAAGCATGAAGTCGATTCAGTTGAGACTACATAGTCGTCTCAACGTATTAATGCTTATTGTACGACATTCCAAGCTGGGAGGCGAAATAAAACATTTTGGAAATCTTGAAATATTTTATAACAGTAGATATTTGTGAAAAAAGTCCCAGCAACATCATATGTAGAAAGTCTTAGTCAAGATATTTAAAAACATAAAAAGACATTTATAGCAATATAGCAAATTCGGACGTTTTACTGAAAAGATGTATGTGAATTAAAAACATTAATTAAAACATTTAACAGACACATCGGCGAATCCCAAAAAACCACCATTGATTTCTACAAATATTCACCATCCCATAAAACACAAACAAAAAGAAAAAGTTGAGTCAGACAACAAAAGAACCAAAAGAAATTTATTGAAGTTAAACGCTGATCCAGAAAAACAAAGAAAAAGAAAACGGTTATTTTTTTATATATATATATATTTTTTACACAGCGGACCTTTGGGTGCGGTCGTGCGTAATGTACAGGCGTCACGGGACGGTGGCGGACAGCAGGAAATGAATCAGCAACAGTGCTTTGACTAGAAGATTCCTTCGCCGTCTCATTTACCGTAATCAAAATTGGATGTTAAACAGTGAACAACGTCCCAGTGGCATGAAACATGGACAAACATGAACCCGTCACGACATCAGTAAGGCTGAACATGTGCTGAGCAAATCCACAGGAACACAAACCACCACGAGAACCTGAGCGAGAGTCGCCGACTGAATTCACCGAATTCAATGTGCAATTCAGGAACCTTTTTATCGTACGCAAGACAATTAAGGCTTCAAGAACGACAAGGAACAGAATAAAAGTCTTGACTCGACTACCTTGCCTGCAATCAAACGGCCAAAAACCCTGAAGGACATCTCAGTGGGGTCACCGAGTCCAACAGTACAATGACCTCCAATGCAAACAAATAAACCTGTCTGTCCCATTTCACATTTCAGTCCTTTCTCCTGCTTGTACATTGTGCAGATACCAAACGTGAAATTGGACTGAATGGACATCCATGGCACATTGATTTGGCAAATAATAATGGGACCCACACATTTCCTGATGGACTTCAGTGGCACATGACGCAGGAATGAATTCACCTTTAAAACCCGAAATTCGAAATCCAATTGTACAGATGCGTTTTTTTTGTATGACAACAGCCTCAGAACAGTCTGACTGACACACGACTGAGTTTAGCTCCATCATTTTCGTGAGATCAAAACAAGAATGGTAGATTTTTAGAATTAAAACATATTTGCAAAGAGCACAAAGTTGTTTCTAGACATCACCGGCCCTGTGAAAACGGTGAATGAATACTGCGAGCTTCCCTAGAATGTAACGCTTTGTTCATTTAGGGCAGAAATGATGTTCGACGGTAAATACCGTGGACATGTGACATGCACATACATACAGCATATAGGCACATATCTACACACTCACACAGTTACTGGCATGTAACCAGAATGAAAAAATACACATCATTGCATTGCAAAAAAAAATTTAAATTAAATGTACAGCCGTGACGACAGAATCACTTCACAGTGTTAAAAACAAGTCAAACAAATCTCTCTGCCAAGCTCTAGATTTTAAAAGTTTCTTTTAAATATACACATTTATTTCATAGTTATATTAAAAAATCCATTATTGCTAAAAAAAAAAAAACCTACATATTTTTTACAACTGTACAGTACGGCAGAAATTGGAATGTGTTTGAATTTTTTTGCCAAAACAAAAGTGGCAAGAACACTGACAGATGAGAAATGTGTGAGAAATGAAGGCCGCCATCATGTTTTTTTGACTTGCGCCAAAACCATTTCAAAGTTGTAATGTGCACTTAGCGAGCCATAAATATAGAAATTCCGAAGCCTTTTAGGAGATACTACGCAAAAAAACAATATTAATATGGAAACTAACCGTATCAAAACAGCAAACAACTGAAGCGATTGTGGCGGAATCACTGAGAAGTAAGAGATGCTAAGTCGAGTACCAGAAAACCTCACTAGGCGATTTGTGAAAGCACTGTGTGTGACGAAACGTGAAATTGGTCATAAAAAAAGTCAGATAGAATCGCTTTTACATCCTCATCAAATAAAAAGATCTTATTTTATATTGAATAATACAAAAAAATAATAATTTTTGCTTTACCTGCATAAAAATAACGACTCCTCGATCATAAAATAAATTTAAAAAAGTTCCATATAAACTACTATTCAAAAAAGAACGACGCCTTGGGTCTAAATGATTACGAAACATCTGGGCTGCCTACGACAGTAATCTGGAAAAAAAATATCATAAGATTGTTGGTCTGAATAATCCGAAGGAAGACGCACAGAAGACTTCTATCACGTATTTACATCGGGACACAACAGTTCACAGTTGGTTTTGTACATATATGCACTTCAGCCTATTTGGTTTCCTAGGTGTCACTAGCCAAATACCTGTACAGAAAATTCCGATGTCAAAATTTCCCTCCGTTTCACCGTTTAGTTGCTCCCATTTTTGCTTCTTTTCAAATGATATTAATGCACAATTCTGACTATTTCATATATACGGTGTCATTTGATTGTCAAGGTTACTGTACGAAAATAAAATTCAAAATATAAAAATAGTTCGCAAACGCAAATTTCCTTTTCTCCTCGCGACTACAACAAACAACCCGAGTGGAAACGGTCCATTTGTGTGAAACGGTTTCAGAACAGAAAGATGAACTGAAATGAAAGAACACTGAAGCTGCGATGAGTGTTGATGTGTTGATGACTTCAGTCGTTGTTTTTGAGCGTTAAGAAACCTGCCCGCGTCACGTGATGAATGGCAGTATTTGTAACCCTTTTTCAGTCTTTCGTCTTATGACTTGAAGTGAGATTCCCCGCATGGCTATATAGTGACAATTTACATTCCAATGTTTATGAAGAACTGTCATAAAAATTTCAATGTGCAAAAACTGTAAACAAACAAGATCTTCTGCGGTGAAGGGGAGGAGCCCTGTGCAAGCCACGCCATCAGAGCCGAGTTGGCTCCTCCTCACTGTCACTGCAGTTTCCACAGCAGTCCTGCAGGGGGAGACAGAGAGTCGTTCACAGCTCAAATCAACTGAATCTTGACTTTTCTGAAACTAAACTAAACTGACTTAATTCAATTGCACGTTTGTGCTTTTCCTGTCACCATGTTGTGTGAAGAAGATGCCCTTCTTGTGCCTCACCTGTCTCCCGAACAGTCTCTGCAGCAAGCCCTGTTTGGGTGGTGGTGAGGGCTGACCTCTCCAGTCAAGGTCAGGCGGCACAATGCCATCCAGATTGATTATATTGAGCTCTTTAAAGCACTCGGTCTCTATCATCTGAAACAAAGACACAGAATGTATACTAAAACTGTAGAAAAAACTAATGTGCAGATGTGGTGCATTGGATGCGGTTAACATCGCATAGTTAAATTATATTCCCTGTTATTGATGCTTTGTACATATTTTGTTTGTGATGTCACTTTATGAATACCGTATATCTTCTATTAGTGGCCTGTCTCTTTTAGACGCCCGTCTCCAAAAAACGCCGGTCCTCGATGCAAGATGTTATTCTATAAAATATTATATTTGATCATATTAAATGATAATATATTACATTAAATATATATATATATATATATATATATATATATATATATATATATATATATATATTTATATATATATATATATATATATATATATATATATACTGGTATATAATTATATATATATATATAGAATAATAAACAATATATACAATTTTGTTTTTGGATAAGAGCCTTTAAACGCAGATCTCTATTAAACACCTGGCCTTCTGAGTAACTTTTTGAATAAATGCCCCGGCTACAGCTGAAAGATATAGGGGTTGGCTGTACTTGCAAAAATAATGATATTGTTAGGGTTTGTTGGTTGGACACCTACTTCATTCTGCCAGGGGATGGGAACGCTTCCTGTCGACACTTTGCTGTAGAAGGAGTCGTCTTTGGGCTCGAGCTCAACTCCTTTTACTGTGGAGAACTGTTCAATGTCCAATACATCCTTACAATAGATGGCCTGAGGCTGCAAGCAGACAGAACCGCACGTCAGACAACGAGATTTCAATCTCTACCTCCATCTAGAAAAGGTCAGCTGCTTATTCACGGCAACATGTTGTCAGTTAAACAAACATTTAGTTAAACTTTTTGTTTATATATGTTTATTTATTTATGTAGATGTATGTTTATATATTCATTATTCATCCATATATTCTTTCTGCTGTTGTAAGATGCAATTTCCCCGCTGTTCGACAAAAAGGCATTTTCATTTCAACTTAATTCAATTCAACTTTAGAAAGAAGAACTGGAAACAATTATCAAGAACTTTGATGTTCTTCAAACAATATAGAAGTCTTACAGCTTTTGGAAAGTAAAAAGAATATTATACTATACTATATACTATAAGTATAATATATAAGTATATTATTCAAACGCTGCATTATTTTTCAGAACTAACGGATTAGCAAAGGAATTTTTAACAACTAAAACTATATGTTTGGAGGAGTCCAACACAGTATTGTCTTTTGAACCTGCACAAATGGATCTGGTAACATGGTTTTACAAAGCAAACAGCCGGAATCCCTACATTAAATGCTGAAGTTCTGCTATAGGCAAATCAGTACAAAAATTTTAATATGAATTTTGAAAATAATAAATAAATAAAATAATGAACTGAAATTATGATGTAACATCCACACTTGTGATATACTCACATCTGGAATAAAGGGGGCTTCTAGCATGCCTGCTTCCAGTCGCTTGAAGTTGATGGAACGGAAAATAACGTGGGCTTTAACCTCCGAAGCTCCGCCCCCCTGACAGGCCAGTCTCTCCGAAGGGTCTTTGGCTAGCAGCTAAGGGGGGTGTGAGTGAAGTAAAGTGAGAATCATATGCAAGTGGTAAGCAGACATCCATATTTATTTTTATTCACTCAAGATGTTGACCAGAAGATCAAGAATCTCTTCGACCAGGAAAAGGTTAGATTAAATTGACTGATTTTTAACATGCATTTATTCTTGACCAATTAAATATGAAACTGTTATTGAAATTCGAGATAACAGCCAATAATGAAATTTGTATTGTTTTGTATTAAATTTGTATTGAATTGATGAAAATTGTATTGTGCATTAAATCACATGACATTTTTTTTATTCTTTCATTTTATTCATTAAATTTCAAAATGTAGGTAAATTCATATTTGGCTGCAAATACTTTGTATTTATACATTTCATAAAATTTTTATATTTTATAAAAACAATTATATCCCATAAAATTTTAAATAATCAAATGGGTCTAACAGAGCTTGATGTTCAGTAATATCCCACCATTTTACAGAGGGATTTGGCGTCCTCTGAGAATTTGCAGGAATATTCCTCTTCCACCTCCTTGACCAGCCGTTCCACCTCTTCTCTCTTGATCTTTTTCTTGCGCTGCTGAAACGGCGACTGGCCCTCGATCATCTCATACAACAGGCAGCCGAGAGCCCACCAGTCCGGACTGAACGTGTACCGCTCGTTCTTCACCACCTCGGGTGCTGGAGGAAAAACACGCCTCCATTTACATACGATCCAGGAGATGCTGAAGGACGCAAATGCATACGTACCCATGTATCCCACCGTCCCTACGCGACCTTTTATCGTCTGACCGTCAGGAACGTGAACCGCCAGGCCTAGATCTGATATACGTATATGACCTGAAAAAATGTAGACATGCATTTATCGAACACTTTTTTTTTTCAACTCACGCTTTTGTAAAAATGGAAATAAAGCACTTTTTATTAATTCAATAAATTAAATAGTAGAATGACGGATGGTTGTTGGATGTGTAGATGCTTTTTAAATATTAAAGCATATGTTAAATACATCAAGGTAAAGAGCACAAAGATTACAATTATTACTAGCACAATTAAACAATCAGTTCATTGTTTTAGTACATGAATGAATAACAAAATCCACAAAAAACACTAAAATAAAAAGCATAAAAAATGCTAAATATTATTACAGTATATAAATAAAATTTACATTTTCATTGCATATTAATAGATTAAAATCCATGTCGTATCAAAAAGTTTCAATGACTCTTTCAATATTTATCCTTGTTAATTGTAAAATATTACAATTAACCTACGTATTGGGGAAAACTCAACTGATGGTTTTCAATTTCAGAACAAATTTTAAACATGCTATGCCCTCTTGTGGACATAAAGATTTTCAACCAATACAAGGCCTTGATTTCAGTAAAAGGGTTCACACACTGATTAAACAGCTTTTGAAAAATATCTAGTAAAACACATCAAGTTTAAACCATGAGATCTAGCTTTAGACCATGTGTCTGAAGCTGTAGAAGAAACATTAGAACACTGTGATGATATCTTGGTGAGTAATTTCACAACTGACTTTTTCTTGGTTGAATCATCTCTGAAGTTGCAGCTCAAAAACATCTAGAAAATGTAGGAAATCTCGAGGAAATCCTCATGTGAAGATGCCTTTGAATTTAGCATACACAATCCTGCCTGTATTAAACGAACTTCTCTACACTACAGCAAAAAAAAAAAAAAAAAAAACTAGAGTAATTTTCACAAACATTAATACTTTGGTCAGGGATAAGTGAAATTATAATATGCCTTTTAACCTGTTGACCTCTGTGAGTCCTTTAAACCAGGAAATATGTACATTTTAAGTATGCACAATTTAAAAAACGATGCCAAACCCTTCTTATGTGTGCAGTGCGTTATGGTGATGTTTGTTTATTTATTTGGATTTGTTGTTGCTGTTGTGACGTGAAATTTCCCCGCTGTGGGACTAATAAAGGATTTTTCAATTCAATTCAATTCAATTCAATTATCTTACCATGATCATCCAACAATATATTTTCTGGCTTCAAATCCCTGAAGGTAAAAAAAAAAAGAAGCAGGTCAGTCCTCAATCAGTCATGAGAGAAACAGCATCTTCTCACCGGTACACGATCCTCTCGCGATGGAGATCTTCTAACCCACAGCAGATCTCAGCTGCGTAGAAGATGGCTCTCCGCTCATTAAAACCCGCTTCTCCCATGTGGTAAATATGGAACTTCAGGTCTCCACCGTTCATCAGCGTGAGCACCAAACACAGGGCGTCTTTTGTCTCGTACGCGTACGCGAGACTCACCTTCATTGAGAAAAAGCAAACAGTGCATCACTATTTATGAGCCAAACTGGTTTTGCTTTAAATAGAATAGAGCTTTGTGTGAAAGGGACTCAAAATAGCCATAAAATCTTGTGAATAAAAGTGATTACGTTGGCTAGATTAAGCTCAAGCCCTAAATACACAAATGACTGACTTGGTAATAGTTTTATTAAATTACAAGGAACCATCTGACGTTATAGGGAAAGTTCTTTACAAACGAACACAAAGACTCACTCTAACTGGAGAGCAAATTTGAAATTTAAGCAATTAAAACATACAAGATAATGAGCAACACTGGTGGAACAACTAAACCAATAAAAGGACAATATATTAATTTACATTTAATAATATTTAAAGCTAAAAACAAAAGGTAACATGAGGACAACAGAAACATAAAAGAAGCCACCACGTGCTTAACTAAAGCATGTGACTGCACTTTCTACTATCCGAATTTCCCTCTCAGCTTTACCAAGTTGGTCTAATTTTTAAATGCAAATGCACAAAAAAATTAGCCGCTTCAAAAAAAGCAAACGACAATTTAGGAGCTAAAAAAAACTACAACCAACTACTTCTGGCCTCCACAAATAATATCATGATAATCATGGACACTAAAACTTACAGATTCTTTAGTCACCATTGTGAAAAACACAGTAGCTCAAAGTGGGATTTAGTGTGATTGACCAACAGGAGCAACCAATAGAAATCAATGACATACAAACTAATGACTTAATTTAGTTTGACTAAAGTTTACTTTTTATTAAATTGTAGGTACAAATGTATTTAAAAAGTACATGATTACACATTTTTGTGGGAAGGAATTATTGGCTTGTAGTCCAAAAAACATGGTAATTGATGCAAAAGTGTCTGTACCTGACTGTAACTGAGTTAATGTGACTGTTATTAATATATATATTACTGTATTTGACTTTATTTGATTTACAGTATTTGACAGTATCAATTGTCCCAATATATGACAAGTATTTGACTGTATTTGAGTTTACTTGAGACAGTGTTTGACTGTAGTTGAGTTAAATAGGACACCGCCACATTATGACTGTATTTGAATTGATGCCAAATAGCTGATTGTTCCATTGTCGCAACTTCCGTCTGATTCTGCCCGTTTCCTGCTTGATGTCACGTTGCGACTTTGTTTAGACAGCTTAACATGAGCTCCACTGTCGCTGTGATGTGTTCAGTGAAACTTTATTCTGTTTGACTGTTTCAAATATTTCCAGTGAATCTGCCTTCGTCTCAAGCTATAACCAGGACATATTTCTCAATAGTTTTACGATGTCCCACTACTATTACTCGTCACTATGTAATGCTGCTTTCTTGGAAAGCATAACATTAATGAGTTTAAATGTTTTGGTTCAGCATTAGCAAAAACAGAGCCAGAGTTAAAACTCAAATGCTTAAACGGTTAAACAGCAAAGACGAAAAAAGGGAAGAAGGGCTTTGAAAAAACGTGAGATTAGATATGAGGTGCTTACAACAAACCGACTGTTGACCTTCTCCAGAATCTGCTTCTCATTCAAGGCCATGGACTCGCCTTTCCTTTTTTTGATGCGCTTCTTCTCCAGCTTCTTGCAAGCGTACATTTTCCCTGTGGCTCGGACTTGGCAAGCACAAACCTAAAGAAAAAAAAAAAACACCCAAATGGGTTATGTGACAGATTCAAACCGTTTGCTTTTACCTTGTGAACCTTTTAAATTATTCTACGTTATGTCTCTGTTAATCATCTGATATAAAATATCACCAATGGAGACATGTGTATATAATCTCCAGTCAGTATTAAAAGGTTTTCTATTTATAGGCCACAAGGATCTGACTAGGCCAATGTCTAA
Source organism: Paedocypris micromegethes (assembly GCA_028031935.1). Lineage (NCBI taxonomy): Eukaryota > Metazoa > Chordata > Actinopteri > Cypriniformes > Paedocypris > Paedocypris micromegethes. The sequence continues at coordinate 16,185,223 of CM051496.1, forward strand.
ATACACAAAACAAAATTTAAACTAAATAAAGCAATCCATTCATCTATTGTCTGTGCATACAATATACTGTACAAATACTATATTTAGTCTTGTGCATTGCTTTACACATTGTCTTAAACATGATCCGGGTATGAATGTGTCTTTGGTAGGATAACTGTGGTCAGTAAAAAAATGGAACTCTGTGCAAATACTGTGCGGCATAAAGTGTGTATGACAATAACCAGGATCTATGGCTAAACCAGAAGAAAAATCCCATCTAATGACCTTTTGGACCTCGAATGGCCTCAGTGGGTTTTAAGATAATAACCAATAATCTCAGCTGCATTATTTCCACAGACGGAATGAAACTCACCTCACCAAAACCTCCCTTCCCCAAAACCCTGTACTGCCGGAATGTGTTTTTCGTGATTGGCTGTCTGTTGAGAAGAACAAGAGATAAAAACATCACAGCATCAGCACACGACCTCTTCATTTAGTTATGCTTTTAAAGAACTTCCTGTTGCCTTTACAAGCAGCGTATATCTCAAGAGACGCTGGATGAAGGAAGCTTGGTTCTAAATCTAATTGAAGGCATTTTTGATCATACTGAAAAGAAAGATGGTGTATTGGGCCTCAAAACAGACCAGAAGGTGGAAAGTATTTGCTCTAGCATATCATATTCTCCTATGTGGGATCAGGATGGGAACCGTCCGAGGCTTGGACATTGAGTCGGCAGACGTTTTTTTGACCATAAGTAAATAAACAGTGAGCTCGGAGTTCACATCTGGTTTGTATAAGGAAAGCTTCATAAATAAATCATTGCACTCGGAGGATTAACCAGAATGCACTTGGCAGTAAAGGAAATTCTCTTGGCTACACAGAACTGTTCTCATTTAATTTAATCCCACCTAAAAGCTTTGAAAATATACAATATGATTTAAAAGGAGATGGTAGAAAAGTGTTGAGGTGCTATGCATACCTCTCTAGCCACTTCCACTGGAGGAAGCGACTATAGTACATACTATCGAGGTAGTCTGCAAAGGGAGCCACGCTCAGGTAGTCATGGATCAATCTAGAAAGGAGAGTCATATATGTTAGAAGTATTAAGCACGGTGTTGTATGTATGTAGTATTATCTTTAAAAGTAATACAACAACTGTACATTTATTTTAGTACTATTTACTGTTCTTACATAAAGTTGAGTGAACCGTGAAAAGTTATGTTTTCGAGAACAGACACTACAGGAATGGGAATGTAGAACTAACTTTATTCGGTGCTTTCTAGGCGCCAATAAGAAGACTCAAAAGTCAAGATTAGTTTGCACATCATAACTTTTTACATTGACACCAGTTAATAGAAAATGAGCTGTAACAGTGTAAACAAATTAAAACATATTTTTTGGACATAGTCTTTGCTCCGTTTAAAATCACTTTTGAAATCAAGGACTATTTTGTTCTCAACTGTAGATTACTAATGCCCATAATACTCACTTGGTGCAGTCCATGAAGAGTTCTTTACATGCTTCCTGCTGTAATCGTTCGGAACACCCCGTCACCATCTCATCTGTTACCTCAGGAACGTGGTCTTCTGACTGCAAGTGGAAAACTTTTACTTGCAAATAGCAATCTCTGTTATATGCCTACATGTCTGTATGTACGTATATGTAGAATATAAATACGTATATAAATATCCCTACCTTTGGATTGAGAAATGAATCAAGTAGTTCCCGTCCACACTCCTTCCTTTTCTCGTCTGGAGTGACTTCATACTCTGCCTGAAAAAATTCAAACCACATACCCGGGATTTAAAATTGTTGGAATAGAAAAAAAAAAAACTAACAAAAACTATGACAATTTGTCAACCATCAACAAATGTCATTAATAAAATGCTTTCTTGGACTGTCTCAATTCAAAGGCGACAAAAACAGTTAAAAATAAAAAAAACACTATAAAATACTTAAAAAAAATGTTTTTAGTTAATCATATAAAAGATGTTAATTCAAATGATGTTTACAGTCATTACTGTACTAAGTTTGTGATACAAGTATACAGCGCATTACTTTCTTCAGATGTAAAAGAACTAATTGCATTGTACTTTAGGAGTTTTCCCATAATACATTTCATGCTGAGCTAATGGAGATGGGCAGAGTCATGTGAAAGACTCTTAACCGGACACTTGCATTTTTAATTAAGTGAAATGTTTTGCAGTCACATTGCAACCAGTCCATTAGAGGTCAAATCAAAGAGGAAGAATATTAGCAAAGTATCTCTGCAATGCCTTTGTCCTTTCACAAACGCCCATCAACTGTCACACTGGGACAAATATACACAAGGTGAATCATTATTTCCTCATTATTGCAAATATTCACAACTACGCACGGGTTTTGCTTTATAGTTTGAGCCAGTGAGAACAAAATCTGAAAACCCATTCAGATTGAAGCTTTTGCTCATGTGTCTGCAGTTTCCAATGTGACAAAACTTTCACAAAGAAAATAAATTCATATAAATTCAATAAATTCATTGGCAAGCATTGAAATTAATTGTGTACCATGTAGAATTCAACAACATTTCAAGAGTCACAGAGTCTCGCCACCTTGTAGAACTGCATGTCTCTAAGCTAAAGTTGTAGTAATTTAGTGACATGAATGCAGACTAAAACAAAGTCTTACAACTAAAACACATTTTTATGCATGCAAATTGTATTTCTCTGAACACGTTATCTCAACTGAATATTTGAATAGGATAATAAATGTTTTTATTTCCAATTTCTAGTAAATTTGTTTTCATTTTGAAAGTTGAAGCAGAAATTGCTTCATCTTGTTGTTTTTTTGTACGTATAATGCATCCAAGTCCAATGTGTGTGCTGGAAGCGCAGAAAACTAAGTGTTCAGCTTCTCACCACAGCATCCAAGAATTGGACACAGCGTTTCAACTCCGGCCTGGTGTCGCAGAACTGCCGGAACAGCAAGCGTCCGATTGGCTGTCGCTCACAAAGGCTGTTGTAGTCTTTCTCTGTGAAAACAGAATATTATGATTCATGGTGACTAAAGGCTTTGGAACGATGGAGCTGAGAGCATATCACAAAAACACACACACACACACACACTGAAAAAGAGTAAATATCATTTGAGTGGATCAATGAATACAATAAAAATCAATAACACTTTCCGCTTTCCTTGTCTCATGGTAAAGGAAATCCAAGAGACCAATTACTCAATTACTTGACCATGAAAAGCATCGATACCCGTTAGAAACCTCTTCTGGAACACACCCTGCTATTGGCTAAACTAAATAAACAACACAAAAAGAAGATTTGCATCTCGTTGTGGTTGTTTTTGAGCTTTTGAGCTTGACACTGTCCTTTTGTTTCTAAATCTGGCTCTCAAATGAGTATTTTTAATCTATATATAGCGTATTATTGAATTATGAGAGAATCTAATTACAGTAATTACCATTTGTTCCCTAAAATATTGGCTGTTATAGACCCATTAAAAATACATTTATAGTAAGAACTGTGATCGAGTATTGCATGTTTATATTACACAAAGAGAAAAAACAGCTTTTTTTTCATCACTCTATGCAAATTTAAAGATTAGCTAATAGTCATGTTTTTGTCAGTAATGGTTTTGTAAAACATGAGCGTGTGAGAAATGGGTTTCTTTTCAGATGAGAGTCTTTCTTGCATTCCCCTCTTTCCATTCACAAATGTTAATATACGTATACAAAAATAAAACGGTGAAACATTATAAATAAAGGGAAAGTAACTATATGTTCACCCCCCCCTCATCTAAAAGCCTTTGACTTAACAGCTTCTCCAGAACCTTCTTTGGCCACACAACTGATAGAGAAGTTAAAAATAACCAAGAATAATGACGGACCACTCTGACGTGAGCAGGGCCATGTCGGCGGCCAGGGCCTGAGATTTGCATTTGTTGCTTAGGTAATGCAAAGAGACGGCAAGTTTGAAAGAGTGTGTGGACCTGCAGCAGTGTGTAGGAGGCTGGTATTGATACCAGAGGACAAATATGGAGCGTTTCAACTACTTCAAAAACCTCATGAGATGAACGGCGGACATAAATCAGCTTTAATTCTCAAATTTATATTGTTTGACTGTGTGGAAAAAAACAAACAAAAAAAACAAGAGAAATATAACAGAAAATTCCATGAGAAATATGCAATTCATTAAGTATATACATTGTAAAAACATTATTATATTGTCACTATTATATTATTTTTTAAATACCAAAAATGCATCACTGAGCTGCAATACATACTATAATGTCAAAATGATATGCATGCATGGGGAAAAAAAAAATCAAATCATTTTAAAATTCCAAACATTTCCAAACGTAGCTACATGTGAAAAAACTATATTGCATACAGTACAGACAGTGTTACACATATACACGTGTAAAATAATGGTTTGCTGTTAATAATTATAATAAAGGTAATAATAATGGGTGAAATCCAGGTGTTACTGTGACTAGACGCCACCTGTGCAACAAACCCAGTCTTGAAAATTTTACGCTCCTAAATAATCCACGGTCAACTGTCAGATATATTATAAGAGTTTGGAAAGGTGTGGAAATGACATGCGATCAGTACTGGGCCAAGTACGCCAATGGAGCGGGGTAAACCAAAAGAGGCTGCCAACTTTCTGCCAATCGCTACAGACCTACAAAATCCATGTGACGTTCAAATGAGCCAAAGAAAAGTGAGGAGAACGCTTGACGGAATGGGTTTCACTGGCCAAGCAGCTGCATAGAAGACATCACCAAGCATCAGATGCATTGTTGTGAAGATAAAGTGTGTATTTATGGAAAAACGACTCTTTTGTTCAATTACATGATTTTTAAGTGAAGAAATTGTGGGGGGAAAAAACGTCATTTATCAAACAAAATGTGAGAAGAATTAGAGGACAAAGAATTTAAATTATAAATATAAAGTTGTATATACAGAACACATATCCGTAGATAAGCCATGTTTACCTCACTTTTCTACTTTCCTTTGCGTTCCTAAATTAGAAATTCTGTTCCTGCTCTCAAACTGTTTTAGTAGCAAAAAACACTAAGCAAAAATATTTTAATGATAAATGGAAAAACCATTGATTGCACAGCTGAAAAAAACAAAAATAGAGAATTAAATGTATACAAGAAATATATAATAATATATAATAATAATAATAATAAATAATGCAATTGACAACATAAATCTAAAAAAAAGAAAACAGATTAGCACTGTCAATTATTTGTAAATAACACTGATGAATAATTATAATTTAAAAAGATCAAAGAAATACCGTATTTACTCGCTTATAAGTCGACCCCCCCTCTTCAGCTGTGAGATTGTGGTATTCTGTTTAGACCCCCTTATAAGTCGGGGGAAAGAAATGAGAGAAAAGTGAATAGATAGAAATTAGTAGAAACTCAATTTTGGGTTTCATATAAAGTCAATTCTGGTTTTTTAGGGCCCACAGAGACACAGGGAAATAATGATAGAACACCTGTTCAGATGCTCTTTAATCCTTCCTATAGAAATAATAAAAGTATTCAGACATGCTTGGTGATAAAGGAAACCTAAAAATCAAGTAACCCTGTTTGTTTATTTTGGTATTAATTTATTTAACCTATTGTTAATTATGTTTAAGTTGCATTATCATTTTAAAGATTTCTGGGAAAAGTGCCCTGCCCCTTTAAGAGAGTTCTCACGAGAATCGAGCTAATCCTAACTCGTATTTTGGGAATAAATACAACGTTCGAAATCCACCGTGTGACTCGTTTATTTGTGAAGCATCACGCCAAACAGATGTGTGTGTGTGTGTGTGTGTGTGTGCGCGCGGAGCAGCGGCCAGCGGAGTCAGTGCTCCGCACGGCTTGTGCTGTTTTCTGAAAGATGTATTTAGTTCGCGTCATAAATGTTCATTTAATTACCGCGCGTGTGTCTCTGCTGTTTATTTTCGTGAGAAAGGGTGAAATATCTGCGCACTGTTCTGAGTAAAATATTTTCTATTTCGGTAGACCGCGCGTATAAGTCGAGCCCCCCACTTTCAGCCCGAAATTTTTAGGAAAAATCCTCGACTTATAGTCGAGTACATACGGTAAACAAAAGCAAAATGGAAAAAAAAAGCAACAAAAGAACAAGACAGAAAGTGTTAGAAGAATAATAAACAATCTGTACAATGAATACAAGAAGAAGAATATGACCCAAAGTGTGTGTGTGCCATGCTGAAAACTGTTTTATTATTATTCTTTTATGATGGGCTTTGAGCTGTAACAGTTGTAGTGAGGTGAAAAAGAGAGGATGATTGTAGATGATTAAATATGAATAATTGATTCTTGCTCTTTGTATAAGCCCTCAAGCCCACCACCACCACCCCTTCCTACGGTGGGGTTAAAAAAAACAAGGCTAATAAAACAACACAAGCCAAACTGACCTGCTGATGCCCATTAAATAAAAAAAACGCTTCATTCACCAGGTCACAAGACTTCCTCCGACAAAGATAAAGAGATGGAGAGATTGGCCTTCGGTGGAGAGTCTCGCTCTTGTTTCTGAGAGCGGATTCATGATCTAATACTTAGGAGTGAAAGTCGGGTCAAAAGTCCAGAGCTATACATTTCCTTTTTGATCAAAGCTCTGTGTTCCAAGAACGTCCGGTTTACAGAAGCTCGTGAGCAAAACCAAAAAATGAAGAAAAGCAGAAAAAATATGAAGAAATGAAAGATAAATACAGAAAGAAGAAAATAGGTACAAAATTATTAAAGGAGACATATTATATCAATCGTATTAAAACTACTGTAAAAAAAATAATAAATAAAGGTGTATATGAATACATAAAATGTTTATATAAAATAAAGACCTTGTTATATTTACAGAATTGTTAAAATCATATTTCACATAACTAGTAAAAATTTAACATTAAAAAACTTTACATAAGAAAATATATACGTGTTAATATTCAAATGCATAACATTTAATTAGACTAAAGCAGCTTCTGTAATCCAGTGTAGAGTTTTGTAGAGATCAAAGGAATGTACATTTTACATAACAGTAAAAGGTAAGTCTAAGCAAACAATCCGCGGAACACATTTGTAGATAAGAGCGCTCTCGACTGAGGAACCACAGCAAAGGCATGAAAAGCTAATTGTGAAAAGAATAAACTAGATTTATCACGCTTTAGAATTGTGTTGATTCAATAAAAACTAGAAGCAAAAAAATTGTGGAAACAAACTGTACCTCCCCATCCCTAGGTTTTAAGCTGGAACTACCAAAAAAACACATTTCACTACATGTTGTACCACGTATAATTTGTATGTGACAAATAAAATTTGAATTTGAATTTGTAATTGTGGATGCTAAATACCTCACGAGATGAAAGCTGAAGGTTTTAAATGTCCAGCACAGACCCTAAATTTAAAGAGTATTACATAACTAAAGACTTCTGCAAAATATACTGGGGGAAAAGCACAGGAATTAAAAGATTCTACTAAACATTCACCGGTGATATCTACCAAAAAACACACAGCGAAAATACGAAAAAGTCTGCGCCAATTCAAAAAAACGGGCATCTTTTCAGTTAGAACACAGTTATCCAGTTCAATTATTTAGAAACATCTAGCAACACAGACAGACACTGTGCATATAAAAAGGGCTAGTTGTTTAATGACGATTAAAAAAAACTTTTGAATAAATCAACTTTCAGTTCTGGGGTCAGTAATCACATCAAACATAAGAACAAATTCTTCCCAAGGCTTTTCCTCGAGATGCTTTAATAAAGAACTTTGAAATGAATTCCAAGCACAAGTCAGCAAGACAGAACAAGTTCTGTGAAATTGTGTAAAAACCTGACAACTGAGAAGTCTACGGCCTTTTAACATTATTCATTCATGATTCTATTTAAAGTAGAATCCCCCAACATAACTAATAAAAATTTTACGTCACACGCCAAAGACTTACTCACAAGGCTGAATTGCGTGAAATGGATTGAACTTCCATAAAAACAGCCATACGTGGTTTCAATGTACCTGTATTTTACAAAAAGAAAAAACTACATAGAACAAAAAAAGCAAAAAAAAAAATAAATAAATAAACACATTGCACTCTTTAAGATTTGCATATTACAAAAATGTGCAATTGATTTTTACAAGCTCAATATACCTGTTAATTTTATATTAAGCAATCTATTCTTAATGGTTGTTGCAAATCATGTCACAAGTTAACGGATTCAAATAAGATTTATTTTATTTTTTATTTTAATTTAGAGTTCGTCCCAAATTCAAAGTTAAGATTCTTGTTTTGGTTTCTGATATTTTCCCAACTCATCTTTTTTACTTTTGTTTAGTTGTATTGGTTCTGGATTTCTTGTTTAAGACCATTTACTGATCCATTTTAGGTTTGTTTTTTTGCTCAGTTGTTCAGCGTGGCGCGTTTGCCACGTGCTCACGTGGCTTTGACGTCATTTCCGTCAGACTTCCAGTTTCTTCCCACAGTCGAAAAACATGCATTCGCCTTAATTAGAGACAATAAATCATTCACAGATAGTAGTGAGTGTATGAATGTGTATGTTTGACTGTCCAGTTTTGTGATTTATTGACCGTCACATCACAACATAACATCCTGTCTAACAGTTCCATTACTTCAGAATTCAAAACGACCTACCATTGTGAATTTGTTCTTAAACCAGCAAAACTTCCAGTCCGTCCTCACAAACCACAGCTATTGCACTGAAATCTTCACATTTGATGACAGTTTTATCCCAAGTGAGGTATATTTCTCATCATTTAAAGTTTGGTTAATTTATGAAGCATTTTTCAGAGAGAAACACACTCTCAAATAATCTGTACAACACACGAACAAAACAAACAGAACAATTCATATAAATGTTGAATATATGAGGCTCTAGCTCCCTATGACCCAGAAATAATCTGTACAATATGGATGATTCCAAAGGCTAAACGTACTCTCAAAAGTCACAAAGAACCACACCAACGGTCCACAGCATGGTCATCTCCCATGTGACCGTCTAGAAGTGACATTTAGCCTTTGTAGAAAACTTATTTAGGCTACAGATTGGGGGAAAAAAAACAGTAAAATTCACTGAATGGCGCAATTAAGAAAAAAACTAGCTGAAAGCTTTATGAGGGAAAAAAACCAAGGTTGTTGTGTTTGACATTGAGCTAAAGAAGAAGCGGGGAGAAACCGTCCTCACAGATCTTCAGCCTCCCTTAAGGCAGTGACAAAGTATGAAGCCATCACAGAACGACAAAATGAAGAGGGGTTTTATCGAATGAAGCCATAAATGTGTTCTGAAGACCCCGGTAGCAGAATACTTGAAATAAGTGCCAGCACAGAGCCGAGTGTTGTCTGGTGCCCTTCGAGGCAACCGTCTTGGCACTTCCAGTATTTATATCCGTCTGTCTCGGCTTGTGCACTGTTTGGAACAAAAGAGACACCCAGGGCCAAGACTTGTGTGATTCTCATGACACTTTGCCACAATTCAAAGAGACCTGAAAGATCATTTAAGAAATTAGTGGCACAACAAAATAGTTGTTCCAGAAGAAAGGCTCATTGTATTTCAAATCAAAAGCACAATGCTGCACAGACTCTGAAGTCATGGTTCAAATACCCAACAAAAGTGTAAATAAAGTACATTATCTGTCAAAAATCTGTTGTGTCTTCTAGCCAAAGGTGTCAAACTCAGGCCGACGGCATCCTTTTGCCAAAAATAATAGTATTAACAATCGTTATTTTTGGTCTACGAGTTCCTATGAAAATGTGTTTTAAAGCAGGCTGGCAAGTATATAAAGTACAAATAAACCACAAGTACTACAAATCCCAGAATGGAAGTGGCTTGGCACATTCAATGGCGGTCTTAGACGTGCAAATACCAAGGGTCACAATTATACTATTTAATATTAAACAGAAAGAGTAAAAAAAAAACACATTGACTGTTGACAGGAAATTTCTGATTACTAATGTTGCAGATAGGAAGTAGTGGGGGTTTTGTTGCATTAATTTACTTAATAACTTAATTTATTTAACAACTTTTAATTTTCACCATCATCAGAAAATGGTGGTTCGCCATCTGGTTTTCAAGATGCAAACATGAGTATTGTGAAAGTAAAAGTGAAGTTTGTGCAAGTGGACGAGGCATTTGCGATTGCGTTTGGAGGTGTAGTAGACAGGGAAATATAATATATTAAAATAATATTATTATTATTATAGTATATATACACATAATATATACGTATATATTTCCAGTAAAGGGAAATATTTGTGGGAATAGGGACAAAATTATTTTGGTCACAAACAAACACATTTAAAATTGAAGCAAGTTTAAAAACAAAAGTCTAGCCCACAAAATTCCACTTCCATCAGAAGTTGTTTTTTGTCCTAGGCGATATACATCTTCATACATACACAGAAATCCAATGCCATTTTATTTTTTGCAATATTACATTACATTTCACTGTGTTGTTATTGTGCATGTGAATATGCAACACTGATGAATTTTCAATACATTGTGCAGCATGAGTTTTGCTTACAAAACCAACGAGGACTTGGCGAATAAAAGCAGGATGAAGGAACTGATATAAATCAAATCACAACATGTCCCCATACATTACAACACAAACACATGGCAAATGCTTCACTTCCCATCTGATGCAAGTCTATCCACGTCCTACAATTAATGACTATGGGAGCTTAAACGCCTTTGAAAAGAACACCAACGTACAAATATCCCATTCAAAACTAACAATAAGTTTCTTCTTTTCTAATTTGCTAAAATCAGATTAGAATTAAAATCTAGTTTTCTAGTTCTAGATTTACAATCTAGTTTTTTTTTTTTTTTTAACATTCTAGTTTTTTTCACATGGACCACAACCACCATAAGACTTCACATCGTGATTGGCGAAGCTCAGAAAAAAAAAACGTATTTCTTCCCCTTTCACAATTCCCTTCTACAATTAAACTGAACGATGAGCCAATGAAAACGGCTTCTTGCCCATCAAGTGTCGATGTTTTATGTCACGGGTGGCTTATTTCCATCTAACCACAAATCAGTTTTCGTGATGACATTAAGATGAATTTGACTCTAAGAGGAAAAAGGGTAATTATTTGATTGAGTTAAACAAACAGGGTCTTTAAGTCCCTCTTAATATGTCTGTTGTTTCAAAAAATTCGATGCATGAGGTTTCACTGACTAACCGATAAAGAAAACGGAGTTGAACATTGGAGTTGGTATCTTAGTAGCTAGACTCGTGTACTTTTTCATATTCAGAAAAGCATTATATTTGCTCGTCACACTGTAGAGTAAAAGTGTCATGTGACTCAATAAGTTTGCAACACATAGTTTGTGGGTTCAATTCCCGAGGAAAAGTAGAAAATTGATAATTTATTGTAATACGTCCATTAAAAAGTGTTTTTATTGATAAACAATACATTTGTATTGCTACTTTAAGAATTATACAACTGTTTTAGTGACATCATGACACAAAGGAGCAGAGAAAGTGTGTCGGGGTTTTTACAACATCAAAAACAAAATCATGAAATGCTTATTCAATTAGCAACACATTTTTACATTTCCAAAGATAGCACATAATTGTCTGAAAATAAAAAACGCACGTCAACCGCTAACGAAGAATTGTGAGCAGACCAGGCAAATGTGTGACGCAAAAAAGCAGCGTTTGCTGGTGTGTGATACATGAACTGATAGATGAATCATTGGTTAAAATCACAGTTCCACAGATTTTAAGATTGAGGTAACGCAGCAAAATTATGCAGACCCTCGAATAAAAGCTGCTCGCAATACGCTTCATAATGGCTGACGATCAGTCAGACAACAATAGTACCAGATGAATTTTTTTTTTTAATAAAACTATTTTGATGCTCAGCAAAAATAAAATATTCTGTTTTGTTGCAATGCTGTTGTTAGAGTGAAAAACCAATCTTATATTTGGTAAGAAGATATTTCAAGGTTGTGATAGGCTAGTTTCTGAAAACGAAACTCCGCCTTCAGGCTATGTTGTGGTCTGATCCCGTGCTGCTCTGGTAGTGACTGCTAACAGCGCTGACCGGCTGTGTGTGTGTGTGTGTGTGTGTGTGTGTGTGTGTGTGTGTGTGTGTGTGTGAACGTAAACACTCTCAGTTACAAAGATCACAAACCAATCTCCTTGACAAAGACTGGTGAAAGACGTATATTGTCTAACTCTACATCATGTAGATACAAGATAATCTAAACTAGCAACACCATTACAACAAAAAGATAGTAGACCAATAAAGTTTCTTTACACACACACACACACACACACACACACACTTCTGGCGAGAAAATACAATTTAACACGCAGTTACACTACGGTTACTGTTAGCACAAAGACTTTAAAATGTTGGAAAATGCAAAATCTATATTTGGGTTTCCATAAAATATTAATTTGCCAGACAAATAAAACGACATTCTGCATGCAAATTTGTGGCATAAATGCAATTCTGTAGTATTGGCAGTTTGATTGTTTTCAAAGCTTCGTCTAGCATAGTCACGTTACTTTTTATTCTTGCAAGCATTTTTTTCTTATTGGAATTGAGTGTGTGTTTTTAGAATTTGGATTTTAAGAAAAGTTTCTCCTAACTCAATATAAGTAAACCCAACATTTAACCGATTTACTTATTTTATACACAAAATCTTACACAGTTTTTCTATGTGCCTCAAAATCTTACAGATATGGCCCTGCTCTTGCCATTTTTAACAACTTCTCAGTGATTAACTAATAAAAACAACACGGCTGAGAGCGAGGAAATGCCCCGTTTCCCTGGCACAGCGGGCTCGAGCAACAGCAACAGGAAGTTAAGAGCAATTGTGTAACACCTCAAGTTTTTTTCCACATCCGTCCTGCAACGACACTTTTCTGTTGGATGATATTGCTTCACTAAAATAGTCGAAAAATCCCAAAGTGATGTGAAAACAAAGAGAAGTTATTGCAAATGACCAACAACTGTATAGAGGAGCAATACTTGGTAAGCTACAGCAGACTCGACAAGCAACACTAAAGATATAGGTTCGACATCTAAAGAAAGCAGCAATTTCGACCTTCATTAATGCAAAAAAGTGGATCAAAGTGCCTGCTAGCTGGAGAATGTAGGGTACTGTAAATTACAACCGGTTATATCCGTTTAATACACATATTACTCTGTTAAATATGAGTCTAATACAGCTTATACGTTGGTGTGGTGTTCTCTCTGTGAAATCTGTGGTGATTCTTGACTATAGAGTAACAAACACCAAAATTTGACAGCCAACTTCCTCTTTCTTGCCTGGCCACAGTTTCCTCTCTAAAACAGTCACACACTCGCTTTGTACGACGACATAAAAGTCCAAAACACAATCGTGACTGTTTAGTTCATTTGGATTTTTGATACCTCAGCATCTCTCTTGTACACGAGCATAGGCCGTAAATCATATGCCGACATTGTGTATGACGGGAGTGTGTACCTAATGTCTGACGCAACTCTTCACACAGGCTTATATGGGGAAACTGAAGCATCTGCTTCCATTTCTTGCTCTTGCCTTTCCTGTTCCCACCTCCTCCTGCAAAAAGAGTCAAGCAGAGATTAGATTAGAAGCAGATATTGGATTGCATGTTCAAAATGCCATTACAATCTCAGTTAAACGTATGTGGTGAAAGAATGGGGTGTGAAGAATCCTTCTACATTATGCTACATATCATGCTGCGTTAGGGACGATGCATTTGGGCGCATACATTACTGTATCACTGATTTTATTTTTACTTGTCACACTGATAATTTCGATTCCAGGGAAAAGTTTCCAATACAAGCCTTTTAGATTAATTTGCATAAACATCTAATAAAGATTCTTCTGTTTCTGGGTTACGGGGAGGTGGAGCCAATCCCAGTCTTTCTAAACAAGTGGCCAATCAAATGGCAAGAGTGGACGTAACTAACACATATTCACACTCTCATAATTTACTTCATTAACCCACATGTGGGTGAAAACAAGCATCTACAGTACATACCGACGACCAGAACAGGGCCTCAAACTCGGCGGCCAAATTTGACTCATTCTGACTGTTCGGCATCACTGCATAAACTAACGTCGAAGTTCATTCATTAATATTCCGAATACACAATGAAATATTGACTCATGAACAAAAGCCATTTGATAATTCCAAACAAGTTTGCGAATCAACTCATTTGTACAACAAATTGGCCATTCTCCACTTCCCAAACTCCCAGAGAACAACAGTCTAGAACTGTTGTTAGAATAATGTCTTTAATTGTTATAAAAACACACACTGTTCAAGCTAAAGCAAGACATCCTGCCTTTTTAAAATCGTGGAAAATTTAGTATATCCAAAGATCTGTATGTGTTTTCTTACTGGCAAAACTTTCAGAATACGCATATACTTTCATAATAAATCTTTAGGCAATAATGGACAATTGTAAAATTATTAATCATAGGTGAAATCTGAGACATTCTAAAGAAGTTCTGAGGTCTTGAGAAAGCCTTGAGTTCTGAGGTACTATTTTACAGTTAGACAGTGAGAAATGTTCTATTGCAAGTCGTGTGAAGAGATTCTGTCATCCAGGTAGAAATGTCTGAAGATGGAGTCATGTCTGGAAGTGGAAACTGGTATTCCTTCTTTCCCGTAGGGACGATCATCAGGCTGAAGATCGATGGTGAAACAGTTGACTGATGAATTACTCTTCAGACTTTGGCAAAGATATGCTAACATTGAAAATAGCCCAACTAGAGTCCCAAAAATCAACTGTATTATAATACTGTGTTTGAAGACTTGGACCAAATTTCTGTCATTATGAACCCTATTTCTGTCATTATGTTGGTGTGTTGGTGTGTGTGTGTGACGTGTGTAGCTCTTTGTGGTAACAGTAAAAAAATGTGGCTATTGGTCTCGAACTGGTTGCCCACCCCAGTGCTTGCTCACAACTGGCCCTTCATCTCTCAATATAAAACCAGTAGAGGGGATTATATCAACTATAGTGAACATATCAACTATTGGACTGGCCTTTAATTTTACATTTCAAGCTACGTATCCATCAATTTTTAACCAATTTTTCATTTCTGGTTTACAAGTATTTACAAGCTAATTCCAGCAAATGGGCTTGACAGCAGGTCACACTGGATATATTGGTGGCCAACTAATCACAGCGCAGTACACAGACACACACATTCACACTCTCCCTCACTCTCAAATGGACAATTTACCAGCAATTCTCCAACATATTTTGGGCTGGGGAGGAAACCAGAGACCCGGAGAAACCCATGGGGACATGGGGGATGTGTACTCGACATGGAAAGACCCCAACCGGGCAATGCACTTGAGCCCCAAAAGGGTCTTCATAGTTTTGAGACAACAATGCTACTACCCTCTACACCACAATACCATCCATCAACAGGGCTTTATTTCATTTTCTTAACAATCAACTCTGTTACAGGGTTATAAGCTTAATATACTTCAGCCAACATCATCCACCTTTATAAAATCAAGTTAAGCTCAAAACCAGCTAGCAAAAATGAGAAGAAATGGACTGTTCCATTGAACTCCAGTCCAGTGCCAATTTTAGAATTAAATCTAATTTAATCCACTTAAATTTAATAAAACACTATTACCGTCGATGAAAGGCCTGTTATGTTAATCTATATGTTAAAATTTGCATGGATTTAGTAACTAAACCAACTGGAAGAAAAAAAACATCCGCCTTTTCCCAACCGCCAAAATCCCATTCCTCATCACTCAGTCCAAAACTGGCAACCTGAATAAATATCAGAAGCCCTGAGCATGTGCTGCTGGCTCCCGCCGGGCCGTGTTAACGTCATCAGGACGACTCTGGCGTTCCGATTAGAATGACTGGCCCAGGTGCTGAGCCCAACATGCTTGTAAACAGAAAGGTCAGGACGCGATGCTGAGTCGACCCGTGGAAGCTAAAGCCCGGTGTTTGCATTGTTCCTGAGCCGAGTGATGCACTCAAAAGGAGTCGGAAACATGAATGTCCCACACAAGACACTGATGAGAGACAGAAACCCCATTGTCTCACGCATTTTAAACCTGTCGTGCGAGAAAATGCACCGTCAAATAGCGAGTTGATATGTAAAATGACGGAAGGAGTGGGTGGCACCAGGAACTTGACGGCACAATCAGCTATTTGCAATTCAAACTAATGTCTTGCACCGAGCAGATCTTGATGGAACTGTAGGATGGGCAAAACACCAGAAAGATGTAAACGACACCACCCCAAAAAACCCTCCACTACCAACAGTCTGAATTTAATATTTTAGCTCACAGAAATTCTGCCTAGACCCGCGTGTGACTTCAACAGATTCTTTATCGTCTTCAACATCAAGCATAAAGTCAACAGATGTCAGCATCTGCAAATTTAAGATAAACGGTTTACATGAAAAGTATAGAATATCTCAGGTTGGAGAAAAGAATGGGGGAGCTAAACAGTTTGACACACACGACCATTTATGGGTTTTTATAATTGTACACAGAGAAAGCATTGTTGTCTTAGTTTTTTAGGTAATTATGCATGCATTTCATGTGGTATGCCTGCGCACGCACACAATTACACAAAACAACAGGAATATTACTACATACTACATTACTACATTTGTACAATTACTACTTACTGACTGTACAAAATGCTACAGCCTTTGGTGATTAATGTCGTCATTTACAAGATTGTCTTAGGTGAGCAAGGAAATGATGACAGTGAAACAGAACTTTGAAACACACACACACACACACACACACACACACACACACACACACACACACACACACACACACACACACGAAAACTTCTAACTACACCATCCTTTACAGACACCCTCAACACCGCTGATTCAGAATTATCTCAGTATAAAGTGCAAGACTGAGAGAAGATGGACAGATACTTGTGTGCGCGCGATGTTGTCTACACTAATCACACGCGGCGAACGACACACACACTTGAACACAAGTGCGCAGCGCAACATTGTCACAACACCGAACACACACACAGTGGTCGTCTCGGCTTCATTCAAACGTGTAAATAATTCAGAAATAATTCAGGCTTGCCTGGACCGCACATATGTGACATCCGCTTGTCGTTCACACGGGTTAAAGGAGGAGAAGCGCGGCGCTTGTGCATGATCAACAAGCGTGAAATGCGGTCTGATTGACAGCTCCATCTTCTTGATCTGTAACACTTGGACATGAAGAAGCGCTACTTGTAACATTGTCTTCTCCTGGCCTAACTTCCTCTGAGGGAATCCCCATTATGTCGAGCCCGACGCCGCCGCGTTTGAACGTGACACATGCCGTGCGGAGACGCGCTTACCTTCTCGGGCTTTTAGTAAGACAGTGTTGGCCACGATGTTTTCGAGCTCCATGTTTCCTGGGTCGCAGGCAGGCACCGCAGGCCCAACCTCGTCGCCGGGTTGGCAGTGTACGTATGCGTATTTGTGCGTTTCCACCCCCGCTCCCCCCCACGGCGGAATATTATTAACCCTGAATGACTCTCCGCTCCGCCGAGTCGCTCCCCTGGTTCCCCACCCAGAAGCTTTAGACACACGTCGATCACAGTGGCTACTATGGCGAAGGAGAGCTCATGAATATTAATTAGATATGCGGGCGTTGCCAAGTAACCAACCTTGAGCGTCTTTGCTTTTGGAGGTTCGCAGTGATGGTCAAACTTTTTTCTCGGGGACTTGTTTTGATGAGGCCAAATGATGTCTAAAACAGAAATTTTCTTAGCAATATATTGTTTGCTTTTTAATGTAAATGATATTACAGTTTTATTGTTGTATTTAATATTTAACAACTTATTCTTGTAATTATTAATTAGATGTATGATAACGTTATTCAGCAGTCGTTAAAGTAACAATAACGGTGCAAAATTGAATTAGTGTAAACAGTACACCAAAACCCCTTTGCTGCCATAAAATATATTTTTGTCTGTATGTAGTGAATTATAGTATGAAATGCATATTAATTTTGCATAAAAACATTTTCATATTTCATTTCATACGTTAAAATATTCAGTGTTTTTTTTTGCATCCAAAACTTTTTATTGGTTTGTCATATTTCATTAAACAATACACTATTTGTCTTTTAATGGATTATTTTGACATTTTGTTTTAAAACATGTTTTTTATTGAGCTTCAACCAGTCTGTATTACATGCTGCATTGACTAAATATAAAGACGTACATGCATAATGCAATAGATTATATTTTGTATGTGCATATCATGCTGGGTATGTTTGCATGGGGATTATTGAATCTGAATTTGATTTGAAAATGCCCCTTGTGGTTTTAGACTGCTTATATCATATCTCCATCTAGAGGAAGCCAGGTGTAACTAAACCTTTCCGAATATTTTAAAAATACTTTTTGTTGTAACTCTTAAATGCATCTGTCCACGTTTATAATTTTTTTTTTTATTTCTTCGATCAGATTTCTGTTAAATAGAATGAAGAATAGATTCAAAATATCAGAACGCTTTCTTGTGGATTGCTTGCGTTTCACATGTAGGTGGCGACATAGCATAATTCATAGCAAAGACTTCGACCAACAAAGAAGTCGCTATACTTCCGCATTCCACCAAAACGCATGGTGTGTTGTCTACAGCTGTGAGCTTCTCCGTTTTAGCAATGGGTAAAGTTAAGAAAGTTCGTAACAAGAACACATATAATTACAATAGCAACAAAAAGAAGATCAAACGAAAGCTAAGAAGAAAAGATAAGCCTCAAATCGAGTGGTGAGTACAATGGTCAAATTTACGCAAAACAGTTTTTCTATAATGTATTGCGTTGTCGTATTGCGATGAAGCCATAATTAATCTAGTTAATCAACATTACTTGAAATGTGAGTGAGTTTGTTTTTGACTTTTGTTGCAGAAAGACAATGACATGAACAAGAACATGTGCACTTGACAAATTCTTATTGAACAATGATATTAATGAAAACAGATTTAAAAAAAAGTTACTGTATGTGTACGTTTTCAGCTTTATTGACATTCCCCACACTTTTACTCACACGGACACAAACCAAACAAATCTGTCCAACTTATGATTTGTACATTTTATAATGCACACTCACACTTAAGGCTGTTTGTAGACTGAAATGTCAATGTAGCTGTATGACATAAACGTGTGTATTCAACCTTAAGACCTATAGATTGAGTGTTCTGTTTAACTCTCAGCCCTCAGATCCGAAAGGCCTGGAATGAGCAGAAAACTGCCAAGAAGAATCTGCAAGAGATGGGATTGCTGTTTGACACAAAGGGAGTTCTCCCCATTCAACCTGTTAAACACAAAAAGGCCAGTAGAAACCTTCAACACTTTCAGGTAACACAAGCTCCTTTCACTATCACTCCTCAACATGTTTGTTTCCACCTGCAGGTACCTGAAAGTGAACCATTGGAGACCAGTGTAATACTGAAGCCTTATGTTGTTAAAGGTTTGTATATAGTCATTGCCATCATTATAAATCTTCAATTCGGTTCTACTGGTGATTTGGATCATTTGACATTAGCGTGAATAAACAGGCTTTTTCTCTGCGATCCTCGGGTATCAGTTTTTTAATGACCAATGTCGCAATAACTAGTAAGTCTAGTAAGTCACATGAATTGCACAACAAAGATCCTCTGACTTTAACTTGGGATACATATGTGACCAGGTTGTGAGGGTCACAGAGAACATGCTTTCTCTGGAATAAAGAAAGCCTGGAATAAAGTGTAAATGCACTAGGTGGCAGTTTGGGTGTGGGCATGTGTGAATGGTAGGAGGTTGTTTTCTGGTCCAGAAAAGAAAAGGGTGCCACAATGGTAAAAGATTGAGAAGAACTGACAGATGCCTTCCAACCCACAGAGAACACTCAATACTCAGTTCTTGTCATCGTTTTAAAACAGGCTGAGACGTCCGTGACGAACCCTTGCATGAACACAAAAATAAAATGTGAAATCACCAATGATCTTTGCCGACTTGCCTTATGGTCTTGTGATGGCGACACGAGTGACTCGTGGTATAACGCACGCCGCTGTAACGTGTTTCACAGTTACTGTGTTTTCACGAATTAAAGAGCTTTGAAAATCAGCATGACCTGAACTGCTGCGGTGTGGTCATGCTTTTATTATATATTATTCCTGCATTATGTGTTCTGAGTATTCCTCTGTCACGTAGTGTCTGATCATCCAGTTCCTCAACAGACACGGTGCAAGGAAAACCATGTGCAAGTTGAATGTAGCGTTCTATTTCTAGTTTTGACTTCTTTTTATATAATAGAATTTGATCTTAGTTTAGGAAAGACAATGATGATGGTTCAATTTATCGTTTTAATCTGATTTATTTCCACACATGAACACAACTAGGCCTGGTTTGATCTTGATGGTTGTTTTGTGCATCTTGTCCAAGAATTGAACAGATGTGTCGGTTATAAGCCAAAACAAACCAGGCGTTACTCATTTTTAGTCTGTACTGTGAACTTTACTTGGGCTGGTTGGGTTTTTGCTTCTGTCATTCAATCTCTGCTCCTTTTTTCAGAACTGGAAGCGGAGGCGAGCGCTCCGAGGATAGACCGGACCACGTGCTCCACCGACATCATCGCATACGTTCATCACATGATGAAGGAGCATCGTGATGATTACAAGGTGATCTTGTGTGTCCCTTCTGCAGGCTTTAGGTCTGAACCAATACCTGTTCTGTTCAGGCAATGGCCAGAGACGAGAAGAATTACTACCAGGACACGCCGAAGCAGATCAAGCGCAAGGTGGAGTTCTACAAGCGCTGCCACCCGGAGGAATATGCTGCGTTTCTTGCCTCGCTGCCGTCTTCCACTTCAACATGATGCTGTGGGATTTCAATGAAGACTGTTTTGTGCTGTTGTAATTAAGCTCATAAAATGCTTAAACGAATCATTTCTTGTAAAAATGTTTTTTAAATGATTGTTGCTTTGATGTGAATCATGTTTTAAAGATTTAAACATTGTAGTGAATGTTCCTTCTATGTTCAATTGTGAAATATAAACTGAATATTCCTAAATTTAATACGTACTCTATTTTATTGGACTGAAAACTTTTTCTCCAAATTCTCCGAAAAGACTTAATTATAAGAATATAATGAGAATTAAAGTGCAAAACGAGAATTTTATTTTGGTATAAACATTACATGAGTGTATTGTTTTGCTTCGTAAGCACAGGTATTGCATATAAATTCAATTGTTAATTTGTACGCATTAATTTGTTTGTTTTAGTTACATTTTGAATGTGAAACCAGCAGAGAGCGCTCTCAACTGAATCAAACATCCAACAAACTGTCACGGCTTTTTTTTTAAATTAAATTCAAAAGAAACCAGTTTTGGTTAAAAACACCTGAGAACCCTCAAAAAAATTTAGATTTAACTGTAAAGATTTACAGATTAAAGAAAAATTAACTATTTAACCAAAAAATTAGGGAAAAACTCATAATTACATATGCATTACGTTTTTTGCATTTATATTGCATAAGTGTAATATTTGTTTTCAAAAAGGAGACTAAAGGGTCTGTACCAACAATAGAGGGGTCACACTCCTCACCATCCAGTAAAGTCTAAGCCAGGGGGCTGGAGATGAGGATTAGACCGATAGCAGAACCTTTGGTCCTGGTCGTGGAATGCTGGAACTGCTGTATACGCTCACAGAGGTGCTTCAGGGTTCATGGCAGTTTGATAATCCACATTACATGAGTTTTGTAGACTTGGGGAAAGGCTTTTGACAGCCCTGTACATTATTTGTATGGACATGATTTCTAGACAGAAATGGAGAAGGGCTGGTTTGGGGACCACAGGATTTCATCCCTGCTAGTTGCAGATAATGTTGGCTTCCTCAGGCCAGGACCTGCAGTGTCTGCTTTTTTTACAGCTGTCTTTGGGAAAACATGACCAAACGGACTCATGTCATAACCATAGCAACATAAACAATGACTTGGTTCAGCAGTTGTGTGTGATTGGTTAGTCACTTTCAGATTTCCATGTCATTACTCAGGAACTGCATTCTCTAGTGATTACAGAACCTAATAGTGTTAGCAACAGAATAGCTATAAACTGTCACCAGACACACAGTGAAAGGCAGAAGCGTCCACCGCCTCTTCTCAGCAGCAAGACTGTTATTGCTGTCAACTTTCCAATATTCCAGACTGTTTATATTTTGTTCACTCATGTTCATCCATCAATGAGCAGATTTGTGACACTCATTACAAGAACTTGAGTCTCTGATCTTTACGCTGCTTGAGCCAAGGTGAAATTGTGGATTCCTGTTCCGCCGAGTTCTTCCAAAGGCCTGTTGGAAAAGGGCACTGTCAACCCTTCTGGTTCTGTAGCTTCAGACCAATGTCAGAAGCAGATCCTGGAACTTCTGGAGAGCGGCGGTTCGGCTTAATCCGTCAGAGTCGGCCTGTGCAGCCAGTAAGAAAAGCTTCCTCTGATTATCCACTGAACCCAGGGAGAGAGCTACACGCAGCTCCGGGACACTGACAGCATTGGGTTTGTCCTGAAGGAAGGAACAGAAACAGTTTCTGATTTCAGAATCGACACACTTCAAGGTTTCTGATTTACGTCAACGCAATGCATTTCCCACACAAATGTCACACACAGTCACCTGCTTGTTTCCCAGGACCACCACTGGAAGATCTGTGTCTGTGTTGAGCAATCTATGCAGCTCGTCTTTGGCCTGAGGAAGCCGACATCTGTCCGACGAATCCACCACGTAAACCAAGACGTGTGTTCTGCTTAGGTAATCGGCCCAGAACATTCTTAAGTCTTCTCCACCGCCGACTGAAGAATGAGATGTTCAAATCTATAGCGCTTGGTGACATCACTGTTTTTAGATTAGTAACATATTTGCCTTTTGTGGTGTGGATTAATAATTTGTAATAGACTTGGAATAGTGTGGGAGAGGAAGTGGAGAAGGGTTTTTGAGATACACAAAAGTGAAAGGAGAGAGAGTGTGCGTATTTGTGTGTGACAAAGAGGGGAATGAGATTGAGATAGAAAGAGAGAGATAATGGAGAGAGAGAAAGAGAAAAACAGAGTGGAGAGTGCAAGTGTGAGGGAGCGAAAAAGTGAGAAGAGTTCGAAATAGAGAAAGATAGATAATTTGTGTGTGTGTGTGTGTGTGTGTGTGTGTGTGTGTGTGTGTGTGTGCGCGAGCGTGCATGCGTGCGTGTGTGTGTGTGTGGGAAACGGAGGGGGAAAGTTGATGGCAAAAGATCCATACTTTCCAAGAAGTCCAGCTGACAGGCCGGTGTGTGCAGGCTGATAAAGTTAAACCCTCGTGTGGGACGACAGGCCCGCCTGAAGCCCACTCCACTCAGACCCTGCAGAACACTGCTCTTACCAGCACCGTCCAAACCCAGAACCAGCACCTGCTTCTCACTGCGCTCACCCTCTTCCTCCTGAAGAAGAGAGGAATTGTACAGAAAAAAACCCCACAAGACGGGTGTACTGAACCGAAAGAAAGCTGAAAAAGTGTTTAACTACGGGTTATTAAAGTTCAAGTTCAACCCCTACATCAAACAGCCATGTTTTAACAAACATCATCTCACACTGCAAATTTCTCATGTTTATATAATTTTGAAATATATGTATAGATGTATAGGCTGATACACAATATTTGAAGATTTCATTATTCTGTTCAAAATTCATAATTTTGTTCTTATAGCAAAAACTGTGTTTCCGAAAAACAAGTTTTGTTTCTCTTAATCTGGATACAAACATATACACGTGCGGCTCGTGTGTGTGTTACAATTTCATTGTAATTTTGTTACAATAAAGTTACCTGTAAAAACACACTAACCTGTTTGATGGCGTAAAGGTCCAAATGTGGGATCCATACTCGTCTTTTATAGAAGACATTGATTGCCACAAACATCGCAGTCCCGAGAGCAGCCATCGTAGCGCTGAGTGCCACCGATAAATGTCGCATCAGCATCCTGAAGACTCCCGCAGTCCAAGTGCTGACGTGGGATCGCGACCCGCGACTTTTTGCTGTACAGTTTGGAACTATGGCACGTGACCCTTCCTGGTTTGTTTTTACGAGCACGAGCAAGGGCAAAGTCCGCGGCGGGAACTGTGACAGGAGGGCGGGGTTTTACTAATACTAATAATAACAACTCTAAAAAGCTAAATAAAACTAGATAAAAACAAAACAGATATAAACAAAACATAAAAACAAATTGATAGGTACAATTACAAGAAAGAAATAAAGATTAAGAAAAATATAAAAATAACTTTTTTTTCGCCGATGGGCGGCGATGTTTCGTTGGTCAATCTCATCCTCAAGATATAATGTTAATAGCAACTGCAACTAAATAAAAACAATGTTCATAGTTGACTTAAAGTGTTTTAGTAGAAACGTAAATGTCATTTTAATGTCTTTTTGCACCCATCTACCCACACATATGTTTCATATTATTCAACGTATTTATTATTCAACAAAGCATCTAAAATGCTGCAGATTAATCTCAAACCATTATGCAACACGGTATTAATAAAAATAGCATCTACTTAGTATTTTTGTTATTTTGACAAGAGATGTGCATTTATTATATACATATCAACATGTGTATAGATGCATGTACGTGGATGCATGACAGACTAGATATATTTATATTTTTGTTCAAGTATTCATCACTTGTGAAAAAGTAAAATGGCTTGAAATCTCATTGAATAAGCGTGTGAGCATTATCCACGAGAGCGCGCAGCTACTCGAAGAACTACGGCCGTCACCTGTATGGCGTAATCCACTCCAACCGCAGCATAGCGGCGGAGAACCGCACACAGACACTTTCAGGACCGCTCAACGTTTGAGAAATTTCCAAGAAACGTATAATTTTCAAGCGAGTTTCCACAAAAATCAAGACCCGGTCCGGGAAATAGGCGACACTAGAGGTCACGGAACACTGTTGCGCGGAGTAACTGTTTGAGCTACCGTCAACACAACGAGATTTGGGGCTAACAGGCTAGCACGGCTGTCGCTAAAACATGGTGGGCTCACCGTACAGACACTGAAAAAGAGAGGAGAAGCTCCAGAAGCGGTCTGGAACGTCTGGAGCCGGGGAATACATTTTGCGATACAGTTATCGCGACTTTAAAATAGTTCTCCGTCTTCTGCGCGCGTGAGTTCGCGCGCGCGATATTGCGCGAAAGTTTTTTTTTTGACGTTTCGCTTCAGCTCCACATCTTAAACCTGGAGCATTACCGACACATTCACAAAATCGAGTTTTTTCCCTCCACGAACACGAGTCCCGCGGCATAGTTGAACGAATTCGAGCATCCCACCCTCTCCCATTCATTCCACCGCGAGACGACAATGCTGCAGGAGCTCGAGTGGAATATCACGGATCGCGCGGAATAAACGTAGCTTTCTGGATGGATGAATGAATGGCAGCATCGTTACGCATTGGCTGTGAAGTTGGACTACCCATGGTTCGCTTACAAATCAATTTAGAAGACTTACAGGGAAAATTACATGGAGACTAGTTGGTCATGCCAAGGAAGGAGTTACCATTGCCAGAGGGTTGGGAAGAGGCCCGGGATTTTGACGGGAAGATCTATTATATAGATCATATTAATCAAAACACCAGCTGGATTGACCCAAGAGATAGGTATGTCACGTGTAAACTTTCCCATCTAATTTGCATGCTATCTAGTGGTCAAGTGAGGCATCTCTTTACATTAATACAAATCCGCAGCTTTGCGTCATCAGTGCTTGTAAGATCTTGAAGATCTCAACTAGGAACCCATGATCAGTCCGAGCTCTGAAAGCCCTTGGACTTTAGCACAAAATCTGCACAGGAATGTCAAGATTTAAGTGTACTCGGCCTCGCCAGGTTTGGTATGTCAGGGATGGTGCAATGGGTGTTATTCATTTTTTTTTCTTTCATTTTTTCTAAAACGCCATTCACGTCTCAGCCCACAGAAATGGAAAGACGATAGCAACCCGACTGCATATTTTGCGCTATTGTTTGGTGCAACAGGTTTGCCTCGCAGCCAGGAAACCAAGCTGGCAGATGGTAGTAAACAAGTGCACAGGACACATTCCTGAATGTCTTACCAGGAGCTTGAACCGCAGCTGATTCCCTCAAATCCCTCTCACCACAGGTCAAGGTGCACAGAAAAGTGGAGCAGACTTTAACCAGTCCCCCTGTTTTGGAGGGAAAGGGTTCACTAATGCTTTTTTTTCCCAAAGATGTAATAGACGGTATTTTCCAGTGTAAAACTATGAAAACACGCCACATGTTGTTTTTGGTCAGTACAACTTTAAAAGCTGAGATGATAGATGACAAATCTTTCAAATCCTGACCCAAAACTGTGAACCTACTCTCCCCTCCTTTCTGGTTGCATCTCAGATGTCTTCTACCTCCTCATGGTGGTTTTTTTTTAATGCTTTTATATTCTTTTTATTATGCTTCTTACCAGCGTTGGAAAGGTTTCCCCCATATAAGTCCTAGCAGATTTTTTTTCTCGCTCTGAAATGGAAATACCATTAATGTTTAGCAATGAACATACATTTACATGCAATAGCGATTGAGGAAGCCAGGATCAACGCTTTTCGTTCTGTTTGTAGGCTCTGTGAAAATGCCATTTGGGTTGTAATGCGTTTTAAATTCTTTTAGCTGTTCAGAACAATAAAATGTACATTTATAATATCATATGACTTTCCCCCTCATTTATTGAAGTGGATCAATAATTATATCAATGCATTTTTTAATATTTGCATACATTTGTCTATAAAAATATATGTAGTTACAGTATTATCCTCGTATTTACATACTATGTGTACATAATATATATATATTTAGAGAGAAATGAAGAATAATAAAAATAAAAACTAGAAATAACTATTTGAATTAACTTCTGTTAAGACAGAAATGGATCATGAATTATATGGTGCCTGAATAATACATACATTTTATTGATCTACTCTTTATATTCCATTTGTGATCAGCGAATGTTTCTTTCGCTGGAAATAAACACTGGAATATCAGTCTTGGTGAAATTCTTCCAGAGAATGGTCTGTGGTCTGACTTTGCAGCTTTTATAGGTGTCAGCATCAGTTTATCTGTGTAGTCCTTGACTATGTGGGTTTTATCGATGAATGGCTTTTTTGCAAAGTTGATTGGCAGAAAACTGGTTCGATGATTTGTTCTTGCTTTTCATAGCTTATTCCTCACACTCTAATTTTATGTGTTATGTTTTTTTATAAGACAAAGTGCCATATCACTTGTACCACACTCGTTCGTCGGTTTTGATATTAAGATTCGGACATTCCAATAGACTCATTTAATTAAAACTATCATGGTATCAATGCTAACATTGGTGTACAATTACTACTATGTAAAATTAATAGCCAAGATAACATGGAGTGTAGAAAAATGTCAACGTGTATTACTAAAGATACAGAGATTTTTGTGTGTAGTGATCGCAGTGTTTGTCTTCAAAGAACTGTTTGCCTTCGACTTTTATTTTTAAGTTCCAAATTTAATTATTATTAAATTATTAAAAAATCTTATTTGATCAACTTCATAATTGAAGGCAAATAGCTGTAGCGTAATCATGTGTAGTTGTGTAATCATCTGTTTTTTGGTAGAAATTCCTCTGTTTACTACATATAATTGTAATAATTATTTTTTATTAGCGGCATAAAACAGTTCAGTGAATCTGTGTTTGTAGTTACTGATACTGTGCAATTATTAATACGCTTCATGATTTGTCAAATGTGGTTTGGTTAAACTAAAAAATAATGATTTTTTATTAACTTTTTATTTTTTACATTTTAAAGAACATACAGTGAACAAACAACATATTTGAAACAGGACATTACAGACAATAATTATGCTTAACACGTCTATCCATCCATCCATCCATTTTTCATCACTAACTGTGCCATCTTATAATTTATGTAATATAACCAATATTACCAAATGTGGAAAAAAAAAAAACAAGTTTGTTCCATCTATTTTCTTACGCGTATCAGTGGCCGGTTAACAGGAGGAGTTTCAGTTTGATGCCCAGACGTCCCTCGTCCCCTCGACCCAAGCTACCTTTGGGTAACCCCAATGCATTCCAAGGCCAACCTGAGAAATAGTTCTTTGTGTTCAAGATCTTGTCTTTTGGACCATAACTCCTTCCACCACAATGGACCGGTACATTCACCACATTACTGATGCTGATGCACCTATCTTTCTGATCTTTTTTCCCCTCCGTGTCAACCTGACCCCAATATGGTTGACCACTCTCCTCCAACCTAAAGAAAGCAATCCACCATTCGGTCGAGTAGAAAGCTATTTCATCATTCAGCTAATAACCACTCCACCATCCGAGGAAGCCCACAAGACCACATCATCTGTCTGGGATGAAGTCATGTGGTCCCCAAACCAGACCCCTTAAGTACCAGTAACAAAGAGCTTTGTAAGAGTTCGACATGCACTGGGAACAGGTTTGACTTGACAGATATCGGGTAGCCCTTACCAGAGGGTCTCGAACCCCAGACTCCAGGAGCACATGCCACTGGATGCTACAAAATGTTTATTACAAATAATGACTTTTGTGTCTTCTATTAATATCAGATTCATCAGTCAGAAGTGTAGGTTGTACAGTGAAATCAATGATGTCGAAAAGCTTATCGGCACTAGTAAAAAGTCCAATCCATTACTTCCAATATGGCAGTTGTAGTTCGGTTGCATCTTCATGTTGTATGTTTAGCTTTGAACTTCGATTTAGATGTTAACCCATTTCTCCATTTCCACTTACAGTGTGTATGAATATTTAATGGTGTCATGCGTGACCTCCTCATTCACCATACTGGGTGGAACGGGTTTGTTTTTCTGTTCCTCTGTGACATGCTGAAAATATGTGCTCAGGTAAATGGAATGTTATCTCGTGCTGTCTGATTGGATGGCAGCCGCTGACGGGGCCTGCGGTTTTACCGCCGGACCTTGAACGTGGCGCATCGCAAGTCAAAGCCTTATAAATGACTTGGGGAATTTATGGAGTGCGGAATGGAATTCTGACTCATTCCTGCTGTATGAAGCGTTTGTGGTGGTTTTGCACGGATCTTTTTGCTACCTACTGAAAGACCCAGAGAACATTATTGTGGTTGTGATAAGCAAACCATGTGTAAAAGGACCACGAATACGAGCAATTTTGTGCAGAGGAGAGTAAAGGTCCCAGCCCTGTGACCCGCACCAGTCATTTCTGCTGTGGTTTAGTCGTCGGCCTGTCTGGAGAATCATGGGATGAGGAGATTTTTCACCGCTTTGACGCTCACTGTTGCGTCACACGAGTTTCTGTTCTCTGGGTTAAATATAGAAACGGGCTGGTGGGGGTCTCTCGCTGCGATTCATTATTCATTACATGAAAAAGGAGATAGTTCGGTTTCACCCACTGTAGAAGCTTTGGAACCAGGAATGGAGGCGACATTTTCAACACATTTGTATCGGCCAAGCAATGGTCACGTTCAGTGAATTTTCGTATAAACCCGTTTCGATGGATTATGCTATTGTCAGGTGTCATGCGGAAATATGTGTAGTTGCTTTTTTATGCAAAGAGGCTTTGTGTGGAGGTGATGAGGGAAAGCCTCATTTGGCAAGGTGGATGCAGTCGTGCGCACATTTCTTTTTTGTGGGAAAATGGTCTAATCCTGTTTAAATGCTGCACAGATCAGATTTATTGTGGAATGTTCCTAATAATCAGAGGAGCTCAGAGCCGAATCTGTTGCGTAACCTTGCGGCACAACAAATTACACGGCGGCATCTCAGTTCATGAACATCATGAACTCTGTTTATGGCTAAAACGCTTGGAAACATTCATCTCATGTTCCCAAAGCTGTTCCTCTGGTGTTCTTGTATTTATTCCCCTCTCAGTGTTCAATAATTCCAGCACGACCACATTTGGGAAGGAAGTGGTTTGGACTATAAGCATCTGCAGTTGTTGTTAAGCATGATTGTGGTGGTCGCGCAATGGATTACTTGGATAAATGTGTTCTAAATATGTTTTTGTTTTTGTTATGTCTAAATATGGGATTATCTAAAATAATCCCAGTGTGTCTTCATAGCTGCCCTGTTTGGTTCGCTCGAAAGAACATTCTGCTTAGTTCTGGACCATTTACGCAGGAGTTCAAATCACTAGACCAGAGCAGGACTGCAATGAGAAGGAGGTTTCTTCTCAGTCTGGTCTTTAATTGACTCTGGTACTGTTAGATTGAAGTGTGAATACAAACCTGCCTCCGTCTGAACTTGTTGCAGAAACCACTTTGAATATACAAAAAACTATATATTTTTTTAATTTAACCCTGAAAATCAGGTTGTCAAACAGCAATATAATAATCACACTTTGTATTAAATGTAATAAATGGAATGAAAAATAATTAAATGTAATGTTATAAAAAAAGTCACTATAAAACGTAATAAAAACAAATATACCAAGGTACAGTATTATGTACAGTTGAGGACAAAATTATCTCTGTTGAAAAGCACTTTTGAAATACTTATCAAGCAATGATTATTTTGTAGCAGGGGTTATTAATTTTGTTCTCAGCACTATATGTTTTCTGTATATGGTTTGCTGAGTGTCATCTTCTGTTTGGATAGAATTGAGATCGCCATCTTTTAACAATAAATCGTGCAGCTCTATACTCAAACTTTTTTGTCGGTTATTTTGTGGAAAATCTATGGCGTTTTAAACAAACGGAGTACTTGACGAATTTTCAAAGTTTTTTTTTTTTTTTCCATTTTTAATTTAGTTTCGCACCAAAAACATCTGGATCTAATTCTTATGAACATAATCAATAACTAGAACTAATTATTGGTAAATTATTAATTTGCGTATTTTCTATGAATTCATGACCATTTTTGTTCACAGTAACTTTATTTCGTACAAACAGTAGGCAAACAATGTTTTACCCAAGACACACGGATTCCTTTCCACCCCGGCCAGAGTTTTTAATTGATTAGTCTAGCGCACAAGTGCCAACAGAACCCTCCACTGAAGCTTAGCCAGACTACTTTGTTAGCATTAGCGCGCATCCGCCAATAAAAGTCCAAGCGACGCTTCTTTTCCGCCAAGTGAGCGTCCGTCATTGCCCCGTCTTGATCTAAAGCACTACGCTTGGAGAGCCACAGTGTGTTGCCTGAGAAACCTCCAGGCGATGGGTCAGCAGGACCTGTGGAATGCCCGGCTTGGGTTTCCGGCTATTGTGCTCAGCCTGCACACTGGAGGTGAATAGGCCGACATTCCTCAATCGCCCCTCCCCCGCACTCACGCTTGCACCATCGCTGGTATTCCTGACACCCCACCGAAAACGCACAACACAACAGGGCCCAAAGTCTCAAAACCTAAAGTTTTTCTACTCAATCAGCAGACTGCTCAAAGTTTGCTCTCCTGTTTGCTTTTTCTAGGCAGACTAAGCCCCTGACATTCGCCGACTGTATTGGAGATGAGCTGCCCGTGGGGTGGGAGGAGGCCTACGACCCCAGCGTCGGACCCTATTATGTCGACCACAATACCAGTAAGTGGAGAGAGGGATGCCACCTTATGAGTGCAGAGGCTCTGGTGTTCCGTGACCATGGTTGATCCATTTGCATAAAGTTAAAATAAAGACAAAGTAGTCTTCGATAAAAAGTTGGTCATAAATAATTTGTTATCAATAAAAAAAAATTTCGTTACTTCTAGCATGATGTGGGAAACATTCCAAATTCAAATCTTGTTTTTTTTTTTTGTGGAATGAACTGCCAAACTATGTGACAAAAATATACGAGTGATCACAAATACTTTACAGTATATTGCATTATTACATTATATATTGTGTACATGTGTTGTATAAAGTAGAATACGTAAGTAAACATGAGATAAAACATAACCAATAGAATACTTAAAAGATGAAAGAGTCAGTCGATGAAATTGTATTTAGCTTAATGCAATATCTTTTGAAGCAAAATATAATGTTGAATCATTTTGCATTCTGTCTCTCTCACACACACGCACACTGATATCCTTCTCTTTTCTTCTGTCTGTCTCAGAGAGCACCCAGCTGGAGGACCCTCGGGCCCAGTGGCAGCGGGAGCAGGAGCTCATGCTGCGGGATTATCTGAGCGTGGTTCAGGAGGCACTGACGGCCCAAAAAGAAATCTACCAGGTCAAGGAGCAGAGGCTTCACCTGGCCCAGCAGGAATATCGCCAGCTGAACGATGCATGGAGAGACAAGTCCTCTTCACAGACCAGTTGTAAGAGCCAACATTCTATTTCTGTGGAAAAGCTGAAATTGTGTCAGTGTTTGGGATAATTGACATGCTTGGTATGTGCATAGTTTAGAAAATGGATGGTTTTATTTTAAGTAAAGTTCACATGCTCGAATTTTGAACTTCAATTTGCAAATTGAGAAAATATTTCAACGTTGGAGTAGTTAATAAAACAATTCGGCTAATATAGAGTTAGTGAAGCCCTGCTTTAGAAACCCCAGATGTGCAGAGTTTGTCAGTTTATTTTAAAATAATATTTGTGGACGTTACAGTTTAGAGCAGTGGTTCCCAACCTTTTCTAGTTTGAGGCACCCTTGGAAAGCCTTTCAAAAGTTCCCGGCACCCTTATAAGGAAATAGATATTTAAAATCTCCGTAGCTTTATTATTATTATTTATTTGTTTCATTTCGAGAGTTTGCATGCAACAACACCTTATACCTAGTCCTAGATGATATGAGAATACTGTTTACACTGATTCTGCCTTAATAAAAAAAAAAATTTTCCCCGAAATTTTGGCGACACCCTCAAAAGATTTCACGGCACCCCTTAGTGCCCCGGCACACTGGTTGGGAACCACTGGTTTAGAGGAAGAGTATTTTAACTTTTTGAAAGGGCATGACATAGACATGCTTAATTTTACTGTATAACTTCTGAATGGATACTGAGCAGTGCAGAGAAAGCTTTTAAACTTTTAAAAGCAATGATTTATTATTAATTACTATTTATATTATTATATATTTATTGTATGTAAATATATATTATGTATTACTATTTTTATTGATTCCCATAAAATAATGCAAAAAAAGTTACGTTCATTGATGCGTTGTAGTTTGTAACAAAAGTAATACGTTGTTACTTTTGCAATACGGTTTTGTATTGTAGCTGAATTCCACTGTAACATTTTCTCCAAACACCTTTCAAAATAATCATAATGTTAATTTTTTTGTCTCCTATTTAAAAACATATGTTATTGATATTTGGAAGTATTTCAAATTATATTTATTAATATTAATCAAAGTGTTAATAGCTTGTGTTACACTTTTACTGACTAATTCTGGTGTATTATTTATTCACAGATAAATAGTATCTAATAATTCTTTTGGTTTGCCCTGTTTCTCCCATCCTTTATGTTTATAAAAGAGTCATATATTTTTGTATTTTTGTATCATTTTTGTATTTTGTATCATATATTTTTTGTATCAAGTATTTTGTAAAAAAAATATATGATTTAATCACAATTTGCGTAGATAATCGTGATCATCTTGCATTTGTTCCAGAGTTCCAGGATTGTTACAATCTTACATACCTACAGTACAAACAATAATTTATCTTACCCATAAAGCTATATAACTAAAAAAACTAAAAATAAATCTCATATTCATTGTGAGCTGTTCAATCATTCATGAGAAATACATAAGTGGTGTCCTACGACATTCACCTGAGTTATGAATTCTTTTTCAAATATGTGTGATCCTCTCTGCTCCACATGACTGCTCCAATATAAGCTGTTTCTTTAAGTTTAGTTCATTGTTTGTGAGTATTGTATATTTATGACACTGTGCGTTACATTATCATAATCACTTTGGAATTCACACAGCTATGCAGAGT
This sequence comes from Paedocypris micromegethes, assembly GCA_028031935.1. Classification (NCBI taxonomy): domain Eukaryota; kingdom Metazoa; phylum Chordata; class Actinopteri; order Cypriniformes; genus Paedocypris; species Paedocypris micromegethes. Next base: position 16,219,093 of record CM051496.1, read on the forward strand.
GTTTCTTGCAGATAAGATAATGCTTTTGAACTCTTATCTTCCCTACAGTAAATTCCAGATCCTCATCAAGCAGTAAATATGACCCTGAAATCCTCAAAGCGGAGATTGTTACAGCCAAAAGCCGAGTAAGAAGCTCTTTCTCATCCAACAGCAGCCTTTGATCGTTCGCTGTGAACGTTATCTTGTTTATTCAAGTCATGAATTGGGTGTTATATCTGCCGCACTTCACACATCACAGATTTCCAATGTGTTGTCGACAACACTGCTCTCGAGTCCAAATGTGAGGTGTCTGGCAATGACACAAGCACCTCATTCTTCCCCTCGCTCGCTCACTTTCTTTCTCTGTCTTCCTTTATGCAGGTAAACAAACTGAAGAGAGACTTGGCCTGCATGAGGCAAGAGCTGCTTTATAAGGAGCAAGGCTTTGAGACGTTAAAAGAGTAAGTGTAACCTGACCTCATTACTCGATCACGATCCAGACAACCGATAGCTTCCTTGTCTGAAAGCAGCTCTACTTTGTGCAAGGGAGAAGCGTATCTTATCGGTTTGCATTTTATGAGCACTTTTATTGTGATGAGGGATGTCACGTTAGGTCTTTTACGTACTGTTTATGCTATTGAAAGCATCTTGACTTGAAGGACGTTTTGATGGGCATGTTTTTAGAGGGATGGTTTGAAGATGCTGTTGCGATGTATCGCACTATGCACATTAAGATTTTGTATTGCCTTGTTTAGCTAAACAGAAAGATGTAAAAAGAAGTGCAAGTTATTGTTTGCACTGTCAAAGACCAAAAAAAGGCTTATTAGCCACTAGCGATTCAAAAGTAGACAACGTGATTTAGCAAATAATTGTTATAATAAGTTTAATTGGTGATCAGAACTGAGCATGCAGTGATTCAATCAGTTTTCATGATCAGTGTGTCTTGCAATGATCAGCTAGATCCACTGTGTGTTACGATGATTGGCTAGATTCACTCTGTTTTACGGTGATCAATTTGATTCACTGTGTCTAAGAATGTTTGAAATGATTCACTGTGCCTTACAATGGTCAACTAGATTCACTGTCTTATGATGATCTACTTGATTCACTCAGTCTTACGATAATCACCTTGATTCACTGTGTCTTAGGATGATCAACTTGATTCACTGTGTCTTAAGTTGATCGACTAAATTCACTCTCTAATAATTATTCGGCTAGATCCACTGTGTCTTATAATGATTGACGTCATTATTAACTATCTTACTATGATCGACTTGATTCACTCTGTCTTTTGGTGATCAACTTGAGTCACTCCGTCATACGCTGATCAACTTGATTCACTGCCTTGCGATGATCTACTTGATTCACTCAGTCTTACGACAATTGACTTGATTCACCGTGTTTTACGGTGATGAACTTGATTCACTCTGTCTCAAGGTGATCGACTTGAATCACTCTGTCTTAAAATGATTGACGTGATTCACTCTCTTACGATGATCAATTAGATTCACTGTCCTATAATGATTGTTGTGAGGCATGTTTTGCATTGATATTACAATGCAATTATTATCAATATTCTTTTTATTGTACATTCTCTCACATGTTTCCTTTACCATTAACAAACTAAGTGTTAAATATTTCAATTTCTTCCCACAAACCATATAAAAAGGTCTTTTTATTTGTTGCTTTTTTAACAAATTGGTGAAAAAGTGACAGGTTGTCTTCGACTTTGAAATGCCAAGCTGATTTGTTGCTTTGTTCTCTCTCTGAGAGGAATGTGGACCAACCAGTTCCTCAGGACTGCACATGACTTACCACTGACTTAGAAAGCCAATGCTTCTGCTAAACAAAAACCCCCATGTCCTGTGTTCTTGACTCTAACGGACCTTGCCATTCCAGGAAAGCTTGAGCAAAACATTTAGCGGAGATATATGAGAAAGTTCAGTTTAATTGCTAGCAGACCTAATTTATTATATTGATCAAATTATATCCACAGATATGCTGAATACTATGAATACGATTTATTATATTTCCAGAAAGGTTAATGTAACTAAATATGACATTTTTCGATTATTTGACCTAGAGATTCATTTGTCGATGGACTTATGACTGACATTGACAGTGAAATTGATTTGTTGAAATAGTTGGTGTGTAGTTGTGTATTGATTCGTTCACATAGTTGATTCAAGGAATCGATTTGTATCGGCATTCTGACATTTTCCTGGAAATCTTTTCAAAGTTTTTCATAAGTTGATCATCAACACAATATTTGTACTCGTTATTGAGTAATTGAACTTATGATGCAAATTGAATTAAACAATTGGTAATACTATTTTTTTTCCCCGTGTTTTCTTTTTTAGAATTGATCATAAAGTGTCCAGTGCCTCACAAGGCTACAAACTGCATGAAGCCCAGGCCATTCTGAAGGAGGTGAAGACTATTAAAGATGCCATCAGCTCCGGAGAGAAGGAGAAACAGGAACTCATGCGGGTACGAAAATTTTGCCTTCCCAGTCGACTTGTTCCTTCCTTCAAGTTAGCGTCATTTAAACAACGTTTAATATTTGCCTCGGTCTGAAGAAACACATTGTTACACATTACCTCAGTCAGTCATGTTTTCTTACTTTTCTGATCCACCTTTAAACAGACTTGAAGCTTCACAATTGCTAAGTAAATACTAAAAAAATATGCAAAACAAGCTGTTCAAATAAAAGTCATGCTCGCTGCATAAAAATGCCTCGCTGTTGTAATTAAGTCATGTGTTTGAGCAGATAGGAGCGGCCTTTCTGTGAGATGATGACAATCGCAAGCACATTTTTCAACTGTCATTATTTTCCGTGGAATTTATGTGTCCATAACTGTAGATGCGTTTGTGTATAACCCAGGCTGCAACGGTTTCCGATCAAGTCAAAACAGAACATTTGCCTTCCACAAATCGAAACACCACATTCCTAAAACAACAAGTAAATAACAAAATAGCAGGTTTTTCCACATACTTAACGTTTCACTTTTGGGAGATCATTAGGTCGAAAGTGACTTGTGTTGCATTAGAGTCATGTTCATGTTCAAGTCATGGTAAAGCTTTTCTAAGACTTAAATCATAATGTGTATTTTTTTTACATATTAATCTAACTCGTTTAGTGCATAATAAACTATTTGTGAAAATTGTGAAATGGTCAATTTTGCATAGCCTTACGATATAATTATATTGATAATTACCTAATAAACAAAACTATATATACTTTTGTTTAGGTTTTAAAACTAAAACACTCCTTTTAAAACTAAAGTTTAGGAATGAATTATTCAACCCTTGTTTGGTGCATTTCAAGTTCAAGTTCAGGTCATTTGTTACAACTACAACAGTTACTGTCTCAAAGCACATTTGTGAAAATGTAAAAAACCGAAGATTGTTGCATTTTATTCAATTGTGTTAAGATAATGGCTATGACTATGACCCTGTGAGTTTACACTTGTATTGGTGGATTTAAAGCCGTTTACACTCGATAATCAAGGCATGTAATTCATGAATTGGAAAAATTGTCTACATTTGTAAATCATACCCTGTACATTGCTAATTGTTTGGCTGTAAGGGATGAAAATGCCTGGGATGAAAAACACAAAACTAAAATTTATGAAAAACACAAAAGGGATGAAAAACACAAAACTAAAATGTATGTACCATTTTGAAACGTCTAAAATGGCATGGAAATCAGAAATTTAGCATCGAGATGGTAAATATTATGTACTGTTAATGTTTGTTAATGGACCAAGTATCACACTTTAATTTATTTCATTTATTTCAATAACATTTTATTGAGCATTTTGTAGTAATAAATGGAAAGTAGTGACAAAGTTTTCAGAATTCCAGATATTCCTTTATACTGATAAACCATCGACACCACAATCAGCTAAGAACATACATACTGTATATGATACTATCTGGAGTCACACAAACTGATGAACATTGATCCAGAAAGATCTTCAGATCACAAGACGACTGATGTGGATGATGAGTTGATTACAGTAGTTTGTTTTGCTCACCTACTGCTCTAGAATGTAAGCCTAAGGGAAATAGTTGGCTGTGTATTGTTTGCACATTCTCAAGAACACAGCAGGTTTTGCTTGATGTTTCCATTACAATGCGTTTGTAGATTCAATTGACTTTTGATAACTGTCTCAAAAGATAATTTGAAAATGATAGACATTTTTGTGTCTGTGAGGCATGAAATAATCATCAAAATATTAAGCTAGTCAAGTTTTGAAAAATGTAAAGACTTTGTAAGGTTTAACCAAACGTTATAGTTTCTCTCACTAAGGTTTTATTTTTCTAGCCATTGTTGCCATGTTGTTGTTGTTTAACGTGCTGTCCTCCGGTTGGCGCTATAGAGTTCAAAAACCCGGACCAATAGGCTCGGAGCTAATGGTGCTCTGAACAATTTCTAGAATAAACCCAACTGTACTGTCATTTTCTACAAGGTGCAAAATGTTAACACATTGATATCTACATTTTATATTTGAACTTGAACTTGAAACACGTGTATATATGAAGTGTCAGTATATCATGTCAAATCAAATTGGCTTTTTTTCCCCAAATCATGCATTTTTTCACCATATTGGAGGAGAAGCTCATTTGTTATATCTCATATATGAGTTTTCTTTTTATTGCACATGTATAAATGATAGTTCAAACCTGGAATTATAGGCTTACATACAATATTGGGTTTCCATATAAGGGTTTCTAGGTTTCCATATTCCCGTAAGGTTCTTTTTTATTCATTGATTTATTACCAGGTTGTTCTCACTAGATGCACACAACACATGGAGAGGCAAGCAATTCTAAATAATGAACTGTCGTCGACATGTAAACAAGTGAACGGCTGTTAACACAAAGCTGCTTGAAATTCACAAGAAAACAAGTGGTTGTTTTAGAAATGCTGTGAGATAAACCTGATGCGCAAAACTGCTGATTCCCTGTAAAGTGAAGCTGGAATTTCATCATCATCAGTTTCACAACAAGATGAGGCTTTTAAATCCTTTTTTTCTGGCCTGCACGCAGTATTGTGGAAATGTTGCCATTTTATTCAAATCAAATGCTAATCTTTTTCTACACAGTGTAACTAAAGAGACTATGGTGTAAGTGGGTGATGCCTGGAGAAAAATACTGTTCCAGACAGTGTTTACAGACAGTCGTTAAAAAAGGACTATTGTGTGTGTGTGTGTGTGTTTCAGAAACTGGCGGTGCTGAAGGATGGTTTCCAGCTGGACTATGGCTCTCAGTCGGAGCTGTGGGGCAGTAGTCCTTCTCTGGCCACGTCCAGCCTGTCTCTGCCGCGTCTCTTCTCAGACGCAGAGTCTCAAACCGACACCGCTGCTGAGGTGAGGACGAGGACTGAACCGCTTTAGACCTCTCAAGACCCTCAAGGCTCATGAGAGCAAATGTTGGATTGTGTTGGTAAATCGTTTTCTTTTTGTATGTGTGTTTCATTTAGTTTGTATCAAGCTCAAATAAATTGGCCGAGAAGGTACGACTGAGCTTGAAATATGAGGAGGCGAAACGAAGGTATGCTCTCTTACTTTCTATTTTCCCTTTTTTTGTCATTTCTCTCTCGCTTAATTTCTATTGCATTTTCTGCTGTTGTGTATCATTCTATTGTACTTTTATTACCCCTCAATTGTTTTCTCAAAGTATTTCTACTGCTCTTTTTCACAATTGCTCTTGTCAGTATTATTTTTGTTTGTTTCTTGCTCTGTTCTTTCTCTTTTATTTCACTCTATTGCTTAGTCTTTCTGTTGCTTTCTTGCTTACTCTTTAGCTTCCTCTTCTATTTTTTTTGTATCCATTTTCCCTATAGTGAAACACTCTTTGTTCAGGTTCTATCTCTGCATTTCTATCTAAACATTTGTTTTGTGCTAGTCTCTTTTTCTTTCTTTTTACATTTCATCTCATTTCAACTTTTTATCATTCGCTCTGTTTAGTGCTCTCTCTTTTTATTCCTCTCTCATTTTCTCTTGATCAATATCAACTAGATCAAGCTCAAGTGATGATTGTTTTAAATTGAAGTATCATCACTTGTGATTATTAGTAACACATACACATTTAGCAAAAATGTTAATTTTTTTTTTTTAATCCAAAGTCAATAATGGGATTGTTAATATTGGCTTTATCTTTTTAAACCTGTTTACAACGAGCAACATGGTAATTACCTTTATGCAAATGTGTTTAGTATTTGAGAACTCTGTGAGGTAGTATGTGTTTGATTCTGGATTCGTCAATTCTATTGATGGTTTAGGCTTTGCATTGGTGTGAATAGTGCAAAGACACCTCTTATCAGCCAATTGATTCCTTATTATATTCTTCCATTTTTTCTCTCTTATCAGGATTGCAAATATTGAGATCCAGATTGCCAAGTTGGACAGTGAGGCTTGGCCGGGCCTGCTGGACCCAGAGAGAGATCGCTTGATCCTCATTAATGAGAAAGAAGAGTTGCTGAAGGAGCTTCAGTATGTGAAGCCGTGCAAGCGTGCACCCAGCGATGCAGAGAAGATCGAGTCTGAGAAGAAGCGCCTGGAAAAGGACCTGCAAGCCGCACGAGACAACCAGAGCAAAGCTCTGACCGAGAGGTGAAGCAGAAGCTGGCGTGATTCCTCCAATGCTTTGCTTGATCGCACTGATGATCACAAGCTTCAAGATTTTTTTCTTGTGTGGATTTTCGATATTTAAGGGCAACGATTCAAATGTGGATTGATTGCCACATTATTAATGCAAACGTTGGATCATCATCAATCAGATATATTTTATTTAAGATATCGCTACAAAGTTTGTAAATTCTTTAGATTCCAGGTCCTCTGTTAATATTTACATTTCACGTTTTATCTTAGTGCAGTGACATTGTTTTTGGAGAAGTTGGTCCATCATTTATGGTGCCAATTTTTTTTAACAATTCTCTTTCACCAACCTTGCAGTTTTTTTTTCCTTGTGCGTGTGTGTGTGTG
>CM051496.1:16226087-16367087 GCA_028031935.1 Paedocypris micromegethes
GTGTGTGTGTGTGTGTGTGTGTGTGTTTTGTGTCCTCAGCTAGGTATTTCTTTCTTGTCTTTTTTGTGTTCACATTCCCCCTCGATCTCTTTCCGTCTCTTTCAGTTATTTGAACGGCCCCTTGTTCTCTTCTGTAGAATAGCGTATCCTTGTTCGGCTTGGCATCTGCACTCTTCCTGTAACCTGAGCCGTGCTGACGCTGTATGTAGGTTGAGCACAATGGGGACATTCTTCAACTTTGGCGTTTAATAACATTGCAATGATATTGTAATAAAACAACTAATCTGAAGAGGATCAGCAATAGACAATTTGAAACCAATTTATTTTGTAAATCATTTAAATTATTGAATGTGTTTTTTAAACTACATTTAAGACGTGATTCCATTATGTGTGTGTGTGTGTGTGTGTGTGTGTGTGTGTGCGTGTGCGTGTGCGTGGTGTGTGTGTGTGTGTGTGTGTGTGTGTGTGAGATATAATAATCTAAATAAGAATAATCTAAAAAAAAAAAAAAGTTGCTTGAAATGTAAGAGTATTTTGAGTCAACCACTAAGAATGTAGCATGTGCCTTTATTCTAAAATCCATATAAATATAGTATTATCTATTATTCTGTAAGAAAGGCTTAATGACTGTACATTTTTAAATTGTAATAAATTGTAATTAAAATCATTGATATAATAGCAACAAATAGTGTGTATTGGAAATCAAAGCTAATGTAAGCAACTTAATATTTTTAGAATGAGAAATATTCTTTGACCTAATAAACTAGGCAGATATTGAGCTACGTGAAGATCTATATACAGTGTCTATATTCACTAGTGCTGGGCATTGAGTCAAATCTATAATATTGATAAATCACTTTAACATCTGTGAATAATACAGCAATAAACGTTTGAAACGTTTGAAACTGTTAACAGTTTTGCGTTGAACAGTTATAAACTGCCTTTCTTGCCTGCTTTCAGTTTGCAATGCTCGCATTTTGTGTTTTCCTTTTGCCACATGATTCTGCAGCATCTTTTTTTTTTTCCTTGTTCAGGTTGAAGCTACACTATAAGCGAAGCAAACTGGTGAAGGAGCTGGAGGAGACCGTAAGGGAGGCGTCCGCCTTGCACACCCAGCTGAAGAGGTATCACACACTCCACTGTTTAGATCTAAAAGCTGCTTCTTACACTAAATTGCCATCATGCGAAATTAAAAGTCAAGCTTTGCCATTCGTTGGCCACCAATTCAGAGTGTGTATCCCACAGTGCATAGGCTTGGCTCCTCTTGAGTGTTCTAACTCAAAATGAAATCATGTGATTTACCCAGATATCCCAAACCTTTGACAAAATAACGTAAAGCACGCACATGTGTATGTTTGCTAGCTAAACTCTCGTGTGAGTGATTTGTAATGTCTTTAGTCAAGATTTCTAGTCTTTAAAAATAGATTTGCAAAAGGTTTTTTGTCTTGCCTCATTTATTCATAACATCCAGTTGAGGCACTTCAAAGACATGTTGCTTGAAGCTCCCTCGTGTGTCTTGCCAGTGAGCACGCCATCTTTAAATTAGCATGTGCCCTTGTAGAATGCATTGATTGTGAAAGGCTAAACTAGGTTAATGATTCAGTTTCACAACATCAAACCTTTTGATCGTAGATGGTCCATTTCTTTTCCAGAATATGATGACAAGATCATATTCATATTACATTTTTTTTCCCATTCATTTCCAATGCATCTCACTCAACAATTACATTTGAATCTTTCACTGTGGCATGAATAATTGGAGAGATGTCTTATGCAGATGGCGTAGAGGCGAGAATTTGAATTTATGATGCTCAAACAATCAGTGTTTGCGTACAATGGAACCTTTTTGCACCAACTTTTGATGGCTAGAATTTTAAATAAGTACATGATGAGATTTTTTTTCATTGTTAATATAGAAAATGTTAAAACGTATATGGTAAAAAAAGACAAAAGTGTAATGCTGCTTTGAATTTCCTGACACAAAGTTGCAATCGTCATCTTATTGTCACCATTTGTTTAGGTGGGAAGTTTATTCTTGTCATTCCTAGACCGCATCAGTTATTCTTGTCATTAATTTCCCTTTTTTGGCCAAAAATAAATTGGCCTATACATTTTGTCAAAACTGGTCATAAAGTTCCCATTTTACATGTAAAAAAATATTTGAAAAATTTGCTTGAACTTTTTGTGAATATACAAACACATTTACACTGTACGTAAATGCATTTATTTTTTGTCCATTAAACGTTATTTATTCTCTCTCACATAATTCCAGTCTCTCGGCCAGTACCCTGTCATGTTCCTCGGGCAGCAGTCGTGGCTCCCTGACCTCCAGCCGAGGATCTCTTGCCACCTCCAGCTTGGGATCCACTTCATCTCTCAGTTTAACTGAATTTTACCTTGAGCAGCCTGAGTTGAGGGACTCTGATTTCCAGAACAAAATGGACTCCATTTTGCAAGAAGGAAACATCTCTGGTTATCGCCCGTCCAGTTCCATCACCACCATCCACGAGAATGAGGTCTCGTCCTCCTCCAGGGAGAATGCCAGTGGGCCAGGAGTGGCTCAGCGAACCCAAGTCCTGCGAGTCTCAGAGACGCCTCACTCCATGAGTTCTTTGTCCCCTCGTTCCTCGCTGTCTTCTCTTTCTCCACCTTGCTCGCCCTTGGTTCCTGATGCTTCGTTTTTGTCGGGGGAAGCCTTTTCTGCTCCTGCCTCCCAGTTGGACATAGATCTGCAGGCCAGGCTTTTGGAGATTGGGCTAAGTGAGGACCAACAGCAAGGGCAGCCGGGCTTCAGTGACCTCAAACAAGACACCATAATGGAGCCGCTAAAAGGTATGTTGATTCTTTTACTGGTTTCACAATAATGATGTTTTTATGAAAAATACATAATGAAATGCATTTTTAAGCAGGAATTAGTTTATCATTAAGAATTGTATTCATTTTTGGAGCTTGCAGCCTTAAAAATATAGAAATCAAGATGTATGCATGTTGCACTTTTATCTACAAAGGGAAAGATAATCGTGACTTGACTAGACATAAATTTTTTCAACGTGACTTGTAACAACTTCATGTTATATACACAATATATAGTGCTCAACAAAACAATAAACAATCCAATTTAAATTGTGAACGAAATATTTTGTCTTTGCAGAAACATGCTGAAAATCTAAAGATGGTGTGTTTCATAAAGTTGAAACCAAGAGAGCAAAAATGAAAATTAACTGAATTGCTGCTGTAACCCAAAAGAGAATTATATTTTTCCGTCACTCTAAGTCCGCCATTACTGACACAAGTCATTTACTTTGTTGTCTTTCGTTGGCCTCACATACATTTCATCACATTTATGATTTGTTAATCTCTAGGCAGCAGTTTCCCTCAGGCAAAAATTTTATGTTTAATCATGCAGCTCTTAGATTGACATCTTTTCTAACATCTTCACTGCTCCGTTTTCATCCAACATCCTACAGCTCTGCCCACAATTCACCTGAAACTAGAGAAGTGTTCTGAAGGACTAGTAAGATCGTGTCGCTTTTCAGCTACAGCCCAGCGTCTGAACTCACTCCAGCTCAGGAACCCAACACCTGTCCAGAGTGACGCGGTGTCACATTCCCACTCGATTTTCTCTCTCTGCACAGACGCTGTTACGCAAACAAGAGTGTCCGGTCCTGGATCCAAGAAGATGGGAGTCACATCAGCCGTGTCCGATGAGTCTGTAGCGGGAGACAGTGGCGTGTATGAGCCCTCAGAGAAAAGGTAGATCACAATCAACCGCCCTCAACGTTTAGTCTTTTTGCATTAAAGAGACGTGTTTTACCCAGCGGTGTGTTGGTTTCCACAGGTCCGTGCTTCCTGTCGAGCAGCTGATGGGTTATGAAGATGGAAGCTCAGCCAGTGCTCAGATCAAACTGGCACTGAAGTATGAAGTGAAGGAGAAGAAGTTCACCGTCTTTGTCATTCAGCTCTCAAACTGTGGCGCTCTGTCTCTGCCGACCAATCAGAAAATGTGAGAACTGCCCCTGCCCATCTGTACAATAGTCAGCAGTTTTCAGTTTTTTATTAAGACACTTTTTTGTGGTTGTGGACTGTACAAAGTAAAAAAAGTACCTACATTTATTATTGTGGTTGATAATAGTAATATTGATGATGATAATAATAATAATAATAGTAGTAATGCATTTGATAATAGAAAGATTTACATTTTCAGAGTGATGTTCAATTAAAGCATCTAAATGCTGTCCTGGTTTCACTCTTCATGACCACATTGTAGATACGTTCGCGTGGTGGTGCTGCCGTGCTCCGAGCCCGTTCGCTGCCTTTTCCGCACACTGGGAAGTCCTCTCCACGAGTCCTTGGAGCTGAAGGAGACCTTCAGCATGCAGTTGTCCCCGTCCGCTTTGAGACAGAAAACCCTGCGTGTAGACATCTGCTCCACTAGCAAATCTGGCCGAGAGGAATGTCTAGTGAGTATCTGCAGGAGAGCATGATGGGATGTTTAAGTATGACGTGTTTTTGTGTGTGTGGAAGGCTGGTGCCCAGATCAGTCTGGCTGAAGAGGAGTTTTCTGAAGAGTGGTGCACCAAATGGTACAACCTCCTCAACTGCATGTACATGCCAGAAATGGATGGAAAGCTCAAGGACTCGGAGGTATGGGCAGAAGCTGGCACATTTTGTTACTTCTTGAAGCTTGTCTCTTAGCTAATAACTATTTGGGATGGCTAACTCCTTTGGGAGTGAGTAACCATGGATATTACATTCAGTTCTTTTTGGAGAACATACAGTCATACAACAACCATCATTTGTTGTTTTTCATGCTGTTGATGGTCAAAATCATTAGCTTCGCTCTGAGGTGTACGGTCTGTTCTCTTCACGCTGATTCGGTGGAACCATCAAGCTAATTTGATCCTTTTCAAGTACATTTGAAACCGGAAAAATGCATGTTACCGCTTTTTTAAGGAGCGAGCATTATGAACGTTCACTAATATCGACTCTTTTACATACAGATGATGTTTTTTTTTTCATCCACCCGTTTTCTACTGCTTAATCCCTTTGTGGGTTACGCAGAGCTGGGGCCGATCTCAGCAACACTGTGCCCGAGGTGGGACACATTGGTCCCACACTTTGGTGCAATTAGCAGAGCAAGACATACAGACACACACACATTCACACACTCACTCATAACCAATGTCAATTCACCTCCTTTTTTGGGCTATGGGAGGAAACCACAGATCCAGAGGAAAAACACGCAACCGCTGGTTTTCGTAACAAAATTGCAATAAAGTAGGAATACAAATGCATATTCAATAAAACGGTCGGAATGTGAACCTTTGCATTGCAGTGGGGTTCTTTAGGGCTGTAAAGCGTGTCCATTTACAAGTCCCAGCCCCAATGCCAGTGATAATTTTCACTTCTGTGCTCAGATTTCAGATATTGTGTGTTATGTGTAATATAAATAGCGAAACTGTTCACACGTATGAATATATGTGCATTTTAACACCTATGAAAACGCACATTTGGTGAATTTTCACAGTGCATTTCTCTTTTTTTATTTATAGATGTCAGAGAGCTCTGCTGCACTTCTGAAGAATGCTGCAATGGAGGAATGGTAGGTTTCCTGTCATAATGTACCAACCTATAATGAAAAGGAATCATGTCCGTGTGAATCTGTATTTTATGCTGTTTCCATCCCAAGATCAGTACAATATAACAAGTAGGAAGCCTTTCAATTGTTCAGTCCCCATCACGAATGGTTTGATTTTCTTATTTTTAACTTATTTTTTTTGAGTCATTGGCATTACAGAAGAAACCAAAGGGAATACTGTATTAATGAAGTGATGTCTAAGAAGAGCAGATCAGAATTATATGGACGTGATTCACGTTAATAAAAAAATAACATTACAAGTATATACTTTTTTTTAGGCCACCAGTGACTCTAGAAGGTGATGTGTTTGTGGACGGAGAAGTAAGCGAGGGAGAAGAGGATGAAGAGTTTTACCCTGTCGACTACCAGTGGGAACAGGAGGAAGAAAGCGCTAAACCTGAAAAAAACACTGTCATTATAGAAAAGGTGACATCCTTGATGTTTTACTTACGTTGCAGTTTTTTCAGAGTTTGTTTTCTCCATAGATCACAATTTTTGTTATTAAGTTGCGGCAAAAAACTATTTGTGCAAAATAAATACAAATTAATAATGTGTTGTTAAAGTAATAATGACTTTCAGTGACTGGCATCTTTTATACTCGTTGCTCCTGAAGTTGGATTTGCGCTGCTATAGCTCCACCTGTTGGCAGAAGTGGCTTATATTTTGCTTTTCTAATAAAAAAAAACAGATCACAATTGTGTGTATGAATAAATATAAGAACTCTAATTGGATAAAGCAGCAATACATTTATTATTTCTGTCTAGTTTACTTTATAAATCAACATTTTCTTAATGTTGTTGATAACATGTTGTTGATTTATCATGTCAATTATATGAGAAAGTCGTCATGTTCTTGAGATGACTCGAGAAGAAACTATAAATGACTTCTATAGACTTCTATATAAACCTTTCTCTTTTAATTTTGCTTGTTTGCTTTTATCAACACCTTGACGTTTTTATTGTCCTCCTGCAGATGAATAAGGAGACAAGTGTGGATGGCCTCCGTCATTCTGCTTCTGTGGTTCGACCCAAGGAGAGACGGCACGATGTCCATCAGCAAAACCCTTTTGTGAGAGGGAACACAATCATCCGATCCAAGACATTTTCTCCTGGACCTCAGAGCCAGTATATATGCAGGGTGAGTTTCAGTTTTCAGTTTTTAACCAAAACATGGTTGAAAAGTCGATGTTTCATTTGCAATCTGTTTGTTTTAACTTGACAGATCAACCGCAGCGACAGTGACAGCTCCACCCTGTCGAAGAAATCGCCATTTGTCCGGAATGCTTCAGAGAGACGCAGCGTGCGAATAAAGAAGGTGACAATGTGAAACTTGAAATTGTCACACGTTTAGCTGCGTTTATTTGGGATAGATCATGTTTTCAATTCAATGCTCTAATTGTGGAACATTCTGTGTGTGTGTGTGTGTGTGTGTGTGTGTGTGTGTGTGTGTGTGTGTTTGAAATGATGTATGGAATTTATGATCAGCTATTTAATTCATGATATTTTCGAAATCTTGGGAATTCATTATATTTCTCATAATAATTTACATTTTTCTAGTCATTGTATTTTTGCTAAGGTTTAGTTCAACCAATGGTTTTGATTTTATTAGGAGTCGGTATTAAGAGAAGGTTAGAACTTGGAACTGGAAGTGGAACTGGATGACAATTTGAGAGGGAAAAATAATTTGTGCTGCACAACAGTTTAAAACACTATTAGTTCAAGGATTTTATTTAATACCATATCAAACACTTTTCTCTGAAAAGTTTCAGCTTGTTATAGTTTATCGTTTTATGTACTTTTGGTGAACATTACTGATGCACAGTTTATTACTTTAGTTCTTTTTTGAAGTAAGATCAAGTTACACTGTGTCTCAAAGACACTAAATCACGGGCAAGACAATTAAAATAATTTATTTTATCACATAAAAAAAAAAGAATGAAAAAGTCATTAATCAATCTGAATCATTGTTTTAATCTGTACAAATTGATTCATCACTTTCAGATTCAAAGCTAAAACCGAATGTTCTCCAGGCGATGGTTCCTGGTGTTCCCAAATGAGCTAGGGTGTGTTCGGTCTGACCTTTTCCCTCTTCCTCAGCCACCGATGCCAGTGAAAGGTCTGGACGGTCTCTTGCGCACTTCCCTTGATCTGGAGCTGGACCTGCAGGTCAGTCGTACACGTCACTGCCGCCTGAACGAGGAGCTTCACGTGCTGAGGGAGCTGAAGGAGCAGCTGGAGAAAGCCCGCCAGCAGGGTCAGCACGCCCTGCCCACCTGGGTCCAAGAGGACGAGCGCTTCCGGATCTTACTAAAACAGGCAGAGAAGCAGGTCAGAGAAACAAATGCACAACATCACCTGTACGCAAAGTATGTCTGTCCTGACTTTGTTGTTTATCAGACCCAGGAAGAACAGCTGCAGGAGCAGAAGGTGGAGAAGATGATGCGAGCAGCAGCCAAGGATGTTCACAAGATCCGGGGACAGAGCCTCAAGGAAGTGCCAGGAGTCCAGTCGTTCAGGTGGGCATCTCTCAATCATTTCAGTCTCGCAATGAATCACATTATTTACATGGTCTTTTTATAAGTGTGTCCTCGCCCAATCAGAGATAGACCTCGGATTCATGTTGTGGAGGCGTGTAACATTGTGTCATAGAATAATTATACCAATCATTTGAGTTTAAGTGATATACCATTTTTTTTAATTTACTGTATTTACTCCCTTATAGATATTTTTTTCTTTTCATTTTGGGCTCAAACTGGGGGTCTTATTAACGAGGTCTAAAGTTGACTTATATCAGTGTGCAGATATTTTACCCCTACTCGTAAAAAGAAACAACATAGACAGGTACACTGTAATTAAATGATACTAATTAAAGAAAACTTTCAGAAAACAGGGCACGCGGGTTTTCTTTCGTCTTAAAACGTTTTTAAACAGAATACCTAGAGTCTTCCAGATGCAGTTAGTTAGCCCGTCTTATAAGCGAGTAAATATGGTTAAAAGAGAAAAAAATTTCCCCACTGAGGGACTAATAAAGGTTCAATTATTATTATTATTATTAAATACTGTTTGAACTAACCACTGTGGCTCTCGATTGGTTCAGAGAGAAGATGGCCTTCTTCACCAGAGCAAAGATAAACGTTCCTGACCTGCCGGCCGACGACGTGTAGAAGATCTCCGTCTCAAAACTGTCGGTGATATAAAGAAAACATATGTTGGATATTTTTTAAACACTGGGTTTTAACTCTCAAAACTGAAATTGTATAGGTATTTTTTTTGTTTCATTTTAGGTTTGTTTTTATTTAAATTTGACCACATTCTGTTACTAATATTTTTGTCAGTATCTGTACTAGGTATTTTTGCTACTTATTGTAGAACAGCGGTGCGTCTTTGATACGCAAGGTACCGGGGCTCTTATGATGTGAACGCAGATAGCGCGCAGGACTCGGTGTCTAGCTTTATAGTGCATTTACACAATGAATGGGCATAATTCCAGCTTTTTCAGTCACGTCCCTCTACAAATAAGCCTACATGTCCATATTTATGTTCAAAAGGACTTTTCTTGTTCATGAGTTGAGAGTATGAGTGGTTACGGTGTTAGCTATGGCGCTAACACGTGTCAAGCAGTTAACTGGACCAAGTCGATCGCTTCCGGCTTCCCAGATGCTGGTGCAGACGATCCTAATGATGTAGAAACTGCACTTAGTTCCAGACACTCTCAGGTAGGAAATCGGATAGTTGATGCACTTTAAGAGAAATCCTATAGCGAGTGGCGAAACGATATAGTGAATGAAGCAACATGGCACATTCTGTATGCGACGATTGTAAAGTGAACCCCCGATTCTCAGCGCTTGTTGTGTGTGTGATGTTACTCCAAAACAAGATGGTTGGTTTTAACCCTTCAGTTCCTATAGGAGGAAATTAGAACTCTTGTCTTTATGTACATACAGTTTCGACATAATTGAGCATAATTAAACTCATTATTACATGCTCGAAAGGTCAGTGGTGTCAAACTCGACGCTTTTGTTCCCCTTTTTGTCCCATTTTCAACTATCCACAGCGACTTCCACTGCATCATCCATACATTTATGCTTTTCTTAGGTACTCGAACACATCACCTTGACGGTAAAGACTCAAAAATTCACTTTCTTTTCTTTTTTCTAAAGTGCCTGAGCAAAATGTTGATCATGTTACACTAAAACTTCCTATAGTGTAAAATAATTTCTTTGTAGCTTCAAACAAAAAAAAATTAATGAAGAAATGCCCTTTTACAAAGCAGTCATATTTTTTTCTTTGATTTTTATGACTCTTTAAAGAAGTAGTTTCAAATTAAAATTCAAAATGACCCCAAAACATTGTGTTTGTGTTCTCCCCACAATGTGGATTTTTCCACATAAAACTTTTGTTCACTAAAAAGTACAGCATCTCCCGGACACAAACCCATTTAAATTCAATCCACACCAAAATTGTCAGAAAAGCTACAGGCTGTCTGCTCTGCTTTTATATTGTTTGTTCAATGTTTTATTTATTCGATTGAACACACATTTTATTTTTTATTAATGCAAACATATACAAAATGAAATGCTTTTAAATAAATACAAAACTATAAATGCATAAATGGAGCTAAAAAAAAAAAAAGGTAAAATATAACAGCAATATAAATGTACGTATGGTTGATCTCACTGCTGGAAGGAGAACTTTCTTCACGTCTCAAAACTCGACTGTTCATTCGTCTTCCACAAGATCTAGTTGAGCGATGAACTGAAACTGTAAAATAAAATGAGAACATCTGGCTTTTAGGTTTTTGGGCAGATGTGTGTTTGGGCAGTCTTTTCTTTTTAGAGGTTAGGGCAGAGATTGTCACACCCTGGTCTGGATTGTGCTGGTTTAGTAGACCTGTGACTAGTATATAGTCACCTGTGTATTCATTCTACACACTGTATAAAGGCAAACTATCCATATCATCTGACATCGCTACAGTTTACACCCGTATAACACATCCTGTGGTTTGTGTTATACTGCAATACTTGGATTACTGTAGTTTATTACTTGGATTCCTTTTCACATATTTTATCAATTTGGATGCATTTTTTTTTCAATCAAGACAAACCATCAGAAACTTCTTGCGTTAAATATATATACGTATATTTTTTTTCTTTACCGTGGTACAGGATTATTAACTGGTTTACTTACACATGGGTTTATCATGCAAGTTCTGGCGCAGGAGGTTTGGAACGTCGAGTAGGTGCTTCTTCAGATCTGAGGTACTGACCTCACCTCGATTTCCGGGTCCATGCGCTCATAATAAACGGAATAATCTCTTCAAATTATGGTATCTGTTAGTATGTGATACTGCTAGTCAAGAATGATTTGTTGTTGTTTTTTAATTTAAATTTTTTTTTTCTGTAGTAGAAATTTTTTTTCAGCTCCACTGAACTGCAATGATTATTCCGGTTCTGTTTGTTCTTGTATCGTGGTCAGGAAACAAACCTGAAAAGAACAGCTTGTATTTATTGCACTTTTGTGATTTGTGTTAGTTTTTTTGGGGTGTGCTGTCTTTCTCTGTTTCTCGTGAGACTTCTAAAAGCTGTGAATTTTTTTCATTGACACTGATCTGTCAGCCAGAATTGTAAATATATCACCAGCACGAGTGTTTTGTAGTTTCACAATAAATATATATAAAACATACATTTTCTTCTACATTTGAGCGACTCTTGTGTGTTTCTTCGATGTCACCCTGTAGAAAATGCGCAGATCTGACTTTTTTTTCATCAGACAAAATGTACAGCAAGTATTACTTGTACTGTTTTGCTCTGATTTGAGGATTTTATCATATAAGAATATTTGGTTTAATAGTACGATATTATTCCTCCAAATATATTAACTCCCAAATAAAATATTAACTATATTTTTTATTAATTGATGTGTACAAAAATGTACAATTCCAATACAATTAACTTCCAAATCATAATACTTCAGTATTATTTTTTCTACTATAAATGTTCTTTTATGCTTAAATTATTTTCACTAGAAATTATTTTTAGTGAAAAATAGTTAACTAAAAACTAATTATACTGAATCTAAAGGTTTATTTTCTGGTGTCTTATCACAAATTTATATTTGTAAATTACAAAGTAAAGATGGCAAAGATTTACAAAATGAGTTGTTTTCTGGCCTATTGACTTGTTATTTTTATGGACTTTCTTTTTTGTTGCAGATATTGCTGCCTTTATATGAATATGTGCTATATATGCAGATGTGAATTGAATTGAATTGAATTGAATTGAAAAATCCTTTATTAGTCCCACAGCGGGGAAATTTCACGTCACAACAGCAACAACAAATCCAAACAAACAAATAAATAAACAAACATCACCATAACGCATCACACCACTGCACACATCATAAAATATGGAAGTGAATATACATGCATTTTATTATGCATTGTGTGTGTTAAGAAAGTCTGTGCTGAATAACCATGGGAGAATTCCAGAAGTTTGTCTGTTCCTCTGCGTTTATTTACTCAAGATTCCATAAGTAATTCCTCAAAATCATACGAAGTGACTGTCTGGAATGTTCCATGATGTTGTGTCATATATTTAAATGTTTGTAACTTGTTTACTACTCAAACAGAAGAGTCAGTCTCACTGTGAATCACTAAGGAACTTTGTATCCTGACGAAAAACAAACAGGAAGCTTATCTGCTCTTCTCCACGTTTGATTCTCTGACCGGACCCGGATTCATACTTGACTGCTCCAAAACTAAGTCCACAGAAACTTTGTTCTACCCCCTGCTACAAATTTGATCAACCATATGAAGCCATCTAAACTGGAATTCTAGCTATTCCACGGAAAACAAGAGGAATAGGCTAAAATACATGCTCAGTGAAAGCAGAAAGTGGTCTGGAAAGAAGCTTGAAAAATGCTCAACACTATAATAGACGGAATAAATGTTTGCATTCTTGCAGTTCACTTCAGGACAATTGAGTACAACAACTGCCTCAACCCTGAGATCTCCAGAGAACACAATGGCACACAAGATGCTTCAGAATCTTCTGGTAAGTGAATTTATGAGTGATTCTTACCCTTTAGTAAGAGAATCGGTGGCTGCTTCAACTGTAGCTCTGTGCTTAGCAACAAGGTTACTACCAACATCTGCACTAAAGACCGAAGTGGTACCTGCCTGTTCTGGTAGCCCCTCCTCTTTCTCCCATAGCCCCACCCCTGAATCAATGACAGCTTAAGTTCCTCAACTAGCACTAGCAGTTTCTCGCCTTCTTACTGAAAGAACATCCATAACTAGCTGGCCAGTGAACTCATCATGTCAGATGGATAGAACTGTCTTATCTACTGAATCCTTTGCTCTGTGGACACCACATCCTCGGCTTGAGGAGACACAGCATCTCTGTGGAGTTTCGCCAGCCACAGTGGAGCTACTGCTAACTTGTGTCTTTTGGGAGTTGGGACAAATGTGGCTTGGAAGAGCAAAGCACATTTATAAACATCTTTTTTGGCAGTTATCAATATACAGTGATCCAACTGTTTGTACCTGCAAAATTTCCCGGCTTGGCCTATTGTTTTGAGAGCAAAGCTAAAATCAATGCACTACAACCGTCTCCAGAACGTTACCAAAGCGATTCCTCTTCCAAGCCTAAGAGATCCTGTACTGCCGCTTGCCCTGTGTTAATAAAAACGTGATTTTTTTTGTCAGCGTGGAGATCTTTCAACTTGTGTTCTGCTGCTCTCTCCAGAGCGAATGGCAGATGTAAAAGAAATCAAATCTGAAAACATTCAAAAGCTAAAGCGTCACTTGCTGTGTAGTGACATTGTTCTTCACAGAATCTCGCACAAAATGTGCAAAGAAATAATAATAATTCAACCTTTATTAGTCCCTCAGTGGGGAAATTTTTTCTCTGCATTTAACCCATCCGACACGAACTCGGAGCAGTGGGCAGCCACACTGTGCGGCGCCCGGGGGGCTTGTGGGGTTCAGTGTCCCAAGCAGACCATTCATTGTGAGAATTTACGCATCCAAGAACATAATATAAATGTGTGCAGTTTAATGTTGTTAATTAAGGTTTTAGTGCAAATATGGCAAAATCGGTTGAAGAATAGTAGATGAAAAAAGCTACACTGTAGGTTTAGTAGGTTAGTACTAGGACATTAGTAAAATTGTTCATTTTCTATATTGTATTTATAAATGTATGTAATATTATCGATATTAACAAGTGAATTTATTTTATTTTATTTTAAGAAATATTAGTATACGTAATTGTTAATTTCATTTAGAAGTTTTTTTTTTCTACGTGATCCCTATCACGGGGAGCTGGCGCCAATCTCAGCATCTCTGGGCCTGAAGTGGGAAACACTGGTTTAGTGACCAACCAATCACAGAGCAGAACACACAAACACCCACATTTACATTCTCACTCACACTGAAACGCACGTTTTTGGACTGTGGCAGGAGACCGGAGACCCAGAGGTAACCAACGAAGAGAATACGTGAAGTACGCACAAAAGAATCCGAAGTTGCCTCGAACTTACACCTCGGATTTCAAAATATACAAACATAAAATACATATTTTCCGGACAAAACTAGTTGTATAATGTGCTTTTCACGATTTAATTTAAAAACATTTGAATGTAGTTGCGTTTGAGGGCATTTTTCTTTTAATGCGGAATTTCTGTTGTGATTTACGGAGGATAGAAAGGCTGTAGTTTTGGCAGGTGTTCTCCCACAATCCTACGGGGCCGGAAGTAGCACTTTGTGCTTTTATTTGCGTGGATGTGCGTGGAGTCGTTGCTAGCTGTCCAGTATTTCATCGCCTTGTACGTCTCGTCTAAACAACTAACCTCCAACTAGGTAACTAAATTCCCCGCACACGCGTCGTGTCTGTCCCGCTGTTCTTTCTGTAATTGTCTCTCGCTCTCATTGCGATGCTACTCGGTCCTTTAGGCCGCGACGGAGCTACGGAAGATAATGCTAAAGCTAATATAAACACCACACAAACGCACGAAAGATTTATTTTTCTGTTTTTATCGCCCTCGGGCTTACTGTTGGTCTCCTTTTCATTAACTTTATTGTTTTAGTATTTCAATTTGAATTACGTTTAATACACCTGCAAGCGCACAACTGCATGTTTTTGCATTTCATAATATTCTTGATCTTTTTATTTTACTTTTATAAAATTATTCAACCGTTACGTAAATGTTGCTGTTTTGTTTTGGGGAGATATTCGACCTAACAATACGTACATTCTCAATTAGAATCTCAATTTTAGACCTATACCTTTAGTACCTTTTCGATCTAAGACACAATTAGCCGTAATCGTGTTGTCCGCTGGTTAACTGCATTATTTCCTTGGAAACACAAACGGTTTATAGCTTTAATGGGCGGAGTAAGTATATACATCTACAGACACACAACTTTGTTATTTCGATTTTATTGTTTATAGTATGACATGTGTCCTATCAACATATTCTATGTAATAATACAGAAACATTCACTCATGTTTGCATAAGTAACGTATACTTTCCCTGTCCCTCTTTTTTCGTACCTGTTTAGTAAAAAAAAAAAAAAAAAAGTTGATTGGCAAATGAATTTGGTGTTGTGACTGTCATTCTCAGTGTATATTTGAATGCAGACGTCAAGCTTTGCTTTGCACTTTTCGCTTTCCGTTCTACAGAGTTTCTTTCCACGTGTGAGCTTCAGGATTGCTGGGATTTGGGATCAGCTCCTCAGCCTTCATCATGCCAGCCGCACTTGCAGATAGCAGTCAAATTATCTGCGAGGTCTGGGCAAGCAATGTGGAGGAGGAGATGAGGAAGATACGGCAGATCATTCAGAGCTACAACTTCATCGCCATGGTGCGTGTACCTGTAGTGACTTCACTGGATGGTTGAATGCAGGGTGGTTTTGATACGGCCTCTAGTGGCCATACTGAGAAACTCAATATGGTAATTTCCTCAGGACACGGAGTTTCCTGGAGTGGTGGTGCGGCCTATCGGAGAGTTTCGCAGCACTGTCGACTATCAGTACCAGCTCCTGAGGTGCAATGTGGACCTTCTAAAGATCATTCAGCTCGGCCTGACCTTCATGAACGAAGACGGAACGTACCCACCAGGAACCACAACATGGCAGTTCAACTTCAAATTTAATCTAACGTAGGTCTTGCAGAGAGCTATTAACTTATAGCCGTGTAAAATTTACTGCCTGTTCTGTCACGTGTGTATGTGTGTTGGGACATGTGGAATATCATGCGTATGTTTTTGAGACATACAAGTTGCTGTATTGTGTAATTTTATCATGTTCTGTGTCTTTAATTTATCATTTAGCTGTTTTTGTGAAGGCAAACCCAGTTTTTAAAGATTTCATGCTCTTATGCTTGAGATCAGAACTGTGTGCTGTAGCTGACACGCTGCTGTTTGTTCTGTATTTCAGCGAGGACATGTATTCCCAGGATTCTATAGATCTCCTGCAGAACTCTGGGCTACAGTTCAAGAAGCACGAGGAGGAAGGAATCGACACGCTCTACTTTGCGGAGCTGCTCATGACGTCAGGCCTGGTGCTGTGCGAGAATGTCAAGTGGCTGTCGTTTCACAGGTAGCGTGCAGATTCAATTCGGGTAAACATCGCATAGTGGTTGGTAAAAATGAATTTCAAAATATTTTAAAACTTTTGGTGGTATACAACTCATCCAAATTTGCAGTGTTTCACTGAATAAGCCACATATATTACCTGACACATAACTTTCACAAACTATAATTTTTCAATGTTTGGTTAAAAATGTCTGTCATGCAGGAACACCGAGAAACATTGTTTCATTTTGACATAACATTAGATATACAAAACTGACATTTTTTTATTGCTAAATAAATGTGCCTGTTTTAAATGTAATGTGCCGATATGATGCCCAGGCCTAGTCTTAGGGATTTTTTTTTTAAGTTTTAGAACAAAAATTGGCTTTTCATTTCATCATCTTTCAGTTTTAAAAATGAAACGCTAGATGGTGCAGAATAATTTGCTGTCTTGTTGAAATCTAAATGTTGAGACTTGTAGACTTAAAGATAAGTACGGATTCATATACGAGCGAAACCGTTTTCTACTGAAGTTCACACCATCTACCGTTTTCTTGAGGTTCGCTGATCTCACTAGGGTTTATTTTCAGGCTTGACTCGAGCACATGTGTTAGGCCTTTAAAATCTTTGTCCTGAAATCAATCTGGGTGTTTTTCAGTGGCTACGACTTTGGTTACCTAGTGAAGCTGCTGACGGACGCTCGGCTGCCCGAGGAAGAGCACGAGTTCTTCCAGATATTAAACCTTTTCTTCCCCGCCATCTACGACGTGAAATATCTCATGAAGAGCTGCAAAAACCTTAAAGTAAGACTCCGCAGTCATGCCTGCTGTGTGTCCTGGTGCTGAGGCCTGGTGGTCTTTGCCGTGTGCAGGGTGGTCTGCAGGAGGTGGCAGACCAGCTGGAGCTGAAACGGATCGGCAGGCAGCATCAGGCTGGTTCGGACTCGCTGCTCACTGGAATGGCTTTCTTCCGCATGAAAGAGGTTTGGAAAGAGCATTATTACACAGCAGACGTACCATGAAGTTTCAGCTAATCAAGTGGAGATGTAGAATCTGCCTCTCTACGGTTTAAATAGATGGTGATCGACTGCTTGTCAATAATCTAAGTTGATTTGATTAACTCAATTAATTCAGTTTTTTTTTTTTCAATGTAATGGGGCACCTGCAGTCATTTATATACATTTATGTTATCAAAAAATGTGCCCTTATTGCTGAGCTGCCAGATTTTTTTACTGCATTGCTAACAGCGCCACCTTCAGTCTTTTACTAACATTTTATTTCATGAGGAGCTTCCAGTTTTAGCATCGTTGTCATGTCTAAAACATTGCTAACAGCGCCACCTTCAGTGCTAAATAATGAGATGTGCTGCCAGATTTAGCATCTCTAGCATGTTTATAACAGCAGCTGATGGTTTTTCCTGTGTGTAGCGCATTAGCTGAATTGTTGTTGACATGTTTTCCTAAAGCTCAGATTTTCCTACGCTGCGCATGTGCGATAAATTACGTGCTGAGCCTGAGAATGTAATTTTTATGCAAAACCTTTAACTCAAAAATCTCGTGTATTAAAGCTGATGGAATCTGGCAGAGTTCCATGTGCTCGGTTAGTGTTAAGTCAGGAAACCTATCCTTTCTGTGTTGTTATAAGATGTTATCAATATTTATTCATTCAAAGGTTATTAAAAGAATAAACCATCGTGCACTTTTTGACAGTTTAATATCAAACCAAATACATGTCTTTGTTGAGGCCGGTAGAACAAATTTAAGGGGAATTTAAAGACAACACGTATGCGCAGCGGAGGAAAGAATGGCAGAATTTGTTGTATTAATACATGTGTGCGTTACATGTATTTTTAGCTACATTTTTTTGCTCTCATATAGAAACTAAGAACTGACTCTAAATTGTCATTTTTGTGATCATTGTTTCCTGTTTCTTTTTGTACAGCTGTTTTTTGAAGACCACATCGATGATGCTAAGTACTGCGGGCGGCTCTACGGCTTGGGTTCGGGAAACATGCAGAACCAGAACGGAATCTCCAACTCGTCGCAGGAGGAAACCAACAACAAGCACTGACCAAAACTCGGCCACCCACGTGAATGACGCACTATTTTAATCCCATCCAGCAGATGTCACTATTTCCCCCTTTGCATCTGGTTGGCGCTTTCTAAAAAGATGCTGGGAGAAGCAGATCTCCAGCCCTCCACCCTGCAGCTTTCCAGGATTCCAGACGTTCCTCCGGCTCCTCCATCTGCTGCTTGATGTTTTTAAATCTTGTTTTACAGTATTAAAACACAAATGTTTTACGCATGGGACCAGCACTTGTGTATCTTACTGCTGACTTTTAAAACACTCAGATCTTTTAGAAACGCTTTGAGATTTGCTCTGGTAACGGAGCTCTTGATCGTAGTAGGACGTCAACTATCAAAACCCACGTTTGAGTCAGACTGGTCTCATTCTGCATTTTTCCCCTGTAAGGATTGTTTCAGATTCTGTCGGCCGGACGCTGAAAGTGGATCACCCGGTTCTGTTGCTGTTTTAATTTTGTTCTCAGATCCGCTCATGGTTGTGTATGTTTTTATTGTCTGTTCATAGCAGTTGTGTATTAAAATGTTTGCCATCACCCCGTGTGGCTTCATTTCCAAGGCAATACATGAAACGACACTAGTAGTAGTTTATCGTCACTACAACATTGGGGTACAACATTGTAACGAAAGTACAAGAGGGGGCCGCCACTATCTTCTTGTAAGAAAACAGAGCGAGGGCAGAGCATTTCAGACAAACAGTACAAGGTTACATTTGACTACATTACGCACAGGTCACGTGCGCTGGAAACGTTCTTGAGACACGAGGAATTTGATAGAAAAGGCAAAGTTGTTGTGAGCGGCCGTGCGAGTGCTCTTATCAGCATTTGTCAAGTGTTATGAATCAGTCTCCCAACAGACTGTCAGGATGGCATTGGAAGAGAAGGCCAATTTTCCAAACTTCTGATACACCAGAGTGATACCTCTGCCAATCTGTATCAGTCCAGTGAAAAGCCAAAACATAAATCGATCTTCCATGTCCTCAAAGGACAACGGTTCCAGGTAGCTCGAGCGGTGAGTCTCGGATACACCCAGGTCCTGTGAGGTTCCTTCTTTGGACAAAAAAAATTCTAAAAGCGCTCAGCAAGGCGAGAGCAGTGCATTGTGATATGTTTTTATTTGACAGCCGCTACGTTTCAGAAGTGCAGTGTGCCAGGTTTTGCCAAGCTCTAGTGAGTGTGTGTGATCCGGCGTGTGCGCGCAACAGAGCCGCGGCGTCTACACACACGTGCTGAGGAACCTGACGGAAGTGCTTTCTCAGGTACAGGACCACCATGCAGCTTTCCATCACATCCGGAAATGGGTATTTCTGGGAAAAACAAATTCATTTGTTGAGATTTTCCCGATGTATGTTTTAAATGAGCTGCTTGCTAAAGTCTTGGGATGATTTTGAACACTTGGAATTCTAAATATTCTATAAACTTGGTTGAAAAACCGACAATTATTTGTTGAGAAAGTTCTATAGATGTCATTTAGTACCATTTAATACTAAAATGAAGCGTTTGTGTTTAGTATGAAAAGATATTGCTTCTAATGCGATGATTTTTTTTTTCCTTTTTTTATTTTAACATGAATTGCAAAAAAAAAAAAAAAGACATGCATGAAATTTTACATGGAAAAGGAAATTGGAAACCACAAATTTTACCAAAAGGTGTTGATTGTACAAAAACACATTTTTATAGTTCAAATTCAAGAAGTTTATTTGTTTGATTTTTTTCAAACAAACCAAACTGAGGCAAGCAGTACTTACTCGAACGCTCTCAGGAAAAGCAGCAAGGCTTTGGTTGAGTTCGGTGATCTGGCTGGTTAATGAAGAAAGAGACTCACTGCAGGAAAGTGACCAGCAGGGGGCGTTAGATGTTTCTCAGTAGACTTGAAGATCGAGATAAAAACACTCACTCTGTTCCACACGACGGCACATCGTCCCTGGGTGAAGTGGGACTAGCGGCTTCGGCCTCATCGGAGTGTTTGCGTCGACTGTGCTGCTGTATCAGACTGGTTACTTTACTCTGAACGTTAGCGATGGATCTGCATGTGGCCTGAAGGCGAGCGTGAGGTTCTGAGAGGAGAACTTTCTGAAGGCTCTCGAGGAAAGTGTCATCACACACAGCATCTCCATCACTGCCTCCGTTTGCCACTGGGTTGGCATGGTGACCATTGGGTAACATATTAGCACTCTGGCTCCACCACTTCTCATACAAGAGTTGATAGCAGACAAAAGCTTCCAGACTGTGAGACACGGCAAGGGTCTTCTCATCACTGGGGTCTAGTTTCTGCTTGTAAACAGCCACAGACTCCAAACCTGTAAGACGATGACGTCAAATCAAACAGTCTGGGAACCGAACTAGCAGTGGCAAACATGGCTGACCGTTCGGCAGTAGAAGCTGGACCATCTGCACCATCAGACTGAAGTGGTTGACCTCTGACCCTCGAGTTAAGGCTCGCAGTAGCTCCTTGACAGCAGACGGCCAATCACAGCACAGCAGGCTCAGGACACACAGAGTGACATCCAATGAGATGTAAGACAGGAGCTAAAAAAGTGATTACAAAATATTGTTAATGTCAAAACAATACATTCCATAACTCATTCCATAGAGTTAATCTGATTAACTTAGTAAATTAACCAAATCTTCCAAAACTGTGCAAAGATGAACAATCTTTGAAATAACCAGAGCAAATATAATCCTTTTTTCCTCTTTGTAAACAGTAATTGTCATGAACCAACTTATGACGGAGAGTGGAATTACACGCAAATCTGAAAATGGCAAAAAAAATCTTGATAAAGGACAAAACACAATAATAGGGTAAATGTTGTGCTCACATACCTGCTTGATGGGAACATTGGTGGTGGTGGAAGGGTTCTCGAAGGTCTTCAGCTGTTGATGGAGCAGTTTGACTTTCTCCACGTCTACAGCCTCCACTCGGAACTCTCGCACCCACACCGTCCGCACAGTGGAGAGGAAGTTCTCCTCACATGGACTGGACCAGCAGTGTGAGGACACTGGACTCCAGACCAGCTCGTGTGTATCCGACAGTCTCTGAGTGAGGATCTCATGAACACACAACACCAGCTGGTGAACCTGCAGAGATCGAGAAGCCAGCCAAGTGGTTAGTAATACAAAATAAACAAAGATTAAACCTAAATTAACTTTCTAAAATGTCTAGTTGTAATGGATGCTAATACGGTAAAAAATTAAAATGCTAATAAATGTGTATTTTCATTTACTTTCACCATTTACAAAATTAGCAAAGGACATTTTTACGGCACTCTCTGTGCTGTACTATTAAAATATAGTTTCACAAATTGTCATTAACACCAACCAAAAGTGTTCTGTCAGCTCTCAGGACGTCCTGTGCCGCGGCCCAGTCCTGAGAAAACATTAAGTCCTTGGCGCATCTCAGAGAGAGCGAGTGAGCCAGCTCACGATCCCCCGAGATCCACGCCAGACTCGCCGCCGTCCTCAATGACATCACGTCCCCTTTCTTGGCAATGACTTTAGCGGCATCAAAGCTGGAGTCGGCAGCGAGGTGACTTACATGGATAAACCAAGAGAAATAATTACAGATGAACTAATAATTGTAGTTAAGTATTTGAAACAATTTTTATAACAAATAAGGTAGATGTGAGTAAAATAAGACAAAAAAGAGAGTGACGCTAACAAAATATTCCATATTTACTACGCAAATATGAGCACCGCCCTGATTTTTCAGAAACAAAATTAAAATGCCATTAATAGGTTAACATAAGCACCTCATTACTTTCTTGGTGTTCTGACTTTCCAGGAACAAAATATTCAGGCTAAATACTTCTCTTAATAATACTTCTTTTAAAAACACTTATTTCTTTTGAAAAAAAAAGGGCGTACACTCGTGTAAATACAATAAATGCACACATAAACTAGTCAGACAAATGAAAATTTGACAAATAGAAGTGGAACAGACAGGAAGAGGTTTTAACAGAGGGAGAAACAGAGAGAAGGACAGTTAGGAGAGACAGACAGACAGATGGCAGATGTGTTTCAGCACTAGGGCGTTGCAGGTTCAATTCTCGGTCCCATTCAGCACACACACCTTCTTCCTCACACCAAACTTTGTGTATTTACCATTTGGCCGCAGAGGCGTAGTGGCCGTCCTTCTCCAGCACGGCGGCCCAGCTGGAGTAGAGGTCTTTCAGTACCGGGTCGTTGGGCTGCAGTCGGGCCTTGGCTAAAGCGATGGCCTCGCTGTAAACACAGCAGCAGTCAGATTCAGCCGGGTCACACACTGGACTGGACTGACCGGTAGAACTGGTGGCTCTTCAGGAGCTTCACGGCCTCGTAGAGCTTGTGGACGGAGACGAGGTGTGACGCGGCTTTGAGGAACTGCTCCTGGAGACAGAGCTGCTTGACGTACGCCTCCACCGTCCTCAGCCACACGTCGTATCCAGCTGAGAAACAACACCAGCGATTAGTCAGAGCGCCGAGACCATGACGTGTGGAGGGTCAACATTCATTAAAACATTAATAAATGCAAATGACAAATTTAAATGTTATTTATTTAAGGTCACTTTCAAAACCAAAATGTCAAATAAAAAAAAAAATTATTCAAACCGTGGTTTGATTTTAAAAATGTGTTCCTCTCAAAAAAAAACACTGAGATGGCGATACACGAGATTCTAATTTAAATTAAAAAAATCATTAAAAATGTATAAATATTTATGAACTTTATAAATATAAATTAAAAAGACTGATGACCAGTGGACATTTAAACAATGACTGAACATATAAACTATGATCTACATATTATTATGAGAGAAATTAAATAGACGATCTAGTTTGAAAAAGACCAAACATAGTTTATTAAAGCTGAATAAATATTAAATAAATATTACATTTATTAAGCCAAAAACAGAACTTTGGCTAAACGGCTCAAATTAGTTTTAAAAATTAAGCATTACTATAAAATTAGGACACTGGAAAAATTTGTATGATTTAAAATCAAATTCAGTAAAGTGTCATATTGAAGAAAAAAATTTGCTTCGTAACTTGAGGCTCAAGTTGAAATAGTTTAAGCGCCTCTAGAGAAGATCATGAATAATTATGAGCTGTGATTTTCTGGTCAGTTCTCACCCATCGGAGCTAAACTGAGAAGGTGCTCCGTCAGTTCTCCCTTTTCCGTCGCTAGACTCAAAGCTCCGATCAGGTCTCCCTTCCACAGCCTCAGATACACCACCGAGTCGTAATGTCCCGCTTCCACGTGACACTCCTCTGTTCAAGAATCACAACGAATTTTGTTGTGAGAAATAAATGTAAAAAAACAAATGTGTGTTCTAGGACAAAACTGGAGCAGAATATGAGCAGAACAACAGTCGATATTCAAAATCTATATCAAACTCAAATGAAATCGGGCCCACTTGACGCTTTAGTGTTCCTGGACTCACCTTCCTCCTGAAACATCCTGTAGAGAGCGTCCCTGTCCGCGAACAGCCCGAGCTGGATGTGATCTCCAGACCCCGGGACACAGTCTCCGCTGCGCTCTGAGGGGGAACCAGAGGAGATGTGTGAGACCTTCACACGCAGCAGAGATGTTTCAGGTCTCACCGTGCTGGTGTCTGACCGCAGCCAGGTTGACACAGTCCCGCTGGAGATCTTCTTTGGGTCGATGGTCCATCGAGGAGCTGAGGGGCAGAATGGATCGAGGCTTCCTTTTCCTTAATGACACGTCTAGAAACAAACCACAAATATTTTATGAAAATCTAAATTATTATCGTAGGCAATAGTAAAAAATATTACTGTCATAAATGCATTTTACAGGCGGTTATCTTTTTTATTAAAAAAATAAACATTGCTTTGTGTTATTTTTATTATAAATAATAATTTGAAAAAAAAAAAAAAAGAAAATCTAATGGCCTTTAGACAAAATAGTTTAAAAACTATTACAAATAAATGGAATTATTAATATCTACGTATTACATTAATAATTACATTTAATTAGTTGAATATAAGGATATTAACAATAATAACATTGTATTTCAATAATGTCAATATATTAATGGCAGTGCTGCTATAACAAAGAAATAAAGAACTTTTGTTATTTTCTGTATTTGACAATTACACCAATTAAAACTGGCCATACATCATTTTTAGAAATTAGATTATTATTTTGCATTACAAATCAAAGCAACATTTGTTGTCTATGATTATTTATTATAAATGATAACATACCACACAGTAATGTTTTGAATATTAATAGTAATAAACTACAAATTATGTTAATAGCTGATACATTTTCATTTTTACATAACTAGTCAGTGAGCAGACAGTATTTATGAATTCATTTAATCTTTGGGGTTTTTCAATAATACGTGTATAGAATGGTGCATAGTTTGAGTGGTTTTAGCATTTTAGTGCATCGCATCTCGAAAAAACGAGCACAACGTGGCCAAAATCGCCATTCATGATCAAGACTAAATCAGAATACCTGAATAGACAGTCGGCCCGGCTCTGTCGCTTTTCCTCTCCTCCCTGACCTCCCGTTTGACTGCATGAAGGAACTTGTCCCTGTTCTGAGGCCTGTCAGTGCCACATCCATCCACACTGCCGTCTCTGGAGCCGTCTGCAAGCCCAACCATAAAACTTCTTCATCACACCACAGCCAGACAAGCAGAGTGACATCTCACAGATAGCGCTGCCAGCACAGGCCAGAGAAAGAGAGAAAGATGAAGCTGGTACCCGTGACAGATGAAGTGTCTGGGCCGCGTTTCTCTTCCTCCTCCTCCTCCTCCTCCACTCCGTTGTCTGATTGGCCGTCTTCCACTCCGCCGTCTCCAGTTGCTTTATTCTCTCTGACTAAAGGCAAATTACTGTCCTCCGTCTTCATGAATCCCTTTCCCGAGGCCTTTTTCTTTTTAGGCTTTTTCTTTTTCTCCACATCAAACTTTTTTTTACCTGAAAAATACATATAAAAAAGCAGAAAGGTGGCTTTTGCATTCTGAGCATAATCATGCACGAGTCACAGACAAGAATGGAAAAATAAAAGACTTCTTCTCTTAATAAAGACTATAATAAAGACAAGACTTATTAGTAGAAAAGACGGCTGTACTCTTAGGTGGAGTGACGTTCTTCTGCTTGGACACGGCCCACTCCTGCAGGGTGAAGTCATCTCCACCGGTCCAGACCAGGTCTGGTTGAACGCTGGACCACTGCACACACAGCAGTCGACCCGAGTGACCCCTGTAGTTACACACCGGCTCCTGCTTCAGCACATCCCACACCTGTGGAAGAACAAATGAAGAAATAACTTTATTAATGCATTGACACATACATGCTTACGTGACTTGAAACTGATGCAGAGCGAAAAAATTCTTTCTTCACACGTTTTCTTCAAAATTAATTTCATGTCCAATTCATATTAAGTAGAACTAACCTGAGCAGTGCCATCATAGCACACGGTGACTAGACAAGCGTCCTGGTGAGGGCTCCAGGCCAGGCCGGTGATTTTGTTGGTGTGACCGGAGAGAGTTCTGTAAGGTTCAGTCACCAGTACTGGACTGTCTGATGGTGATTCTGTGACAAAAACAGACTCGGGTTCAGAATGACATGTGACGGCATTCCATGAATCAATATGCCAGGGAATGTTCGTGACCTATGGCGCTCCGGAGGTCGTGGACGTAGACGACGGCGTTACTGGAGCCGGACGCCAGCAAGAAGTGCAGCTCCCCCTGTGGCGAGTGCTGGTGGTGCCAGCGTAAGGCATTGATGATCTTGTGGTGCTGCTGAACCGTGCACAGGAGCTTCAGTGATGGAGCCTGCAGCACCTCGATGGACCTTCAGAGTTCAAAAGAAAATAAGTTGCGTGTGAAAACAGACACTAATTTTAATGATGCAAATTGAGATACATTTTTTAATGAAACATAGCCATTCTAAGTAATTCTAGCCGTCATGTTTTCGGTTGCTTCATAACAAGTAAAAACGGTTCACTGGTGGTTTTAGATATAAAACAACCGCCACTCACGCTCTCTCTCTATTCAACAATTTATTTCTCCATCCATTCATTGTTTTTCCATTCCTCAAATCATCCTTCTCTCCATACATTCATTTTAGCATCCATTCCTCAATTTATCCAACTTTCTTTCCATTCAACCAATTCTATATAAAATTTTCTGTTTATTATTCTTTAATTTGTTTTTTTTTTTTTTTTTTTTAAATCAATCTCTGTCCATCCAGCTGCTTGTTATGCTGATGCGACAGTAAGAGAAATTGTCCTTTTTTTCAGCAGGACAAGCAGATACAGACACTCATTTACTGTCGATAACGCCTCCAAAAAGAGGAATGGAAGAGAAATGGAATTGGTTTGTTTGCTTTGTCTAAATGGAACCAGTACTCTTGCATGCTTATCACGGCGCTTTTAAAATAGAAAGAATAGTCATAGTCTTAGATAAGTGAGCAAAAGATAATTTTTTGAGACACTTACCCATCTTCATTTCCAATGGCCAACAGGGTCCCGTCCGGCTTCCAGCAGAGGTCTGTGTGTGGAGCCATCTTGTGCTTTTACACAACAATCCCATTATTTCAATACCAAAACACTAAAGACGTTTTGTAAAAGGCAAGCGGAATGAACAAGCGTGTGACGTTGTGTCATACTTTGATGCTGTTGGTGTCACGAATGAGCTTGTCGATATCACTGGCCTCCTCGGAGAGTTTAGCAGGGTCGTGTTGGAAGATGATCCCGTCTCCACCACAGCTGTACAAGCAGAAGGACGGCTTGTCTCCTGACACGCAAACAAAAACGACCTGTGATTGCCACAAATAAATGATAAATGGTGTTGGTGCTGGTGGTGGTGTGGGAGGTGTACTTGTTATTTTTTTACATCGTAAGTTACCCAATTTTAAATCTTATCAATAAACCACGCACACAATGTGATAACATATTTACATTGGCTATTAGATGAAAAAGAAAAAGTCTAAATTTACATAAAAAAAAAAAAGATACAAGCTAGTGAAACTATAAACGTAAATAAAAAATAGACTCCAGCAAACAGTTGATGACCAATGTATCATCAAAAGCATGTTAAAGCAATTGTAAGAAGAAGCTGATCTAATGGTTGACAAGTTATTCTAAAGTTGTAATGACTGTGTGTCTGCTGTGTGTGTGTGTGTGCTTTATGCTTTTACTTGCCGAAAGACAAGGGTGGCAGCGGAGGACCCCACGACAATGAGTAGATTGTTCTGCGGTGATACGTGCCTGAGATGTGAGGAGGTCTGTGGGGACAAAATCAAACCAAATCATTTGCATAAATAAACAATGAATTGTTTATCTAGTCGCAAGCTAAATGAGCATCATGATATCACTGTAAACAAATGACTAATATATCTTGATATTATGTGTTGGAACTGTGTTAACTTTAGTTGTCACCAGCTTGTTGAAGAACATTCACAATTGAAACAATTGAACGATTCACAATTGAAAAAAAGTTTAAAAACTTGATCTGATTTACTTCTTTGAAGATTTTGGTTATTAATTTGTCATTTCATTAATTGTTTTGAGACCCGAGGCACCATTAAATTTATATTTTAGTGAATATTATTAAAATAAAAAAAATGTTGTATAACCATATTCATTTCCAAAAATGTTTTTATAAATTATACCATAATTAATCAAACATGCACTTTATGTAACAGTATAATAAATGATTGGTGAAAATATGCCATAATGCCCTGTAAATCACAATCATAATTTAATTTTTTTTATCTTAAATAAGAATAACGTGTATGTGGACGTACTTGTTAGAATAAACATCATAGATGCCCACTTTCCCATCATCTGTTCCAAATGCCAGGCTGCCCTCTTTTTTCGGATGCCAGGCCAACTGTCAAGAGACCAGCAACAGACATTGATTTCTGTGGCAACACATCGGCTTGATCACAATGGAAAGGTGTTGAATCGAAATCTCACTCACAGCTGTGACTTTAGACTTGATCCCCTGCCAGAAAGTCTTGATGTCGTGTGGGTTCTGAATGGACAGTGTGTTCCAGACCCGGATCATGCCGTCCCCAATACCCACAGCCAGACAACCAGAAGCCACGGGGGAGAAACTGAGGCAGTACACAAAGCCCCCCAGTGTTGGCAGAGTCCAGCAACACTCCAAAGACTCCAGGTCCCAACATTTGATCTGAAACAGAGGGTGAAGAAGTAGAAATGATATTACACTTCAGACATAATGCATAACAGAAAACCAACCAACCAATCATTTTAATTTAAATTTTTTCAAAACAACTTTCTATTTATATACTATGGATATTAACATGCATGTTAATGCTAGTCAAATAAAAAAAAAAAAACTAAAATATATTTAAATATTGTCGGATGTGCTCATTGTTAATACGGTTTTCTGAATTACTAGTATGTAAACACCTCAATTTAAAAATTAATCTATTATTTGTCATGACAGAAGTGGGATTTCATAATTCCAGAAATGTTAAATGTAGTTCTATTAAGACTAGTATTGCACATAAATGCCAGAAATGCGTGGTCCGCTCTCACCTCTCTGTCCATGGAGGTGCTAAGCAGAAGTTCTCGCTCCCCCAAACGAATGGAGTTCATGTTGAAGACAATACGGCTGTGATTCTGTCCATCTGAAGAGTTCCCCAGCAGCCTCCATTTTTGCTTCCCCGACCCAGTGAGATTCCAGATCACAATCTCACCACTAAAACAAAGAACACAAAAGACTGAAACAGACAACCATTCAAAATAATTTCACTCTTAGAATTACCGTCATTTTAGAACTAATAACTTTTATTAGAGGATTTTATTCTTTTTTTTCTAGAATACTTTTTTATTGGAATTTTTTTCTTGATATAATCTAATCTAGAACGTACATACATTAAAGCTGAACATCAACCAAACATTTCTGTGCAATCCTACCCGAAACAGCTGGACACAAGTTGTGAAGGTCTCTCAGCAGGCCAGTGGACTGTCAGCCAGAGTCTGTCCTTCATGGCAGGATCAACCCCAGGCCCTCGTCTTTTCAGGAAGGGAAGTTTCAAAGTCATTACACCTAGAAAAAGGCAGATTTTGACCTGAATGTTACTGTAATGGAGTTCACGACAGAACCTGGAACATTCACAATGTGATATTTAAGTCACCTTTGCCTCTGGCTGTGCTCCATATTCGCACCGTCTGATCTCGGCTGCCGGAAGCAAGGTAACACCCAGTGTCTGCTCCTGTCAGTTCATCGCTCATATCTACAAAGATTTAAAAAAATAGAAATCGAATATGTATATAGAAAGTTTATTTTTCTGTAATGGCACAAACAATGCATGAGAGTTTCTGTCTTTATTATACAAATCTTTTTTTTTTTTATTTTACGAATTAGTGATGGATTTTTTGTGTGTGTATGTGCCTGTGTGTGTGTGTGTGTGTGTGTGTGTGTGTGTGTGTGTGTGCCTGTGTGTGTGTAACACCTCAAAATCAACATAATGTTTAGTTTCTGATTTAGGCTTGACAGATTTTTAGATCTTTGAATAATCAAAGAACAATAAAAATGAAAACCATTATTTAAATAAAATTTGGATCAAATCATTTGTTTTTTGAGAGTATGAATAGTAAAAAATACATTAATATAAATCAATAAAGATCTTATCTTATTCTTGTTCAAGTTAGAGTATTCGGAGTGTAAAAAAAACAGGCATATAGTTACCACTAAATAGTTAGAACTCCAATAAATGTATTTTTGGAGTTTCTATTCAATCCATGCTCTATTCTTTAGTCTGTGTATAAAACTAAATCATACCCGTGTTGTGTTCTGGTTGGCCGTACAATGGCTCCTCTCCAGGTTGCGGGCACCACGCAAGTGCATGAATCTCATTATCATGGCCCCTCAGTCGATGAACCACTTCTCCTTTCTTACTTATGTCTATCAACACTATTATTCCATCCTTGTACCTTTAGGAAGGAGAAAACACACGTTTCTTCATTAGCTTGAATTAACTCTGAATCTGACTGTCTTGAGAAGTCTTTACCCCACAGCGACGTAGTTTTCCTCATGTGGAGAGCAGGACAAACAGAAGATTGTTCGAGGTTCAGGAAAGAAACTCTGCGTGTCGTTCCTGCCAAACCAGTAACACACCACAATGCCCTTCTCATCTCCAGTGAGCAGAAGATGTTTCTGCAGCGGGGACCAGTGGATTGCAGAGATTATGTTCTGTTTAAACAGAAAAACATAATTTTACTTCACTAGTGTATCAGACTGCATCTATATTGTATCGGTCCATGGGTTTAGTGAATGACACTTGAGTGAATTAAGTGTCTGTAGGAAAAGCAAAGAAATTAGTAAGGTCACAAGGAAATACATTAGAAGAGATCATGTCCTTTTCAAGAGAATACATGGAGCAGTCAACTCTCGGAGTGGATGCAATCTCCGTCTCACTCAAAGATCCTCAATTGTTATACAAAAGGCAAAATAAAGTGTATATGTTTATGTTTCTTGTATCCTCATATTTAACATCTCTTTTACGTGCTTGCATTTTTACGGCAATAGTAAAAAATGAAATCACTGTATTTCATACTGTGTATATTTGTATGCCAGGCAAATAAAATGTGAGTTTGACAAACGAAAAATATGATAAAGAGTATGAGATGTATCACAGTATAGATAGAGAAGAGAAGAGAAGAGAAGAGAAGAGAAGAGAAGAGAAGAGAAGAGAAGAGAAGAGAAGAGAAGAGAAGAGAAGAGAAGAGAAGAGAGGAGCACACAGACACACCTGATGCACATTGTGCTCTTTCAGCAGAACTTTCTGCTCAGAGTCCCAGATTTTGACGCTCTTATCATCTGAAGTACTGGCGCAGATGTGTTCATCTTGAGGGCAAAACGCAAAGCCAGAGACTCTTTCCGTGTGTCCCGTGAGTTCGCCTGCGGAAACAGCAGCGGACGGGATCAGGAACCGCGCAGATATTCCCTCAACAAGTGACGTTTTCTCACCTGTAACTGCGGCGGAAGCTCCAGTCACTTTCAGAAGAAAGATCGTGTTCTTCGCTCCGAAGCCCAGCACTCCACCGCTGTTGATATCGCTGCAGCGAGAGCAGTACCAGTTCGGAGACGCGGGCAGGTGTCTTTCGTGCATCGTTTCACAAAAACGAAATATGTATCAAAAAGTAAATGCACACAAACGGCTGTGACAATTCACCGCATTCTCACATGTACTCATGCTGCCGCTTGCTGAAAACCAGCAGAATATGTCGTAAAAAGCTACGCCGGCAGGTGTTGCTATAGAAACCTTAGCCTTTAGTTTGAAAGCAGCACTTTTATGTACTTGAGAATATGTGTAATCTTCTATAAATCTGTATTTAAGCTTTTCTGAACTTTGAAGTTATGTAAAATCCTAAAACAATTGGATAAATTGGAAGTGAAAAAACATACTTTTTATAAGCTCAATGTTTTGACGAATCTGCCAATTCAGAGGATCCAAAATGGCTGCGTCCGCAGTAACATGGGGTGGTAAGTCAAAGCAAATATATTTTTAAAAGTTTCTTGCTAAACCAGCGTCAGTCTTAAATTTTTTTTATGTCATTGTTATGGACAGGTATAGCCTCGATCGGTAGAGTCTGTGGACAAATTCAATCCAGGTGAGAAGATAACACCGAGATGTTCTGGATAAAGGACACAAGACAAGATAAAATGGTGTTTTGATCTGTCTTGCACATTTAGGTTGTTTGGTGCCTCGTCTACATTACCTCAAGTATCATGTCTTCACACAAGCTCAGAATTACACACAAGACACTGGGAGAGAAAAAATCTCATCGTTTATCCACCACAAGAAAAAGACGAACCACGCAGACCGGCAGTCAGTGTTTTAAATCTACTTTACGAATGCAACAACAGGACGGTTTAAATCCAAGATTGATGTGTATTTGTTTATCAGGAGATCCATCACTGCAGACGTCAAATTAAATACAGCAAGGATAAAATGTGGTACTTGGCTAAGCTGGTGAGCTTTGAATTTATCCTCTTTTGAATACCTTGATAAACCTTTGCCTGTGTATATATGCAAACTGTATATGCGATTAAACAACTTCATATTAAACCGATAAAGTTTAGTCAATGCACAAGGTAAATGTAAAAAAGTATATATTTACTTTGTAATTTCAAACGTCCGCATGTCAGGCCCCAAGACTACATAAGAAGGCATTTGTGGGCATTTTCACTGCCATATTGTCATGATTTTGCTGCTTTAATTTGTTTTTATTTGTGTTAACCGTTTCACACAGATCAGAGGGATGACCATTGACCAGGCCATCGCACAACTGGAGTTCAATGACAAGAAAGGAGCCAAAATAATGAAAGAGGTAGAATATAAATGGTTGTATTCTTAACTTTTTTTTTTTTTTTTTAATAAATTGTAAGCCTGTTGTGCTTTTTAAGGTGCTTTTAATTACTGCATTTATCATTTTGCAAACGATTATCCATTTTAAAAGGTTCTTTTGGAGGCACAGGACATGGCTGTCAGGAATCACAATGTGGAGTACAAGTCAAATCTCTATATCGGTAAGAGAGACCATCCACGAGGATCGGTAGAGACACTTTTCTGCTTATCAGATTCAAAAAACTTTATTCATCCCAGGGTGGAAATTGCTAAAATTCAATTGACAAAAGATAAAGTCAAAAATTTTTCAAAGAAAACATTTTATTCAATGTTAGTAAAACCAAAAATAATATTTTTAACAAATGACAGTTGGGTCTATTCAATTTAACACTTCTCCAAGTTGAATTCATTAAAATATAAACTCAAATTTGCCATTCGCACATCTTTTATTTTTTATCGTGATTATAATATTTTTTTTCTGTAACAGCGGAATCATTTTCCTCCAAAGGAAAATACCTCAAGCGCATTCGCTATCACGGCCGGGGAATGTTTGGCATCATGGATAAAGTTCACTGCCACTACTTTGTGAAGCTTGTCGAGGGGATTCCACCCAAAGTGGAGCAGAAAACCGGCTTTGACCAGGCCAAGGAGTATGTGCAGCAACTGAGGAACCGGACTATTATTCACTCTCTGTAGTTTAAGAGAAGCTGTATGTAAATATTAATAAACCAATAAAGAAATGACTTTCAGCTTGGCTCTCATCATTCATGATAATACAAACTTAGACTCATGATTAGGAAGATTGCCAGTTCAATTCCCGAACTGTGATCAAGACTGATCCCCACAGGTGCCATGGATTAAAATCGCCCACTGCTCCCAGTTTGTATGTGGATTCACCTCACTTGGCCACAATTGGTAAATAAACCTCACCAATTATTTGGTTCCAGGTGTTTGTTGATCACTAAAACGAGTCAATTTCTGCTTGTTTGCATTTCAGATTACTCTACTTTGAAAAATCTTACATTTTGTCTATATTAGACCACAAAGGTTAAAGGCTTTGTTCTGTTTCACAAAGTCAGTGTCCTGATTTTTACATCAGGTCCGTTTAATGAGCGAAAAAGAGTTTCTTCAAACCTTTTCTACAACAGACTTCTATAATTTACATTAGTTACAAGTGTCACTGTGTCAATAGTTGTTACTGCAACAGTGTAACAATGGCACAGTGATCACAGAGATTGACAGGAAGAACAATTATTTCACTTCCCATTATTGGAAAAAGTTCAGTGGCCCGTTTCCATTGACATTTTAATCTCTATCTTGGCAAGAACAATCTTAATGTCTAGTTCATTTTGAAAGCCCTTTAGGAACTAAAGACATTTAGCAATAGTACAACTGTCTTTTTGTAGTCTTTTTTTCACTTGGCATATTCTTTCAGTGAGTGCTGAGTGCGTGTCATTTTGCAAAATAAGCTTCTTGAGTCCTTATGGGCCTCGTTTGTGTACAGACTGACGCAGAATTTTTCTACTTTGACGTACTAAAATAGATGTTGAGATGAAAAGATCATGATGTAATGGTCTTAGATCATACGCTAGTGATGTCTGATGGCCAAGCACAATTTACAGTTATATCGGAGAATAGGACATAAGTTCTGTCGGCTGCAGTGAGACACAAGTTTTTGCAAAGAAAGTATTTAAAATTATTATTTACAAAAAAATAATGAGCAGGATTTATTTACTGTATAATGACGTTAATGTAAAATAAATGATAAAAATACACTAAAACGTTTTTTTCAATCACTCAACTAATTTTCAAGAACCCAATTTTATTCATAAAAAGTAAAAATGTGAGTATAGGTCCCAAGTTGTTTTTACTGCACATATGAGATGAACTATTTTCTTTCATTTATGGTTATTTTCAGTTTATATTGTTTGCTTCAAAAGTTCAGGTTTTACACCTAGAACATTTAATTCACAGGATCTATGTGTGCATTCTTTCCTTCCTCACCAATCTGGCTTCATCTTTTGGGCCTTAATCCTTTAAAACCTCAGTCATCACCAGAGAAGCCCAAACTTAGCCCCGAGTACCATCAAGATTTCTGTTCTGATGTGTTCCTCTCATTCCCCCCATGTTCCGTCAGACAGTGATCTCTCAACTATAATGCCATCCCCTGGCCTCAATTTCAGTGGACAAATGCCCCCAATT
Organism: Paedocypris micromegethes; assembly: GCA_028031935.1. Lineage (NCBI taxonomy): Eukaryota > Metazoa > Chordata > Actinopteri > Cypriniformes > Paedocypris > Paedocypris micromegethes. The sequence goes on from CM051496.1 coordinate 16,260,915, forward strand.
TCAAGTTAGAGCCCACAGATGACCAACATTGGGGAACTAGAAAAGCAGGGCACCACCACTTACCTTTCTAAAGGCATGTGCAGACCTAAACGATGTTCACGAAACATCTTTTCCATGTGTTCTATTATTATAGTAGATCATTGTACTAGACACAACATGGTTGCAGGTTCACATAGAAAAAAAACATAGTTTATTTAGATTTATTTCTAAAGCACATTTCACAATTTAACGTCTGAATCATGAACAATAGCACAATAGCAACAGACAAAAACATGGTAAACAAACATTTTTAATACGCACCAGTAAAAAATACAACCATCCATGTACAGTATGACATCATCATAAATGATCTACGCTGAAAAATATGAGGAACGAGCGGTGGTATCATGGTTCAGATGGGTTTCTCTGGACTTTCAGAGAGAAGGTGGTGCAATTCTGTATGATTTTCAAGAAGGATGATGTTGGATGGGAGACTGATTGGATGTAATTGAAGCCTTTAGAACTACCATCACACAAAAGATAAAGTTAAAAAAGCCAGAGGACACTGGCACCAGTACTTTTTGTCTAGGTTTAATGGATTTCCTAGCCACTTTAGTCAATTTGCTTGCTCATTGTTCACAGCTTATGTCACTGTTTTGGTTAAATTACATTCAATGTTCTGTTGTGTTGTTCATTTTTTTCTACAGATTGTTTGAGACAGTCTGTGACTGAGAATAGAGATTTTAGAGCACCAATTTTTACGCTGATAAATGTTAAATGATTTGTGAAACACAAGTTTTGTATTTATACATTTTTGGTTTAAAAGTTATAGCTTGTGGCACCTGATAAGTATGCATATGTGTGTCTACTATAAAAGGACAAAAGTACTTGTATAAAGGTATTTAAGATTTAAAACACACACACACACACACACACACACACACACACACACACACACACACACACACACATTGACATTAAATTGATAAACAGAAACTGCATTTACGTATGAAAGCTAAGAGATTGGGTCATGACTCAGAGATTCTCTGTCAAAGTGCATTTAAGTGCATGATCAATAAGAAATGCACGTCTACAGCAGGCAGAAAGATTTAAGATTCTGTCCATTAGATTGCGTAACAAAATAGAATAAAAGGAATTGAAACAAGTGAACACAAGAAACACAAATCTCATTGTTAAATGCAGAATTTCTGTTTCTTTCTACTTTTTAATTTTACTCAAATGAATCCAGAAGAATAACGACCCCCACCCCATAATTACATGGAAATTATGTAACTATGACAAAATATTTACCTTGATAATGTCAAAAAGCCCACTGAAAGATTGTTTGACCCACTGTGTGTGCCTTTTCTTTTTATTTTACTAGAAACTATAAAAGGATTCTCATCCAACTTCCCACCAAAACAGCCTGAAATGTAGAAAGGGCTCCCTAGTATAAGCAGTCCAGTTCTGCAAAGAGTGTAGCTCCGAGATGACTGTTATCTGAATTATGGCCCAACACAAACGGAATAATAAATTAAAATCTTTAAAACGATATACATTGGAAATATAAAGCAAAATAAACTAAAGGTTCTGGTAATTTATTCTCACTCCAGCAGGTGTCACTGTTGCTTTGTGCAATTCTCTCAACGTTTGTTCAAGTAAATTACACATCTTTTCCTTCGAAATAGTTTTAGTTTTAGAGCCAGCCTTTAATAACATGGTAGCAATTGACATATATATACAGTGTTGGGAGTAACGCGTTACAAAAGTAACATATTACACTAATATATATATATATATATCCTTATCATCTTGGAGATGACTAAAATGGGTTTTGAAACTTTTCCAAATTATTAAACACAAAATTCTTGTTTTTTCCCACTACACTAATTTCTTCTTTCTACATCACTGAATAACATGCCATTTGCCTCAATCTTTTAATAAAATATTGCTTCAGATATGTGAAAGTCCATAGCTATGGATGTTTTTAAAGCAGATAGTGCTTTAGCTTGGAGCCATTCTCTCCTTTATTACTTTCTGTTGTTCACGACTCAAAATGACAATGTTGCACTGGCTAAAAATAGTTCAAGCTGTTTTGCAGCAATAAGAAAAATCTTCAGCTATTTCCACAACGTAAAAAAAAAAGATGTCAAATTCATGCTTTATTGATATGGTGCTACGTTTGATCCTTTAGCGGAAATGAATTTCCAAAAGTGTTTTTCTTTCTTATTCATTATGTATTGAATCCTCAGCATCATTGAAACGAATTGAAAAGAAAAGAAAATGAATTTTTCTTTTTTTTCCTCTCGTAGCAGTTGTGGTCCAGCGTTAGGGAGTTGGACCTCTCACCCAAGAGTTGCAAGTTTGAATCCCAGTTCGGTGGGTTTCACAACTGAGTGTCCTTGAGTAAGACCCCCACATACTCCCAGTTTTGTTTTAGTTGAAAATCACCTAATAATGCTAGATGGCTCAGCATTTTCTACACTACCATACTTAAGATACATACTTTTTATTAAATACTTTTAGATTAACTTGTCCAACTTATTAAATGCGCTTTCAGGGCCTGTGTAGTCCTGCTGTGTTGATTGTGTGGCTTTAACCAATCAGATTAAGGCATCAAAGCATGTTTTGCAATTGTAATCGTATCTTGCCATTTACATCATATTTAACAGATGCACACAATTGTATTACAAGAACATATTTAATAAATTTGAATACTTATTATTTGGTGACAGTAACATGAAGTGATCTCAACAATCGGGACAACGAATCAGTGTGAGTCAGTCAAGTGTGTTTAAATAAGTATTAAGATCTTTACTCTCTATCATTTAGACAAACTGATTCACTGCAGACTGATCCTGAAAGATTAGAATGAAGCTTTTACTTAATGAATTTCACTGCTGACATTTCTCTGAGTGCTTGGTTTCTATAGGTGTATTTTTACATTGACTAAATTCATAATCGCTTGGAAAATGTCACACAAGTTTGAAGGGGAATCTTAAGAAACTGGCGGGTCGTAATTGCTTTTAGCCCCCAAAGAAAAAAATTGAATCCATTACTTTTTAAAGGCAGGGGAAGCATTTCATGCAGCCTTCCGGTAAGTGAACAACCTATGACATGATATTATCGTCTGACAAGCGCCTTCCATTTAAGATGCCTTTTATTGGAGAAAGACAAAGAACAAAAACTGACCGTATTAGTGACTTTCAACAGACGGATGTTTCTTATTGTCAAAGGAGTGTTTTAGAAGCAAAGATTTGTGCTGGCAATTGTGAGATATATTTGCTTCCATAGTCAAAGAAGCGTTACCTTTGGGGAGAGCAACGACAAGACAAGAACACAACAAGAGAGACACTAACAAGACACACAGACTAATGAACAGAAGATGGTGTGAAAGAGGAATTAATAGGTATTTCAGCTTTACTCCATGAACATACGTTTGATACTCTTTATGTTCCTTTTGTAAATAAAAACAAGAACAGGAATAAGTGAAATGGCCAGATAATGGATGTGGATGTGTGTTGCGTGTGGGTCCAGCACATAGTGTAGATGTCCATGATGAATGGACCTGTGATCTTCTCAGCTGTCCTCACTATCTTCTGCAGAGTCTAGCATTCCAAGGATGCTTTCTAAGCCAGTGGTGTCAAACGCATTTTCAACGAGGGCCACATTAGCATATTGGCTGTACTCAAAGGGTCGGATGTAACTAAATGTAATCAAATGTAATGTAAAATAAATAAAACTTCTCTTTAATGTTAAAATACTCAGTATTTATCATAACTTATTCAAGTGACAATTGCAGTTGTGTAATAAATCCTTTTAAATTTTGTCACCTTGTGAAAACTGTCCAAGTGAATAAAGAACAAATAACATAAAACAAAGCTGCAACAAACATAAAATGATAAACACAAAGCAAAATGCAAGCACAAACACATAACTGTTGTTTTTGGTCAACGCACACTCTTAATTTATTTTTTGTCATTTAATTTTAGACACTGTGATGACGAGAATCATCATCACAGCAGCAGGTCAATGTTTGAAATGTTTACTCTTCATTCCTTTATCACAATCAAACATTTTATTTGTTATATCACTGCAGAAAAGAAAATGCATACATTTTCGTTTAAAGGCTTTTATTAGAAAATGTAAGACACAGCAGACTTACCACTTTTTTGTGTTTGGGCAAATAGGGGTGTGGCCTTTCTGTCTGCCATTTTATAGGTTGAGGATGATTCCATTTTGGGTAGAGGGTGATGGTGTTCAATTTGTGTTAAGCATGAGCCAAATGCATGGATTATGTTAATTGTGTGTATTTCAAAGTTAATTATTTAGCTAAGAGTTTATTTTCCATTTCTGCTATTTAAATGATAAATATGTTTTGTATTTGAAAACGTTTTTTTTTATCATCTTGTTACCCCTCCAGCTCAGATAATGTAGGTTGGCCCAATTAAGATTTGGCGGGAAAACTGGCCTACAAAAGCCAGGCCATTTTGACTGTGAAGGTTGGGTTGGTTGGTTGTATGCTCTGTGCAAACACTTATTGCTCATGTTGACAGTTACTCCTGTCTCAAGTAGAGTTGTTCTTTTAGTTTATTGTTTTTTGGGAAGTTTTTTTTTTCTAAATAAATTTTTTGCATCAAGTTGGCATCTTTGTGGCTCCTACCACTTTCCCTTGGCCCGACTCGGGACATGATTATCACAGACACTCAAAACTTAAGCTCTCGTAGGCCACATAAAATGACATGGTGGGCCACATCTGGCCCCCGGGCCTTGAGTTTGACACATGTGTTGATGCATGATGGAAAGGGTGATTTATTTATTTATTCTCAGAATTTACAGGAAGTATATAGGTAGTATTCCATCCTAGTGATGGAGCTGGTGTTGAGTCCACAGCCGAGGTTCTCAGCCAGATGAACAACATAAAATTTGGTGCTCTTGAAAATGTCCACTTGGGCTCTGTCAGGTGTTTTCCGTCATGATGGTTCACTCTTTGTACCAGAATATCCAAATAATTAATAAAGTGTGATACTATGCTAGCAAATAAATTATTTGAACAATTTAAATGTATACATGCACACGTAGTGAATGTTGCATGGCTTTTGCATCAAATTATATAAAATGAATGATGGAGTTTAGAAAGGGTGGTGAGTTTGGCCACTAGGGTTCATGTCAAAATTTTGCTCTGCATCTAATAATTCAGTGAAGTAACACACACACTGTGAAGTGAACACAGTTAATCCAGTGGACAGCTTTAACTCGTGGCACTTTGGGGGCATGTGGGGGTCAGTGTCTTACTCAAGAACTGTGAAACCCACTGGACCTGGATTTGAGCCTGTAACATCTGGACAGATCGCTCTGGATCACAACTGTCCTATTAATATGTATATTTTAAAATTAAACCAAACTTAAACGGTCATCGCTTTTAATTTCCCAAATTACAAAATGTCAAGGACAACGCTTGTGAAAGTCTTCACAAACATTATGCCACTACTTCCCAAGATTGCAACAAAGCTTCTTAATTTATGCGTGGAAAATTAGCTTTGAGTCTTTTATTGCTTCACCTGACAAACTGAAATATCAAACTGTCAAGTATGTAAAACTCAAGGTGAGCGTTTCATGGACATGATTGCTCACGGACACAGATGCTGACTTTAAACCGTGTCAGGACGGAGTCAAGGCTGCTCGCTGGAGACACTCGAGAATCATTACGATGGTGATTACACGGCTCAGGGCTGAAGAAAGGCCTCAGTGAAGCTCTCAGATTCATCCCACTCCCATTTCTGACTCCCGTTGTGCTTTTGATATATAGGACAGGGTGCAGAAACACACAGAAGACACCAGACATCGCTTATACAGAAGGAGGACATTTATGACGAGCACTTCCTCAAAGCGACCAGGCAGAGTAGTAAATGTTTACAAGCGAAATATAGAGACATCATCTCTGAGGTATAGATTTCTCCAAAGTTGGCAGAGTGGACTTGGGATCATTGTGTTCCTGTGATAAACTGACAATCTGCACAGCACCAGGAGGTTTTCACTATGCAAACGCCGACAATATAAAAGAATACAAATGCAATCGGTAAACGCAGGTCATTATGTGAGTCAAATGTAAAGCTATACATGTAAAGTTTCCATCTGATCCGTTCCATCTTAAACAGCATGTTTGTGACACAATACATTCAAATAAACCAATCCGGCATGAACAGAACAAATAATGTAATTGGGCAAATATAAGTACCCCTTTTTTTTCCAATTTTTGGAGGTCAAAAACTGGGGAGGGGAGTGCTTATAAGCACATATTTCAAACATTCACATAAAACTTGTCAACTTTGTCCAACTTTGTCCACATTTCAAGTCAGAAGCATTCCCAAATAAACTGAAATAAACCATCTTTTTTATTGGCTCAATAACATAAAGGAAATAAAAGAACATTAGCCACGCAGCAAAACTTAAAAAAAAAGCTTAAATAAATTAAATGAAATAGAATAAAATTGGGAACTCTGTTCTCTATCTTTCTGTGACCTACCGCTGCTGTGTGAAATCCGTAAATATGCCCATATATGGACATAGCAAGAGAAATAGAAATTATAACAGGGGATATACTCTGTTACATTTATAAATAACACTTAACGATACAATCGCCTATAAGGTAATTAGGGCGGGGGGTGGGGGGGTGTCAAATGACACTTTCTTCACAACAAAAAACTGAATTGGTTAATCAGGAACATTTAGTTAAGCTTCACTATTGGCCCTCCAAGGCTGTGAAAACCCTGAGAAGGATGCCTTCTGGTGTTATTCGTCTGAAGTCCTGTAGCAACAAAGCACTTTTCCTCTTAGCCTGTCTCTGATAATGAATCTGTGACCCTGCACACTTCACCCCTGTGTAGGTGCTAATGGTCATTTGTCAAGTCCACCACAGACAGCCGGACCCTCCAGGAAGAGAAACGTTTACTTTTGCACATATGGTAATGTCAGTGACTAGGACAAGAGGATATTTGCCAAACAGCATTTGTCCTTCTTTGTCAACATTCATCGCAGAACATTTTAAGATATTAATTGCTCTGCGTCAAAAGTAGGTGTAAATGGGAGAGTTTTAGAGGACAGCATATGTTCTGGCTTTACTGCTGCCGGATTGTTTAGCTGCTTAGCACATATGTTAGCATTAGCCTCACGCTTACGTCTCGCTCACATATTTCTGACCACTCTCGCTTCTTGTGTCGATTTTGGTTGTCAATTCAAGTCTACATCTGGAATCTTTGTTTGTAGTCATATTTTTTAATCAGTTTTTTAAATAGAATTTTTGTTGCTGATTTGGGATACTGCCAATTGTGACTATTTTAGTTTCTTGAAGAGTTTTGTTTCAAATTGTGACTTTTTTCCCCTCGTGGCAGTTTGTTTGTGTGTGTGTATATTTTTGATTTTCTAAAATAAATGCCCTTTCGTCTCCTGCAAGTGGTTCTCTCTAATCTCTGACAAAGCGGCAGAGCATCACTACTTGGGAAAGGGATGATGTTGGGTCTGGACTACTGAGAAGACGGACAATGTTGATTTTGGATTGCGGAGGAGAGGGATGACTATCGTTTTATAATTTTCATAGATGACCAGAGAAGAGGCAACAAAATAAAAATTGTACTTTTCTTTAAAATTTTAGACCTACGAGTCATTTATTAATGTCAAGTTCTTGTGCAGGGAGAGAAAGAAGACACATTACACTAGCATAAATGACTAATCTGAAACGGAGATTCCAGACCTGCAGAGAGCACATAGCTTGAGAGCATTAAACTCCCAAACAAGGCTGTGCTTCAGGGTGGATGTAGTTTGGAAGGCAAAAGTCCTGAAAACTTGGACTCTCCGCTACTGATCTTGTACAGTCAGCAATCTTTAAGTCTCATAAAAACAAGACCTTAAAGCGACTAAATTGAATGGTGTCAAGCATTTGGAGCACAGCACTTTACTTCCAAGGGCCCGTTTGACACTCTGAAATTGATCTGGCCCGTGTCTAATGGCAGCAGCGTTTTCGTGTACACCTCAGCAGAGATTTTAAGTGTTTTGTCACTCAACAGGGGCGCCGTTGCCAAACTGGTGAGACCACATTGTGTCTCAAACAAACGGTTTTTATTAGTATTAATAATGAATCTAACTTTTGGCAAGTTAAAGTCTCACCTTATTACGCCTCAGTCCCTCAGAATTCACTGACACGTAGCAAGAACTTCTGCCGAACACCATTAACTGACTCAAATTCGGCACATGACGCATCGGGGAATTAGAACGGCTGAATGAGAACTCTCACCTCCAGCCTTTCCTCATTACCTTTGGTAATAGAAAGTCTAAATTTGCTGGCCTCTTGCCTCGATGCACACAAGGTCTAAAGATAACGTTTACGATGAAAGCGGCAGGAATGATTCCCTAGCAAATTTGACACATTGCGGTGCGGAGTCCAGCGGCGTTAACTCAGATGGTCCCTTTCAGCCTCTTGAGACAATAAGCTGTCACTAGCTGTTTAGTCTATGAGCAAGAACAGGCGTAGCTTTAATCTGCTAATGGAGGCTAGCCAGCTTGTGGCAGATTCATGCAGCAGACAAGCAAATCACCCCGAGTGTCCATCAGATGCATTTGTTATTCCCCAATTTCAGATCCCCAGAGCTGTTAAGTCACAGCTGATTAAATATCGACAATAAAGTGGCCTCAGAGAACCACCGGGGTGTTTGTGTTCAAGGGGTGAAAGGATTTAATGAATAGGCAATACAATTTAGCAATGCCAAGCGGCTACATGCTAACCGATCTTTTCCCAGGGGCAAATAGTACGACATAGATGGCAGTAAAGCATTACCAGAGCTAATCAGTCTGATTATGCCAAATTATTTTTTTAATCGTCGACCTGGGTGAGAGCTGATTGTCCTTTGCGCAGTCTAAAAACTAAAGAGTAGAAGTGTAAGGAGTGCCTGAAAAGCATACTAGAGGAAAAGTACGGATTACTTACTGTAAAAATTACTCCATTACAAGTTTCAAGTCACCAATTCCACAAAACCTTGGGTAAAAGTCGTACAAAATCCAGATTTAAACTAACTTTTGTGTCTTAGGCTCACAAAAAACACCAAGGATTTTTTTTCCTAATTTAGAAATGTAATTTATCACCTCAATTTTTAAAATTGCAGAACAAAATAGATAAAAAAAAACTAAATGTCAAACTCAAAAAGAAATCAACAGCATTTAAAAAAGATGGCGACTTTATCGTTAAGTGCCCATTCAAATTCAGTGGAGTAGGGTACAGATACTCAACCTAACAATACTTAGATTAACAATTGCTTAAAAAGGTACACAAAAATACTCAAGTCAAGTAATGAAGTCTATTTTTCTCAAGTACCTTACATCATTGAATGTTGCAAATGTTTTTGCAGAAATAATGCTATTTTAAAACAGTATTAAAACAAAATATAATATTACAATGAGTGTTTTGTTTTGCTTGATTGTAGTGTCAGTTATAGTCAATGGTTTGTTGTATCAATATTACGTGAGTATAAAAAAGAGACTAGAAAAAGTCTCAGTTTATTGAAAGTGGCATTATTTTTACAAAACCACACAAGCTCAAGGTTGCTATCTTCAAGCTGTTGTTTCATAAATCAGTGGTTAATGTAATTGCATACAAATGGAGAACCTATTACATTACTGTACTTAAGCACTTAACGCAACATTATGAATATTGGAAATGCATGATAAGAAGAAATATTTCTTGAGATCTAGCCAGTGGATGGAAAAAATAAAGAAAATAAACTCGCCTCCCATCTGATGAAACAAAGAGTCAGTCTGTTGTCTTCTTCTCAAAGTGTGTCAAAAATCCCAATTTAAAACCTTTCAGTGGTTAAAATGCACATAAATTCCACTCTGTGTCAGACTAGGACGTGTGTTGGAGAAGAATTAAGTCTTGGTCGCTTCATCTGAAGATGTGGCATGCATTTAGATTCCGCAACTCCAACATAATACATTACCAATGAAAAAGAGAACAATATTAAGAGATTTATGACATAATTATTCATTATGCTAGAATTCACATTTTCTAAAGGCGATTGAAGCAATATTTGTGAACTGTACATGTATGTCAAGTGTGAATTTGGCTGCAGTTGTCTGAATGGATTGTTTATTTTTGACAATTCTTCTGTGAAATTCCGTTTTGTCAGATACATTTTCCCGCTATAGAAACATCGCAAGCACAAAGAGCCCTGCTGAGTGCTCCTCTAAGTGGATGTCAAGTGTTAGCACTCATTGAGAAAAAGCAGCTGCGCTTGTAAACCAGCATGCGCGCTGTACTGCGTGAACATCTCTACACTGAACACATATCTGAAATGTTTTTATAATACTCACTGTAAGAAAAATGTCAGCTTCATTAAGTAGCACTAAATGCAGAGACGTAGAGAGTACCAAAAAACCATACTTGAGTAAAAGTACGGATACCTAACTGTAAAAATTACTCTTAAATATTTAAATATTTTACTCAAACTGATTTTGCCCTTAAAAACAACAAAAAATGTAAAAAACAAGAACGATTTATTTATAAGGCTTTTTTCCTTGTACAGAAATGACATTTACCACCTGAATGTTTCAAAATGGCAAAACAAAATAGATGAAAAAAAAGTCTTAGTTCAACTCAAATGTGCAAAAAGTGCAACCGCTAATTCACAAGATTTAGCTCGTAATTAGCATCCTGCAGATGGTGATATCACATCGTCGCCTTGTCGGTAGAAAGCGATGCCAACGTAACGAGTAACGGTAAGTGTTTATTCGAATATAGTGGAGTGAAGAGTAAAGATACTCCATCAAAAATTTACAGAGCAAAAGATGCATGTATTTTTGACACCCAGTACAAGTACACAATATCCAAAAATAAAAAGTAAAGTAGCAAAGTCCACTTACTCAAGTACTTTACACCACTGACTGATGAAGAAGGGAATTTTCTTTTTTATTATTCAGGCTTCAACATCTTAAAAAAGTGACATCTAGTCATAAAAAATCATTGTAGCTTTCCCCTAGCTGAATCAGTACCTGCTGTTACCAACACAATGGTTGTGGGTTTGAGTCTCGGAAAAGAATAGCATAAAGCTGGCTTCCTATTTGACATTACAGTCACTTTGGATAAAAGCAACTGCTAAATGCATGTCAATGTAAAAATGCTTTGCATGGAAGATCAGGCTGTACCTTCTGGTGGAAGAAAAGAACAACACGTGGTTTCTCCTTTGAGGCTTTTCAGTTCTTTCTTGAAGGGACGGCCGAAGTCTCATCGCCCGTGGCAAAGACTTTCTGACGTCTGCAGTCGCCATGCACACTTGCCCTGGGCAATGACGGGCATGATCTCAGAGAGCAAAACGGTTCCTGTGAGACTGAGAAGAAAGATGTTTTTTTAACATTCATTGGAAACTCAGACACCCGACCTCAGGGATAAATACAACAATTTTAAATATAAAATAAGACCATTACCACTCCCACCGAAGTGCATTAACCGGACAAAGGTGTGTCCCCTGTCAGGCCTGCCTCGCCTGGCTTTGAATAATAAAAGTGGGACAAAAAAAAACTGCTGTTCTACAACTCTCCACTATTCTCTTCTCTGCCTTTCACTGTGACTGACAGCAAGACAGATATCAATGGAGCTGTAGTTTTGGTGGAAAGCCTGTGGCTCTAGACACCACTTAGATATTCATCAAAGGCACTGACGGCAAACAAGATGAAATGCACTAATTTGAGCTATTCATCTGTTTGAAACGACAACAAAAAGGCCTCTCAGAGCAAACTGACACGGAATGACCCTCCCTGTCATAACTGTTGAGATATTATTCAGCACAGGGATGTCTAAGCTGACAAAAAAGACAAGGAGACTGAAAGAGATTTCCGTCTGAGATATATATATACAGCCGACTGTTCCGAAGCCTCCAGAAGAGAAGAATTGTATAGTATGTGGAAACCACCCCCCAAAAGTTAAACTTGTTTATGCCACAAACAATCCTGATGCATATTTTAAACAACTTAAAGTCTGGGAGATTCTGTGCATCAGCCAAGGCATTTTGACAAGCAGCCAAAAAAAACTACAGTGACAAAAATCAAGTTATCATATCGTTTCCATTTCATTTATTATATCATAATCATTTTGTTTGATCTTTTACAGTTCTTTAGCAGTTACAACAAACACAGTGTTTGATAAAACAAGTTGAATTTGTTGTGCTTGTTACTGGTCTTTTGTAAGGAAAGATACCCTTGAGAAATTACTTGAATTGTTTGGCTTCATTCATTTTACTGCTAAATTGCTTTATTTGTTAATTTTAACAAATAAATAAAACACTCCTACATGTACAGCCCTTTGGTCGGCCAAAACTGTTAAAAAGGGCTCTATAAATAAAGTTGAGTTGAGTAGAGATGAGGTGAAAATCAGATTTTAAGTGCAAAAAATTGCATCCTCAGTTCAGTAAGTGCATGTGATCCTGTTTTAATCAACTTAAACGTTTTGGCACAAAACGTGGCGTTGTAAAAGTTTAAATATTGTGCTATAGCCGATTTAAAGTACTAGGCGGCAACTCTGTAAACTTAGATGCCAAACATTCCGTCATCTTTTTAGTGGAAGATTACAGCTTTTATTTGCTTTCAGTCAATACAACTTTGGTTTTGAATGCAAGGAGTTGATGAATTTTGTTGACCAGAACAAAGATTTCCATGACAAAGATTTTACAAACCTTTTTTTCACAGGATACTCAAAGCCACTTTTTTCTCTAAACCCTAATTAATTGAATGGATGTGAGTAAAATCAAATATGAAATCAGAAAGCAAATTGGATCAAGCCAGTCGGAACAAGCATATTGCACAATTTGTCAATTGAGTTTATCGTTAGTCATAAACATTAATGCACAAAAACCTTGAGAAAAATTGGATTTTTCAAATAATTTCAAACAATTTGACAAGTGTTCAAACTCAAGATACCGCTGTGCTTTTAGCACAATTATTTACACACTAAACATTTGTTGAACGTCATTCTTTAGCACCAAGTAGACAAGACAGCGTGTACCAGTGAATTATTACTCCTCAATATTCCCTGAATGACAACTATTGGCACTGAACAAAGTGCACAAATAAGGTCATGCTGTCGCAGCGAGAATCATGCTGTTTCACAACCTTCTGCAAAAGCCAATTCTCAGAATACATATTTCTCCTCCACTGCCATCTTGTCTGTTTCAGGTTTTTATTTCATTAGCCAGTATTCTAGTCATCTGCAAAATCTCAGAAAAATGTCAAAGTGCCCGTGCTCAGTGTGAACCGCGGAGGTGTGTTCACACGGCGGGCGCTGAGTGACTGGCAGCTGTATTTGGACAGCTGCCCCTAATTGGCAGGTGAAGCTCTGGACCACAGCTGTGGCTGCTGGGACTAATGATGAGTCAGGCTGGACAGGCAGCAGAGAAGCTTCTGGAACATCTCTGTAGTCCAGCGCGGTGATGGAGTCTCCAGGGATGGCGAGGTTTCAAGCTGATTAGTTTGAGTGGCGGGTTCGTCAGTACAGAAAGCAGTAGAGGAGGCTGATCTAAAACTATGTGGGCTGTGACATGGTCCGGAGAATCTCTGTGGTCTCAAGTAAACGACATTAGTCTTTTCAAGATGGATGGAGATCTTGCTCTCTGGAATAGTTTGGTGAGATAAATGTTTTCGATTTAAAGGCACTCTAGAAATATTGATTATTGGCAGAATTTCTCATTTCCATGTTCTTCATTATTATACCGACTACCAGCTCATGCATTTTTTGTCAATAAACTGTACATTCATCCAGTCAGCTACCCGCTTATCCATATGCTACACCACTTATTTTCACGCATCAACAATTGGAAATTATTTTGTAGATGGCTCCACATAGCCAAAATGTTGACAGAGGTGTAAAGAGTACCTGAAAACCATACGTGAGTATAAGTACAGATTTTAGATATTAAATAATTTTTCAAGTCACCTATTTCAAGAAGACTTGATGTTAGATTTGGAGACTTTTTAATACTTCATGTTCTAAGTTATTTTCTTAGAAATATTAATTAAAACCAACTTTCTATTCTATTGCCAAAAGAACAACATTGTTTTATTCACAGTCTGAGATCACTGAAAAAGAGTCAGGACGGGAGTATTCTTTTACCCAGTAGTTACGTCACTATGATGAGGTTTTCTTATGGTGTGTTTGTCACATGCTCTAATCTATACACACAGATTATATACAAATATACAAATACAAAGATATTCTCTGGAAGTAAAGGTACAAAGAAGGGATACAGATTCAGGACTCATCAGATGTGTCATCAAGTCGACCCAAACGTGAAGATCATTAAGTCTACAGCATGCATAATTATCTTGAGTTTCTGGAACATAAACTCTTTGAACAGAACTCTCATGATAAAGGGGTTTCGACAAAATACATATCAGTATGTGATAAGCACATGATGTCATAATAGTGCCTGACAAGAAGTCAACAATCTTAAATATTTCTGAAGATTAATCTCACACTTGACTAAATGAAGTTGACATGAGTGAGGGAGTGATTTAGCTCATAAATAGCATCCATTACCTTCAGCAACCTGCAGATGGCAATAACTTCTTGTACGCTCATGAAATTAATCGCGGTAGAAAAAGATGCCGACTTGTCGCACGTCACAATGTAACAAGTAATGGTATAAGAGTCCATTCAAAATTAGTGGAGTATAGAGTACATATAATCAATCACACATTTAGTCAAGTGGAGAGTGACAGCTGCTTAAAAAGGTAGCCAAAAATACTCAAGTGAAGTCCATTTACTCAAGTACTTTACATAGCTGAATGCTGCAAATGTTTTTGCATCAAAAATTCTTCTTAAAGCTACTTCTAATAAATCCAGAAGAACTTTTACTTAAACGTTGGGAACCGAAGACGTTTTACAAACCAACTAAAACTCAAAGATGTGGAGAGACTTGAGTTTTCTAATATGAAGTCTAATATAAAGTTGCTTGGAATTATGGTAACTTTTATTTGGCTCACATTTATTTTTAATGTTAGTTGTTATTCAGGTTATTCATTATCTAGTTGAAGTAGTTTATTTGATTAGCAGGCAAGGCTGCTCCAAATAATCTGAATAATAATAATACTGTGTAAGGCTCATTATTGAATTCTGTCAACCTTGTGACTTGTTGTAAAGTCAAGGTAGCGATTCAAATATTTGCTTGAAATATCAATTATTCACCTTCGTTTTGCAAAGCATCATGTCCTGGCATGCGTCATCGTGTCATTACACTTTTCAGCACGTGTTCTAAACACTCTGGATTCTTCTGACGAGAATTTGCTTTGGCTGATAGCGCTGCTTTTATCTCTGAGCTGTTTGTACTAGATCCTGTCACGAGTAGAGCTGTGAATTTCATTAATGCAGGGAGCACACATCAAGAGCACAGAGATCAATGAAACATTATTTATAATGACAATGGCAAGCCGTGGTTGTGCTGAGACTGAAAACGGCGTTGGGTTTAGGCGAGAAGTCTGGCTACATGCAATTTTGAGGCAGACTGGATAAATCTCTACACGTCTCAAAAGTCTCTGCGGATGTTCAGCGACATTTCAACACTTCTTCTTTACTTGTTCAATCCTGAATTGTTAGAAAGTCACCAGAACTTTGTACAAGATCTGTTTGAAGCTGAACACTGGAAAACGAATGCCATACAGAACGTAATAAAAGTCAAATACAGTAGAAGTCTGATTTGAAAATTTGTATTGGTGAAAATATTCCATGACTAATTATTGGATAATTATTATTATGAAACAAAATATTTATTCATCTAATATTAATTTTCATAATGAATCAATTACTTTGGCACTCAGGAGATTCTGATCATGTATTATATAGAATTTAGAAAGACAAATTTAAAAGCAACTTTTTTTAGTAAAGTGATGAAAACTTCCAAACAAATGTGTTGTTCTGGTCAAAATTACTTTAAAGATGTTCTTTAGCCTCTTGGGTCATAGTGTCCTCGTCAGGTCACTGCAGTCTTGGTGTTTTTTTTTTATAGCCTAAATAAGTAAAATACTTATATATTTTATAAAATATAAATTCGATACTTTTGACTTTTTCTCAAGTCTTCTTTAAACTGGTAACTTGAAATGGAGTCATTTTTACAGTAAGGGTTTGATATACTCTTTTCACCCCGGACTCACTAGCTTTAGGGCCCAGTTCATAGAGACCAGTTTTAATAATAAAATCTCTTGCGCAAAACCTAAAACTGCTAGCAAAGTTTTTGCTTGGTACAGTTCCATTCTCATGTCAACATTATCTGACCTTAACAAGACTGTATGTAGAAAGCACTGAACCATTTGAGATGAATCTCATAATACGAGCGGCCTTGTGGGAAATAACGCTACTTGTTCGCCACATTTTCTATCCAAAATAAGGCGCGGTATGACCTCCGGAGGCTCCAGAAACACTGACTCATTTACAATTGGGCAGATGCTCATATGACAGCTACGGCACAAGACGCATAAAAATGCAGATGTGTTCAGTAAGTTTAGAGGGGAGAGGGGATTTAAGCATCGACACATTATGGAGGAAAAATATAAAAGTACAACGGAAGCATCATATTCAAATATTATATTCAGTCATCATTTCCCTTAATGGGACCCGTGTTCTAGAAGTCTGATGGGACTTAAACCAGTTCATGTTTTATCTTTTGTTTTACGCACATGGCTGTTCTGTCATTACTTTCTTCACCTTGTCGTTTTCATGAATCTTTCCAATTGTTGGTTTAGTTGTCCCTGTTGCGTTCCTTGTTACCTTTGTGTTTTCACTATTTAGCCTTGTGTTGAATTGTTTTTCATCTGACAGTTGTGGTCCAACGGTGCCAACGGTACTTTAACATTTACACAGTATTAAACATTGTCAACTTTGACAGTACTACATACTTAAATAAAAAAATTGAATACATTTTCTAAATATTTCATATCACACTACAAAAGCTTGAAATATTAGTAGTAGTGAGTGAGATTGTCAATGTGATCTTAACCTTTTTAATGACCACATCAAAATTGGTGCTCTGCGTTTAACCAATCGAAGTGAAAGTGCACACACAGTGTAGTGAACACACAAACCCGGAGCAGTGGGCAGCCTAAACCAAGGATGCAGAACCAGCCATGGGGGAAAAAAAAACACCACTATTAAAATACCACTATAAAAACACAAACTGAAACAAAAATCTGACGCATCGTAATACGCATTTACATGAAACAATTGGAAAAATACTTAAAATACCATTTAAACACGTTTTTAACATCTAAATGTGTAATATATATGTATATATATATATATATATATATATATATATATATGTGTATAATATATATATACCCTAAAATTCCCCTAACGTGCCTAACCCCTTTTTAATATATTTACATATAAAGTGTATTCTATTATGTACTATTCGGTTGAATATGCTGTACAGTATTTAACTATATAATATATAGTTAATATATTTCAATCTTTCTCTTTTCTTATATGAAACAGATTTTTATATGCATGAATATGTTAAAAAACTAATTTTACCTATATTGTATATATACATTTTAAATATATATTCATATATTTATTACGTGATGTTTCACGTACGGGTATATGTGGATACATTTCTTCTGCGTATGGAACACTTTATTTATAGTCCTTTATTTATGACACGTATACTGTAAATATAAGGAGAATGCTGTTGCATACTTTTCTTTTTCTTTCTTTCTTTTCTTTTCAACTTTACGGATTCTAATCAACAAGCCCCCGTCATAGACTTAGTTTAGTGCGTCCGCTGGCTTCTTTTTTCTAGAAACGTGAATGGCCTCCTGCCCTTTATGAAAAAATGCCCCATTCGCCCATGCCTAAAACCGCCACTGGTTGGACCTGACACCCAGATGTTGCAGGTATGAATCCCAGTTGGCTGGGTTTCCTTGACACTGACCCCCACATGCCCCCTGGGTGCCACGGCTCAAGGCAAATCAATTAAATTGTATAAATAGTTACATTAGTGAAAACGTTGAAAGCTCAAGATTTAAAAAAAGTTATAGTGTTGTGAGTTTGGATGTGGCACAACTTACCATCTGTCTTTCTACTAAATAGGGGATGATTGAGCTGGGTTTTGAATGTCTTTTTAAATGTTTTATCAACTGATCTAAATGGCACAATAACTAGAGCAGACTTGCTTTCACTATACTGAACCCATTGACGTTTCTATCCAATAAAAACCTCTAGTGGTCAAGTTAATAATCTACTGAAATTCAACTTTATTTAGTGATTTAGCACCAATTATTAACAGTGAATCAGTTGTGAGAGCAACAGCATAACAACTAGCAATCAACGGATCTTGACCAAAAGCAAGGGAAGTAATAAACTTATTCAGAGTACTGTAAATAAATCTAACAACAAACGAAAACTCTCATCTCAAGCGTCTCATCTCAAACTCTCTCAAACAAAAACTAAAAAAAAAAACAAGTATTTACATTAACATGCTGATAAATGTTTTTGGCAAAGGTATCATTAACATGACATTAAGAGTTTAACTTGACTACAACAATTAAATCTGTAAAAACATCATGTTTAATGCGTCTTTTGAGAAAACAAAACAATTAAAGATTAATCGTTCTCACCGCTTGAAGTCAGGAAATTGAGTAAGACAATTAGAAGACAACGTTCTTGGGAAAAATAAACATGAATCAGTTATTACACTGATTGAAAAAAAATGGAACTTAGAAGTGTTTCTATGAACTTTGATTTTACAATTAGGATTAAATATTAATTTTTATGATTCAATTATTCTTACTCATAGGACCAATAGTCGTTTTGTAGATATTATATCTACAGTATATCCAAATTATATCTATATCCATGACATTATACCATACTGTTCTGTAGATACAGACTCCTAAAATTAATTTCTTAAGTTGTATTATCAAGTTGTTTTCCAACAAATTGCAAGTGTGTGTAATTTTCTGCACGTGATTTGCTGTAGATTTAGCTCCTTTTACACTCACAACAGGCCGAAGCGCCTCCTGCTCGAGCTTCTCCACCTCGTGAGCAGTCAAATTGAGTTTGTCTCCACAGAAATAAAAAATCATACTTTGCTAAATTATGCGTCCTGTGGTTTAGATGAAATTGCCATAACAAATTAAACCATAACTTTTTAAATATTACATGAAAAATGTAGCAAACCTTTTAGCTCCAACAGTGTAAATTGTTAGTTTCTTTTTTAGGCAAGAGAAGAGGGTTTTATGTCAAGAGGGTCTCTCCACTATACAATTATCTTATACTATATTTTGACTCCTCTATCACTTTAAGACAATGAAAGACAGAAGTAGCACAATCACAAAGCACAATCTTTAAAGACAGAAGTAGCACAATTTTTATTCATAGTGCAACCAAAAATGTTCTAATATCATTATAATACAACACATTAATTTTACATGACCATCGGTAGAAAAAAATGGCCCATATGGCATTTACCCATATGTCATCTGCTAACTGCAAATTACTATCTAGGTCATGCTAACTGGCCAAGTTCTTTTCATTCAGTTTAAATCAGCTATCACACTCATAAAGAGTTCTTCAATCCAGCTTATTGTAAAGAAACGGGAACTTGTGGCAGAGCTACATTTTTACTAGTAAATTATAACTGAAAGTAAAGCATTTTTGTACCGTGTTAGATTATACATCACAGACATGTGTAACATGTATAATATAACATAAATGAAAAAAAAAACACATTAAATTGGAGCTGGAGTCTTGTACTGTGACTGATAAAACTCAATAAGCAAAATCAATAAACTTAATAATTCATTGGGAAACAAATTAACAAATTAAACATCGTTAATGGGATGAAATAAGTTGTTTGATGGATTTATCCAATAAACCAAAAATCGGCAAATTGCACAGGGTCCCCAAACGGTAATTTTCCAAAATTGTTGTGTCAAATTTGCCAAATTGTTTTTAGATACGTATTTTCTAAAGATTTGTAGATTTTAGAAGGCCTTTTCTGCATCTGCCTAAGGCTTGTGTGCAAAGTCATGGAACCAGCACCTCACTTGCACTAAATTCCACGGCAATTCTCCGGAATGCCTGATTTTGGACTGCGGCAATCCTGGCACAGACTCAGAAAGGCCGGACCAGGCTTTGATGTCTAGAGCAGGATCCCGTCAGAGCTTCAGTACGAGCCTCCAAAAATCTGAGCAAATTCATTCATTTGAAACTCACTAAAGGACAATCGGTTAAATCACAGGACAGTAGAGGATCCTCGAAAGGGGTTAAATCGGATTATCGTGTGGTGTGTGGCCAGCCGAATACTTTGCAGATAACCAACACAAATGACTTGAGGCAAACGCTTGTCACTTTCATTTGCTCTCCATAAGTGCGTCTCATAATTGCGGCCGGATTAAAAAGTTAATCAAATACAAAACCACAACTCCCGTCTCTTTTAATTGAGCTGTACGACGAAGGATGGGGGCATTAGCTAACACCCATTGAAGTTTGTGAAACGCATAATGGATCCGTGAATTACAAGCTTTTGTGCTGATGGAAAAACAAGCTGATTTCATAAGAGGTGTAGACAATGCAATCAGCCGCACCAAAACATCAATACCGCTGAACGCCGCCGTATAATGTGCTTATGGCACGCTGGAGCACATTACTACAGACTACAGGTGATTTATGGCATCCTGCCCCTTATAAATGGAAAAAAAAAATACATACACACATCCTATTCATATATCCTGCACCATTATCGAAGACGTTCAGTTGGTATTAATCAAGGTCTTCAGTGTCCTTCCTACATGCTCCATAGATTTCAGTGTGCAGCCAATTCAGTCCACCAGAAGACTGATTTATTGGTCATTTGAGGTAAAAGGACGCGCTAATTGGTTTAAGCCCACAGGAAGCACGGTGCCCGAGCAAGATTACAGATCCCAGGAGTTTAATAATGTTGTTCCGTGTGGCTAGACGGTGGGACACCTCCAGGATGAAGTGGATTGTGTATGACTTACATTCATCTGTAGTCAATCTGTTTCACTTTTTTAAGGTTATTGTAAACACATTAAAATAGACGGTTTAAAGTTTTGGTATTAAAATAGGCTGTCAATGTGCCTGGGGTTCAGAACATCTATTTGGGTCAAGGGCAGATCTTGAACAGTGTTGTCCTCACATTGAGATATGGTTAAAACATTCATGTTTGGGGCGGCATAATGGGAGTAATATTTAACGTGTTCAAAGTAAAATTGATGTGTATAACTTACTCCAGCAGTGGCCTCTGGATCATCGTGTTGAAGGAATTTATACTGTCACTACCTGGTAAATTCAACATTAAATGTAAAGTAAGCCGGAGGTAAGCGTCTTACTTAAGCATTGCTAAAAAGTTTTTCAATTATTTTTAATTAAAATATAATTATGCACATATTCTTATTCTATCAGGTTTTTATATGCTAAGCTTATTTGTTTTCACCTTTTGATGATTATTGATAAAAAAAAAAAAAATCTTGGTATTACACGTACTGTTTTGCCTTTGTTCAAACTGAGAACCTGCGGAAGACATTTGTGTCTTTATTTTATTACATAACATTATATTATTCTTCAACATCTGGTTTTATTGATATAAAAGTGAGTGAGTTTCAGCTTTATCTTGAGAAACGCACTGTTTTGCCCCTGAAAATGCTCTTCCTGTTGATCTATTACTGTCTGAAGGCCAAAACAGTACAAAAACAGTGGCTATACTTTTTTTTGTTGTTAAACAATGACGAACGTTTTGTTGTTTATTTCATTTTGCTGTGGATTTGTGCAGCAGTTGTGGTTGAGAGCTACTGCTTGCTGCAGTCCTTTGTGGTACAATCTTAAGAATATTTTTCTGCTCTTCAGATCTGTTATAAAAGAAGGCTAAAGCTGAATTTTAAATCGTTCTATCATCCAAATTAGTGCTGCAGAGTTTTGTTTCCAAGACCAAATTGCTGTTCTGACCTGCCCTCATATAGATGAGAGTGAGCTGACATAGTATTAAGACCACAAACTCAACAAAGCTGAGCGATTCAGCTGAGAGACTTATTACCAGCTCCAGCAACCTCTGCTCCTCCATCGGACAGCCTTTCGCCTCCAAACAACACATTCCTTACTTTGTTATCTGACCATCTCCTCTATATGCTGCTCATTTTCTCTATATGCTGCTCATTCTTCAAAGGAAATTACAACTGTGCTGGTTCCCAATAAAGACCTTTTATGCTTTACAAGCTCGATTTCTCTGCATTGTTTGTCAGCTGTAAAAGCCAAATATTAGCTCAAGCTATTCACACTCACACACAGCCAATAGTTGAATGTATAATTCAAGTTTCACTGCAACACTTTGATGCTTTTTACATTTTTATCAGTTTAGCCTTTTGCATCATTTAAAAACGTATCGACTATACGAATGTGCAATAATTAATTTTTGTATAATATCACACATTTCAACAACTAATTCAAAAGCAGTTGTAACCTGGAGGTAGAGTTGGACAAGTGACCAATATTTTGTATTGTAGGATCAAGTCCTAAACATAAGTACTACACCATGGGATGATTAAAGAATTCACTTTTAGCAATTACTGACATATATACCTTTATTATACAAAATGCATAAAAACATATATTAGCGCTCTATTAAAATATTTAATTAATCTTAAGCTAAATAAATATAATAATATTACTATTACAGTTTTTCTCAGTCGCTTCAGTACAATTCTCCAATCAGAACTATTCGTTCAATTTTCACATCATGATGTCACTTGAGCACATCATATAAGCAGTTTCTCACTTCTTTGAACAAGTTGCAATTGCTTCGGTACATCATGCACATGATTAGGCACAATTCTCTGCTCTTTGATACATTTTCAATTGTTTTTGTCATGTTGATAAAAATGTATTATATAGTTCACTGTGCAATAGTCTTACTCCTCAAAACACCTAGTCATTAGTTCATCGTTAAAGTCATTAACTGCAAAATGGTTGATCAAGTTGTCATAATGTGACAAGCATATTTATATACATCTCCATTATAAGTATATACTGTATATGGCTGAAGCACAACACGATGTTCTATGTCTGACAATGGAAGGACAAGGAATTGGACTGTGATGTGGATGAGAAGTTGTGGTGTAACATACAGGAACGACAAGAGGTGTAGGAAGACCACAGCAACGTCCTATCTTTTTTTCCCTTTGTGTTACTGTTTGCAGTGGGTTTTTTCCATGTTGGTATGACATGGTCTGTCAACAATTTACAATATAAACAATAAAAGTATAAATGTGAAATCTTTTCCAGCCTCTTGCAATCAAACAAAAAGATGTAACTTACATTTCACAATGATTGTCATCAAAACTTTACAAAGTTTACATCAGAACCTTCCTCTAAAGTACACAGTTATATTGACAACACGACTAAGTAATTTGACTGTCTTGTTCGTAGACGATGACACAAGGACTTGATATTCTGATATCACTGACATGTTCAATGACATAAAGACTTGGTTTTGAGAGATGAACTAAAAATTTTGAGCAAGTTACAGGCTTTTGCAAGAAATCCATGGTGTTTTGCTATTTGTACAAATTGTTTTGAGAAACATACACACAGATTTGCAAACTTCAATTCTGATCTGAGAATTGCACTAAAGCGACTGAGTAAAACTGTAATATTATAGACCAAGAAAACTATATCTCCCACAATGCTTGTCACAGGAATTCCCTGCAAACAAACTTTGTTGCCTTGCCCAGCAGAATGAAATTATTTGTGTAGAACCTGAAATTATTATTGTGTAAAAAAAAAAAAATTATTATTATGATAATTATCCATTCAAATGTAAAAAATGGAATGTCTGAATTGGTTAAAATAGGCACATATTCAGAGATGAAACTTTTATAAACTATGAGGATTATGAAGATAGAAAGATATGGATGACCAGGCTCATGATGAACAGTAAAGAAAACGTGAACTTAAATTGGAACAACAGACAACATGGGAGTGAAGGAAGTGTTCTTATTTAATGACATAACATAGTGGGAGTCTTGAGTTCTGATAGTGACGAAACTTGCGCAAAATGGGATTTTCATTGCATGATAATTTGGAATCATTGGAGTCAATTTAACGTCTTAATTGCATTATTATTCTCATTTTAGTCATATATTGGACTTCACCTTGCTGAAAAAGAGATTTATCGAAAAAATTACTACATGAGGCAGATTAATATCAGCTGAGGATTCAACATTTCTATTAATGCAGTCTAAAAGTTGAAGACCATCCATTGCCCTAGCATATGTCATTCTACACAATTCTCAGCGAAAGTGTCCGTCTGATGGATTTGACAGTGAACTTTCAGGTTCAGGAAAAATTAACTATGTTTCGTTTCATTTCACCTCGCCTCTGCCATGTCAAACCCAAATAGTATTACACTTGTTATAACTCATTATTACTTTCCTGACACAGGTCTTGCTCTGAAGGTGACTTCATTATTTTATAGGTTATTACCTCATATATCATACCTATGGTGGAGCCACTATTTTCAGGCTTTGCCAGGTACCTGACTGTGAAATTGACTGCTCTCTATCAAAAAGTAATTAAATTAACCCACTGGTTATGGATAAAACAAGAAGAAAGAGTGTGAAGATTCACACTTATCTGGGATCGAGCCTCACAGATATCTCCATCAGTTTAGGGTCAAGTTCAACTTTTGGGGGGACCAATGAACAAAAAAAGAAAAGTGGAAGTAAAAGGCTATAGGTTTAAAAGTTCTCCCATTTTATCTTTAGAAACTTTGCCAAATAACATCCCAGGTTACCAAAGTCGCATACAAAAATCGAGTTAAATCTATTTTATTTGTATCCAAATTTAAAGATTAAATTACAATCTGTTTAGTGAATTATGCACATTGCACGGTAATAATTCAGAAGTCTTTAACAATAAATTTCCGTTTCTATTTGTACGTGAACAGGTGAATGACTGTGAAACATGAGATGAACCAGATGTGAAAGCTCAGAAGATTGGTGCTGAAGAGATGTAGGAAAAATACAGAGGGAGTCTCGGAGGGTATTCTGTCATTACATCTGAGAAGAATCTAATGTGCACAAACAATTAATACTTAAACAGAGTCGACATCAGAGGAAGAATGATGTTCGGAAATAGAAGCAACGTCTCTCAAACACCAAAAGGAATTAAAAACGTAAGGAAATAAAAACGTAAGAATAAAACAAAAGATTAAAAAACCTCAAGTTACGTGTCTGTCTGACTTCTGTCTATTCTCTTCATTATTCATGGTGTCTAAACTTTGTTACATTTTCTAGAAAGTTCTTGATGTAAACTGAATGACAAATCTTACGTCAAGAATGTTTTTTAAACCAGACACACACCATCTAGTTAAACCATGTTAAGTAATCAGAACAGAACATTCAGGGTCATGTAAATGTTGACCTCCTCACCTCACCTCTCATTATTTCATAGATACTCTGCCGCAGCATCACCTCCTGCTGCTCCCGTGGAACCAAGCTGAAGAAAAATGTGAGTGAGAAGAACAGATGGTGGGAATCAAAATTAAAATGCAGAGAATCTGAAGAGGCAGCACTTTTTGTGCAACGTAATGAACGTTACTGTTTATCACTCAAAAACATTCAACATGCTCAAAATCATCCCATTAGTTGAATTAGTAAATCACAGAACATGAAGGTCTTTATGCATTCCGGGTACCTCAGTACCTTCACGTCCAGAATTTTTATTAAAAAGAGTAGCAACGCGTCTGCTTGAGATTGCAAGGCACCTTCACCTGCAACGAATGACAAATAACCGAGTCAATAAAGAAATGTCTGGAGTAAAATATGAGGACACTGCAGAATTATGATGTCTGTGTTTGCTTCTTATCTGCCCTGTTCCCTGGCTAAACAAAGATGTGCAAGAGAAAACAACTTCTTTTAGGATCAAACCAGGTTAAAATGTAATTATTTAAGCAAATTAAAGGAAAAGAAACAATGCATTTTTGCAAAGGTCAAGTCATTGATGACCTCAGAATTGAGGAAAACACAATGTCACTTGAGAACTTTTTTAAAAGTAAAATTTAATGTAAAATAATTTAGCCCAAAACTATCATCATAGATCTTAATATAGAAATTGATTGAAACATTTCAAAATAATTCAAGTTTCTCTACTAATTTGCGCAAAGAAATACACTTACTGCCTAATGGTTTGTGATCCTCTGGTTCGTCTTAGGCTCTACATTTTGCATTATGACTACAAATGAGAGCCAAATACGATCATCATTGTAGCCAATCATCTGACATTTTTTTTTTACTACAGATATAAAAGATAATGTATTAGGCTATGATTTAGTACAGACATAGCAATGCTGGGATGGAAGGATAAAATATTTAGAACTTGGTTAACATTGAAATTGAAGTCACATACTTCCTGACTGAACCAAATATATGGACAATTGGTATCAGCTTCCAAATTCCAATTTTTGTGAAAACACATGGTTATATCGTGTACACGTCTGTGTTGTAATAGCTTTGACAAAAAAATAACATTTGAACTAAATTAAATTTAAGTTTCAATTCAATTATACTTTTTTACATTTCCACTAGGTCAATGAATTACTTGTTGCTCAAAGCGTTATTGCCTTAAAATATTACTGGGTTTTTTTTACATTTTCGTGTAAGTGTTGCTAATTTTAAAAATGCTTGAAGAGAATGATTGCCTCTTTTTTTGTGTTTAAATTTTCAAATTAAACCAAACGCTTGCGACTCCTTGTGATCTGTGACAGCAACCAGGAAGCAACCACATGAAAGTTCAAGGTATTAATGTGATCAAAAGTCAAATCACGCTTGCTGTAATTGGTTAGACACTCCCAAAAGAAATGAAAGAATCTTTTTTCTACACGTCATATAAGAATTATCAATCATGGTAGCGCTACAATCATTTCACAAATGAAAGCAGCTCGAAAATGGGAAAGTTGAACGTCAAAGCGGGATGAGCGCCTGCTAGGAGATATGAAGGCATTCCATCAGCATCTTTTTATTGCTCCTCCAGGACACTATTAATCTGCCCCAGCATTATAGAGAACATCCCAGTGGATATCCTGACCCATATCAGGTGAATAGCACACTGGGAGGATATTACATTCTACTATTGCATTTCAGTGGGCACATCGCTGACTGTAGGTGTTCTTTCTTTCCTCTAACCTGTCATTAGCCTGTAAATAAGCAAGGGTAGGGAGTTCTGAGGAACTAGCACTTCTGAACTGCAGTCGCCAGGTAGGAGGCCGGCATTTTCCCGCATAGATTTCCTAAGCTCACACAGATGTGTCTCAAAATGTGTCGATGCATTGTGAAAGCAGTAGAAGAGGAAATCAACATCCATGACCATGTGTCTGTGTTGCTGGCAGCACAAAAAAGAAGTGTCATTGCCTGAGGGCTGGAGATTTATACAGGATACTGTGCATCGAGATTCAATCCTTTGGATCCTTCTTTCTCAACCTGCAAGCAGAATCTGTTTCCTTTGGCCGTCTGGCATGTTTTACCAGTCGAACCTGGCACTAATGCGGGTATCAATGTTATTTGTGTTTTAGTTGCTTGTGATAACTTTTGAGAGTTAATCAAACATGCTGAAAAAATGGAAAAGCAAAAAATAGAGAGGCAAAAATATTTGAGGGTTTGAAGTCAATTCTAGCGTTTTGACAAGACATAATTTGCAGTACAGTCAAAGGCAAACTTTATGAAGTTACCTTCTCACCATTTAGCATAAGTGATCAGGGTTTTAGATTTAAACACTAGGCAATTTCCCCTCTAGCCATCATCCCCTAATGACGTGCTCACGAAGAGTTAAGTCATTTCGTCAAATTAAGAGGCGCTGGTATTTTTTGTTAACATTTTTAACAAATAGTTAAAAAAATTTTTTCTGTTGTATAATTTTATCCAAACTGCTTTTGGATGGTTTGTGACAGGTAAAGTGATCTACCATACACATAATTTTAAAGCTCTGGGCATTTTAAGTCATGTTTTTGGTGAATGACTGCTGATAAGGATACAACACAGCAATTACTGAACTTACTAAACAAAAAAGACAAGTTGGAAGTAAGTCAATTTGTTAATTTTGCCATACTGTAGCAGTTTTCAAAAAAAAATGCACTCACATCCATGCTGATTTTTCCAATCTAAAACAATAAAACAAGTAAATAAAAAAAACAATAATATTTATATATCATATAATTATATATACACATGACCTGCATGTAATCAAAACTTGACTGTCCAATTAAAATGTATTTGTTGCTGCTTTTGAAATAAGCAAGAATAAAAATGTTTAAATAAAGGGCTTGATTTATTTTTAAGCCAGGAAGAAATAAAAATGTTTACCAATGTGCTTGACCAAGAAGTGTGCTGAGGATTCCAACACTGAGGTCTCAAAAGATGATACGTTTGTAATGAAGTTGATCAGGGCAGACCAGATCGGCATCAGAAAGTCTATACAGCAAAGGTCAGCACATGCAAATGCCTCCAGCCAATTTAAGTCTTTTCATTTCCATGTAGAGAAGTGTAGAGGTGAATTGAATCACAAGTGTGTAGTGCCATACTCATTACAACACTCCGCTAAGTAAACTGACGGATAGGGAACCAACGTGAGTGTGACACAGTGACACAAAATAGCCTCAATGAGTTGATTCAAACGACATACATTGTTGCAGATCTATTTAATACATCAGATTTATTTAAAAAGTGTTTTTTAAATAATATAAATGTGCATGTTTATTTAGGCAATTATAATACACCGGGAACATTAGTGCACAAAACTACAATTGATTTTACCATCGATATACCATCGAACTTCTGACTGTCACGGTTGATGGCTGTCTCTGAACAGAAGGTGAATGGATCCCCGTGCACGGCACGAAAACAGCCGGGAGGCAAGAGGTTAACTCCTCAGTGAAGGTTTTAATCCAAACAATTCACAAGGCAAAATACAACCATACAAAACTAACGACGCGACGAAGAACTGTGAAAAACCCCGTGCTTAAATACCCAACAAATGACGAGACAAACGACGAACACCTGGAACATAACAAGGCAATAAACATAGTGACGAGAAAACAGCTGATCGGGAAAACAAACACACATGGGAAGAACCGGGATGTCACGAGACAGCTGAACATAACATAAACAACGGCGCAAACCGGAAGTGACGCAAATGAACATTCCGCGTCAAAATAACGGCTCTTGCATAAAAGTCTATCCCGGCTTTAGCCGGGATCTGTGACACTGACTACACCTTGAGCTCCAGTGCTGGTGATGGCAGCAATTCCTGAACCCTGTGGTGGAGACCGGAAGAAAAGGATGCTGTCAAGCAGAAAAAGGTGTCTCATCAGGCTTGGGCACCCGATTGTGGCACACCTGAAGCAGGTGATAAATGTCAGCTGGCCAGGTGCATTGTAAACCAGACAGTCTCAGAGGGAAAAACTAAAAGAGACATTTGCAAACTTCCTCAATCCTTAAGACATGTTTTCTGTAAAGGAAAAGGAGGTTGAGGAGTCAGAAATTGATTCACCTGTCTCCCTGTATCCCAGAAGGTGTTTTCTGACTACAGAGTGATTACACTTTTCAAACTTCCTGGGCAAGTCTACGCCAGATAGACGCCCAGAAAGGTTTATGTCCGACCAAGTTTGCTTCGGTTTTGCTGGCAATAATCAAAAGACTTTTTCTCACTAGTTCAGTTCATTGTTTCTTTGGTTAGGATTACTAGGCACAACCAAAGAACAAAGAGATCTGATTTGGGATCATCTGGCATGAGAATCAACCCCTCTTGTCCAAGCACCATGAACGCCTTGGTCCTCTCCTGAAAAAAGATGGACGGCACCGATTACTGCCCAATCCAGGCATTGACAGTGACAAGCTAAGTACAGTCGCTGCTTCTTCTTCTTCTGTAGGGAGGGGGTTTGTTCTGAGTATGTCCTATTGAGTGGAGAAAATCCCAGGACACATGCTATATGGACATGTCTCATATGACCTTGAAACATGTGTCCCTAGGATTAGGATGGAAAGGGAAGTTTGGGCATCGCTGCTCAGACTGGTGCCTCCATAACCCCGCTCTGGAGGAAATGGAGAATATGGATGTCTGAATGGATGGGGACATCTAATTTCTGCTTGAAACAGCATATTAGTCCAACACCTTACGGATATTTGTACTTTCAATGAATTTTCATATGATTTTGTATCACACACACTTACACACATGGAATTGAAAAAGCTATTACTCTTCTTAGTATATGGATTCAAGTTATTGGTGTTTGCTTCAGGCTTTCTGCAAATGTACCGGTACATTCAATAAACCCAACAAAATATTGTTCTATTAGAAAAGCAATTTTACAATGTAAACGTTATGTGCAACTATTACTATCACTGTACTTCACATTAAACCTTGTTGAGACTCTTCCTTTTCTGCTATTTTTAAATCATTACGATTGTGTTTTGTTGGATTAATGACTCATTCAATGACTCCAACAATGACTCCAATCGATCCGCCTGGTTCCACAGCACGTCCCAACATGTCTCCATTAAAACAGCTTGATCAGATGGAAATATCTTCTTCTACGCACTCTAACATCAAGAATAACAGGCAGTTTGCAAGGTTATCCAAATGGCAGGAGGGTACAATCACTCGAAAACAGGCTCCACAATGGGAGGTGAATTGTGAGGGATGATGGCTGTTTCACTGGAGCCAGCATGAGAAGGGCACGACCTCTCGGCACCTGGTGTTTGAACTAGACGCTCGATCAATAATCAAAGTCACGATGAATCCACCAGGAGAGGAGAAGGCAAGATCATGTGGTACTTTGTGCGACATGGGTGGAGATATAGAGGAGCACTCATCCTTGGTCTTAACCTCAGCATTCATCACTAGGCCAGTGGCCTCATTAACATCCTGGGGAATTATAGATTGGCCTGTCTTAACCATGGCCACCTCCCTCTCAATCGCTTTCAAAAGGTGAGATATCATCAGTTCTCCAATCTCAATGTTTCCATCTTCCTCCAGTTGCTCATTTTCCCAGCGATCCATGTGATGCAGAGACCGGTGGATGGTGCTTGTGAGGTCGCATGTACGATTACAGATCTGTCTACTTGATGGATGGTGAGAAGCAAAACGATTTCTACAACATAGATTTTCATTGAAATTGACAATTTGGTGTGTTTACCTGATTTGACTTTCAGTTATTAATATTCAATATTAAAATGATTGCATTCAAAGCCTTAGGTTGGCTGTTTCGCATAAAACTAAAATGGATGATATGGTCTTTTTTGCTGGTAGAATTTTGTTGTTTATGAAATATACAGATGTCAAACCTAATATGTATTACAAACAGCTAAAGAAATCATTGAGTAATTGATGTCAGATCCAATTATCCGATTTCATCTAAATTGATACATTTTTGGAATATGTCATTTTTACATACTTAAATAATATTCATTCATTGTGCCTAATTGGGATTTTTATGTAGTCAATCACTGGTTTTTGCAGCGCCAAAGGTCATGGGTTTGAGTCCCTTAAGCACAAACTTATTTCAACGTATTATTGGACCATTAGACATCTAGTGTGGTCTGCTGGAGATACAGCATCACTGTAAAGGACAGAAAGAAGCTGGACAAAGTCATCAGGTCCAGCTCTCTCCCGGGTTGGGCTCTGGACACGGAACATGAGTGGGGTGCCATGATGGTCCTGGCAAAATTGAACTCTGCTGGAGCATGAGTGTCACCCTCTGCAGGAAGCACTTTCTGCTCGGAACAGCAGCTTCAGTGACAAACTGGTCCACCCTCGCTGTGTGAAGGAGAGATTGTGCTGATATTTCCTCCCGGCTGCAGTCAGATAACCAACGCTGCTCTTTTACCTCCTGCCGCAATTGTGCCAACATGTGCAATACATTTCCAATGTAACTTCTCAGCAGTTTCACTTTGTATTAATGCAGAAACATAAATATTTCTACTCCCTGTTTTCCCTAGTAATCACATAAATTACATTCTGAGTTGTTAGTGCCCTACCAATTGAGCCAAACAGATTTCAACTACCTTTAATTCCTGTTATTACTCAATCAGAACTGCTGAAGAAACTTTATGCCATCCCATTCCAGAGGAGTAGAGTCTCTGTCTGAGTACAGCAATAAACAAACAGCTCTGCTGAGAATAGCGCTGCCTGACATCTCCATTGTCTATAAATCAAATAAATATTTCTCAACATCTGGACAAACATGCAAATTACCGTTATCTATATTCTGAGTGGCTTTCAGAATATCTTCTTCTGGCAGAATCGAACTTACTCGGTGGGCTTACTTGTTTACTTTGCTCCTTGACAAGGCAATTACCACCTAAATCAAAACAAAAGAATGTCACTTTCCATACTGTTTATTTATTTTTATGGTTATTTTTATGGTTATCGTAACAGTAAACGTTAATGGTGGTGCTGCAGCACATTCTGTTAAAAATTGAATATCAACAACGTTGCAGATTAAAAAGAATGTAACATGCAAAATTAACATTTGAACGGTAAACTAACAATTCTTAAAGATCTATCTATAAGAAACAATAATTTGTTTGATTGTAATGTATGTATGTGAGATGAATATAAAAATTATTAATAATTAGGATATATAATGGAAATATATAGAATTTGTTTATTTTAACGTTCTATCCATTAGCTTTTGGTTTTTTAATGTATCCATTCATTAAACAAAAACTTGTTTTTTTTTTTAATATACTCAAGCATCTAATAAGACAAACATAACAGTACAGGTCTACGTGTTTTGTTTAGATTTAGTTTTGGACTTGTATGTAGTGAATGAAAAAAAAAATTCCAACTACAGAAGCCTTGTCAAAGGTCACAATGATTTTTGGTTCATCAGTTTTGTGTAAATTCACAGTCCGAAAAGTAAAAAAAGTGCATTTTTCTGCTTAAACTTTAATTCACATTTTCTAGTAAAGCCACAGCAAAAAAGGTGAAAACACTGACATGTATCTGACAGAAAAACCTGACCTATCATGAGCTAGAAGCTCATGACCTTGTTGTCATTTTGAAGCTTATGTGTTCTGAGCGTGGAACTTTTGCTCCACCTGCCCCTCTATTGCTGGCCAAGACAAACAGCCACAGATGCCACAACGTATCCTGTGATGAAGAGCTATAGGGAAAAAAGGACAGGTTGTCTACTCACTTTTAGGAGAAAGACTGAAAAATAATCGCTCTGTAGATATGTCAAGATGCTCAAGCTTCTGCTTTTGAAAGGACAAAATGATGCAACTAAGGGCAGTGTTCTGAAAGAAAATGTGATTTTTTTTAAGACCAACTTGAAACAGGGAATCACATAAAATGTAAAAATGCAAATGAAATTGAACAGAAACAGAGGGACACATCAGAAGCAATGAAATAGCGACTGTTGTATTTCTCCATGCAGAGGTCATTGTTTTAATATTTAATCAATGTAATTAAAATCTCAATTAATTGATTACTGTAATTTTGAAACACTAGATCTAGGGTTCGATTCCCAAGGAAAGCAGGATGTTGTTGATTTGTGTAAATTGCAATGACATAAATCGCTTTGGATCAAAGGATCTGCTAGCATGACTCTAAAGCAAATATTTATATACACAAACATCATCATATTCCTACAGTCAACCACTGCAAAACCTTACAAAACTTAGCTTCATATCATTTTTGAATCCTATTTGGGAACAATCATGATAGAAATCTGGTAACAGAATAAAAATTGTAATGAACTAGAAATGCTGTCAGGTCTGTGTGAATATTCTTCAATGATCAGCACTGACATCTCATTTTAGAGACAATTTCCCGCACACGGCAACCATTTCCTTCTGATGTTTTCATCTGCTTTGAAAAAAGCGTTAGTGCTGACGTTAATAATTTTGCCTTTTGCTGGAGATTTTAGGATTAAATTGATTACTAGCCATGAGACTTACAGTTACACTGCTATCAGAAGAAAAAAACATGTCTAGTTTGTTCTTATGATATTTTTTTTTGCCCTGTATTCATGTCACATACAGCAGGTCACATACATAATTTTATTTTACACAGGTCTCGATTTTCAATTTTAGTTTGGGTCAGAAAATCTGGACATTCCCAGGATTAGTTACCAAAAGTCTATTATATTAATTTGTAATAAATAAATATATATCACACAAATCAATACACATTTTTTTTTTATCTTTTATATTCTGAAAAGATAGATGCAAACTATACCTAACTGACATTCTAATTCCTCTAAACACAAATCATTGGACTGGGGGAAATATCGGAGACCCAGAGGAATCCCGCAAAACCGGGGAGAACATTACTGAAATTCTGTGGTGTTTATTGCTCGTGACCCCGGTATAAAGAGAACAAAGAGGTCTACATACAACAATTTGCATAATGAGTAGCTTACTGTACATTTTTAAAGACTGCATAGATAAATACTTCAACATCAAAATTAGGACACCATCTGGCTGGAGTTTTGAGACACAACTTTTAACCCATGGTTTTCACAATCTGCCCAAAGTGACTGATGTGCACACTCACCCAGAGGATGGTCAGCTTTTTTCCAGTATTATGCTAATTACATTTCATTTGATTAATTAAACATACCACAGCTATTATGCTATGGATTAAATGGCTCATGTTACGTGCATGTGTAAAAATAAGATGTTAATAACATAAAAACAAAGACCCCACCATCCAAGCTTTGTTGCAACACTGTCTATGATCAGCTATGGTCCATCCATCTATTATTTATCGCTTACTCCATTATGGGTCACAAGGAACTGGCGCCTATCTCAGCAACTCTTGGCCTGAGGCGGGACACACACTCTGGGTTTATGGCCAACCAGACACAGGTCTCGTCCCACAAAGCTATACTTTTTTTGTTTTGGATTAAACCTGCTGTGAGACACCTGGCCATTTCACGACCAGGGGCAGTGCTAGCGAATGCTGCAGGACCGCAGACAGCACAGCCACAGGTAGGCAGCACACGTGCTGCCGACTTCTCAAGCAATTAGCCCTGTATAAAAGAGAAATATCCTGCCTGTAAAAATAGTGGACTCATGAGTAAAGTCTCAAACCTGCCCGACTTTGTGTCTAAATCAGTAAAGGAAAAGAGCTGCAACTGAGAAGATACGGAAAAGCGAGGAAAACCAGAGAAGAAGATAAATACTTTTGTTTGCTTTAAGCCCCGAAACCTTTTTTTCCCAGATTTTGAAAAAAAGTGATTTCTGTTATTCAGTCAACGCCTCAGTGGTGAAGAAGTTCACACAACATATGCATAATCTTAGCCTTAACCTTCCCACCTTAGCTCTATGTTTAGAATCATTGTCGAAAGTGAATCTCCATTCCAGTCTCTAGTCCTTTCCACTGTCCAGCATGTTTTTTTTTCTGGGTTTATGCCAGGGGTGGGCAAACTAAGGCCCGGGGGCCAGATGCGGCCTGCCGAACTTGTAAAAAAATGGAATGAAAGTCAGATTCTTTTTTTTATGCAAATCCAGTTACTTCGCTATGAAGGTTTATTTTATTATCTATATGAACACTTTTTTAAAAGCGGAACCATATACACAAAATGTACGTTAATGAACTGTACTAGTATGTTTTAGCATTTATTTTTGCACTGTCTGTCACAAAACAATAAAAGGGTTGAAAAATAAAAAATGAACGTGCACCGAGATGTGTTTTTGTAAGTTTATAGTGACTTTGCGTTGGTCCGGTGTAGGTACAAAAAGTGCTCGGCCTGCAAAAACCGCTCGGGGTCCTTCGACTGGCGATGACGTCACACTATGGTGAAACCACTTGGACAAACCTTGTAAATCGCGATGTTTTTGCCAATAACCACCAACTGCAGAACCGCAGAATGACAGTCTGAGACGCCGGAAGTTAGCGGAGCAAGTGGTGCCTTAATAGGCATGTTGTACTTTTTACAGTTTAAACCTAAAAATTAAAGTTATAATCATGCATTCTTTTTAAACGGTTTAATTGAAAAGATTGACTTCTGTCCGTATATGGGTTGAATATGTATATACACATATTGTGAGTGTGACACTTTGTTTCTAATTCACCAGAGATTAAAGTCTTTATGTGTGAATTTATATAAAATCAGAGTTAACAATTACGCCATCCTGCCAACAAAAATAATTTTACTACAAATTATTTACTACAAACTATAAATGATAAGAAATACAAACGATTCACCTCATAGTGGTTGCTGGTGTGAATGAATAGCAACTGAACACAACTAAAAAAATAAAAAAATTAATAGTCTTAAAACGTGGCTAAATTAAAAAAACAGCCTTAGAACAAAATAAACTTAAAAAAAATGCCTTGGAACGAGGCTAAACTTTAAAAACCAGCCTTCGAACGAGGCAAAACTTTAAAAAACAGCCTTAGAACGAGGCAAAACTTAAAAAAAAAAAAACACACACTTTGAACAAGGCTTTGGGCTAACCAAATATTGCAATTCATACTATTTCAAAGCAGACCTGATAGATGAAGCAGTTTACAAATTAAAATCTTCATTTGCCAGATTGGTCCAATATTTTCTGTACCTGCATGATGGAATACTGTGAATTAAAAAAAAAAAATCCCAAACTGAACAAGCCACAGAACAGGGCTGACTTATGTTACAAAACCTAAAGAGGGTATGGAAACAACTGTCGCCAAAGCCGTCTGGATTGAGCGAATCCAGCAAAAAACAACTCTTTCTTAGCTGGATTCAGAACCTATGAACCAAAAGAATTTGGACAATTGCGCCCTACAGCAAGTTATATTTACTGAATTAAATTAAATTGTCGCTTGTTAAATGTAATTTATATTTACACTTTTTTGTTGGCCATTTGTGGTTTGTGCAATAAATATTAAAAGTTCTATTGTGCTTTATTATTCACAATATTTACAAAAATTAAACACAATATTTTATATAATAAGTGTATATTAATGTGCAAAGCTTTACAATCATTTTACAATGCATTGATATGCTACAATGCTTTATAATTTCGTTCTTTTAACATAGTTAAAAAGGAGAGCAGCCAAGTTATTTGACATATAAATAAAAAAAAACGTAATGCAATAGTTATATTCCCTCGTAATTATTTAAAAATAATGGAGTTTCGAGCGTGATTTGTCAGCGCAAAATCCGTTCGACGTCATTCCAACTTACGGCCAATCAAACTGTGTGACGTCATCACCAGTCGCAGGACCCCGAGCGGTTTTTGCAGGCCGAGCACTTTTTGTACCTACACCGGGACTAAGAAAAGCGCCATATAAATAAACCTGAACGTGAAGTTGAACTTATTTTTATGAATTTGGTGTTCCTGAATCGAGGTACCACTGTACGTATTTCCTCCACATCCCAAAATGTATATTTTTTTCTGCAGCTCGGTCCGGCCCCTTTGAATGTCAAATGTTAGAACCCGCAAATCGAAATGTTTGCCCACCCCTGGGTTATGCTGTAGTTAGCTCTAGCTAACGTCCTATCGTCTCTGACCAGCCTCCCTGTTCCAAAGAAGAACATCCCCACAGCATGCCACCCCCATGGTTCAAAGTGTGGATCAGGTGCTACATATTCTCGCACTACCTACATAATGTTTAGCACTAACCCCAAGAAGTTAAACTTTATTCTCGTCTGAACAAAGTGTTTCCCAACCGACAATGTTGTATACATACAACATATGTCCTGCTTTATGACTGATCTGCTGTTGATGAAAGATCAGGATGGCTGAATAGTCAATAATCGTGTAAAATTTAATTCGTTCCAGTCCATTATGCAATTAAAGAAATAGAAACGATTCTAAACTGATTCATTGTTTTCAGCTTGACAAACTTTCTCTTGGTCCTGATTCTGGCCAAATGTTTTCAGTTTAGGTGAGAAGATTTGGTCCCTGTGAAAACCTGCTTCAGTGCCCTGGATGAAATGCTATGAAATGGATGTTGACATGATAGTGTCAGGGTTTGGGGAGCGAGGAGAATGGCCGGAGGATTTCTTCTGGATCAACAAAACTGATGTGACATTTGGCCGTATAGGGTTTTCTCGGAAACAATAAAGGGGAAAAAAATCTGTCAAAACAATGAACTGTATAAAAATGTGTTGCTGCAGTTGACAATCAGTTTTTGGAGATTGGTGTTACAGTAAAAGCCAAGACATTTAGTTTTTTTATTTAGTTTTTATGCAATAATAGCACCAAAGTTAAAATGAATTAAAAAAAAAAAAAAACTTTTTTTTAAATTGACAATTACATTAAGCATCCAACAAGTTTAGAAATAATCCACTCAATGTTAACTGGGTTGATGAGCAGCCAATCACGTCCCTCCCGACAATCCTAGACCGCCCCAATGATCTTAAGTGATCACCTTATCTGACTGTCGTGCAGTGTGAGGTGTGATGAGAATTAATAAATGTGCTTTTAAGGTCATCTATGAGGCAAGCTGCAATTAGTAAATGACAATTAACCTAATTGTTTAATTACTGTTGTATTATTTAATCTATGTCTTCTTTCTAAACTAAACGTTCAGAAACAGTATACAAAGCAGCAAGATGACAGAAACAAGGTCCGGTCAGAAAACAAGCTGTTCCAATCAAAACTCAAACTGACTGAAACAATATCCAATAAGAATTTGAGTTGACAGAAACTATTTTTGGTTAGAATCTTAGAAGCAGTGACTAATCAGAAGCAGCGACGAATGAGAACGTGAACTGACAGATTTGTATTTTTTGTCTTTCTTTCTTTACAGGCCTGCCAAATATTATTGTACTTGTATTATTGTATATATATTTTCAAAACCAACTGATTTTTGGTGTTTAACAAATATTGTGATGCTTCTCATTTTCATCATTTCTTTTTTGAAAATCATAGCTTATTCCTGCTTATTACATACCGGTACTTAACTTACAACTGTAAGTTTTTACTGATAAGTAAGAAATTTTCATTTTTTTTATTTAATAAAAATAATTAATTTTTAAAAATATTTTTCAAAAATAGCTTGACGAGATGTCGTTAACTATCACTGTGAGAGAATCTTCATTTATAAATCTGAATTGTAAATCTAATTTAAGAATTTAAATAAATTGTGGGATACAATGTTTTCCAGGTCGCTACTCAGGAAAGCAAAGCAGGGATGCGAGTGGTTGTAATTTGGACTCGTCTTCATTGCAACAGAGATAGACAAGTTGCGTCTTGAGGTTGTTAATGGCGCTACTTCGCACTCGTTAATCCTTTTAATCTTCAACCTTGCCAGGTCCTTCTCCAAACTTCTGCACTTCAGTTGTTTATACAACACTCTCCCAAGTAGTTTCCATCCAATTAGGTTTGGTGACAGAGCACCTCCTCTTTGTTTTTTCCATCCCAATCTGTCCTTGAGTAGTTAGCTAATTCCTTTCCCAGCAATTACCTGCCTCGCTGCTTTTCCAGCCTTTGTTTATTTGTTGTTTGCATATTGTTATACCAAAACCAATAGCATCACTTCATCACATGATTCTTTATGGAAAGGTAAAGACAAAATGTTTGAAATGCTGTACCAGGCTTTGTGCACTCTTGCAAATTCTTGTTAATTATAAGTGTGGACAGAAAAAACACCACAATGGGCCTGCCTCACTTTCACTTTCAAATAGCCCTAGCCATTAGCTTTTTTATGCATAGTGTGTGTTTTTCTGAGTGATTCAATAACAATTTATGATTTTTGAGGAGCTGGAGAAGTATGACAGAATGAACGCTGCATGAATCTTTATAGAAAGGCAGTTTCCATCACTGCACAGGCACACGGTGCTTATTTTCTCGTATTGTATAATGTGTTTTTCAATTTTGCAAAGATGTACAAATCATAGGAATATAAAAATTGGTTGCCTCTGAGCTCATGTGGACCGGTGGAGACTGCCAGACTTCTACACCCTTAAAAATGCCAGTAAATATCCCTGAAGCCAATTAAAGTGAAACATACTAATTTTTTACCCAATAAATGCAACTGTGAATTGCACCTCAATAAAACTGGCACACGATTTAGATTATTCTAGATTTAGATTTTATGTACTTTAGACTATTTCAATTTAGAGAGTGCGAACTCTCCTTGTTTTTTCTGATGTTTTTTCACATTTCAAAATGAACTTGAAGTGAAACTATTCCAGCTCAAGACAGTCAAACTACTTCTGATAAGGCATTTAACCAAACTAATTGTATTCAGCAGTGCAATCTCATTATCTGCTCTGGGTTGGATAAACAGGAGAAAGAAACGTGACTATTTTTATTCTTCACCAGTGTTTGAACATGTTCTTCACCCTTAACCAATTATTCATGTAGGAAGTGTTGCATGAGTTGGCTGAAGTGTGAGAGTGGGAGGAAAGGCCGGGAACATTCAACCTAATGCTTAGAAGATCACTCTAGCTGTAACGTAACCTCAACTTCAGAGTTTGAAATTGAAAGCAGTGTATAGAAATTTAATTAAGATGATGGTTCCCAAGAACCTTTTTTTAATCATGCCAAACGTGTGAATATTTCACATGTACAACACGTGATCTTGAAAAATGACTTTTAAATTGCACATTCTATAAACAACTCAAATATTGCAGCATTTGTCCCATCAATGACAGCAGACTGTGAAATGTCTTTTGATAAATAGACAAACTAGCTTCACTGGTTTCCCTTAAACTATTTTTTGAACGTGTTAGTTCACACCACATTTTAAATCACATTTATACAAACAATTAATGCATAAATCTATGTTTAGTTGTAGCCACAGTTGATTGCTTTGGATTAGAGCTTCCGCTAAATGTTTGTTAGTCAGATAAATCTCTCGGTTTGTCCTGCTGGGGACTGGAATTCTGACAGTGACCACGCCACTGTTTTGTGTTTGGCTAATGTCAATTGTGTTCTCTATCCTCTTGTTACCTGGTTACCTTCTACTACATTAGTGTTCTGGATAGTGGATTGCCAAGTCATGTCTGCAGAACCTTAGCTTTGTGCTAAGCTAACAACAGAATCTCTCCAGTAATCTTGTCTTTTTCCTGTTTGAGTGATTCATTTTTTGTTAGATTGTAGTCTAGCTCGGTTCTAGCAAAATGTCTTTACAGCATTTTGTTAAGATGGGGAAAATACTCTCTATTGATAAACTCAAAATTTTGTACGAATCTGCAAACAACATTTTGTGGCAAGCAGATTTCATTTGAAATGAAAAGAGGCTTCATTTTGTCTGCATGGCTTTGTGGAAATAAGAATGTGTGGGCTCTGTAAAGATATAAAATACAAAAATATCCTAGCGATAACTTGAGCAAATGCCACAGTACTCTTGTGGACATGTTAAACATTCCATAAAACACTGACCTTTCCAGCAGTGATTGCTTGATATTTGCAGGGACCGGTAAACTGTTGTCACTCCACAGTAGACTAATGGTGCAAAAATCAATGGGGTATAATGTGAAGATATTTGGTACACAACTTCAGGGTGAGTGAGTCTTTCCTACTGTGCATGTTGAATTACAATTACACTTTACAGTGTTGCAGTATTACAGTGTACACACAAAGCACTGTTTGTTTTTCTTCTACCTATTCAGTCCTCCATCAAACCATTCACCATCTTAACTTTTTATCATTGCCTGGTCCTCGCTGTATTGGCACAACCAATTACTCAGTGGGACACAAACACAATGCTGTACATTCACACACTCACACTGATGGGTAACTTCTCAGACAACAATTCTACTGCAAACGTTCTTGGTCTATAGGAGGAAACGCACACAAACGTCTGGAGAACTTGCACAGACTCTCGCATTTTTCTGGCTGTGAGGTGATACCACCACCCACTTTGCCACAGCTGTTTTCTTCTGTATGTGAATTGATTATATGTAGGATATGAGAATTATCTTTCTCACATGCCTCACCTTCATTGTCACAGTCAAGGATACTCCATCGTTTGTTCAGTCATTTTTCTTTGGGGCAAGAAAGTTTGCAAAAAAAAAAACGTTGAATTTTCAAAGTGAGTACTACAAACCAGGTCAGATTCTTGAACCAAATTAAGCAGCACATTGGCAATAGCTTACTCAAACCCCCAGATATTCGCAAAGCACACCGATTTGATTCGGTTCACAAGCACAATTAGCTGTGTGAAGGATCTCCTTTTGATTGGATTTTCTTTTCGTTTTGATGCATAGAATTTTGATTTTGTTGTGTTTGATCTTTTTGAAACCTGAAGTTTTTTTTTTATTACTTAGTAAGAAAAGAACTGCACAGTGCTGTTTGAAACTAAAAGTATACCCAGGTTTTGTAAAACAGTGGAAAGATTCCTCAGTGA
The DNA here is from genome assembly GCA_028031935.1 of Paedocypris micromegethes. Lineage (NCBI taxonomy): Eukaryota > Metazoa > Chordata > Actinopteri > Cypriniformes > Paedocypris > Paedocypris micromegethes. The sequence goes on from CM051496.1 coordinate 16,303,225, forward strand.
CTCACAGACTTCAACCGTTTGATAAAAGGAGAAAAAAACCTCTTCAAATACGATGCATTTAAATCGTCAGAGCTAAAAGCCTTTCTGCTGGTAACCAGGAAGAACCTGCAGAAGATTGAAGAGCTTTCGTAATGCGGACGATAGATTCCCTCAGGTGATCAAATCCAGCTCCATCCACCTGCATCTCACAGCTCAACCGACTTGTTCAGATCAAAGTCAGCATCCTTTTTGTTTGGTATTAATATAGATGCACGAACATTATACGTTTTTCTTTTGCCTCGTATCAGGTGTGAGAGTGCTCTGTGATAGAGAAAGTGATGACTGAAACAAAGAGGTCCATTTAACCATCCAGTGAAGTTACACATTTAGTTTCTTTCTAACAAATACAAAAAAATATGCAAAGTAACTAGTCATTTCAGAGTGACTAGTATGTGCATAATAAGCACTTTACTCATTCCAGATCAGTGTGATCCGTTCCTGCGAGAGCCGAAAACTGTTCTAGTGAATCCAAATGGGGTGGCCATGTTCACCTTCATGTTCACGAACTTTACAGTGAAACACAGGTATGTTCTTCTTTTTCGTATTTCTTTACGCGTTATTTGTTCTGCATTAAGCAGATTTTGGTCTCAAATAAGCAGACTATTTTAAACTTAGATTTGTTTTGGGAATTAGACCCAATTAGGCGACTGTCCTAAGTTTAAACTACTTAATTGTTTATCTATTAATCTATTTATGTATTGTTTGACTTCACATTTGTCTTTAAATTGTGTAGGAAATAATTTTTTTTTCAGTTCAGTTCAATAAATTCTTCTTCATTTTTAAATAAGCCGTGTCTTATTTTACCACAACCAAATGTATTTTAAAATGTTACATCCTTATGCAAAATGAATTCAGGAGTAAATTGATTTCTCTTAGTACTGAGACATTTAGAATAGGCAAGAAAGTGGCACTTTCCATGTAAATAGCATAAAAAGTGCAATCATTTTGTATAGACGCACATTCATCATTTAGTTGAATTCACATTTGCTGAGCATTAGTGAAAAGCATACAGAGCACTCGACTGCACAGAGAGGTTTATAGTGTACTTATCCCTGCTAACTCAGATCTTCTCTCATGCCTAATACCTTTTGCCTCATTTAAATAATAATAACCTAATTTGTGCCGAGCTGTTGCATAATCTTCATATAAACATCATTTGGAGAAAAGAAGTATTGTCATTGCTTTCTTAGAGTTAGTTTAGACCAGTGTTATCTGCGGTGGAATCAAAAACAATGCTGTTAAACACAATTTTTAGAGTACGATTTAAATGTTCCGATGGCGTCTGTATTATGCCTGTATTACAATATGCTGCCAAGAAAATGCTCAGATCAGGCTCCTCCCCTAAATAACAATTTTACATAAAGTGAGTGTGAGTGTGTTTGTCAGTATGGCCACTAGGGACCATGTTGTAATTGCTCTCTGTATTTAACTTATGCAGAGAAGTGACACACACACACACACAGAGTGAAAACACACAGATCCAGAGCAGTGGGCAGTCTAAAGCTATGGCGCATGGGTGGCATGTGTCTGCTCAAGAAAGTTGTGAAAAACATGGACCGGGTTTCAGAACTAGAACGCCTTGGTGGCAGATCCAACTCTCAACCGCTCGTCCCCAATTGTCATTGGCACATCCTATAGTGTGTGGCTGTATTATGTAATTATGCTCATTTGAATTTAAAATATAATATTCTCTAATGGTCAACCAAAACAAAAACTAGCACATCAGATAAACATTGGATAAACTTCCCCCTCACCGTGAGCCATTCATTGCTATTCAGTGTGTCGGGCCGCACGGTTTGACAAAGCAGTGTGTCATGCAGAGCAACAACAGGTCACACTGTGAATCAGAACATGCGGTGAACTCAGGGAGGAAGATAAACTGTTCTTTCGATAAAACACTCACTTGGGTTTCTTGACAGACAGTGCCACGATGACTGACAATAGCTTTTTCACAAATCAGTCACTTTCAACTTTCTTACCGTGCCCTGACACTTTGAATACAACAGCACTGATGTGAGTTAATGGGTTTGCGTTCCGGAAAAGTTCCACTACTTCAGTGAAATTTAGGAGTCCCAAAGCACCACAAATATACATTTCAGTGCGTGCTATAAAAAAAAAACAATATAATGTCTATTGCTAATTATATATTTTTTTCTTAAATACACTATGGTTTTATACTGTAAATATCTATTACCATGGAGATTGAACTAAATTTCACAAGAAGCATTACCGTATTGAACTCCATTATTACTGTCAAGATTCATGGATTGTTGTCATGGACTACAAAACCCAGTATTCCTTGAGTTTGTCTCTTCCTGCATTTTGTAGTCACATGATTCATTGTTTTCACCTATTTTCCTCGTTTAATCATGTACTAAAGTTGCCACCTGTTTTAGTTACTGGTCTGTCTTCATTGCACCCACCTGTGTTCCGGTTATGTACGGTATGTTCTGCTGTAAATCTCAGTGTTTTTTCTGCACTATGAACTCTGGCTTCCCTGATTTGCACAAAACCGTAACATAAATTCCATTGTGAATTATGCCAACTGTGATCATTGGTACCTGATTGTAATATGAAATGTACTTTTTATATTATGAAGAGAAAAATCAATGGTTTTAGCCCTTAAGATGAAGTCTTGCGTTTGTTATCATACAGACTTATTTTATATTACATATTTGATTGATGAACTGAGTGACAGTCTTTAGATTGGTTTGGTCAGGTTGTGGCAGTGTGAGCTTGAAATGTTGGTGAATAGAAACTCTTGACTGCGCAAAACACCGTCTGATTAATGAAATCCTCTAGTCGGAGAGACAAGGCAAACGGTTTGGAATATGAGATGAAGAGCGCAGATCTGTCTTCAGCTGCTCTGCTTGTTCAGTGCTGCACCTCAGAAATTGAACATGTCTTCCTTTACCGCTTCCTTTCAAACACACAAATTATTATCAAACTGAGCTGCACACATTCTCTGTTTGAGTGTTTTAAGCAAAGACATGAGTGCGGTGTGCTGCATTATGGGGAAATCTCGGGAGGTAATGTATACACGTATACAAATGAAGATTTATTTTAAGTTAGGATCTCATTAAATGTATGCAATAAATACGTCGATGAGTGTTTGAGTGTTAAGGAGTAAAATTGGCAAAAGTGTTTAGTTTAAAGGTAAACAAAAAAAAAGAAATGTAGAAATGATTTGTCCATTCAAGAATGCAAAAAAATTTAATTTTTTTTACTATTAATTTTTTAGTTTTTCAACAATTTTTAAACTCACAGCCCAAGAGTTTGCAAAAAAAAAACCTTACCTTTTTTATTTTTTTTACTTGCACTGTCTATATTTTCAGCGCCGTTCAATAAAAAAAAAAAAAACAGTATAGTAAACGAAAAGCAAAGCTGCCACACGCTTGTGGTGACCTTGAAATATACAGCTGATCCATAAAATACGACTGAACGCTTGCTCTTTGTTTTTTTTACTGGCCGCTGAAAACTGTTTTTTTTGTTGACTGCACAAGTTGCTAAGGTATATCCTGTCTCCCAGAAACATACCCTTATATGTTATAACCTGATAGTCCATAACATGATTTGTGTTGTGCGTTTTACATTTTGTTATATTTCTTGTCAGTTTTTTGTGGTTTATAAAAGCCTTTGATTAGTAGTGCTCTACTATAATGTGTCTACAGTTTTCAACCTTTTTTTCGTTAGAGTTGGTTCATGCAAGTCAAGTGGAATTCAAGTATTGGAAATCTAAATCATTACAATAAAAAACATCAGCATCCAGAACAGGTTTATTGAATACATGGTAAAAGCACATTATAAATAATGGTAATAGTACACAGAAAGATGGATAGACTGAGCTCAGTGTCTTCCATAGTGGTGCAGACGAGGTAAGACCAGACAAAATACACATCCAGGGGAAAAAAAGGGGATGATGATGATAAGAACACGAGGAATGAACGCAAAAGACAGGAACAGTGAACAAATGAACACAATAAAAAAATAATCAAGGTAAGCCATTTTTTCACCAGCAATGTGGGACTCTATATCTGGTTGTCTTGGTATTAACCTGACTGTGAAACTTGCATGTCTTGTCTTGTTAAAACAAGTCTTGGTAAGACTTGTTAAAAAAAGAGCTTGGCTTTATAAACTATCATACAAGCTTTAATTAATCTATTGAAAAGTTTTAACCAGAGCACAGTATAATGACAGTTCTATTGTGGAATCTGTTAAGATACCGTCTTGAGGTTTAAAGGTCTCGGATAATTAATGTTACAAAGCTTGCAGTGTTTCTTCCTAATTATTAATATTACATGGAGTACAGATCTCATGATTGAAAATTAAGTAAAGCAATTACATAATTCTTGCATGCTTCTTCTAATTGCCTAGTTTCACCAAAGGTAACTCAAAAAATTACATTTTAATAACTTTCTAAATATATCAATGTGCAACCTTCTAAACCAGGGGTGTAAAACCTATTTCACATTGTGGGCCACATACCGCCTAGTGAGATGCCAAACGGGCCGGACAATTAACATTATACCATACTCTGCTACAAATAACCAAAAAAATCATTTGTATTGGTGTAAAAAAAGCACAAGAACATTAGGAACTGTTCTTCTACAAAACATTCCATGAATTATCTCAAATTTCCTTAGAAATATCTCTGTAAATGATTAGGACGTGGTCCATTTTTCTTTGAAAATTCGACACTCTTTATTTACTTTTCTCCGTTTGGATAATGACATTTTGACTAATGAGGGGTGTAGCGGAGAGGTAGAGACCAAAGTTTTCAGTCTGTCTCAGTGATACAGCGTTCTACCCTGATGAAAATAGTGATATGCAGCCAATTAAAAATATTAATTCCAAGCCTTTTATGTTTTTTTTTTCCACTTTTCACTCAAATTATTCTGCGGGCCTGATCAAACCTCTTAGGGAGCCAGTTCCGGCCCACGAACCGTATGTTTAACACCCCTGAACAAAACATAGATGCAACGACCAATTCAACAACAATATTCAGACATTATTTCAGACAATGGCAGTCGTGGTCCAGCCTTAGGAAATTGGGCCTGCCATTAAACGCCCCCCAGGTGCCACAGCTTAAGGCAGCCCACTGCTCCGGGTTTGTGTCTGTATATCTTCAGTGGATGGGATGAATGGAGATATAACCTTTGCACACTCACTTTAAATGTTCTCCCAATATTGGTTTATAAAGACATTTTCCCGTGACAAATAATGAGAAACAAAGCCTGGACTGTATGAATGTAATTATTATCTGCAATTAAAGTATCAAGATTAAATTAAAGTGCTATAGTGTTGCACAGATTTTAGTACAATTTGGAGCTTTTGTTTATTATATAGCAAAATAGTTATAAACAATATCACTGTAGCCATTTTTTAATAGTTGGCCGTTCTTAAAAAAGCATTTCAAGAATTTAAGTTTTTGTACATCCGTTTTTGAATCTTATAACTATTCATCCTCCCAGATTGGTTTAGATCTAATGCCATCCATACATTTCCTCAAATAAGCATATACTGTAGGATAATATATTCCGGAAAGAGCTAATTTAATTTTAAAGAATGATGCCGCGGGTATAGAACAAAACGTCATCAAAACATTAAAACATCTCTACGAGAACAGCCACCAGAGTTCAGAACTCCAATAAAGAAAGCGCTCGCCATCATTTCTCTCATTTAAGTTTCAAATGATGCAAGGTCTATCAAGTCAGCGCTGTCATTTAATTATATCTATTTGAAATGAGTTTCATCTTACCATGTTTTTGAGCTGAGATAAAAGCCAGCTCATCACATTCAGGAGCTGGCTCAGTCTAATTGCTTAGATTAGAATTCCAGCAATATCAGATTGTATGGATGTAAAACTGAAATGTACCACTTTCACTTTTTACATTTTTTTTTCTAGTTGCACTTGCATGATAACCTCATATTGTGGATCTTCTAAAAGACCAACGACACCGTTGTGTGCAATTCTAACAAACATTTCTGTCACGCTGAGAGTTTTATTTCAGGTTGCAATCAGTACAAAGAAGGTTAACGACAGATGTGGAAATAGAAGCACTAGACTAACTAGTTGCTAAGATCTGTCAGCGGTGGGGCAGGTGAGATGAACACACACAGATCAGAGAGCACAGGGAGATGAGGGAATACACCAGAACTCTGGAGACATGACGATACTGGAACAAAGACCTTAAAAAGGATAACAACACCAAGAGTTTCCGCTTATTTCACAATGAGGATGTGTCAGACAGAGCTTCTCATCCTTAAAGGAACAGGTGTTCAAATCCATCCTAAAGTAATGTTGTATTTGGCCTGGGAGATCATTTGATCTAAACCCTTTATTTTTGTTTATTTTCTTCGTACATCTAGCGAGGATGAGTTACTAATTTCTCAACTGGGTTAGGTTAAACTGAATTAGAATAATGTTTAAACTGAATTAGCATGAACAGAAATGTCTGGGACGTGTGCAGATGTCACTAATTAGTGTGACCAAATGCTGTTAATTTTTTCCTAAATGTCATGGTAGTTTTTGGTGCAATGATTTGGAGTGTCCTTATTTTCAGTTCAATAAACATAAGCTGTATTTTTTTTTATGTATTTTAAATGTATCATGCGTGTGAAAATCTTACTCACCAATAAAATAAAAGTGCTGCATAGCATACTGTTGAAAAATAAAAAGGACAGAATGCACATCTAAAGATGAATGTTTGGAAGAAATATATTTACACTACTGTTGAAAAGTTTGCGGTCATTTCGAAATGTCCTTATTTAAAAAAAAAAAGCACTGTTTTTGTAAATGAAAATAACTATAATCAGAAATACACTCTATACATTGATAATGTGGTTAATAACTACGTATTCTAGCTGTAAATGTCTGGTTTTTGGTGGAATATCTACATAATTGTATAGAGGATCATTTCCAGCAACTGTCACTCCAGTGTTTTAATGGTACTGTGTGTATAAAACTACAACTAGTATAAAACTGACCTTCTTTTGAGCAGGTTGAGAATCAGGAGCATCACATTTGTGGGTCAATCAAATGCTCAAAATGGCCAGAAATAGAGCACTTTCATGAAACTCGACAGTCTATCTTTGTTCTTGGAAACAAATGCTATTCCATGCGAGAAGTTGCCAAGAAACTGAAGATTTGACCCCATACTTTTGAATGATAGTATAAATGTAAAGAAACAGATCAGGACTTTTTTCAGATAATTGTTTTTTTGGCCAAAGTCAGGTGACAAAACAGTCCTAAAGTTTAAGGGACCCAACACTGATCAAACTCACCTCCTTATCAGCCGCGAGGCACATGGCAGATGCGAAGACGAGCTTATCCCCTGAGTCTTCATATTGCTAACTATTTATCAATGGAATGTGTTGGATCTCTCTGCTAGCAGACTTTCTGCACCATCAGACAGTCATACGATTACCAGGCTATGAGTTCGATTCATTTGGAGTGTTAGAAGGACACAAATCTGCTAATACCTATAGACTATATGAACTTCAACATGTTTTGTTAACATTAATAATATTTTTGATAATCAAATGGCTACTTTATTTATTATACAAGTCGGTCTCGACTTTAAGCAATAACACAACATTTTTATACTCGAGCATTGGTCTTGTTGCTTGTTAAAGTGTCTGAAAATACACCCAGTTTCCCCATTTCATTCTAAATGTGTTTTTTTATAAGGACAGTGGCCTATTGGCTACCGATCAAACAATGGAAATAAAAAGATTTTGAACTGGTACCACGTCACGTGTTCTTGTGTAAGACCTTGAACCAGATCTGCTTTCCAGGAAGTACGGATTACGGCTACCCACTGCTCCGGGCTTTTGTGTGTGTGTGTGTGTGTGTGTGTGTGTGTGTTTACTGTCTACGTAGTTTGAATGTGCTAAAAATAGAACACTTTAAGTGGGACAAATACAACTTTAATTATCATTATTATCATCATCATCATCAAAAGACATACAGTACATACACCCACATATTTTGTTGCAAATTGTCTGGAAAGCTTTGCTTTATTTAATTTTACATGCAGCAGTAGTACAAACAATTGCAGAGAGACAAAAAAAAACATCTGGCATTTTATTAAATATTAAACTGTATCTAAACTAGATCTCCTATCTCCGTTTTATAATCTTCCATGAACTTTCGAGAGGTGATGCTAATTTATCACAAAGTTTCACATTAAGGCGTGTGCGTGAGTGGCTTGATAGAAAAGATTAGACTTGCTGTTGAGCTTTGATGTTCAGAGATGATAATTTTCATGATGGTACATTAAGATGACTCTATCAAATTACTCTTTCCTTGAGGCTTTGTGAGCTGCAATTTCATGGTCTATAGCGAAGATCCTGTCTCACTAATGGAGAAATCTGGACAAGGACAACAAGCCTTGTAGATGTGGATTCGTCACTGTCCAACACACCTAAAGACTGACCACATTTTATTCAGACATTTGAAAATCAGTTGTAAAGAAAAAAAACGGCTCTCAAGAAAGCAATAAAGGAATTTTCATTTGCAATATTATATTAAATATCCAATCTAATTTATTCAAATTGGTTTGGAATATCAATTCCAATCCAACAAATGCTCATTCATTCCATTCTAGAACAGTTTGTTCCCCAGCCCCTCCTTGGTTCCAAAAAAACATTGACATGCTTATTAAAATTCCAAAATAGCAAAACGTTTTTTTCAAAAAATATTCAGAGAGAGGCATTTTCAACCTGAAGATAAAAATTTGTTTTTTTTAAGGGCCTAACACTAGGATGTTAAAATGTTCTACTCTTGCAGTTCACCAAAACACCTGGCAGAGTCAATTCTTTCTATACAACTAAGTAAAATTAAGATCATAACAAAACTACTAGAAACAGGATTTGACACCCCAGGATTAACCTGACTCTAACCCCAATCGGAGGATTCCACGCCCTCTTGATTTGCTCGTTAGTAAATTATCAGCTCACCTGTTTAAATATCCACTCAAGCTCTAATTGCTTATTAAATTAATTTATGTAAAAAATTATTTAAAATGAATTAATTAAATAAACACCTGTTTCTTGCTCACTCAGCTATTTAAAGCTCTTATTTTCATTGTACCTTGTTGAATTTTAGTATGTTTTAATTGGGATTATAGTACGTTTTCAATGGTGTGTTTGTGATTGTTGTCTCGCAGCCCAATTCCAGTCAGTAACAATTGGAGTTCTGACAATTTATCTCTGGTAGCAGTATGTGTTACGATCCGGATGGATGAGGATGACGAGATGCAGAGCCAGGGATTGTAGTGACATCAAACTGACTTTTTACTGATGAAAACAAGACGTAAACTTACAGAAGACAGCAGTACAGACAAAGTGCAACGTTAATGACTGACAGAGGATAAAGGCATAGATTGATAAACAGTTGAAACTGATAACAGATGATGATGATGACTCCAGACGCTGTAACGGCCGGAACGGTAACATGCTAGGTAGCCGTAGTGACGTGCTGACGTCGAGGGTGACGTCACGTCAGACCAAAAACCAAAAGGACGAGCATGTGGCTCCAACACCATTTTGGTTACACCTTTGGTTTTGTGTTTGTTTTATTTAAATGTGTTGTAACCCTCTCCACCGGGTGCACGGACGGGAACCCTGCCCATTAAAGATTCTGGTGAGCTTCCCATCCTCTGCCTCTGTTATTTTGCAAGACACCCGTGGCTGAGAGCGTTACAACGCGGACAGAAACACAGGATCATGGGATTTGTAGTCCAAGAACGCAACACTATGTCAGTTTGTTGAATGTGACCACTTTTGTTTGATCCTCGTTAATGTTTTTTTAGTTCTTGAATTTTTTATTTATTTATTTTTTTTTATTTTATTGTATTTTCAATCAATTTTCCCAGGAACGCTGAAGTCTAATCAAATCACGCAGCAATTTAATGCAGCTGTGCCGACGTTCCCGCCCAAGAGACGGAGTCAGTATAAAAGCGCGGGACCGTCAGTACAGCCCCCAGAACCATATCTCAACGACAGGAGACCTCCTCAGCCACCCCTATCTTGTCCTTCTTGCGCCATCACATGTTGCATTCCGTTCCCTCTTCAGGGAACTATGGTTTCAAAAGGAAGGAACCTAGGAAGTTCCCTTTCATGGTTACTCCATGCCACATATGGGACGGAATTCAATCCCGCCGCAAGAAGGAACGTCCAGACATCATCGAAGCCAATCACACAATAACGTGTGGAACAAACATTGGAAACCCCCAAGGGAATCAATTCCCGGGTATGAACACGACAGAACACTCACTGTGTTGATGTCCTTGACGGACCAGCCTCATCCTCCTGCGCAGACAACACATTGCAGACAACACCACTGTGCCGATGGACAGAGATGCGCCGCCATCCTGGAATCCATGCGTGGAATGCAGCCGTAGCCCACATTTTCGCCGCCGTCGACACGAGGGAGGCCCCTCGGGCGAGCCTTGGCCGAGACGGGGGCTTGCCATGAGCTGGTGAGTTAATCGTGGATCTCAGGTACAAAGGGTGCACCCCTCGGGACCGAGCGGGAGCCACCCACTTGATCCCTGAGACGCCGACGGAGTTGGTGAAGAACTCCAGCAGCTCCTCATTGGTGGCCTCGTGGTCAGGTGGCGTGCACGCTGAGTCTTCCTCCACGTGCGTGTCGGCGTCGCTGGGACGCACCGAAGTCGATGTAAGACCTCCGTAGGGGCCGGGTTGGACCGCACCTGCGGCCGTGACGCGTCGACTCTGGACCACGCCACGCTGATGGGGATCTCGCGACAGTCGTGGCACGACTGCAGTAAATTACTGCGTGATTTCATTAGACTTCAGCGTTCGTGGGAAAATTGATTTTTTTCATATGTGGCATGGAGTAATCATGAAAGGGAACTCCTGCCTAGAAAACCCTATCAATTTTAACAACACACATTTTCAGACAAGGTCCCTCTGCCCAATTCTAAAGCCCTCCATAGAATTATTTCTAAACCTAATACGTAATGAACTTAACACACACATAACCCCTAGTCCAACACAATTAATTTCACTCAACTAATTCTTACTACCATTTTCGTCTGCTTGTTTAAAGTGTGCATGACGTCTTAAGTTAATGTGTGAAAGTAATCATTTTGTTGCATTAGTTATTAGTAATTAGTTATAAGTTTCCGTTTGCGTGACTTGTAAGCATAAAGCTACACCGTTGTCATTAGCAGCATTACGTAGATGAGATTTGAGCTTTGAAAACTGTGAAGCACTTTGTTTTAAACAAAGTTGATTTTGAAATGGCTCAACAAATAAATTTACATTTACAATTAAGCAGTGAACATCTCTAGTATTAAGCAAAGCTTTTTTTTGTTACCACCTGGGAAGAATGTGACAACAAGGGACAATACAGAGACTGCAAGTGACTTTTATTCACTTTAAAATTGTTTTTGTCCCACAGCAGACTTTTTACATGTGATACAAGCAGTGTTGAAAAATGAGGCCAAGGTTGGTGTAAAGATGGGATTAAGTCTTTTGGAGCCATAATATTAGTCTTTTCGTATTTTGAAGCCGATACACATTTTCAAAAACTGTTCTTTAGCAACACAAACAAATAATAAAATAATTTCTCTAAGTCACACACATTCTTAAATGGGGTTGTCACGCACGTATCCTTAGTGAGGTTAAAGCTCCAGCAAAGCGCTATTGTTTATGGTTATGTTCAGCAGAAAATGTGATCTATACCCTCTAGCTGCGTTTTAATTATTTACTCATCCTGTAGCACACTTTACTACCCATGTTAGTGAGTCTTGAGAGCCACTCAATTATTAAGAGTTCCACATTCAAGCTTCAATCCCACATGTTGTCATTTACCCTATGCCACTTTTTTATTTTCACAAATTAGCACGTTTAAATATGGGTTAATTACTATAGAAAGTTTTTGGGTCGATGTATCCTATCTAAATAAGAAGCAGTCTTATATAAGCGGAAGTATTATTTAAGAGTACTGTAATTACTCAGAATAGAATGAACAGGATATTATTCTATCCTTTTTTGGGTTCAAAATAACATTGTCCCCCCTGCTTTGCCTTGCTAGATTTTTTTAATGGACTGAAAATATTTGTCTTCATATTTTGTTGTTTGGAAAAATAATTTGAGTCTTTTTTTGGGTGTTTCTCAAAGTCTCTGGGACCAAAGGCAGGTACACACACCCTGCTGTAGTAGCTGACCAATCATAGATCTAACATTCACTGTCTAAACAGATTTCATCAATCCCTGAAACTCTGGGCCTGAAGGTGGGATACACACTTTGGATTGGTGGCACGCAGTTCTCCTGAACCTACATTACTGGACTGAGTAAACAGGTGATCCAGAGGAAACCCACGCAAGTACCGGAGAATATGCAACTCCACACAGAAGGATCTAAACTCAAACAGGTCAGATGACAGTGCAAGCAGAAATAAATATATAACTTTAGAATAATCAATTCACAAGACATGAGGCAGAAAGCTGCTGTTTGACCATATCCAAGCTTTTCACGATTCCACCAAGCGCCAGGACATTTCTTTCCACCTTCGTTTCGTTTCTCATATCCTCATCCATTACTACCACCTCTGATATCATCTAATATAAATGACATGCGTGACACTGAGCGATGCTTGTAAAGCAGCAGTATGAATGCACCTCAGCAAGGATTATGCACAGTGTGTAATAATCACAATCTTTGCCATCATGTAGGAATGTGTTGTGGGGGGAAACTTTATCGAATGATAAATATCAAATGCGTCCTGTCTTGGGTTGTCTCTGCGGGATATTAGCTAGAGGAACGCTACAAGTGAGAAATGACAGAAATGCCATATATGTTTTAGACAAATCAAGCCTGACGGACCCGGCCTTGTTAGGATTCGTGCTTGACAAAAGCCCACCTTGTATCCCTTCAGGTTCCCAAAAGAAGCCCTGACAGCTGACAAGAGGAAATAACAGAATCGGCAAAGCCGTGTGCTTCTCCTCTTAAGAGTCTGGCTTTTCTTTCTCATGCTCTTTCTCTCTCTCTATCTCTCTCTTTGTCTGTCTCTCTCTCTCTCTCTCTCTCTCTCTCTCTCTCTCTCTCTCTCTCTCTCTCTCTCTCTCTCTCTCTTTCTTTGTCTCTCTCTCTCTCTGAGCCCCATTTTTACACTGACAGCAAAGTATCAAGGACAGAAGCATCGTCTTGAGTGGTCAAAACGAAGAAAAAAATACACTTTAAACACTCAAACAGAATTTCAAATGGTTAATTGTTCACCTTGTTTAGAGTGGCCTTAAAATTGAGGAACTTAATTAAATGTTTGCAATTATAAGATTTGTGTAGCAAGCTTCATTATTAATTTACATTACCAAAGATTCAACAGAAGCATGGAAGCATATTCAACTTAATCTAATAAATATATAAAAATAAAACAAGACGTGTGTATCCGTCTGTATTGCTTCTCCATGCCACTTGGAGGCAATTGTTTTTAGTTTTGCATTATTCTTCTTGTGCTTCTTTTTGGCTAATGTGTTTCACTTGTGTCTCGGTATACTTTGTGTATTGTGTTTGTTTCTTTGTCTAAAGCTTTCTTTTAGAGAGAGATTGCTTTCTTTTTTTTCTGGAGCTTATGCATTTTAAAATGAACTTTTTCTTCTTTATTCAAACCTGTCCAACTGAGTGTCTTTGGAGGCAAGACACTGACTCCTACATGCTTCCTGGGTACCACGGCTTAAGGCTGCCCACTGCTCCGGGTGTGTTCACTTCACTGGATGGTTAAATGCAAAGCACAATTCCCACACGGTCACTATAGGGGCCATATTGACAAATTCACTCACTTTCTTGTTATATTCATCTTTCGTTTCTTCTGGCTTTAACTTTGAAGACTTTTGTGGTTTTCTTTGACAAACGTAATGTGTGGCTGAAAATTCTAAAATACATTGAATTCAGACTGAGTGGAGACGGTGCAACAACAACAGTCAGTAACATTGTCACGTATCTTTATAGTGTTCAACTTCTTCCAAGTAAAAGCACAGAGCCAAATCTCTGAAACAGTGTCATGTTTCTGGCTACACTGGCAGGACAGAACTGTTGGCCCTCATCGTGACATTAAATCTGGACACCTCCAGGCATAAAAATGAAGGCTGGTGACTATAATTCAATGAACCAGACTTTGCCTGCGTAGTCCCTCCAGCCACAAATGACAATTTATAAGAGACGTCGACACGGAGGATGGAAAAAACAATTCTGCAGGACAGAAATGAAATGGTTTGAGAAAATTCTAACAGACACATTTATGTGACACTTACGACAACTGTGATCTCGCTTTACACCAGTCTCAGGAGCATACAGTTCTGCATAGTGTCTATATACTTAGTTCTATAGAGAAACATTGTCTTAAAAAAATAAATAAAAATCCCAGGTCACAAGAGCCAATCCTAGCATCCGCAACTTCAAGGCAAGGACACGCCTCTACAAAAGTGAACAGCCAATTACAAGGCTAGACAAATTACTTCACATCAATTGTCCATTTCACTTGATGTGCATGTTTTTAAACTGTTCGAGGAAACCGATTGCAAATGTAAATACCACAGAGAACGACCCTGAATGACCTACAAATCTGGTCCTTCTGCTATGAAGTGACAGCTCTACTATCATCCAGCGCTAGATTCAAAATTCTGCCTTGGGTAAAAAAAACAACAACATTACTACAGTGAATACACCAGCTAAAAATTTGGAGCGTAAAGGAGACGCCTTCCTGCAATTAAACATAAATTCACCCGTCTGTGATACACCATCTTCTGGCAAAGCCATTCTAGCAGGAAAGCATCTGCTGTCTTGTTTCATAATAAGATTCTTTAAATAGCCTGCACAGGCAGTCAGGAATCCTGTCTGAACACTGAAGCATGGTGATAACTGCAGACAGCTGAGTCCGGCTTTACGCGCTTGTTGTGCCCTGTGTATTAACATGTGAAGGTGGACCCAACCAAATATGGTTTTAGAAAGAAATGCTAAAAATACTCAGTCAGGCAGCTAACGCAGTCAAGATCGCCGCGTCAAGGGATTTAAAACGGAAACCATCTTAAGGTAAAAGATCTGGAATGGATGTAAATGCTTTTTATTAAAGCTGCCCTTTATGTCATGGTGCTTGTAACTACGTTAAATTCAACATGGGACTGTTTTAGCATTGTCTTTTCAAACTTCTCACTGCTTTGTGACATTTTTAACAACTTTTAAATACTTTACAACTGTTTCATTGGGTATCTTTTATAATTTTTGTTAGATGGTTTAGCATATTATGACTGGTTCCTTTTGGCGATAATGCTGTTCAACAACTTTGTGGTGTTTGGAAGCATGTGAAATTCAACAAATTGCTTTTTTTGTTATTGTTTTTGTCATGTTGTCATTTTAGTTGAAGAGATGTAGATAGGTTTTTCTTTCTTCAGAAACACTTTTTCAAAATTTAGTTTGGGCTTAATTTCACCATAGTTTAACTGATTCCAATCAACTACTGGTTAAAATCATTGTTAAAAAACATGATCACTAGGGACCGTATTGAAACTCTCTACCGCTGGACCACAATTGCCACGATCAATAGAACTGTGATGAAACGCTCAATTTGGCTAAAACGGCAGAAATATAAATGCATTAACTGAACGCATAAGTGACTCAGACAAACCTCTGCGGAAGAGCAAGCTGCCGGCCGGCTCATATTTTTTGCTTGACAGATGAGGTCTTGCTCGCCATTCTGTCTTTCCTTCTAGCTTAATGAGATCCCGATGAACACATGAGGCTTTTACGCAGGGAATAAAAGGCCGAGCGACAAGGTCGAATGTCACCCATCAAAGGTCGACCTGACAGACCTCATACCATTGGCGGATAAATGAGCGGTGTGAGAAGCATTGGTTGGTTGTCCGTGTATAAATGTGTGTGTGTCAGGGAGATGTCAGCCATAAAAGCACCGAGATAAAACTCATCATTATGAGTGAGGCCGGCCTCTAATGCAGTAAATATGGTGGCACCATAGGGAATTCTGACATGTTATTTGCTGCTACAGACGAGTTGGTGGGGTGGTAATGGTGTGTGTAAGGAGGTGTGTGTTTATGAGTGTCGGCACGTCCACAGAGACCGGATGTGTTGTTTAATGTGACTCCCAGAGGTCAGACTCATCTCTCCAGTTTCAATAAAGAAATGTAACTAGCATCAACATGTTGGTTGGCTTAGTAGGTAGTAGTGTTTCTTCTCAGCTGGAAAGGCTAACGCTTCATGTTCGCTTTGTGCTCATATGGGGTTTTGCACTAAAATTTTATCAACAACTCTGGAGTCATGCAAATTATTCCGATTGAGTTTTATAAATCCATTATATATTTATAAGGCTTAAAGAAAAGCATCTGATAACCTCAAAGTATTTTGATTAACTGGCCCTCTATGCAGTTTTTTGACTCAGGGTGCATTTATGGTATATTGTAGAATGCTTAAAATAAAGTTAGAAAGATATAAAGCTAAGTGTATCAACATAATTAAATAGTAAAATGACATTTAAGATTATACAGGAATAGAATTCGGAGTCTGATCAGTGTGTCCTCTACACGATCATCATAATTGATGTAGAGATGGGTTCCAACCTTGGTATGATCCGAGTCTTAACCAGTGAGATGTTGGATGATGCTTAAAGCTGGAATAATTTTAGGGATTGTTTGAAACATTTTTAGTAACATTTTCTTTTTTCTAAAGAGGGAAAAGCTCTCCAGAAAACTGATGTAAATCAATGTCCAACCTGTTTTCTGTTGTTTACCCAAGTGTTGTGATATCAACGGTGTCAAAACTGTGGAAATTATTTTGATTTTCATTTTGCCCAACGTTAACACGCATACTCGCATTTATAGCATTTACAGAATTCCCCATTCCCCACACCTTTACCGAAACTCTGTTGTCTAAAATCTCTAAAATCTCCCTCAAAAAAGCCTTCAAAGTTTTGAGGACCAGTCAAAGGTCCCCACAATTTCCCATACGGCACCAACTTTATTACATTACTTTTGATGTAAATGTTTGTTACACTTGAACACACACACACACACACACACACCCACACACACAAATAAGGAAAAAAAAGACCACTTTTGTACATTTTTTTACAAATGTCACTACCCTTTTGCCATCGTTGTATCTCTGTTACCTGTCTCATAATTCTTTTTCCCTTGAGGCTTCTGTGTAAAATCATTAGACTCTAACCGTTCTGTGGGAGTCTAAGAGTCAATCCCAAACCATCCAGACTCTTCTGTGGGTGGAAGGAACCAGGCAATCCCTTAATTCTCTCTTACGGATAACGTTACGAATAACAGCATGGTATGCAGTTTTATTTGTGCTTTTATTCATATTTTCCTTACAGTTATTTATAGTCTCAGCTTAAAGGACATGGCCTGACTCCCACAGAAGTCATGCTGTTACCAGCGCTTTTAAAACGAGTAGCTTAATATAGAGTTGATTTATAGTGGCCGGTACAGATCCTAAAAACCCATGTTTATATCGTACTGAATAGTTTGATCATCATTTTACATTTGCAAAATTGTCTGGTCTACAGGCAAAGTGTTTAATCAGTGACACAACACTGATTTTTGACACAAAAAGTCTTGGTGATCTCAAACTAGGAATTAATGCAGCTTTATAGATTATTTGACTATTTGTGTCAATATTTACTTAATTACATATATACCAATGGATTTTCCAGACAGATGAACCGAAAATGCACAAAAAGCATTTTTTTTTTTTTGAGAGAACACCACAGTCAGAGATTGCTTCAAGATTTCTGAACTAAACTGAAAACAAAAACTTAAATGAAATCACAATACCAATCCATCTCTTCCTGAAGCTAGAATGAGTTTTGCCTTATTTCCTGTTTTGCTTCTGCTTCTCACCTGGTATATTATGCAATGTCCACTTACAGTGACTGAAAAAAAAAAAAAAAGATTGTGCATGTTTTTGCAGTTCTGAGTTTTATAAGATAATCGATTTTCTAGGTTTTTGTCATCCTTTCTTTTTTCTGTCTATATTCACTTGTAAATTAATGAACTTCTCTAGATAGTTTCTTGTTTTTTTTTTTTAATGCATTTTGTCCATCCATTTGTCTTTTATTTATGAATGTCTTTTCCATTTCTGGGTCACGTGGAGCGGAAGACTTTCTCAGCAACTCTGAAGATCGAATATACAGTATGCCCTACCTAGATCATACGTCCTTGATCACAGATCCTTCTTATTGCATCACAAATAAAATTATAGCATCAATAAATAAAACGTACAAGTTGTGGAAGAACTGTCTACACCAGGGTAAATGAAAGAACTTTGAGATCTCCGTGGGATCTCAGGATGTTCTGTTCTTTAGTGGAGTGACCTTAGGACAGGTGGGAGACAGGACTGAGCATCAAACCAAAATTTAATTAAGGGGGACAAGATGGTGAGGATGCAAACTTTATCACATTTAAGAAATCACTAGAAACTTCAGAGCGAAACTTGCTGCTTAAAAAACTTCAAAGTATCTTAAGGACTGAAAAAATATTTCTCCCATTTTCCATTTCTTGGTCACATAGAGCTGGAGCCCATCACAGCAACTCTGGGGAATTTACCAGACTCTAAAGACTTTTTTTAGATGGTGGGTGGAAACCAGAGTCCCAGAGAAAACCCATGCTGACACAGTGAGAACAAAAAAACTCCCTACCGCTAGACCACAACTGCCATTTGTGTGCTGTTTCATCTCATCTATCTAGCTGTCTGTTTATAATTCACTATTTTAGAAAGGTATAAAGATGCTAAGATGTCATTTGTTGTCAGAGCAGCAATATTTGTTTGTCACAGTTTAGCCACCGGTAAAGAAAATGTATGTTTTTGTACCTGTCATTGTGAGTCACAATAAAAGAGAGATGGGGCTGAAGTAGCACATGACCCCATCAGCGGGGCACGACTCAATCCAACTCACAAAGAAGAAAAGTAAGAGTGACATGCACTTAAAGACACAATCAGTTTCAGCACTTTGGTCTTTCTTCTAAAGATGCCCTAGCCTCACAGAAGCCAAACCGTGTGCAAATTTAACACATATAGAAATGACCTGTGATGTGTCTTAAATCACAGGAAAAATAAGATAATTGGCTATAAATTTGTAAGAAAATGTGATGTGTAGTTTTCTGATAAACCTACAGAGCATTGAAATTGCAGAACATTCATCACAGGAGATGCTGTGAACTGTCCCCACAAGCCTCTGATGGTATTAATTATAATTTATCTCAAAGACTGAGACATCTAAAACCATTATGCAGTCTATTTGACTTTCGATTAAATATCCTGAAGACATTACTATGCCATTACAACAGCATAATCGGGAAAACTGCTCAGAAGATTCACTATTTTGGTCTATAAGCATGCAATTCTGCAATCTTACGCCCTTGGCTGAATCTCATGGCCAATAAGACAAGATTTCTTATTCATAAATACGTATTTGATGAAAAAAAAATATAGACATAAATCAATAACAACATTTATTTGCAGTCATTTGACAACTAAGGTCAAATTAATCCCTATATGTCTGATAAAGATACTCAGATTTCTAGCATTTATTGACCAATGCTTTAGTTCCGCAGTATTATGGTTAACGTATTTAACTTAAAATACGTTTTGGAACATCATAAAACACAAATTCCACCTGAGCTCTTTTATAAAGACTAAATCATCTTGCAGGTGCAAACAAAAGGCAATTTGAATACATAATCATAAAAAACAAAGTTTGTTTATTTCCCTTCAGTGTCTTACAATACAGCAGTCAGTCACAAGGCAGTATTGCACAATACCACAATAACTTCACTGCTTCGCATTTTGTAAGACAGAAATTTTGTAATGTCTAAAACAATGCATGTGAATAGAGATGTAAAATTACCAGAGAAGTTTTCTGCTAGTTATCAATATAATGCATGCTGTTTAGATTCAGTGCCTTTTTTGTGCTGGGTATTCTGACAATGCAAAGTTGCTTTCTAAAAAAAAAATAAAACATCGGTAAATTAAATTAAATAATAACCTACTGGTCCGGGCTTCAAGCCTGCAATGTTGTGCTGTGAATCCAACTCCCTAAAACAAGGCTACAACTTGTCAATCTGTATTGTTATTTTCAGTTATGTTCATCAAAAACGAGAATTGAAATGGCCTTTTTGTAGTCTCACGTTGTTGGTGTCAAATGTGTTGCTGCTTGAATCATCACACTAGTGTCTTCAACAAACTTGCGTTGGAGCACAAGTGGAGTTCAAACATGTTGGAGCTTTGTGATGGTGTACAGTCATGGGTCAACTGAGTAAAGAGAAAAGGGCTAAATACATATCCCTGAAGCGCTCCAGTGTTTTTGCCAACCCGTACTGCCAGTGGTCTTCCAGTGAGGAAGATCGATAGCCTGTTGAGTGTCGAGTCCCAGCTGGACAAGTTTGTCAATGAGCTGCTGGGGGATGATAGTGTTGAACGCTGAGGTCAATGAACAGCATCCCTACGAGTCTTTTTTGTCCAAGTATGTGGTGAGTGGAATTCACTATAGAAAGGGACTTTAGTAGATCTCACTCACTTTAATTTAGATCGGTTGGACATAGCGAACAGGAAGGTGTCAAGCAAGAGTGACAGGACAGTCTTGATACACCTCCATGCCACTATCATCCCAATAGAGCCAACTCATTAATTCTGGAGGGAGATGACTTCTTTGAAATCTGAACGATAGAGGTAGTTTTGAACCATGTTGGGTTGACAGCTTGACTTTGAGGATTACTATATCTATCAGTGATGTTCGTTATTTCCACTGGGCCATCTCTCAGCATGAGAACAAGGCCCTGAAGCTTTACATACATTGATCTGGCGGAGGGATCTATTCTGTCTGACTACAAAGTCATCACCTGGTCACCAGCAGATTGTGGGGACCTACGAGCACCGGCGCTGTTCAGTGCTTCAAAACAGGCTTAGAAGGAATTCAGCTCATTCAACGGTGTTAAATAGAGCTTCCGCAAGTCTGAGATGTAGGTTTTCAGTGATGGATTGCACACAGGTTGCAACCCTTACCACAGGTTGCATGTGTTGTGTTTTGTTGTGTTATGTTGTGTTGTGCTGAAGTAATGGGATTATTTCGTCTTTGTGTCATCTTTTGACACATTGATTCTACAGGACTGGTTGACTCTAAATGTCCTAACCACTTTATCACATAGTCTGCAGAGATCCCCAGTCAGTCACAGCTTCTGATTGGCTCAGCCTACATTCTTACAATAAATTTGAATTAAAACATGGCAATCTTTGATCAGCAGGTAGGAAGTCAGGCAAGTAGTTTGGCAAGTACGTGGTTTTACCAGTTTGATGGAAGTGACTGCAGGAGTAGTCTCTAATCTGGACCAGGGACCTCAGCTTGCCCATCTTCTATATTGGAAGACAAAGATTGTGACAAAGATGCAGGAAGTAAAAGGTGCTGATGATTTGATTGGCCTCTTGTCATGTTATGGACTGGCTCGTGGACTACAAAGGCCAGGATTCTTGTTGTTTAAGTTGTTTCCACCTGTTTCATCTCCTTTGGTTACGTATTTAAGTTGCCACCTGTGTCAGTATTCTTGTCTGTTATTAACGTAGTTGCACCAGCCTGTGTTCCTGAGTTTCTGCATTACATGTGTGTTTTTTGAGCACTATGATCTCCGGCTCTCCTGTTCTGCATCAGATTGCAACAGAATGACAGACAATTACCGTGCCAGGTCTGGGGGCTTCTGGACCGTGGGCAATTTTTCACAATTGATGGACACAGCTGTGAGCAGCAACAATGGGACAGTTGTGGACGCCGTGTCCATGAGTGAGGACCGAGTGCAAGTGCAATTGCAAGTGTTTTTTTTCTTCCCAGTGCTCACCTGGCACATGTTCCGCCAGGGAGACTGGGATACTTCCCACACCGAGTTCCGCTTCGGTTCCAGTTCCAGCGCTCGTTTGGCACGTTCTTTATGCTGCTTCTGCTTTTTTCTCATTTTCTCTTTCATTCTTTGGTCCAGCTAAGCAGAATATTGTCCCAAATTAGCATTTTTTTAACCTTCGTACTGTGTTAGCTTTTTGCATACATCTCCTGTGTTAGCTGTTCGCTTTCGACCCGCATTTTATATCAGCTATAAAATACACTAAACAATTTTTATCACCAATTTCTTTCCCATCTTTTGGTTATCTTGTTAGGTTTCCTTATCCACAAAATTATTTTTAATTTTTTTTTTATTTTGTTCTAGGTCTTTGGGCCTTTTTTTTACAACACACCCCTACATTTTATACTTGGTAAAATGTAGCTTAAAAAATAATTTTACAAAATAAAAGTTGTTGTGTCAGCTTATTTTTACCGAGGGACATTATAACACAGGTCTTTATTAATTTTCTTTTCCATTTTTTTTTTTTTGTTTTATCATTATTATTAACATTATATATCGCTTATAACGTTTATGGTTTTAGGGTCATTTTTGACCCAGAGCTACAAAAAAAATCTTGTATAATTTCAATAATTTTTGTTCTTGGCTACATTACTTTTACAGATGAATTGCAAAATGTTCTTTGCAAATGTATGTCTTGCTGTTGTTACACTGCTCGCTTGCTTTCTGTTGGTACTGGTTGGGCCGAATCAACAGCTCTGTCTCTGGGGTCAGCTGGTCAGAGTGGGCGGGGTCTCTCTCTGGTCTAGTTGTTGTGACATTGTTTCTGACATTGTTCCATCTTTGGACCTCATTCTTTCTTCTGGAGCTTCTTACCCACGGTTGACCTTCTCATCACACCCAGATGTGTCTGTTTCTCTGGACAATAGAAGTTGTCTTTCTCTTCAGAATCCAGCTCATCATTACCACTTTGTCATTATTTTTCTTCATTTTCTTGAACAATAACATTCAGATCTTGGGTATTTGTCAATTGTTTCTCACTTCTGCTTGAAATTGTGAGATGCAGGTACTCAAGATAGTCAAGACACACACACAAACACCACAGTCTCTACAGTTGTATTGATAATACTGGTCTAAATATTCCCACTTTTATTTTGTTTTTTGGCAGCTAAACACAGCACATGATTGGAAAATGAGCTGGTTGTCAGCTTTTTGCGTAAAAATGCTTTTATCATTTTGTTTTGCTTATCTGTTTAGGACCGGGTTGGAAACGACCCTAACACGACAAGTGCTATATAAGCATTTTAATAATTGGAAACTTTTTAAATTTTGTTCTTATTTTGTTAAAGTAAGTGTTACTAACAAAGTCAAAAATCCTTGAAGCGATCAGCAAAATGTTTTTGGTAGATTTTTGCCATTCAAAATTATAACAGGTCAGTCAACCTTAACACAAGAGGAAGGTTAAATAGGAAAGAATATTACGTGGTGCGAGAGCTAAGAGTAAAGAGCTAAGTAATATACTAAAACGGTAATATACTAAAACGGATTCATGGTTGCCCAGAGAATCAAACCCACAACCTTTTCAGCAAACACCAGATCTACTCACTGAATGACAGGAAATACATTGTAAATAAGAATCCTAAACATAAGTTTGTGCGTCTGCATTGTGTCAAACGTCTACGTCATGTCAGAAATCATGTACGGTTTATAGTGAATTTGGCTCTTTGTCAATAGCTGTCTTAACACGTTAAACCCAGAAAAGCATTCTTACGCTGAGCATTTGTGAGCCTCCCTCAGGCTGAGAAGATGTAGTGAAGAACAAAAGCAGGATGATATCAATTGTCAGATGCACCAAACATCACGTCAGTCACTTAACGCTTCGGGGAAATCAGGACAGCGCTTGTTTATTTGTGCTTCTTCTCCCTCTGATTTTAAACAGAACTGTGATTGTTGTTAAAGAGGCTTTTTAATTTTAGTATTTTTGTGTTTTTCAAATAATTAACTATGTTTATTGTTGAATAGTTAAAAGCCTGAATGTTGAAAACATTCATTGTTTTTCTGTCTGTATTTCTATCTCTTTCTTTCTATCTGTCTGTCTGTCCGTTCGTCCGTCCATCCATCCATCATGTTTGCCTGTCCATTAAAACTGCTTCTTTAAAGTTTACTTTTAAAGAAGCAGCACATCAGAAAATGTTACATTGCTTGCAATATTGTATTCCTTTATGTCTTTTTTCTGCACATGAATGTTTTCTGCACATTGAAAATTTAAATGGGTTAAAAAAAAAAACGATCAAAGGCAGATTGTCAGATTTTAAGCTGGGAAGTTCTGAAGCAGCTAAGACGAAAGCTGATGGACGGCTATTGTCTGCTGCTACACATCTTCTTTACGCAGACTCAACACATTGACTAGCAGAACTAACCAGTCAGTCGATCCATTCGCCATCTCTCTTATTCTCTGCCACTCATCTGTTTTTGTGGTTCTTAACCTACTACCCCCCCACCCCTCTCTCTCTCTGAGTCTCTCCCTTCTTTGGATTTCGAATCATGATCCCCTCTGCTGCAAAGAAAACTCCACCTACTCAGAGCTGCTAATGTAGTCCCTGACAGTGCAAGCGCTCTCCTGTGCGCTCCCTCTCTTTCTCCCTCACTCACTCATGCTCAGCGCTCCGGTCCCACATAAATAAATAGCATCAGAAGGATGTGGAAGAAGAGAGATGTTGCTGCTCGCAAAAGAACAATGTTGAGACAACTCTCCCTTCCTCATCTCCACCGCATACTTCTAGCCTCGGGATTACAGGCACATTTCCTCTGGATTTCTTGCCTTCTGAAGGATGCTCTGTTCTGACGGCGCTGCTGCCACGGAGAAAACCACTGGACTTTTCTCACTGTTCATAGACACCTGCCAGAAATCCAACCATCTCTCCAGCTAAAGGAGTGCTGGGCAGCCTATGGAGTCCAACTCTGTGGTAGATGGTTCGTTCCAAAATTGTGCTTGGCACTAGAAAGAGTTGAAGAGCGATAAGAAATACTGGCGGCTGATCAGCTCCATGGTTTTCTGAGTTTGGCAAAGCTGTGAATTTTGGCATCTACTAAAGAGGTAAGACAACGAGTGAAATCTGTGTATTTCAGTGTATCTCGCGCTGTTGAATATATGTCTTGTGGTGCCTGGTTTTGTCCAATTTTGGTGAAATGAATTAAAATGTATGAGAGAAACGTTACTTTCCAAAAGCTCTGTTAAGTTTTGGAGAGTGGCCGCTCTGACATTCCGTAGAATTCCACACTATTCCATAGAAAGGGTACTGCAAATAATTTTGAGCAATGTACGATTTCATTAGATCAACATGAGGCTAAAAACAGGTGTCGGTCAGTTCACTACTTCAGCGATATTCAGCGCTGACTGTAAATTGCTTATCAACTGGTCTTCAAATGAAAATGTGAGATTTTTTTGAGCCAAAAATGGCAGACTTCTCAATCTGTTGAAAAGTGGTGTTCCTTGGCTTATAACCACATGGCAATATCTCAATATTGTGAACCGCTCTGGACGTAGATAGGTCACGTCTGCTGAGGTGGTTCACAATCCTGAGCCAAGATACAGAAGCTATACGCAGAGTCTGGAACCACTTTTGCGTTTCTGCCAAGCTTCTCTCTATAGTTTCTTCACTCAGACGCTCAAACAAGCCAAACACATCATGGCGTCAATCCGATTCTCAACAGCAGGCTGTGTCTCTGGTTTTCGAAAAAGAAAAAAATGAGCTGTATTGGACATGTTCTATCTCCCCTGGCAATTGCAACTGCATCTTATTTCCACAAAAGACAATTTGAAGTTACATTTCAGGTGGAAATTGTAAATATTCACATAAGCCTTCAATCTCTACCCCCTTTCACCTACACCTACGTATGTTATGCTATTAGTCTGTACTTCAGCAGACACTTCATAGTTGTCTAAAGGTCATCGAGGAGAGGTGCGGAAACGCAGACATACTTAAAAAGCAAGAGCACTCCAAAACCTGGCAATGAGTAGTAGTTTAGCAGAGGTGGATTGATGAGGACAATCTAATGAGCACCTAAGGGCAGAATGACTGTGTCCGAGGCCAGGAGATGAAGAAAAAATACCCCTTTCTGATCTAAATGGAATTAATTACCAGAGAAAAGGGAAACTAAGCTGCTTTATTCATCTGCTTGTACTAGCACAACTCATTAGCCTAAACAGAAACTGTGTGAGGCAATTGAGAAAATAGACCAGAAGACCATGACGTGTTTTCAACACTCAGCAATGCAGAAGATGAATAAGCTCAAGGTTGGGGAAAAAGTCAAAATACGTGATACAATGAGAATATTTTACGTACATGGTTTTAATTGTAAAGACTAACTTATCAAAAGAAATCAATTGCTTATCTACATGGACTTTCAATATTGATTAATATAGAAGTACTGTGCTGAATTTAGAAAAAGTAGGAAAAAGTTACTTAGATGGAGCTTGTAACCCTGTCAGGGGAAAAATTGCGTTCAATATGAACATACATATTTTATTCAAAGACATTATAGACACATACGTATAGTCCCTCATGCATGCAAGACGCGAAGGAATTACTGCCGAAACACACACACACACACACACATACACAATATTAAAAAAGCAGGCGGCACGTTTGGCAAGGTAAGACAGGGGTGAATTGTGCTGCCACAGAGCCGATATGCCCCGGGTGAGCGCGAAACATTTAATTATTCGTGACATTACATTTATTAAACGTTACAGCCGGCCCTGCAATTCCAGCGAGGTATAGCCAGAGCACTTCTGTCACACCGACGCTCTTTAACTCCTGTGAAATGAGTTCCTGCCGAAAACGTCTCCTGCTACTGTAAGAGTGGAACACAGCACATCAGCGCAGGGGCTTCGCCGGTGATTATTCATTCTGTTTGGGTGGGAGGCATGTATATCAACAGCAGACTCCACCGAGACCAGAACCGTGAGGATTATTTCTGCAGTCTAATTAGTCGACTACAAGCCCTGACTTAATTGGTGGCCCCTAGTTTGCATTTGATGTAAGAGAAATGAAAATAGACAACAGGAGGGTGAGGCAAAATGAAAACGTAAAAAAATCTGACAGACAAAGTTTCGTTTGAAGTGACACGGTAGGAGTGCGTCTGCATACGGGGATCAAGGAGAAATCCTCTTTGAATAAATATTAATAGGAGCCTACAGGACCAGGATGCATTAAAAATGAAAACATATTTGGCGCTTGAGAAAATACTAAGAGGCGTACACTAGATCACCGGTCACCGTCATTTATGATTCATGTTGGCTATATGTACAAACAGGTGTGTGAGCAAAGACCTTCCCTTTTGTTTTCTGCAAGCGTTGATTTTGTCGCTTTTTGAGCCACTACAAGCCATATCAAAATTGTGTCCGTGATAATGTGAAAACGCTAGTTCTGGTTCTATCATGTTGTAAAATATGAGATACAATAATTTCCATAACTATGTCTTTACATTTTAAAACACAATTTAAAAGGTCTTTCCACAAAAAAAAAAACTGACTTTCAGCAGTTTACTCGGAAGCCTTTAGTGAATGAGTTGTAAACCATATTAATCAAGTGCTTGTGCAGAATATCTTCTGGTGATAAAAAGCAGGATTAGGCATAATATTGTCTCTCTGAGGGATGGTCATATTTACCTGCTCTATGGCTGAGTGCATTGACTAATGAGCATCTGGAATTAGATTAGTTTAACACTTCATCCTACAATGCCAAACGCTTGAAAAGACTCAAATTCCAAATAAGGGAGCCGTTTCTTCATGGAAAACGCCGCAAATCCTTTGCAAGTTTTTAGGCGGGTGAGTAAATGACGTTTCAATAAATCTATGCTTGTAAAAAAAATCTTCTTTAGGCGCGTGATCCTTCAGAAAATTGCAAATGTGTGTGTGATGTTTTTTTGTATTATCACTGTAAATGTCCCTTCAGTTAAATTTTATGTAATAAAGCAACATAATGTAGCACATAATCGTTATGTAGAAAAAAAAACATAATTTACAACATTGAAAGCAAGCATAAATCTGTGCACTCAAGCCTGGGAGTTCTGGTCTGACCAGGGGACGATGAGTTTGCTCCTGTGTGGCAACCTGTGTGTCCTAAACCGCCAAGCTTGTTTGGAATCTACGTCTGTGATTCAATGTTGGACTAGTCACATATGGAGCAGCCGCAGCGGAAGCCATATGTCCTAGCATTCTCTGAAACAGCTTGCAGGTGACCTTGGTCAGGGTCAGAAACAGTTACAGAGACTCCAACATTGCTTTGGATTAAAGTAAGGAAAGATGGGCCAGCATGTTGACCGAGTCCAATTCCAGACCGTGAACTGAAATGCGCTGAACTGGGGTGAGTACACTCTTTTCCTGATTTACCCTGAACTAGTCAGTCTGTAGATGCCTGAACACATGGTCCATGCATAGGCAAAACTTGAATCTGGAGTATCAGCCAATTGCCAAGATCAATAAATATTTGAAAGCATTGAAGACTTTATCTATGCATAGACGGGATGAGCCAGTAACCAAGTCATGTGGACCGACCATCTAAATGAATCATCATGCGAATAGTCCTCTGAGGCTCTCCTGGACTGGTCGCACAACACCAATTTTTTTAGGTACTATGCAATAGGGCCTGTAGAGCCCACACTTTCACTGAAGGCACACCTTAATCGAAATCCATTGTCGGACGCTGGCAGGCAAACTGTATAGCTGGAGATGTTCCAAACGGTCCTGATAACCCAACCGGAAAGTAAAAACCTTACCTCTAGGAGCCGCCAAAGGGAATTAACATGATTCCATGTGGTCAGTAAAGAGAGAAGAGACAGCAAAACTGAGTTGGCAGTTACTAGTGGTGACCACACGAGTGGCACCATTTCCTTGAGCACCCAAGGGGGCCAAATGGAAATGGGAGCTTGGTCGTTGGAGCTAAACAGTTGTGTCAGCAGCTTCTCGTTCTCTGGGCAGAGCCTGTCAGGGCATCTTGGCGTCCTTGGCATCATGCTAGGGCTCTAGGGTCGTCGCCAGTGGCGGAGCTACAGTTCTTACTGGGGAGGTTGTTCTCAACAGGGAGCAGAAACAGCAGTCAGAATCCCTGCGTTGATGCACAGAAAGGATTCTTCACTGGTTTCTGGTTTGAAGAACGAGAGAAGTTGCTGAAATGTGCTGCAGTGTCCAATGTAGATCTCTCATCATACTCATTGTGGTATCTAGTTCTAGTATGTAAGTGTAACTGTTCAAAATGCTCTGAATTATCAATTGCATAAAACATGAAAGATATTCTCCATAAATGTTCAACACCTATAGCCTTCTTTCTTGACTCACTGCGGATGTCTGCTCAATTTGTTGCCATTTTTGAGCGGTTGAAATGTTTGCTTGCCAAATCTATAAATCCCTCATATGAAATACACATTGATCGCCAATGTTTCCTGACTTGAATGAACATTCAATGCGGCTTTGAATGCTCATTCTTGCATCGTTTTGTTCATTGACATGAAACATCTTGAGCTGCTCCCTGTGGTGATGCTGGAACAGATATTTTTGAGAAGGTCTTTTTCTGTTGATGTACAGATGTGTGGGTTAATGCATTACAGCGTTCACATTGCGATGTCCTGGCCTATCACGCAAGCACATCTAGCCTGAGATCTGAGAAGACCCCGGGGTCTTCTCAGTCTAATGGAATGTAGTCTTCTCACACCGCGGCACACTCACAGAGCAATTACGCCGACAGATTCATTTAAGCCCATCCGGGAGCACTGGCAGAGGACGTGAGGTCTGTCTGACAGAGACCAGACAGCGCATTCACTCTTCATCAGCCTCTTGGCTTCCTCACTGTACAACACCGCCACAGGAAATGATGACTTCAGTCAGAAAAAAACACAACAACAGTCAGAGCTGTATCAGAAACAATGAGGACGTCACCAGGTTGTGGGAGGATGAGGAAATGACAAGCCAGCTGGCAACCCCAGTGCTGAGCTTTCAGGAGCTTTTTCTTGCTTGTTCTTTGCCTTCCTGGCAAACTTTTTGCTCAAATTAATTAGGCCAGAAGGTTCTATGATGACACTGAGAAATTCTCTATCTGGGATTCTAGAAAATGTCTGTCCGGTCATAAATAAAGCTGTGACTTTTTAGCTTGGCCAAAACAGATTCCAGAGTAAGATTTTTGTCTGTTACAATATTTTAAGTATCACTACAAGGAAAGTATCACTTTCTTTGGAAAAAGTGAGTACGATAAAGATCTCATTTTACAAGAGGGTTACATTTTTTAAAATTCGTAACACTTTTAAAGAACACACACACACAGACACGCACAACTCCTCTTTTACAGCGGCACGTGCATTTTACAGACACTGCTGCTAGAGAATTTGTAGCAGTGAAAAATATAATAAGCTGTACTATTTCAAAATAAAATAATCTTTTTAATACAAGAAACATGCACGTATATACAATAAAATATTATAATATGTACTTATAATAAGCATACGGAGAATATAGTATGTCACAGTAGTTCTTCAGACTCCTTCCTTTATTCTCGTCTCTTTATCACTTACACACACCTGAATTCCCACAGTGCATTTTCATCTCCTGTGACCCCAAATAATCACATGCCCCCCCACCTCCCATTGTCTGTGCTCTCCAATCACATTACCTAAACACAATCATCCTCGCGATTCATTGTGTATATATATATATATATATATATATATATATATATATATATATATATATATATACACCTAAATAATATAGTTTATTGTATCTTCATCAAAGCATTTCAACGGGTTACACGATTGTAATTGAATCGCAGCAATCCACATAGTTAGGATGATGATACCTACCATTGTTTCAGACATTCCTCCGCATTGCTAATTTTATCCCTACATGATTAATAAGTTTGAGAATATTCATAATTACAGTAGGAAGTCTTTTCCCAGCGCATGCATATGATTCTTGAAGATACCGTTCCTTATTTTCCTTTATTATTATCAAAGTCACGACTGTAAAAATACGGTACCTCCGAGTACCGGTTCTCGCAGGAAAGATTACAGCAAATAAAAGTATTTTCATGGGCTTCGAGTAGAGCAGTCAGATCACCAGAGAAGGATAATGCTACCAGAGATGGAAACCCATAAACGCTTCCCGTGGGTTTAAGATCGAGATGCTGCATAATAATCACCCGGTCGCTTTGAGAGTGTTGCTAAAATTTCATCACATTTACAAGCCCAAGAAGGCTCGGTAAAGCACAAGGTTTTTATGATTATTAGTTAATGCAATGGCTGTTTATGTATCTTCGGCTTTACTGCTTTATTCTTTTTGCAATTTGGGAATTCCATCAACATTCAGTGCCGCGATAAATGCAAAGTGCTGTTCAAAGTTTTGGTTCAAGGACTGTGAAGGCTGAGGACATTAACAAAATGTTTAGATATTAATGGATTTGTTTTGTTTGTATGTTAAAGATTTATCAAATAAAGTTTTGAAATGTGTTGGCCACAACGGAGAAAGGGCGTGGCCTCTTCCTGTCTCCTTTTTTCTGTCAGGAAACATTCTGCCAGGAATCATGGGTAATGAGGCATTTATGAGGTTATTATTTGACATTATTTGCTAATTGTTGTTTTGTTGGTGTTAGGGTTTCAACAAAAATGTTATATTTTACTAGCTGTGTATTGTTAGTGTTTTTTTTTTTTTTATGTAGTACCAGCTCGAGTTTAATGTGAATTACTGCGAACGTCTCCCTGCCTTTATGGAACATGAAACCTCACGAGGTCGCTGAGACTCAGGTTTGAACAAAATTCACACCACTACATAATCACTTTTCTGATCTGTCGAAGTTGAAATTAAGGAAACAATTCCTTTGTGGTTCAAAGGGTTTTACACAAGTCCATTTTCCTATGGTGAGAGTGCTTTGTGAACATGTGAGAGAGCTGGAAAATAGGTATGAAAATTCGTATGTTGGGCAGGTCTTCACACAGCGAGGAGCCCTGGAGCGTGTGAGAATCTTTCCTTTTGGAATTATGTTGTCACATTTGGAAAATGATGTTTCTCTTTTATCCCTGATGCGCTTTCGCAGCCTCAGTCAGTGTTTTTCTAGCTCCTGGCCTAAGCCCTTTTGATTTCTCTTCATCTTCCTCGCTGTCCTTCATCCAGGCTGGAACTTTCTTTCTTACAAGCTCCTAAAGGTGTTTTTCGTTTGAGAAATACCCCGTCTCCACCGAGAAGTGCAGTTTTGTCTTCACTTTGCCCTGTAGAGTAAGGGAGAAATCTGAATCTGGAGTAACAGTTGAAATGAATCTGTTTTTCTGCACTGCTGGCCGGATTTCACAGTATTAAACTTCAAAGGAGATTTCTCAGTTCACTCTGAACTTGGTATATGATTCATATGTGATTCATTCAGAACCAGGATATTCTGTTGCAAATGTGTGTATACAAAGAAGAGATGTTCTGATCCAAGTGATTTAATATTGGGCCTTTTTTTAGTCCCATTTCTTGGGTGCAATGATTTCATTGTGTTCTTCTTTTGTCAGCTATGTGATTACACATTTATCTTAAAAAAAAAAAAAAAAAAAAAAAGCAGTAGGAATGCAAGTTTAATTTTTTTAAACTGAGCAGAGACTTAGCATTCCTCCAAAATATACCATATATAAATTGCAGGCTTCATAATTTTTGATAATACATTTTTAAAATGTTTATATACTTATAATTAACTATTAAAGCATATTTATCAAATTAAAGTGCACATTATGTATTCATACTTATATGAGTTGTTATGTTTTCATATATTCATATTATTTTTATTATTATTATTCAACTGGTATTTATCATAATATAATACATCATCATATTAGTATTAGTATATTAATTAATACTTCAAAAATTGTTTAGGCTTAAATGCATTCGAGAAATGTAACAACAGACACACACAAAAAATAATTACTAATGCTTAAATGACTACAAGTAGCTTTTATTCATGGACTTCTCTTTTCGGAATGCAACAGTAATGGCAATAGACCCGGGTCACGGCACCGTTTGAGAAGAGCTGATGAATGTAGAGATCACACGTGCTCTCCAGATTCAGCAGTCACACTTTAATAAAGCTGGTCTAATGGAAAGGATGTTGTGACACAATCCATCAAAGATGTCAGTCCTGACAGAGACACACGGGTCGGTTCGGGCCGCGCGCCCGTGTTTAGCCATCTTGACTGTAACATATTGACAGAAAACACCATTTCCCTGCCGACACATTGATCGACTCGCCTGTGTCCCAGAGCGTGCCACTCTAGCCAATGATGCTGAGGCCCTTGAGGTCCAGAAAGATCCTCCCAGTCGGCTCTGGTGGGCTTATGTGCACCATATAATCACAATCTCTTTCCTTTCCACCGTTAACCCTGCTGTTATTTCTCAAGCCTGAGCATCAATCTTTACCTTGACAGTTGAAAGAGGCAGCGAGAAGAAGAGAATGTCGGAGAAAAAAAGAACCATCAAGTGGAAGGAGGGGTGAAGAATTATGATGGAGATAAAAAAAGAGAAAGAGTTTAAGAAAATGATGAGGCCTTTAGTTATTGGGAGTAAAAAAAAAAAAGAAAACAAAAGTGTCAGCTCTCTTTAAATTCATTGAGAGTGTTTTCAAGGATGGTGAATAGACAATTGGGTGTGTAAAGTGCGTGAATAAGAAAGAGCCTTTTTTGTATTTTTCACATTCACACATTCTGAATGAAGTACGAAGGTTAATTTAGCACATCTACTATCTCATCTTGGCAAGCCGTTGTGTTTTCTGTTGCGATGCAGCGTGATTAGCAGCAACGCATGAGCGGAGCATTAAACACTGCTGTGCATTTTCATTCAGACTCACACTTAAACGTAAAAATTGGAATCATAAAAATCATATTGTGAGAGCATCTAATGCTCTGAGCTGCTCTGATGCTGCTTATGACTTGGTTGAAGTTAAAATGAGTAAAAAAAGGAAACTGTGATACAAACTTTAATCAAGAGAATCAAGATATATTAACAGTCATAATTTAGCCTGCTGTAATGATTCATCCTGCCAGTTTTGAGTCCTTGTTTTGGCTAATATGGTTTTGGCTTTTTAATCTGAAATGTTCATAACACACAAGGCCATAAATTGATATCAATTTACAGTATACAAACATGCTAAATTAAAGACAGTTATACTATAAAAAATCAATACAAGCACAATAATTGCACAAATAATACCAATATTGTCAATTTTCATTCTCGTTTTTTCATCCAATGGCTATGTGAATAAAAATGAGGTAAAGCCAATGATAGCTTTCGATTCAATCTAATATAGTTGCATAATTGCAAGAGCAGCCATTCCTTCTAAATTCTCAAGATACAATCAATAATGTTGTCAGTTGGTGTAATCCGTTAGCACCATCTGCACGTCGAGTCCCACAAGTGTCCACAATTCCAGCAAACATTGGCCTAAACCAGCCAAATTTCAAAAGTGTCTGTGTTTGTTCGTACAGTAAGTGAATTTGTAAAATGAGCGGCAGAGTCATCATTCTTAAATTGAGAGCTTCTCGCAGTCTATTTCATTAGAGAGTTTTCAGAAAAATCCTGTTGCCAGTCAACAACACGGAGGCATTATATCACTGTCTGAAACCTGCGCGGCTCCTTGACAAGCAATTACTGAAGAATATTGTGTTGCCTGAATGGAAGTTGGAGGTTTTATGAAACAATGGTTCAGAAATGGCTTTTATGCATCTCACGTGTCAATCATTGCCCTGGCTGTTTGAATCATTAATTATGAATATTTATTGCACGGCCCTGCGGTCATGTCAGTCAAATGAGTGCGAGCTGAAAACAAACATTTCGAGTTCTCTTTGACCTTGATGGCCTTAGGACATGTACCGCACGGCAACGCTTGATTCTGTCGAGATTGTGTTTTCAATCCTCATAGGTGGGGAAGAAAAAGAAAGACAGTGTGCGAGTGAGAATGAAAGACAGCGAGCGGGACTGATGAAGGATGATGGAGAGAGAGAAAAGGAAATAAAAGGAGAGAGAACAAAGACCGAAGGAAAGCGTGAGTGAAAATTACAAGAAAGTGAACAGATGAGAGGGAAAAAGTTGGTGTTAGAGAAATGAAAAGAGAGTGAGAAAATAACATGACATATTGGGAAGGCAGAGGTATGGAGAGAAATAGAGAGAGGCGGAGGGAAATAAGAAGATACAGAGAGATGGAGAAAGAAAGCCTTTGGAAAATATAGAGATATAGAGACAGAAAGATGGAGAGAGAGGCAGAGAGAGAGGGAGAAGAAAGAAAGACAGAGGGAGAGAGGTGTAGAGACAAAGACGGAAAGGCAAATAGAGGGACAGAGAGAGAGAGAGAGAGAGAGAAAGAGATTAAGAGAAAGAACGAAAAAAAAGTAGATGTTAAGGAGAAAGACAGAGAGCTTGCGTAAAATCACAAACAATTCTAAAACTGTATTTTTTTTAAATTGAGCTATTTATTTACTTGCCAGCACTGAAGTGTTTATTCTGAATATCAATATCTCTGCATGGCAGAACACAGCACATTGTAATATTTTGTGACTTTTCCCTAATTTATTTCATTCAAGCAACGCTTTTTTCCCTGTGTGCTCTGTTCCCGGCACGGAAATGCAATTTAAAGAGCGGCGGCTTCCAGAGAATCTGTATTGGTGCTGCAGCTCTGGAAACCAGATAAAGAGGGACGCTTGGACAGCCACGTTTACACGGGATCCTTAAGACTCTTTTATTCTCATAAAATATGTGCTGTGTGTAAAACCATGTAGCGCTCTTCACTACCACTGCATCGCTTTTCTGACAAGACTGATATTTGAACCTGGAAGTGTTTAGTGTAAAGCAATCTAATCATTGCAGTTTTTGATGAAACCATGTGCGATTGTGAAAATATCCATTGTACGTCTTTATAAAAGGCATTAAATAGTAGAGAGTCCCTAATTTAGAGAGGCGGTGTGTGTTGTGTGTGTGTGTAGGTGTGTGTGTGTGTGTGTGTGTGTTGAATACAATATAAAAACGCATAATCTATACTACTTATTTACACGTATTATATATTTTTAAATAAATGTGTACAACTTTATAGGTTTATTGGGAGCGGATCGCGCCCAATTTTAAATTACTTGGATTGGATTTGGAATCCAAAAACTCAGATCGGCACATTGCTAATAAACAACAAAATTCATCAACATATTTTTCCTAAAAAAAGTTGAAAGTTGTTGTTTAATTGTTTTGATTCATTTTCTTAAATTCTTAATTATTTTGTTTTGTTTATTCCTCACGTTAGATCTAATCTGTCTGTGCACTTCTAGAAATTAATTCAGACTTTGCAAAACTTTCCTTGGGAAACTGACTGTAATAGATTTGTTAGCAGAACATTGTAGCACAATTTCCTTCTCTTTTTTCATATATTAACACTGGCAAAACTCAGATCAAACTCAAAACCAAATTATGTAAATCAATAGGTCAATGGTTTAATCGCTTCACCCTTTTTTTTAACCGCAAGAGTGTTGATGATTGTATTAATTGGTTTTGGCAAGCAAATGTTTACCTATTTTGATAAAGGATGTAATACACCTGTTTGAAATTGATATCGATTTCACCGAAGCCATCACCTCTGATTGATTGAGTACATGACCTGGAAAAAGCAGGATCGATTTGATTTGTCTCCGAGGCATTTGGACTTTGACCAACCAATCTGAATTCATCTCAGGCTGTTACTCTCTTCATGTGCGATACTGTAGTGTCGTGTACTTCGTCTATGTCTTTCCGTGCATATACGGGAGCTTTGAATGCAATAAACTTTCCAAGACAGAAGACAGACACCTTGGCAGGAAGCTTATAATAAAATAATGGAGCTCGCTGATAAAGGTTAGGCAGTAAAAGTAACATGGCCATTATATTTTGCCATAAAACAAACTTTATGACAGACTTTGATGGCTCTAAATACAATAGTCATTTTAGCCTCAAGTCTCATGGAGTGCTACAGTGACACCACATAATGCTGAAAAAGTGGTTTTATAATCTAATATTTAAATCCTAGATGATGAAATATTTATCAATCCTAGATTATCAAAATTCTATTACGCTTTATAACTATGATTTCTGTGCATTGTGTAATATAACTTAACGGTGACACAGTGGGTAGTTCTGTTTTTTTCCCATGTCTTGTTCTCAGCATATTATTATAAGAGCTTTACAGGAACATCTTGCACAATAAATGTCTGTCAAACACAAATGACACATCTTCATTTTCACCAAGCCATTTTTGAAAGGTGATCTTAACACACCTCAACATGGATTCGTTTTCACAATAATTGCTGAAAGGCAACATCACTATCTACTGAGTCAGTATGTAACTCATTAAAAATATAAATCATAATTTACAATCTACAGTACAACCAGTGACAAAACATTCTTCAAACTCTTTGAACTCAACGACCAATCAAAGTATGTTTCCAAACAAATTATATTTAAATGATTATTACGTGGGGTCAATAGACCTAGATCTCAAAAGGAAAATGACCAGAATGTCTTCAAGTTGTGGTTTAGAAGATCGGCGTGTGTTGACCTGGACTAGCATGGCAGACTCTGCATTGGTCAGTACAGGGGGAGGCAGGGGGCTAGAATCAGGCAACACCCGCAGCTCTTTATCAATCAAAAGTGGCATCAGTTCCAGCTGGCACCACCTGGCCTAGTCCGTCAGTGTCAGCGGGTATTTTAAGACACTGCCAGAAGCAGTGAATGCTCCAGGTCTTCCATGGGTCATTAGATTAGGGGAAAATGCTTTCAAATCATTACATGAGGATCTGAGGAAATTTGCGAATCTTTTAGCGTAAAGTTTTATTGAATTTTATTGCCAATCATGGGAGGATGTAAATGGGTTGGTCTGCGGTGCTGGCTGAAGATCAACAGCTATTATACTATCATGTTCAAACTTCACAAGCTAGCTAAAGCGTTTTCACTTTTTTGTGTTTGAGATTTACTGTTTATGTTTTACAGGAAGCCATTTACTTTACTGTAAAATGAAAGAAAAGCAGATCAAACACCTGAGTGGGAAGTGTGGGAAGCCCAAAGTTGTGGATATGATTCCGGGGGAATTCGGGGGAAAGATACAAATGAATGTAAAATTATTCAAGTAAACTATTATGGACCATATCGAAATTTTACTCAGTGTTTAACCAACCAGAAAAGTGACAAACACAGAGTGAATGACACACACAAACCAGGAGCAGTGGGCAGCCTAAAGCCGTGGCACCCGTTGGACATTTGGGGGGTCAGTGTCTTAATCAAGGACCCTCGAGACCAGGATTCAAACCAGCAATGTCTGAGTGGCTGGTCCAAATCTCTACTTTTTACACTAAGTTTCGCCATTAAAAAAATGAAAACGGATTTATATTTTTACATTTATGTATGCCTACATTTACATTTATGTATGCTGCATTTCTAAATTCATTTAATAGTACAGCATATTCTATGATCTTTATCACAATTCACAATTAAAAAAAGCCTACTTTTCTGGAGCAAAATTCAGGGTGCATGACTGAGAATAACAGCTTTTGTGATTGGTATTATACATTCAAAAAGTCACCTGATAAGGTGGTCCTGAGGCTACTGCACCCTTTCTAGCCCCCAAAAGAGCATTTTCCATGATGGTGGGATTATCTAGGCCTCTGCGGGCTTCAGGCAGGCTGAATAAACAGTTGGTTGATAAGAAAGCTCATTTAAACAGCTGTCTTTCTCTCTTATCCATGTACAGTTGGGGGGCTCCGATTTCCTCTTTCTTCTAGATTAAATGTGCCAGGATGCACCAGGAGCCCAGAGGAGCAAAATCGTTTTATTCCACCAATTTTATATCGAGATGATAATCTTGCTTATTGCAAAAAAAAAAGAGTTGAAAACAGATCAAAAACAAAGCAGACAGCGACTTTTGATTTGATCCGTACCAACTGCTGATCTGTTTTTTGTTCATTTAAATCAGTACCACTTCTTTCATTTCTGGGTTTGAGACTGCAAATGCATATGTTTGAAGCCAAAAAGTTTTTTACATTACAGGTTTTTAAACCTCCTATTATGTTCACAATCAAATTCTCAAGCAAATCGCATTCAGTAGTTTTTTTTTTTATTTTTAGTTCGATTAGAATGATGCTTACAAAAGCAGTGGAATACTTATGATGTATAAGAGAATTCACTGTACATGTACACTTACTATTTGCCATTTTGTCGCAGAAACCTTTTTCCATCTCTTTTCTTCTTATGTCGTAGCTCATTAAAATTGGCATAAACAATTTCCGAGCTCTTTGCTTTACCTCTGCACCTTCAGGCAACGTCTTCATGGGCCCTTAATTTAGGAAAATCAAATAAACTGTGCTCTGCTCAAAGGAAGCCAAGTGAAATCTATGCATACGTTGAGTTCCACAATACAGATTCAAAACAGCTCGACAAAAAGTACTTCTTCACACAAAACCAGTGATAAAAAAAGAGAACAGTTTTTTAGAACAGTGACAAAAAAAAGTTTCAACAGGAAAACAGCCAGTGACTGCAGGTGCCGAAGAGCAATTTTACATAACTGTGAAGGAAAATTCTCATCTCCCCACGCTGTTGCCTCACACTGAACTTACATGCAAATGAGCATCTGTGGGACCTTAGATAGAGAACAACCTATCTAAATCCAATTTGGCAAATGCGAATTTATCAAACGAGGTGAGAAGCGCACCTCTGTTTGCCAAGCCGGCAGTGAATCCCCCCTTCATGGCGTCCTAAAACCGTGTCCCTTGTCTGACATTTAGCATGTAATCTATGCAATTATTTTTTTCTCAAAACCCAAGGTTTACTGAGAACCATGTGGCTCCAAATGGTATTTACATAGCTCTTAGTGTTCATTTTTATTTTTAGCCCTTTTTTGCGACAGGTATTAGGTGCTATCAGCGCTACAAAGCAAACGTACCAGAACGATGATTCCACTTTGCCTGTAAATGTTAATGCAAGGATGAGTGTTCTTTATGTAAACATACTTGACATGAATAGTGGTGTAGTTACATGTACTAAATGTATCTACTTAGTGAAGAGAATCATATACTAGATTTGGGTCAGTTGATGCAGAGAGGGGCAAGATAGGGCCAGAGCTGCAAAGACACATTTTTCAATATGAACGGAATTCTTTTTTGTCATTGAAAAAGCCTTTTAGAACTTACTGAACTCCATCAGACATTAAACTCTTCTGGGCTTTCTAAATGTTTTCGAAACCACATTTTCCATTTCTTGAGTCAATCCCAGCGCATCTGGGCCTGAAACAGTGTCCAACCAATCACAACGCAACTCTTCAAATTCTTTTGAACTCATGTTTTTGGACACACACAAACAGGGAGAACGTTGGAATTCTTATTCTAATCATAGAATGCTAGAAGAGAGTGGCACTAGTGAATCAAGTTCTCTCTAGGTTTTTTTCCTCTCAACTATCATACTCTTAAAAAACACGCTAGTTGTATGATTTAGCAACTATTCACACTAAACAGCATAGACTTTCCACAATGATCAGTGATACATACTGTAGACACATAGAGACAGTGTTCTAAACTCTACCTTCTGCCTTTAGCTTAACTTCTCCTTGCAATGTATTAACCATTGCTAAGGTCATTCATGACCGCTTTTATCTCTCATTTCTCTCCATCGCCCTGCTCGGAATGTGTGAAATAACCTAGAGTTCTTTATGACCCTGTTTACAGGCACACAACAAAGTCATTGACAGAACAAGCAGTGGGCCCAGAGCACATTGAGGCTTGTTGATGCAATTCCATATTATTCAAATGCCACGGCCCACTGGGATCTTGCTCCTGGCCTTCTATTAATTCAGCTCCCTTTGAGTGGCAAAACCCCTTTGTCTCAATAACATAAAGTTTGATTGTGGTCTGGCCTGAGGGGCTTGCAACTCACAGTTGGGACCATCCCATCCGTGTTGTCCTCCAATCAGCAAAGAGCTTTCTGTTGATTCAGCCCCTAGTGTTCTCGACTCCCAACTTCTCGACTTTCAAACAACTTTAGAGTTTCGCTAAAGGTCCACTGTCTACGTTTAACTACATGGCTGGACGACAGGGCCTCAGGTGTACTAGAGGATGGTCGTACGGACAAACAGGTGGACTATTACTGCCTAGTGATTCCTCTACGCTGGGTGGGCAGCTACTAGGTCGTCCAAGGCCAACATGGAGGAAAAAAAGAGTGAGTGTGGTTGTTGTTCCCTTTGGTTGTAATTACCGTGCAGGATCAGGCAATGGAGTCGCCATCTGGGCAATTATTAGGCATAGGTTGTGAAGCATGACTAGCGAAGCATATTTACATTCGACCTAATGTATAAATAGAGTTAGAGAAGCCAGCAGGTGTGTGAGTCTTTTCATTGCAAAGATGCTGGTGTGTTATGCTGTATTGCAATAACATGCAATTGATGATAGATTTGGGAATAAACAGGGTTTGGATCTGTCTTTGGCAGACAGGAGTCATTTGTATGAGGGTGCTGTGTTTAAATATACATTTTGCAGTTTGAAATGTCGGATACTACTGTTAGAATTTTCTATGTTGTATAACTTTATAACTTTATCAAATACTATCTGAATACAGTAAGACTACACAAACTATAAAAGTACTTTTGTACAATTTTGAAACATATTCTTTGACAAGATTGCTTTGCTTTGTTTTGTTTGTTTGTTTTTAGGCAATTCCACTTTGATTTGCCTATATATTTCGGTTTGAAAATTATGGTATTTTGCAGTGTTGGTGATTGTATTTTTAATACAAACAGGTTTCAGTAGTTCTATTTATTTGGTTAAGATTTTCTAAATTGTAGATTTGATCAGAGGACTAAAAGAGAGTTTGAAGATTCAATTTTATATCATTTTTATTTTTATGTTTAAGATTGGGGTTGTTTCAAAGTTTTGTCTACCTAAAAATATATTTCCTAAGGTAAAATCGATTAAACAATTTATGTTGAAACTATTTGTGTGTTTGTCTGATTCATTTTCATGATTTTATGTTGTACAGTACATTCTTCTGTGCACAATAATTTAAATAATCATTAAAAATTGTTAAATACTGTACTTGGATATCTGTGCATGTATCACTAATTAAAATGCTAGCAAAACTAATAGTACAAGAAAAAAAAATTAGCACCTTTAAGACGGATAAAATGTGTCTTTTTACTGAGTCCTGAATGAGAGCCATACTTGAGAGAGTGACCGGGGTACCGAATGCACAGACCAGTGGTTAGGGGAATTCATCTGAAAGGTCAGAAGATTTGGAAAACTGTCGTTGTTTCGATTTGGCAGCTCACAAGACAGTGTAAGGACCATTGAAGTGTGAAATAATGTTTCCTCCCACAGTTAGACGTGCTATTGTAGGTTAAGAGTGGATCAGTTGCATTGTGAATCAACAACTTTTTTTTTTCAATGCCACAGTGTCTGACCCCTGGTTTTTTTTTTTTTAGGGAAAAAAAACTAAATAAAACATTTTCTATCCTGATTGCTAAAAAAAATTCCTAATGATTTTTCTGTTGTATAAATAAACTATGAAGTCATGAATTAAGTATGTCTTGGCAGATTCGGGGCGGAATTAATTACTGAAAGCTGAAATGATGCATGTTCTGTTTGTACACATTGTTTGCTTTCATTTTTTCCGTCGAGTGAGCACTGCATTATTAAAAAGACAATAAACACTCTCAAAATGGAAATCATTACAACCGTTTAGTTTTTGACTCAAAACTCATCGAGACACTAATCCTTAATGCATTTAAAATGCTTTGCAATGCATTTATCAAATTTGTTGTAAAATATTGGTGATGGATTCTTCAAGTCATCTTAAAATAAATAATTAAAACATGCGATTATAGTATGTAAATGTATAAAATGTAATTGACTAGAATTGCAAAAAAAAAAAAATTGATAGACAGAAATGGCGAGTTTAGGGTGACGTCAAAACCAATTTGAATGGTATTGCTTCTGCTGACTGACAGACGCAATAACCATTAACAACACACTACTTAAATTACAATGTGTTGCGAAAAACGATGACATTTGATTGAAGTCTAAGTCAAATTTGTTTCTAAGTCACATTTTCTCTATGCATATACAGGCATAATGCCTTTGATTTATTAAATTGCTACCCAACAACTGCACAAACCTCTTCATAGAAGCCCTTTGATGCTGATAATGATGGCGATATTTCAATAAAACCCATAGTCGTCCCTATACTGTATGTTCAATAAAACATAATTGTCTAATACAATTATATAACAAATTCAAGTAAATAATATGGTTGGACGTAAGATGTTTCATCTGAAATGCTATGACGTGCGTTCATATACATAAAGTTTGTGAGTGTGTTAGCATGCGGGATGATGCCCGGAGAGCCTGTGTGGCCATGCAGAATGAGAGAAAAGTGAAGAGGCTTTGCGTCGCCCACTTTAAATGCTGAGCTGAGCGTCGGGCAAAGACTCGTGGGGTTTGCTTTTGCATCTCATTATGAGCTCACAGGCAGAATGAGAGATGGAGACGACCAGATGTACCAGGAAAGCAATCAACACAAACTTGTTGGGCTTAAGAAAAAAAAATCCCCAACAAAAAAACAAGTGGATCAATTATTTGTTGTCCATGAGGAGAACAAG
Source organism: Paedocypris micromegethes (assembly GCA_028031935.1). Lineage (NCBI taxonomy): Eukaryota > Metazoa > Chordata > Actinopteri > Cypriniformes > Paedocypris > Paedocypris micromegethes. The sequence continues at coordinate 16,346,796 of CM051496.1, forward strand.
GAGGAACTCTAGGCATTGCAATTGATGTAGAAACACAAGTGGATCATTTTCTTGTTGAAGTTGATGTCAGATTTGTGATGGGACAAACATAATATTGTTGTTACAATGTAATTGTTAAAACTAGGCACACATTTTGTAATACTACGTTAAATGAATATTGCATCTCTAAGCTGTGCTGCAAGTTGAAAATCAATATTGTAAATAAATCGAAAGGAAAAATTGGATCTGCAGTAGAATTTTCTTTGCTGGCCAACAGGATGATGTAGTGTACTTTTATGTTACTACAAGGTGCACTTAAAATATTTTCTTTCCTTTATCTAAAAAAAAAAAGTTTAGAAATTGAATGTGATCCTTTATTTTTAATTTTTTTAGATAATGTGCCTTGAATGCGAAAAACTATTTGGAAATGGATGTTTATTAAAGGGACTTTAAATCCAGTTGATCACGTTAGTTCTGCACAATCTTAAAGTAAAAAAAAGTGCAAGTGATTTTGTCAACAACAGTTGAAATAACAAGTTTGTTCATTTACTGACATGTTTTATTTTGTCGCTCTAATGAAATGTTGTGCCGGGCCTCCATTAGGAGACTTTTGAGCCGCTTCGATTTCAGAAGACTTTCCTTCACCCGGTGATTTGCAGTCATCACAGACGCATTCATCTTCTGGCTTGTTTATTCACTGACAGTCGAGCAGGAGCCATTATCTTCACATCCATACATTTCCCCATTTATAAGCCTGCTGAGCTCCTCTTTCTTTAAAATAAAAGGCACCATAATAGCAAACCAGAATGGGCTTGCTCATAAAGAATGGCATATTGGCTTAATAGTCCCAGTAGTGCGAGTGTGTTCGGTGCACTAACTAGAAGCCAAATCTCCAAGTTGAGAGTGTTTCTCAGTGACAGCTCAGCATCATTGAGTCATCAACACCGATCTGGGCCTGTGGCAATATATTTGATTGGAATCGATACTCCTCTAGCCAGTGCATTTATTTTCTTGTCATCGATGGAGCTGCCAAATGGTGGAGACTGATAAACAGCTAGTGGCTTTTTAAAACTGCTGCTCTGAAATTCTATACACACAAAATATGCAGTTCATTTTTGCTAGGCTTCATCAAGAAGTTTAGTTTCCAAAAATGACTCGCAGCTCCATTGAGCTGGAGCGTTACTTCAATCTATCAGAAAAACAAACCCAGGGTTTTAAGCAGCACATTTCATACTGAATTTCTGAATTCATAGGGCCAAAAAGTCCTTTTTGGACGGAAGTGAATCTAAAGTTTTTACAACAAGAGAAAACTAGAAACAAAAAGAAAAAGTACTCCATAATTCAATGATATCTGTTCTAATAGTTGGAGCAGAACAACACTGGTCAGTATCAAGATCATTGACTGAATTTTACTGCATAGGAGGTTTGACAAAATCAAACAACCATAAAAAGGTCAGATTAGATTTCGATTAGAATAGATAATTTCAACCATAAAGTGTTCTTAAAATGTCAATCGTTGTCTTGAAATACTGAAAATACAAACTGAAAATACAGTATTTAACATTTGAACAGTATTGATGAATGTTTTTCCGTTTTATTTATGATTGCGATAGAACAGAGAATCAATCAATCATTCAAAGAAAAAAAAAACACAAGCTGATATGTATATACAGTAGATTTAGCTAATAAATCAGCTTGTCTAGCTTTAGTCTAATTTTGGGAGTTTAAATATAAATAATGTTCTGAAATTCTTAACTAACAACTACATTTACTTTGTTTATTTATTTGCTTGGATTTGTTTTTGCTGTTGTGACGTGAAATTTCCCCGCTGTGGGACTAATAAAGGCTTTTTCAATTCAATTCAATTCAATGACTAATAATAACTATATATAAGACACAGTGTTGCTTAAAAACTAGATGGGTTGCTGTTAACTAGTTAAAATCAAACTGGAAGTCAAGACTTGATGAATAATACAGTGCTGCACAGAAAACAAAGGCTACGTTGGGAATTTCGGGCTTCTGTGCAATAGAAGTTCAATCAGAAAGAAAGACTTTGGTAAGGTTGTTGTTTTAGCAAATTTAAAAATAAAAACCTTACATTATTGCATTGGCATTCGTTCAAAGATCCATAATGCACAATTTGCGCAATTTCTAATTACCACAAAAATGGAATTTTTTAAAATGAAATACAATATTTTGATCCATATCCCCATTACGTTCTTGTGTGCAAGTTTAGGACGTGAACCAATCAGAGATTACTTTCAAATAATGAAAGAGCTAATAAGAAGAACAGCAGAAGAGTAAACATAAAACATGGAATAAACTGATTTGGTGCTAATAGAAAATTGTACATTGATGGTTTGGGAGTAGTGAATTTATGAGCAGCATCAAGGAGTGATTTTGTCAAAGTAAAAAGGTTTGCAAGAATACTACGAAATACTTTAAATGTACTTTAAAAAAATACTTTTTTGCATTAATTACTGTAAGGCATATAAAAAAGTCTATTTGAAGAATTGCACTTTAAAATCCCAACCAACTGAACGCACCTAATGTTCAAACATTTATTATGCAATGATAATTGTTTTACGCAGTTTGATTAACTATTAATATGCTGTTATTTCATTTTAAAGGTAAATTTTTAGTAACATTATGCTCACTGAACATGGAATACATTAGCGTTTTAAAATGAGCCAAATTCGCAAATCAAATCGCAACAATCGTTAAAAATATTGCCCATGTGAATTTTTCAATGGTTGTGAATTCTCTTATTGGGATTATTACAATTTCTGTCTGTCTGTCTTCTTTTAACAACCCTACTTGTGGCCACAATTTCAGAATGCGGTTTTCTTGATCTGCTCAAGAGAGATGGCGTTACAAGATCTTGGGTTGAGTTCCCAAAAAAAGGAGTATGTTGTCTTTGTCTAAATCTGTACGTAAGGTTGATTCATATGTGAATGTGTTCTAGAATTTTGATGTATTTTGATACATAATAAAATAAAGTTTAGACAGGATGCTGTGCATGATAAATGGATGTGCCTAAAATGTGACTTAAACTGAATAATTTTGTGTTAGTTGGCTTACATTTGTAAAATCCTCTGCAGCAAAGCCTTTAGACCCACTGACTGAAGCAGGTCATTATGTAATGCTTTGTGTATCAGCTCTGACGTAAGGTGGCTTAAGATACTCTTTTTTCAAAAACGCTGAATTCAGCCATTCCCAGCACATTTCCCTAAGTTAGACAATGCTCCAGAAATCACCCAGAGCAAGCGAGAGAGGCTTTTGAAGTGGATGCTGTTGTAATTTCACTCCAAAAGAGCCAAAATTGAGTCCCGTTAAGGCACAAAAGGTTTTGAATACGTGTGGAATGGCTGATAATGCTTCATAATGACACACGGTTACACTTTCTAACAGGATTAAGCACTGGGAAAGAAGAATGCAGCTTTTTCCAAGTTGGAAGGAGCAAAAATTGATGCTTGGGAGTTGTTTTATTTAAAATAAAAAATAATTCACGGATGTAAAATTCTGCTTAACTATATACAGTACAGTGGTGTGAAGAAGTGTTAGGGATGTAAATTCTAAATTGTGGAAACATTCCCTCTTTTAAAGATACACTTACTCTTCCCTCAAAAATACTCATTGACCCTGAGAATTTGGGTGTATATCACACTGGTGCCCAAGTTAATGGCAATCTCCTGACTGGTTTAGGGGGCAAGATGTTTCCTGGTTGGCCCTGGTAGGCCAAGGAAATGGTTCCTACCACGCAGTAGGACTGATGGGCCAAGACGATGAACGTTGTGGAATATAGTCTCATCTCTGACCCTTCTCTTTCAGAATATGCAGTGCAATTAGCACAACACAAATTCCACCTCCACTTACCACTCACAGCAAGATGAGTGTCTGGATCTTCCAATCTCCAAAGAGTTTTAGAGAGAACTACTTGACGGCACCTTAGCAAAGATCTAGGTCTGGGGGGGGGGTGACACCATGGCATTACCGCACCGGGTGACACCAACCCTAATGATGCCACTGTGTCTTCCCACCACGGGTGGCAGTTTGCTAGGATTCTCATCACATGGTCATGGATGCCAGATGACACCCTTTGCCTACGAGAGCAGCTTTACACTCAAAGAAGCTTCGAGAGAAGTTTGTTGCCATCCTCCACTCTTGTTTGTTTTGTCTTGAGATCCATACGTTGAATCCTCTGGAAGAAGGCTTGATTTCTGCAGAGCATGAACTGACGTGCTTCTTGTCTCATTAAATGTTTATACAGCGCTGTAGCTGTGTTCTACTCGCTCTAACGGCGTGAAGAGCATTAATATTATGTTATGCTTTCGAGCAAGTATAAAGTGTCAAAATCTTCAGTTGTATGAACAATTGGTCGATTTGTTCACATTTCTTATGTGTTTATAATAAATTCATAAAGAGCGGTCGCAATATTATTTTTTTATCCTGTTATGCAGTACTATGTTGAGCAATGGCCAGTCTGTGGCTGATGTAAGAAACAAGTGTAATGTAAAGTCATGGTTGTTTCGAATAGATGGGATGTAGATTAGAAGCTATTGTGACACCTTATGACACATTTGTAGTGTTTTCTCCCTTTCTCATAAATATTTGAAGGGCTGTCAGAATATTTTACACTTAAATTCCAGCATTTGGCAGCTTTTATTTAGAGGACTTGGTTTACAGTTATTCATAGTCATGCTACTGTTACTGAAATCCCACAGCTTTGTGATTTCTAACCCAATCTAAACTCAGCAAAGCAAAATAATGGCTACTTTTTGAATCTAATGACAGTTTTGACACGAATGAATGATTTAATAAGCGATTTGCTGTTCGGTAGGATGGAAACAGTGCTAACACCCAATCAAATGGCTGCTTTCTTGGTTTTTCTATTGCGAGACCTTTTGTTGGGACTTTTGTACCATGATCGAGGAAGGTCAAACATGGTTCCTGGCTGATTACACCATGACTGTGCCATTAATCACGTTTTGGAGTTCTCCAGTCCACAAAGCAGTGAGACAGAACCAAGCTCTGGAGGACATGTGCAGAAGGGCAACTCAGTTTCAGTGTGATTGACAGCTAGAACAGCACAGCAGATGTCGGCAAGCAGTTTAAGGTAAAGATGTCAGATTTGGTGGTCAGTGAGGTGGAGAACAGGACACACCTTAAACCGACCTTCTCAAGAGACTTCATCATTCAGATTCATGATGGCAGAAATGAATCAGTGATGTTTGTATGTTCAGAGCAAAATATGGCTTACTAGACACGTGGTGAAAACAGAAACTTATAGTCGCTCTCAGTTATAAAGAACAATGTAGCTTTGTCAACTTGTTGTAAACCCGTACTCAGGCCCACCAATAAAACCAACAGAACCGTACCAGTCTGACCAATTTACCAATCAGATCAAATCATTGTAAGAAATTTTCAATGATGACATAAGTTTGTTACTCATATTAGTGTTACTCTTCTAATTGAATAAATAATTTAATTTAATCTCTACCAGATTGACTTTTCCAGTGGGCTGGAATAAGATTCATACTGCAAATTCTTAAACCACTCTAAAACAAAAATCATTCAATCAAGTTGTTCATATGATTGGAATCAGAGATTTAATATAAATACATGGTATATTTTTGTCTTCATAACTAGTCCATAACATGTTGTCCAACCAGACCAGTCTATGGAGTCCTCTAATCAATAAACATTCCAAATGTTGTACATTTTTTGCATTTGTTTAAAATGGTAGACTTAATCATATGAAGCGCAAAATGTACTTAATACACTATAACTTTTGTTTTAATTGAGCATTCCATTCAGGTGAAACCAATCCATGTTTACCTCTGTAACTTTGTTAGTAGCATTGTCAAATTGGTGACTCAAATCCAATTTTAAGTTTAATCTGTAAAAAAATTGTTAATTGGATTTAAATAAATGTAGCATAAATTGTGTTGTTTACTCAGTTTAATAATTTTTTTTTGTTTGAAAATTGCTCTCAAGAAAATTCAAACAATGCACAAATTGATTTCAGTTGACCTAAAGATATAAATTAAAGAATTTTAAAGTATAAATTAAAGAAATTTAAAATTAAAGTCTTAAAGAAATACATTTTGTCACAAAAATATCGAATACACCTCAGACTCTGAATTATAGTAGACTAAGCATTGAATCATACACACATCGTGTCCATTACTCTCACAGCAACAACCTGAACAAAAGCCAACTGAAATACGTCTGCCACTCCGAAGGTCTTGACCGCTCAGAGCGTATATAAAGTCGATTTTAAAAGTCGCACACTGCTCTCTTCATGATGCCGATTAACACAGCCTTGCAACACAATCATTTTTATTTTCCTTCTCACTCCACACTTGCTTATTTGTTTTCCGATCCATTAGGTGGGCACCGGTGAAGGTTTGTATTAATGCCACTTTCATATCGCTGTTGGAGAGAAAACGACAGTATGAGATGCTTTTCCCCTGCAGCCCATGTGACGCCACACATCAAAAGACGATGACACAAAGAGCCATTGATTTCTGATCGTTATGATTCCAAAAGAGTGTCCTGACCTTGCACAGCCAATGCGGAAGGATGAATAACTATGTTTGTTAAAACAATGTTTTTCTCAAAACCATTTCAGAGTTCTAGCAAAAACACAGCACATGCTCAAACTGGTCAAAAAGACTCCAATGCATCACTAGTTCCCTGACAATTCTATATTTAGTAAATGTTCCAGCCATCTAATCTGCAAGGAACCATTGTGGTGTCAAGCCTGTAATCAATTTGTCATTGCTATTTTTGCTGTACAGCATGTGATTTTCAATCCTGTAGAAAAGGAGATTTTTTTTTCCATCATTCTACTTTTTTTTTTTTAAGAGCAAGCTAATTATATCCAGTGTTACAAGCTCATACATTATATTTAACGTAATAAGCTTGTCTGTAAAATCCATGGGTGTTTTTACTCGTCGAACAACTCGTCACATCCTAGCTAAACTATACACTATATTGAGATACTGTATATTGAACAAATGACGGAATCCACTTTCAAGCTATATTTAAGTTTTGTCATTATATTAATCAATGAAATTAACTAGTCGGACTGTGGAAAGAGATTTAGGAGCTAATTTCCCAGAAAGTCAATTTCCATTCTGTCGAAGTCTACTACAGAAGCATTAATCTAAAGTCTTAGTGATAGATCAGTGCTTGGTTTTGTTGGCTCATATTGACAACTCTTTACCCAGCAGGACACACTAACCCTATTCATGAGCACTGCGGTCCAGCCGCGTGACACTGATTGTGTGACATGAAACTCTGCTGGAAAGCGAGAACTAATTATCTAAGAGAGAAAAAAAAACATTCTCTCCATATCCGGAAAACTCCAGCAGAGTGTGTTGCTTGCAGCAGCTGCACTGTTTAGATGATTTGAACCTTGGTTTCCTGGAAAGATCATGTGATTTGTCAATTCTAGATTAGCGTTTGATTTATTCGCAGCTCACCACAAACAGATTCACAAATTGTTTTGTCGAACATTGTACGATTGACGGACAATTTGTTTACTCGCTAATTGAGTTAAGATATTGGAACACACTAAACTCAGTTTCCCAAGATTCCTAGGGTTTTTATTCTACTCATCCTATTTAGTTTCCTACATATTCCTTTAAGGGCGGCACGGTGGCGCAGTGGTTAGCGCTGTCGCCTCACAGCAAGATGGTTCCGTTTGACACTTGAGGCGTGGGTTTCCTCCGGGTTCTCCGGTTCTCCCACAGTCCAAAAACATGCGCTTCAGGCTAATTGGAATTGGAAAATTGACCACATAGGTATGAGTGAGTGTGTGAATGTGTTTGTCTGTGTGTCCCGCTCTGCGAATGGTTGGCCACCAATCCAGAGTGTATCCCGCCTCGGCCCTAAGACGCTGATACTGTAAAGGATGAAGCGGTAGAAGATGACTGCTGAATATTCCTTTATAGTTGTGTGATCTTGTGCTGTAAACACGGCTTTTCGAGTGACAGTATTTGGTTCTCACTGCTATGACATGAACACAATCAAGGTATAACATAGGTCAGAAGTTGTCGAGAAAAACATCCTGTATTTTCATTCATCTTCTACCACTTTATTCTTTACAGGGATCCTGTATTTTCTTTAAATTAATTTGTATTAATTTTAATAGTTTTCGTTTTGCTTAAGATTGAAACACTGCTACTTTGGATTCAGTTAAAGTGATTTTGAGAAAGTGATTTTGTCAATATCAAAAATGTGCTCTGTATTTAAGATATTACAATCTTGGAGAACGGTGGCACAGTGGTTAGTGCTGCTGCCCCACAGCAAGATGGTTCCGTGTGAGTTCAAGGCCGGCCGGGGAGTTTGCATGTTCTGCCCGTGCTTGTGTGGGTTTCCTCCGGTTTCCCCCACAGTCCAAAAAACATGCAAAGATGACTGACAAATAATCTTGGAGCAGTCTTAAGCCGAAGCAGCAACAGAGTAGAGAGCAGATAACTTTGACAATAATTAACTGCATTAATAAACGGTTATAAACTATTTTAGAGAGACTCCTAGCTACTCACTGAATCATTTCATTCAAAAGTCAAAATACGATGGTTGGGATTCAAAAAAGGATCATAGGATATTGTATATGCTGTATTGTGGACCTGACCCGACGTGAGAGTACAATTTATGTTTTGTTTTGTATTTTTCTAATACAAAAAATACACTTTGCCATTTCTTGTGTAACTGGGATCAAAGCAATTATGTTTGGATGAGTTCATGAGACCCAGCCACACAAAACAAAGACTCAAAACAATCTAAAAAAGGAAAGAAATAAGACTGGGAAATGTCACTGCTCTTGCCGGTGGATCAAAGTGTGAAACAAGTTGACACACTGAGTCGTGTAATAAAGATAGAATTTGAGAAAGAATGAAAAGATAGGGAAAAAAAACAACAAAAACACAAAGCATGGACGGTATTCATGCACCTCGACATCCTGGCCTTCTATCCCACAATCCATCACTGTGTCACTGGCTGGGCCACCCAGTACAGTGACAAATCTGCCTGTCAGGAGTACGGGGTCTGTCTTGACATCCTGGCATTTTACCTCCAAAGATTAATTTTAAAACGGATCTTTTTCCAGACATCTTTGTAAAGACTACTCAGGGATATACTGGAAGCTTCCATCCAGCCCTTAAGTGCATCACAGTACTATCACAGTCAAAGTGGGAAGCTTTGAATCTCTTGTAGAGCATTGAGCATTGAATCTCTTGTAGAGCATGGACTGTAATCTAGTATAGATTAATTTGAAGATAATTCAAATTAAAAAACGAATAAATGCACTATTTATTTATTTGTGTGTCTGTGTGTGTGTGTGTGTGTGTGTGTGTGTGTGTGTGTGCGTGTGTGTGTGTGAGAGAGAGAGAGAGAGAGAGAGAGAGAGAGAGAGAGAGAGAGAGTGAGAGAGCATTTTTAAAAATAATGTAGCTTTAATTGCCAAACACATGTAGTGAAAATGCCATTTTTGGAAACTAGAATTTTTATATTTTTACATTATTTCTTGTTTCAGGTGGTCTGAAGTTCCATGATGTGTGTAACAATTCCCCCCCTAGTTTAAATAACAAGACTGTCTAACGAGCCGAACCAGTTTAATTAATTTCACACTGTGGAAACCAAAGATGTGTTGATCTCCCATCCCCATTGTTAAGTGACATCAATAGCCTTACATATCACCTTTGCTTTATAATCATTTCTCAACTATGAATACATGAGTTTTTCACTAAGCACTCTACCAATACTGCCACAGATTTCTAATAAAAAGCATTGGTGCCAAATCATTCCTTAAACCTATTTTACTCTTTTGTTTTATTGTCGAATTCTCAGAATACATGTGTGGAATCTATTCTAAAGTTGTTGGAAGTAGACTGATAGGATTCATTGTCCTTGTACTTTTACAACTTCTGGACCGTTGATAATGAAGTTAATTGAATCAGTCTGCTCTTGTCTGCCTCCCTCACACATGACAGTCTCGCAGTTCGTTCGAGTCCAACAGGCAGTCGTGTGTCCTGGCTAAACTAAAGCTGTCAGCCGCTGAGCAGCGCGAGGCTTTGCGCTGACCTCTCTTGATAGTTCCATCGGTCCCGCATAAGCTCTTTGCTGAACCCATTTCCTTCACAGATATACAACACATTGACAAGTGAGCTGGAAATCCTCCACAACCAATATTGCCGCAATTACACTTGACAGGCTCAAAAGACCTGCCATGCCTTCTTTATAGCTCAGGCCACACAAGACAAAGAATAGCAACACGCTGCCGAGCCATTGATTTCATTTTCAACATTCTTATTTGCAATGTAAATGAGTATTCAGACCTCCAAATATTGAATCCTAGTTTGGGAAAAGTCCGCCACTGCCAGGAACATTAGAATACTAATGGAAATTTGAAACTGTACTGTATTGTGGTAAAGACTTGTTTGGCATGTATGTGAGGCATATTTTTAAAACCTTCAAAAATATTTTTGAAGTATTGATTCAAGAGAATTGTATTGTATGGTATGATTTGGCCATAGGTGTTAGAGTGAATGTATATTTTTGATTCGCATTAATTGTCTATCATCCATAATCATTTAAACAGATGGAAAAACGAACTGACATACAGAATAGAAATTATTTTCCTAGAAGTCTAGCAAAGTAATAAAAATATGAAAATATTAAAACGTGTGAATGCCAATGTTATTATTAGAAAGTGAACTGCTTTACACAAATCCTGTCAAGGCGAGTGCTGAATAAATGACTTCTTACAGACGGACAAAGAGACCAGAGATCTTGGAGAGGAAGGCGAGAGCTCATAAATCTTAAAAATCAATATGACAGCCCGAGGAAATCAGTATCAATGATTTTAGTTGGAAAAGGCCCCTGGGGAGGATGGCGAGACCCTCTCTGAAAAGACATTCTTCACTTTTCAGAAGTGCAAAGCACCATCTTGATGCACGGAGCAGTTATTTCTGAACTTAAAAACGGAATCTGAGAAGCATTAAAATCTTGAAAGGGCTTTATGTTTCATGCATATATATTGCCATTTCTTGGCGCTCTTCACTAGCAGCCTGTCAAGCTTGAAGCTTCTGGGACCTTCTGTGGGTAAATGTCAACAAATAACATTTTGTCAATGTTTTAAACATTTATCTGCTTAAATTCTACAGAGCGCACTGTTGGCACCCTGGAGGCTGTGAGGATGTATTTTAAGCGGCGATAAAGGCTAATGCCTGGTATTCACTGCACACCGCTTCCCTGTTCTGTAATGACCGACAGCTTTGGCATCTACAAGTTACCACTTGCTCAGAGACTTTGACCGGTTCTGTTCAATTCATTTCACCCGAGCAAAAGACGCCATTTCTTTGCAGCAAGTGACGTTAGCGCAGACGGTGATTGTGTCAATTCACTGCCAAGTTCCTCATAAATGCTACATTAGTTGAGGGCATCTTGCAAAGCCTTCAAGCGAAGACTGGGATTTTAGGACTGTGCAGAGTGAGATGATTTAAGGAAAGCTTCTTCATTTCCCCACAGGCCAGTCGTAATCTCCAGAGCCATACGATCATGCGGCGAATAAACCCTCCCAATTCAACGCCTTCGATGAATGGCAGAGCATTCAGGCGAGATTAGTCGACATTCAGTTCCTCCATCAAAGCCCAAAAGTTCTGAACTCTATAATCATTGTGCCGCCTCGGGTCCGGGAAGTCTGATTGCTGTCAATAAGCCTTTTTCAAAATCAATGGCTCAAGAAACAACAGAGCTAGTTAGTCTCGTGGCTACAAAAGAAGCATTTTTTTTAAATATCGATTTTCAAGCAGCATAAATTGCAAACACAATACATGCAATTGCACGTAAATCACTTTTCGGGAAAATGACGGTGCATCTGAGAACAGCAGGATTTTGCTGAGAGTTGAGGAACTTGTGCTTTGTGCACCCAAAGACACATATTGATTGCAATTTAATGTGAGTAGAGATAGTGTGAGGAGCCTGGACACACCACTGGTTCTCCACACTGAGGGCTCAGGTGTCTGCTGGTGATGGCTCTGAAAGGTGTCACACAGGGAGGAGGCCCGGAGGAAGTTCCTGGACACGCTGGAGGAAACATGTCTCTCGGCTGGCCTGGGAACACTTCGCTGCTCTCGCAGAAGAGCCGTGTCCGGGGAGGGGGCGTCTTAGTAAATAAAGTTTACACTTTGCAACACTTGCAGACTTTCCTGGTATCACCACAAAGAACTCTTTCCTGGAATCACCACAAAGAAAAGTCATTTTCTTTTCTTCAATTTCTATGTATACGTATGTTACCATATGTAACATAACATATGTTCCTTATCGTCTGAGTGAAGTGCAAATTTGACAAATTATACTTGGGATGTTTCCAAAAATAAATCAAGTTCCACAGTTCTGAACCTGAAACTGTTGATCATTGAGATAAAATCTGTGATTTGCAGGCCAGTTGTTTTAAAGCAATTTAATCAACACAATACAACAGAGAAATTGAATCTCATAGGAAGTCTAAGCTAAGCACTGGCGCACTGTCATCGTCTGGCTTCTTCTTCTCATTGTCCACTGCCTTTCGATGCTAGCTTAGCCTAATGGCTTCTATCTGTTTTATTAGAGCTGAATGTTGGTGTTTCTGAGATGATAGACATGCTCCATGAAGAGTTCCACAGTGCTTTGAGAGCGCTCTGTGCCAAAATGAAAGGGATGAGCACCCTGACAAGAAATGACTGGAGAATTCCAAGTTCCCATTAAAAGTGGCAAAGTGTTGCATTTTATTTCATATGAATTTCTAGCCAGTGAAGCGATGTGGAGGGCATCAGCTCTCGGTGTGAGAGAGGGTCATTAAATAGATATACTGACAGACTCAAGCCCTATCCAGTGTGGTGAAATGTAAAACAAACCCACAAAAAACAGGTCAGATGAAACAATGCTGAAGAAATGAATGCAATATGAACATTGTGGATGCTCCAGCAGCAGAACCATAGTTAACCCAAAGTTAGAACGCTAGAAGAGACTGGCATCAACAAGCCGGTTCTTACTCGGTATATACGTCGTTTTCTGCTTGAGTTTTATTGTTAGTTTCCTAGCCATCTAATTCTACACTTTTCTTAGTGCAATTCTAGTTTGTTCAAGTATTTAAAAATGTATTTTTCTTTTTATTTAACCAATTAATATGTATAACCAAAACCAATTAAAACATTTAAATGAATATGATTTTATTATCATCTAAAAATATTATACATTTATTTGTGCATCAAAACAGTAATCTAGTTCAAACAACAGCCCAATCTGTCCCATTGCAGAATGTAAATGAGGTAAATGAAAAACATGTAAAAAATGTTTTTGCTTAAAGTTTGAATCACACCAATACAGATTTTTTATTTATTAAAGATTTTCTACACACACTCCATCTTTCAGGCCCTATGACTTTATGACGCCGCATTTTTTAAGGGCACTGATAGAAAGTGATGAGTCAACGCATAGATTTATGATTCATTTTTATAAATGTACATGTATATATAGTAAAGCAGATATATTATTTGTGACTTTCACACTGCCACATAATTCTCATTTACATGCGCGGAACCCTTCATAAGCCTGTAAACCTCAAATGAAGTTGTTAATAACTTAGTGTGTCGAAATTCAGGCAGAATTTTCCATGCAACATCCTTCCATTCAATGTTGTTGAAAAAATTCCTACGATTCAGGGCGCATAATAATTGTTAAAGGATCAATAGTCTCTTTGTTTCTACCGTGGTGTGAAAAAGAAACTGTGCTGCAATGAGACGGGGAAGTTTTTCGGTCTAACTCATGATTAAAATACACTGGCAAACAGCAAACACTGCACTTTAAAAATGCAATTCTTTTCTTGTTTTAACCTTTTCACAAGTACGTTTAAAATGCTCTCAGCAACCTTTGAAAGCATTATTAATGCTATTGTAGTTTTATTCTGGCCGCACATTTGAGTGGTGGCAGATCACATGAAAATGTGGTCACACTTGACTCGCTTCAGATCAAGAACTGTTGGAAATTCATAGTATTATAAATAGAAATGTGCTACTAGAATGTGTACTAAACGTGTATTTAATTACCATCAACATAACCATGTCATTTAAATCAATTATTTATTTAAATCAGACACTTGAGATAGAACATAGGGTAAATAAAAAAATTAAAAACGACTTAATGAAAAAAAAAACATGAAAAATAGAAGAACATTGGATGAAAAATTTGAATTACTAGCAATTCATATTGAGTTGTGTGATCCAGTAACTCGCTTATCTTTCAAAGCCATCTTATTGAAGCAACTAAATCTGGTGCCTCCAAGCATCCTGATTGGAAGGATGTGATTTGTTTAGCTCTCTTCAAACATCCAGACAGCGAGATATGCATTTGAGCAAATGTTTTGATCCGCATGCGACCAGAACTGTGCGGTGACTGTCAACATTAGCAGGCCGGAGCTATTGGTATTGCTGAGGCAGTGGTGAGGAAGCTAATGAGGCCACCAGAGAAATAAAGAAATAATAATGAAAAAAGCTGAAATCGCACTGCCTCGTTGCTCTTGTGTGTGCCAGTCGAGGACACATCCCAATGCCAGGCATCTGCCACCATCCCAAATAAAACTGACATACCCTGAAACACTATCAAGCAATTGGTGAAATCAACGGTTGGCAGCAATTGAAGATGTTTCGATGAGAAAGCTTCTGGCAATGTGACAATAAAATAAAATTAACTAAATTATTTTGTGGTTAAGCCAAATACGATTAGCTCAGAGTTCATACGAATGCCAGCATCACCTCCACTTTAACGTCTTAGAGTATTTGCTACTAATGCATTGGTTTTATACCAACACTACTAACAATGAATTTTTCGGTTATTCTAATTGTTACAGGTTGTAAAAACTTCATCAAGGTTACTTACAAAATATGAAAAGGCTGTTAAAAAAAATAAATTACTTGTAGGTAGACCATATGTCTTATAGCCAAATCCTCATGACTGTCCATTGACCATCTCCATGGGGGCTCTTTTGGTACCAACTAGCAATACCCCTCACAGACTAGAATTTCATACTTAAGGGTTTAAAAGCAGCTGATATTTGTGAAGTTTTGGGTTCAATCAGAATAAGAATTACTCTGTTGGACTACAGGGTGGACTCCCAGCTGTTTCCAAACCCTGCTATGTACGTAAAGCTTGTTAAAGATAGCTGACCTCACAGCTAAGCCTGGGAAAAAGCTTAGTAGAAAGAAAAAAAGCATTTTGGTTGTGCAAAACATTTTAATCTGTATTACATTTTATTACTCAAAGCACTATTTAAGTTTCTGTAGTTTTTTTGTTTGTTTGTTATAATTTTTTTTGCAAATTTGTATACTGTTCATTAATATGATTAATATGAGAAACAATGATTAATACGTTAACCGCAAGTGAGGCAGAGGAAAATTACTACTAATGAAGGAATTAATTATTAACAATTATTACCATTTCAAATAAAGAACAAAGAATTCTATCCTAGCCTTCAAATTCCTTTCTGTGAAGCAATAGTGCAGCCATTGTGCCAACATGAACATTTATAGACAAATTTCAACAAGATTGCTCTGCAAACAATGACCTTAATTCTTCATAAATGCAGAGCAAGCACACTTGCGTTTTTTTTTAACAAGAACGCATTTGACTTAATAACCCAACAACGCATTTTGACGCATATAGACAATCCAATAGTTCCGTAGTTGAAGCGCTCACATTTGGAGCTGCTTTATATATTTACCAACACCTGAAAGTTCAAGCAAAGCAGATGAACTATCTGTTTGACCTTTCTATAAATGCTGTGCTACATCCACTCAGTCTGTGTCTCACAAGATTAAGCATTTCAATGCATAGTAAGGTCAAGCTTTCTATTGCCAATGTGCCAACTGCTTAGCCACAACATGAGAGAGGTGGCCTGGAGGGAGATCCAAGTCTCCGGCAAATGCATGTGGATCCGCTGCTGCTGTCCCAAAACCTTCCTTTAAGGGTCTGAACGGCCTGTGGAGAGGCTCCAGCGCCGTTCTCCCGCCAAATTAAGTTGGAGTGGAGACGACCCCTCTAGACTGACAGGAAGATGGAACTATAACTGCCTTAAAGGGCAGTGGAGATGCACTGCACTGACATGTGCCACTGAATGCACAAAGAATTATTGGCAGGGAGACGGACTGAAATGAGTGAGTGTGTGTGTTTTGCTCTTGAAGGGAACTCTGCCTCATTGCTCAGGGTGGTCTGACAGTGAAGTCTGCAAGCTATTAGAGGAAAATGGCATCTTGCAAGGTATATGTCATCACTAGGGCAATCCTCTGTAACCCTTAGAAAACCCTTTGGTGGGTATCTCCAGAACATTTGCTTTTGGCCACACTTTAACCTTCACTGTAGGACATACACAAAGCCTCTCGTGATGTCTTTAGTTGATAACTGATTAGCTTTCCACCATTGTTTTGTTGTGCTGAGCGTAATTCTGTGGAAAGTTGTTCACTAATTTATAATTCATAAAAATATTTGTAAAATATATAGATGCTTTAATTCAAGGAAGAATTTGCAAACATATTTGAATCTGTGTACGCATCTACTTAATGATTCAACATGTAAACTGGTTTCAAGCGCAATTTTTGTCTGAAAATACATTTAATTTGTAATAATATTTGGATAACATAGCCTAGTATTTTACAGTTGTTTTAAATGTATTTTGGTAATGTATTATTGTAACATGTGGCCATTATCTTGTTTTTTTGCATTTTTAATTCACATTATTTGTGTCTTAAAACTGCTAGACCTTTAGAAAAGACCAAGAGCAAAACAGTTAAGAACAGATAATCAGCATGAAATTGCAATTGTTTTTGCTTCTGCTTAAAATTCAGTTTGATAAGATTGAGATTTGTTAATCCAGAAAAATCTTCCTGTTTTCTGATGCCAAAAGGTGTATTTACACACAAGACCTTGTCTCGCAGAGATTTCTATTCCTATGCAAATGGAATGCAAAAAATCTCCATTACACGTGGCAAGTCCACTTCAACAAAAGAGCTGAAGTGACAAATCTGTTCTCGCATGGCTTGGATTAACAGACGCCATGTTCGCTTTGATCCATTCGCTTGTCTGTCAGTTTGAGAAGTCACCTGCTGTCGAAATCTATGAATTCTAAGAAAGTGCATGCTGGGGTAGTCAGGCCTTTCCTGTCTTACAAAATAAAGCTGAGCATTTTGTAAAAAGGAAAAGTAGTATTGACCAAGTGCCAGGGCCACATAAACAACATGGAGAATTTCAAATTGTTGACAGGTACAAACAACAGATAATTGGCCGAAAACTCTCCTTTTCCAAGCGGAGATAAGAGGTCGGCAGAAATGTGAAAATGAAACTGAAAAGCATTGATTTTCCCCTGATTGCTTTTTGTTTTGCGCCTCTGCACTTGGTTTGATTCGGTGGCGTTTGAGTGGTCCAAATTTGTCACCGCTTGTAAATGCATGGTCATGGTTCAAGGACAAGCTAGGGGACAAGTGAGTTTAATGGTAATTATCTGGAAATTGTATTAGTGTAATAATTGACCTTGGGCCACCTTTTTTTCTTCTGGCACAATGTCACCTTCCCTTCCCAGAAAAGTCTGTAAAGCTAATTCACTTGGACAATAAAAGATGAGCAGTCTCCGTTCTATCCTCCACACCACTTTGTGAGGACCGTAGTGCAGCAGAGCTTGTAAGATGGCAAGGAACAAAAAGAGCCAAGAAGCTTTGGGGGTCCGCAGAGTCCATCTTAAATATTAATAACAGCATTATTAGCCACTTCCTTTTTTCCTCATAGGGCCTAAAACATGCACCAAGTATAAATGAGGGTCTAAATGTATGTTGGTATGTCCGAGTGTGTTCTGACTTCAGGCCTAGGGATGCTGAAATTGTGTGACACAAAAAAGTAAAGTGAAGCAACAGACATTTTATTAAATGACAAACAGCATTTTTTTTTACTGAACTAAGGTGAACAACTTACTGAACTATGAGCTTGACAATCAGTTGAATAAAGCTTTTGTCTGCGCCATAAAGATGAATACGCGTATTGATGAATGTTTTCTCACACTTTGCCATCTATTGTGAAATAAATCAGTATCAGAACATCTGGGAGTTTTATCACAGTCGTTAGTTAGATTTTTTTTTGTTAGGTTTGATAGATTTCTAATTGAACTAGGTCTGTTTTAACGTCAGGGCCACAACTTTATTGTGAATGTCAATGACATCATCTAAAAAAATAATAATAAAGTTCAAAGGAGTGTTATATGTTAGTAACAGCAAGCCGACTTCTAGTTTCGCACAACACATTTAGCACTATTTTCCACGTTTAGTGGATTTATGTCAATCTACACCGATTCTATGGTAACGTAAACCATGAATTGGCTCTCCACAATTTCCCCACAAACTCCAGAAATTCCACACCTACTGTTTTCAGATGCTTCAAAGGTAAATGTGATGCTGAAAATAGTTTGAAAAAGTTTAAGTCATCCTGAACCCACTTGGATTTGACAAGAGGTGAGATTTTCTGGGAACTATGTGACCCGAAAATTATCACCAAACTGTGTTTAATTCTTCACTCTTTCTATGAATTTCACACGGAGAAAGACAGAGTGAAAATAAAGAGAAGTCAAACTGGCTGTTGAATGCTGTTAAAAATGCCCTTTAGGACAAGTACGTACACTTGAAAGCTGAATGTCTAATGTGCTTTTGTCCAAGGTTAGTGAAGGCTTTTTTTAATAGATGCATCACCATACAAAGAGAAGGAATGTCTGTTCCAGGTTGTTAGTTTGCTGTTTGGGCTGCTCTACCTGTCATCTCTTACATGATGTTTATGGCTAAGCTTTAATTGGTTATGACACGTGGTGTTGTGGACTGCGGCAAAGTAATGGCTTCAAGAAGTGGCCTGGAAATCAAGGACAATTTTCAGACCTTTCCGAAGCAAAATATCACCTCTTGTCATTGCGTCCAAAAATATTTCCTAATAAAACAAGTAAATGTTTTATGGGTCTTTTGTGGATATTGAAGTCAGAAGACGCTGCATTTTTACCAACAGAATGCTTGGCCTAGTGGGTCGGGCTGTTGCCTCACCTCCAAAAGAACAATGTTTGTCCTCTGTTGTGGCTTTTATGTGAGTTTGTGTCTTCTGCCCTTGTTTGCCGCTTGGGCTCCACTTTCTTTCAAAAATGGTGGTATTGTGTCCTGGCTTTAGTTTCAAAAACACTGAAATTGGCTTTCGCTTCTTGTGACTCAGAAATGGAGGAAGCTGGTCAGCTCATTTATAAAATAATACATTAAATATTGCAAATAATAATAATACTAATAGTACTAATAGAATAAAAAGGAAAAGCAAAGTCTAGATTTGTTTACATTTCAGTTCATTGTAACACTAACATAACAAGTTTGGTTTTATTATTTACTGGAAAAGTATAATATAAAGGAAAATATTACACTTCATGACAATTTCTAGATCCATATGTTACATATTGCCTAATGACAACTAGACATTGTGTGCGCAAATTCATTGTAAAGTTTCTGAAAATGTTGTCGACAGTTGCAGTTGTACTTTTAAATTCTAAACGGACAAATAAATATTGAGCTTTGTTCCATACATTATACAATTACAATACAATAAATAGTGTCTATAGATACAAAGTTGTACTATCTTCGTGATCACTCTGTGAAGTGTAAACCACATAATATTCCCTGTTTTTAAATAAAAAGCAAAGAGTAAATAAAATAAAAATGAAAGCTTGTGTGGAGAGAAAATGATTCTGAAACATGTTTTCACTCACAATATATAATAATCTCTGAGTCTTAAAATCATTTTTTCCTTCTCAAACTTTCCAAGCTCTCAGGAGCCAAGGTAGGAGCTGCTCATACTGTCATAAAAATCTATGTTATGTCAGCCTTTTAGAAATCCAACGTATTCTGAACAAGAAACATCGTCCGTTTTGAATCCTCTTCTCTTTTTGTTCAGTGTAAAGTGTGGTTTTTGTGTAAATAAAAGAAGTAGAAAAAGCAAATACTCGACAAGTGTGTATTTTATACACGTGTTGTACAGTGCACCAAAAAAAAAACACATACAGAAAACATGAGGTCCAAATCTATAATTCACTGCTATGAACTTCATCTCGATCTGTTTTCCGGTCTTAAACGAGAGGGATTTCTTTGCATTCTACCTGAGATGCAAACAGACTGGTCCATGCACCTGAGACGGGGCCGAAGAAAGAAAACGTCGAGTAAAACAGCTCAAGTTACATCAGTAGCCATGTTGCACTATTCAAAAAAAAAA